>OZ024923.1:30232102-30840101 GCA_964017225.1 Netelia inedita
ACTTTTAAATCAATTTTAAAACGTACACGTTTTAAAAAGAATTGGTACTTGCACTTTTATGTACTTGACGAAGAATTTGAACGACCAGGCTCTCGATGGTCGGAACAAATATTTGCAAGACATCCAGCGCTGATGTTATTTCTTCCAATTTTATTACCACCGTTATTATGATTTCTTATTGTGTCCGTTTTTTACACATATCTATATATACTAGCGATACCCAGCAAGCGCATGCCCAGCAGGTGCAATGCCTGTTCGATGAAAACAAATTTCCTTTTTTAAACTATGATTATTCAAGAGTTTCTTACAAAAATTTTTGTTTCACCATCTTGTGAGTATACGAATGAATTAGAAGGGTTTCCTACGTGTGAGCAGCCCCCATATAGCTGTCCATGTGTAAAGCATAGATTTCCCAAATTTAATCCACACATTTGTAGCGATAGATCCTATGTTTTTGTATTATTGGGATTCGTGGCAATAGTACATCTTCTCTTTTAAATTTACCATTCAAAATTGTAGCTTTGATGATATTGCTCATTATATTTTTCACTGAAATCCTGGTAGAAATCCTGGCAAAGTCGTGGTGGATTGATGTTTGTGATGAAATTCAAACTCAACGGTTAATATGAGGGTGGGTCACTGTTTAGTCGACCTGAATATTTAGTACCGATAGTACATATCCCACCCGGTAATAGTGGGGGGATTCGGCGGATCTTTCTACACATCGATTGACACGCGAGCAGACCGGAGAAAGTGTTCGTAGTGGAAGGACACGATTATATCGAGAGATTAGTCAATGAGAAGTATATGTGTGGTCATCAGTCTCCTTGATGTGTCACCGCGGCCATACCAATTTTTATATGACCGCTTGAACCTTTTCACACTCGAGAACGTAACCTGGCCAGGGCAAAAGGGAATGTCATTCGGCGTCAGATTAAGACCTAATAATCAGGTGAACGGGAGCATCAGGATCATCACACATCGGCAATCTTTCGTATGCATTTTATACACTCTTAAATGGCATCCCCACTATGCCGGTTCAACTACATTGTAAACTATCGCCATTTATTATATTCATCACTGTATTAATCTGTTATACTTATGTCAGACAATCTTTTTCGCTTTTCTTGTCTTTTAAAATACAAATCAGGCCGCCACGGTAGAATTTTAAATGTTAAAACGTATGGCGGTGTGCCTGATAAATCAAGTGAATTCAAGGATTCAATTGGATAATTAACAACTTTTTCTTGATGCATTAAAGTAGCAATCGACTTGTACGTTTTAGCTTCTCCCGGTATTTTGTTTTGAATCGTGAAACTTATATAATTCACAGCGTTGTTTTTCGCTGCTAATATAGTAAATTCCCGTAACCACTAATGACTTTTGCAATTATGTGCCACATTTTCAAAAGCTTTGTTAATCAGTTCATCCGTTGTTGCTATTATTTTATAGAATCTTGAACGTCGTACGTACTCTAACGGTTTCCAGTCTTGCTTCTCTTTGCCCGTTCGTTTCTGAAGCACGGTACTTAAAAAAAATTTAATTGAGGTATAAATTGACTAATCGGTTTTCGTTTTGGTTGCATGATTAATTTGACTGTCAAATGAATTATGTCACTAAAACGAAAAACGCCATAAAACATACTCATTTGTCTTTAATATATATATATATATTTATATAATGTCCGTCGTTCCGGTCGATAAAACAAAAGAGCGCGTTTCGTTTCACTTTTCATTTTGGTGGCATCGTTCATTTGACAGCAATTGTCAAAGTAATTATATATCTCTCTGTTAGTTTGTTTGTCCCGGTGTATGCGCTCCTATACCGTTCATCCGATTGCGATGAAAATTTGCTGAGTTGTATTGCCCGCACTCGCGAAAATAACTGAATTAGTAGAATAATTTTATATTTATAACAAAAAAACGCATACAGGACAAAAAAGAATTCCGATGAAATTTTGGTGAGTTGTAATGCGCACGCTCGCGAACATAACTGAATTAACAGAATAATTTTATATTGATAAAAAAAACGCCCACGGGACAAAAAAGAATTAACATTTATGTACTCGTATGTATAATATACCAGGTGCGCAACTAAGTTTCCGAGTTTTTTATCAATGAACGATGGAAAATTTAAAGATAAATACAAAAAATACACGTTTTACCATTTCTCTCGCGATACATGAATACGCTGATGACAAAATGACGTGTCTTTGAACCGAAACTATTAACCCACCCAATTTTCCACTTTTTGGAAATTGGTCAAGTGTAGTCCAGCCAGGCTATGCGCCATCGATCGGAACGAGTGAAAATCGGAAAGGGCCTGGTCTAGTGAATACGGCGGGTAGGATAGTCGATCCCATTTCAGAGTTTTGTTGCCATCCTGGACGGTGGAAATGCGATGGCACGAAGCGTTGTCGTGTTGCAATATCATTCGTTCGTGTCTCATGTTCCATTCTGGCCGTCTTTCGAGCAATGCATGGTTGAAATTGATGAGTTGTTGGCGGTAGCGATGCGCATTGACAGTTATGCCCGGTTTTAGCCGTCCTCAATTTTTTGTTGTCTTCCGGAGCGCTCCTCGTGCTCAGTATCAAAATCGCCACTTCTGAAGCGTTTAAATCAATCTTTGTACGTAGTTTTAGATGGTGCATGTTAGTCATAGGTCTCCTCAAGCAAACAACGTGCTTCAGCTTCATTTATACAAATAAAAATAAAACAGCAAAGTTTCCCGCAAATGGTGTTTATTTGGTAGAAAAATCGACATCTTTATTGTTAGAAAAAAGACGTTTATATTGCGATACGTCTTGGTAAAATAAACTGTCAAATATCTGTCAAATCAACTTTGTTACCAAAATGAAAAGCGAAAGGAAACACTCATTTGTTTTAACGAATCAATCAACAACACCTCCTACATAGGAGTACTCCTTTTTTTTTATTGCTTCGATTAAGCTTCGATTAAGATTATTATATTTTTGTAAGATATTTCATGATAAATCTATGACGTTATCATAAAGGGTGGTATGGTTAAATTCGGCTCGTCGCCGGTTAAATTCAGCGCGATGCAGGTTGCATCATGTGACAGAACGGGCGGAGGCTTTTGAGGTTACAAGCGAGGGTTGGGAACCCCTCGTGCTGCTGAAGTGGTACCCTGTGTTACGTGTTGAACCAGGGGATACGGTTCCCAGGATGCTTCCAAGTTGGCGTTACGGTCCCGCTTGATACGATACTGGTGCCGGTAAGAAACAAATCGAGTGAGAGAGGGCAGTAGTTATCAGCAATGAATTTTTGGAAGGAAATTGGTCCATTTGAAATATTGACATCCGCTAGATCCCCCTCTGGATCCTTGCAAACAGTGGCGGCGGTGGTGGAATCTTTTTATTATATATATTCATATACTATATACGCGTGTCTCGATCGACGCAACCAATAATATACTCTAGCAGCTCTTCCCCATTCGTTGGCGAGCACCACAACGCGTCGCCTGACGTTAGTTCAACATTACTCAAGCTGTCTTTGCAGGGAAATCTTGTTTGCTCCTCCTCCCTGAAGGGTGGGAACCAGATCACTACCTAAAACCCTCTCTCCTCCCTTTCTTCTTTCACTCTCTCTCTCTCCTTCCCTCTCTTTCTGTCTCTGTCAGGATATCGTAGCCTTTACCAACCTGCTTCGAGTCAATACTCTTTTCGAAAGGAGCGAGAGGGAGGAAACCTTACCAAACTTTTATCGAAATGTCTGTTCGAAATCGTTCTCTACGTTCGTCGATATTGCTCTTCTGGATTTCAGGCAACTTCTCCCTCGTTCGTGCCTGCTTGTCTCTGTATATACTAACTCCTACATATACCGATATGTATATACATATATATCTATACTGTGTTACCCCCCTCGCCTCTGTCTTTAGTGTCTCGAAGAGTGGAAATCGAGAAGGTCGAAAAGTTTGCCTTGCTACCATTCGATATCGTGGAGATACTTGCCATGGTTATATATCGAGAGACGGAAACACGTAGCGTATATATGTATATATATTACATGCCTATCTATATATACTTGCCAATCCGTTTTTCGAAAATTGATATTTACAGACTGCGAGAGTAACTTTGAATCGGTTATGTAAACTATAATCGCTCTTCCAATAATTCAATGTTCCTCAAATTAATTTCTTCCTTTGAGTGAAAAACTATACAAATTTTTCGTATAGTTGTTTTCTCACATAAGTGTCAATGATCAGCCCATAATGCTGGAAAGTTAATCGAGTTCCATAGTACATGAATCAGTGCGTGATATTTAGAACCACAGAAGGGTAAGACAAAAATCGTCGCGTCTTAAGTTTTTATTCAAAAGTTTATTCAAGTTATTGCATTTATGGAAATCGATCTTTGGGATAACGTTTCTCTCTTTCAGCGATGTGCTTTTAATCTCATTTATGTTTGTAAAACGACGGCCCTTCAAGGTTCTCTTGATTTTTGGGAACAGAAAAAAGTCATATCCCGAATTTATAAAATTGCTCTTATTTATTGAACACACCTCGTATATATTATGTATTACATCCAAAGCCATGAGAAAAAAACGAGAAAGAGAAAGAGAGACACGTCCAAACGCCCTCTATACCTATATCGACGACGTCGTCGGCTCGTCGAATCGAATTTTTTGAAACTGCTTTATGTAATCGATCCCATGCTCTCTTGATGCTTTACAAAGCACCCTCGTCCACAGAGTATACCATCTTCGTAACATACCCTGTCAAACGAGTAAAAATCGTTATCAGCTTAAAATGAGATTTAAACGAACTCCATCCCATAATCTTTTTTAAATTATGAGATGTTGCTAAAACGTTGTTAAAAAGTGATCTTCCAGCTCGTCAGTCTCGATAACTTTGAGTCGATCATAGATGGCGTTGACTGATAATTTCGCCGAGGAGTTATCAAGAAAAACTGAAAGGTACGGTTTTTAAACGATATTCACTGATTGAATTATTCCGATAGAGAAACAAAAAACGATTCGTGAGTCGACAAAAAGACGTTAAACAGTCATCAATTAGATCTTTATCGTCGATATAAAGAGACAGCGATCATAAGATGGTAGCACTGTAAGGACTTTGCTTGCAGAAAATCTTCAATCACCCTGTAGGCGGGTTGATCGTGATATTAGCGCACATTGTGTACACAGCGTACCTTCTCAAACACTCCGTCGTATTATGTAAGCCAGGGCGGCGATCAACTCGAGCAGAGTATAAGCGCGTGCGAGCCAGTGTGAGAGCGCTTGCTGTTGACGTTACCCTCCTGTTCGCCATACCATGGACCGGCTTTTGGACATGCAAGATATCGCTGTTCTATTATCTCGAGAGTGATAACTGATTTCGTCATCGTAATTATCGTGCGCTTGACATTGGAATAAAGTTACTTTATGAGAAACGTCGGTCAATTTACGCGGTCTAAACAAATAATTGTAACGTTATAAAGCTTTATGCCATAACGATAAAATGTGATATGGACGATGGTATGACAAGTTTAACAAAATAAAATGGTAATTAAAAATACTCCATAATAATCATTGGAGAACTCGTCTTATTCCTTATTTGTGAATTATTTCAGACCCTTTACAGAAAATTACTCAACGATAATGATCCTTGCGGGTCTTATCACTTTCCACTGTACTCTTAGCGTTCACCCCGGTCATCATCGTGAACTCTCGCTTCGTCGAATCACCAAATGTCGAAAGGTGTGCTTGTGTGTGTGATCAAAGTTAACTCAATGGCAGTTCGCACCCCGGCGGTTACGCTGACATTGTGCAAACGTAACTTTCGCGCAGACTGGGGGGAGGGGGGTATATAGTTTGCTAGTCTGGCTGCTGATAGACGCTGGCTCAAGGTATATAGACTATAGATATATATGTGTGCATAGGCTATAGGCAGCATCCGTCCTCGGAAACAAGCCGTAGCTACACCGGAACGCTCGACCATATCAGAGAGACAGAGACCTTCCCGCTCGGCCGCCGTTCGTTTGCGCTTTCGGGGTTACCGGTAGAGCACACGTTACGAACGGTTCATCAAGTCAAAGCATCGGTTAAACTTCATCGAATTACCGGAGGGCCTTGGGTAATCACGAGACCACCTCGACGCTCAGACCCATCTGCTCTCTCCCTCTCTCTGTCTTTATCCCGCTCTCTCTCTCTCTGTTTCTATGCTTTTTGTTGAGGGATGAAAGCAACACTGAGCATATAGTTGTTCATGAAATGCGGGAGGGAGGGATGGAGAGAGGAAGAGAGAAAGAGCAGCCCCAACGGGCCGATGAAATGAAACGAGGTCACCAATTGCATTGTGTGTGTCCAAGGGTGAGTTAGAGAGGGAGAGAAAGAGTGAGTGAGAAGGAAGTAGGAGGGTAGAGGCTGGAAGTATATTCCGCAACAACACGTACTGCACTTTTGACCCTCGTGGCAAAGGGATGGGAGCAAGGGGTGGAAGGTAGTAGAAACGTCGGTGCCCTGGGGGCTTCTGGGTCGAAATGACGACGCTCGCGGCCTACTTTTTTTTCACCAACGTTGGTTTTTTTAACCACTCTCCGCGAGACCAAAATAGCTGGCCGCTCCAACAGGTATATTCATGAATCCCTCTTTCTATCTCTACCTCTCTGACTCGTTCGCAGAAGGACGATTTTAATGATATACCGGAGATACACACATATATATATGAGAAATGTATGGTCATTTCATCATTAACTACTGAACCATCCGACATCGCAATTTTCATTCATATACTAGTTTCCACATTGTATTTTATTCTATAAAAAAATAGGGATTTAAACATTCTTTGCGTATCTAGCTCAATAGTTTTTTGAGTAGTTAAGAATGAACTATTTTAACGCGTAGTAAAATTAACGTTACTCTAAAGTCTTCAGTTTTATCCATCTCAACAGGGGCTGGAAAACAAACCAGCTATGTTACATTTAAAGCTGCGGAGACAATGAACGGCGAAACGTTCGTAAATTATATGTAGGTACAGTCGATAACAAAACTATTTTTGTAGGCAGAAGGGAAAATCTTATCGCGCAATTCCGTTGCAAATCGCTTGAAAATAAGTAAAAGTAATGTTGCGGACATAATAAAAAGATATAAGAATAAGTATAGAATTTATTTCTTATTTATTTTATTTGTTTTTCTTCGTATTATCGGCAAAACTGACGAACTCGAAGACTGGAGACTGGGGTTGATTCCGAAAATAGAAAATAGGAGAATAAAAATAGAGAACAGTGTCGTAGTTTTGAGTTTCTCGAAAAAATTGAGAGGGTCACCCGACTCGAGCCTTCCAAAAAATGGAATCTTCTAACATAAAATAGGCAGTCAAAATTGCAGCTGAGTCATAAATATGATGCCGTATGGGTCGCTAGTGAAATGACCACCGTGTAGTTTTATTTTACGAGACTCGTTCACGATGGGTTTTGGATGCTATGGGCTTGGCTTAACGGTTAAAATGATTTATCCAGATCGCAATTTCGTTGAATAACCTTGTTTCTGTTTTTAGACGAATTTCGAGCTTTCGTTTGCCCGAGATAAAAAAACGGAGCTCGGTAAAGAAAAAAAAAGAAGAAAATCGATAACAGACGATATCGAACAATTGATTTATGCTCGAAGAGATTGTCACGGAAACATTTCGAGTCTTCAAATATGAGATTGTAATTAAAATTTCGCTGCGAAGAGAGAATCGATTTTTCAGCGAACCGAAAGAGATGGGCAGGTCTAGCTGGGGGTTGGTAGATGGGCGCTCTTTGGCACAGCTGTTAATCACGAAGAGACCACGAATCGGCAATGGGGACTCGTGAAACGATCGGGTTCAATCACCAATTGCATTGTACAACCGACAGTGAGGGTTAGAGAGGCTATGCGAGAGAATCCCGAGTGTGACTACGAGAGGGAAAGAGCGATTTCATCCGGGGGTTACAGTGCATCGAGCAGATGCACTTTTGACCCACACACGCGACCTTTTCTCACTCGTTTCCACAATGACCACGATATACTATATATGCGTTTCTCCTGCGTGTAAACGTCAACGTATCTATGTATATACCCAATGGGTGTGTGTGTGTGTGTGTGTTCCATGTTGCATAAGCTCACACGACCATTTCGCGTTTCATGCACCGGTAGTGAGCGGGCATTCGCGTCTGCGAGTGTCAAATTGAGCCGTAACTTCCAGCTTGTTTTTTATGTTCGACGAAGAGGCCTACGGAGTTTATCGGCTTCGTTTAAACTTTCGTGTTGATTTGTAAAACAAAGACACCGTTTACACGCATTTCAATCACTGAACATACAAAAAGATCGATCTAACGATGGGACAGTTTTATTTCCTTCTTATTTTCCTACCATGCGTTAAGAATAAAATCTAGAATTCAATTCACACTCGATCGCTGAGTTTCGAACCTCGCTGCGTTGTTATCTTCTCTCTTATCATTAATTATTTATACCAAACGACAGATTCATCTTTTATTGCATAAATTCGCGTCGTTCAATTCTCATTTTTTGGGCCGGTCGATATCACTTCCAATGTTCACGGTATAAATTTCTATTGATAAATTGTCAATATCGAATCAACGAAGACAATTTTGTTTGTAATTTTCTATATTTATTCACTGTTTTCGTGCGAAATTTGCGACTATATTCGGGCATGGTCGTGATACACGCGAGGCGAGTGTTAATCGCGAGCACTATTAATCTCATTACACCCGATATCTCTATATCATCCTTTAATACACACGCATATATAAATGTGTAAAGTAATTATAATCAATACAGTCGTATGAATGTATAGGTACTACGTGTTCGATACGATCGGCGATACGTTGAATACGGTGTGCGCGACGGTACTCAACAATTTTAATTAATACGACCGAAGCATATATCGTGGAGGTATTAGCTCTCGCCACGGGCGAATATTTGCTCGTATCTCGTTCATCTCTCGACCTCCCTCTCTCTCTCTCCCTCTCCATCCCTCCCTCCCTCCCTCCCGCTCTTGTTTAAGCATATTCTATATGTTGTCACAGATTTTCGACAATCGACAGAGCTTATTATTCGTGCAATTTTCTCCGAATCATTAATTTCATCGAAGCTATTCGCAAGGTTCACAATAAATAAAAGGAATGGGACACAGGGATAAAACATTTCAACCCCGGAAGTGACGAGAGCTTCATACATATATATCATCGGTCTATATGGTCGAGGCGCGTGATCGTCGAGGCACGCTTGCGCTGTAATAACCGGCATACGACGAGAGCGGCTTTAAATAATTGGTCGAAATGAGCCCGCCAACTCCTATTTAGAGATAGAGCAGGAGCGAAATCCATATGCACGACGCATTACGTGCCAGCCTGGCAATATTTTTCATGTCCTAGATCGTGCACTCATTTTTCAAACAAATTGGTGACAGACAACAACTGAATAGATCTTTTGTTTTAACTAACTAAAATATTAATACTCGTTAGTTTTTCGATTAAAATAATAGTTATAATGAAAATAAATACCATTGACGATTTCGAGTCACTTCCAAGACTGGCAACATACATTTAGTTATATTGGAAGAATATCTTTTTCGAGGAAAAAGGGCGAACTCACAAGAAAGAATAAATGCAAGTAAATTATTAATTCTGTTTGATGAAAAACATCATCATTTTTTCCTATCAGTTCCATATACATTGTACGTAGCCCCCCCGAAATGTACACTAGACGAGCTCGAGGCTCTTTTTCTATCTGACTGAAATGTGAAAATTTTCGTTCACGGTTATATGCAACGGTAATGCATGTTTCCTTCCGGTACGCCTTTTCACGAATGTCCCGATCTCTTCCTTTCGCAGTATCTCGCATAACTCACCGTTGATAATATATCCATTCGGTTTCGCCAGTAAGCTCGAAGACCAGTCGGCTTCTCTGATTCTCCCTGGAGCACAGAGACGAAAGGCATACGAAGACCGAGAGCAAGTATACGACAATATACGGGTATATTTTTTTCTTTTTTCCACATTTTATGTGACATCGATCCCAACGGAAATATACTTATATCCGACGTTCTCGACATTCTGTAACCACAATGCGATATATATACATATATATATACGTTTAAACTCTCAGTCGAATATCTTTTAGAATTCTTAGAAAAAATATTTCGTACCTACAAAAGTTTCAAGGATCGAAGGGGGACGGAAAATGGCATTACTTGTTAGATCTCAGGTGGAGGTCTTTCAGACCATTTCAATGTCTACTTCTTCGCTTTAAATCGGAACCAATATATTGTTTTGCAGATTCGTATCGTCCATACAAAACTTGAGATACTTCTGTTTGAAATATAGTCTTTCAAAAAATCACAACTTTTTATATTAATTGGCAAGACACTTAGAAATTCTTTGATTTTTCATAATTTTTTTCTAAAAATGCTATTTATGATATATTATTCAAAGACATTCGAGGGAGGGGGTTTAAGAGAAGACACCCTGTATATATTCCGACCGCAACACATTATTGGCCACTCGTACCCCACGCTGAGTGCGAGTGTTACAGATTTTATCCACCCAAACTTTTTCACCGCTTTCGTCCGCAACCCCAAACGCGATGTAGGTACCCAATTTCCTTCGTCCAGGGTAAAGAACCGTACCCGCACGAGGGTTAGGCGCCAGTCGCTAACGGTAGCCGACATTTATTTTTCGCCCTAGCGACGGTGCCGAACGAAACAAACTTTTGTTCGGCTACATGGCACCGGCAGCTCCAATGGTTTCATTCGGTAATGCAGCAGGACGGTATTCTTAGACATACCAAGTAATATATCAACATGTTTAGATTTTTTCGTAGGCTTATCGAAATTTTTGTTTAATGTTTACATCGACATGATTACGATACGAGTGCTAATGATCCGCTCGTCATTGATCCTAATCGGGAAACAGAGGAAGGTTCACGATACTACAAAAGCGGGAGAACCAATGATTTTTCTTTCCAGATGGCGATAGAGCGACGATGCTATTTTTAGTATTGCGCGGGAGAACAAGCAAATTTAACTAGTATGGGAGAGAACCAATGAAGAGATTTTACCTATTATACATGAGGGAGGCCAAAGGGGTAGCGCAGCACGCGAGAGAGAAGAAGATTTCGTTTCACGCAAGAGAGATCAATAGGTTTTATTTTTCGTGATAGAGCAAAAAAATCGCCATAATGCGCAATAGAGATAAAATTAATTCGGAGTACCCGAGATAACCAACGAATGAATATACTTTGTGCGAAAGAGCTGAAGAATTAATATCATTTGGTGAGAGAATCGAATACTTAATGCACGCGACGCAAGAGAACCAAATAATTATTATACTTTACGCGAGAGAACCGAATAATTAATGTAATTTCGCGAGAGAACCGAAGAACTCAAAGAGAATTTTGCCTCGCATATCGATACAATGATAGTCGTCGACCGGACTAAATTTTACCGTAATCAAACTTGAAATACGATGAAACAGCCGCCGCCTTCGTACGGTTATTTTTCAATTTTCCCGAACAATTAACTCATATAGGTAGTACCCTAGTATGTGGCCTACATAAAATCTGGCTCCAGGTAAAGTTGCGCGGGGCACGCTCGTATCAATTTTGGACCCACATACTCGACACTGCTGCGGCCCCACGGCCATTACTACAAAAACTATACGAGATGATACGATATGTGACCGATTTCTTCTTTTATGACGATGTACAAGCACTTGGAGCTATACAATTAACGACTACGTTATACAATAAAATTTATTAAACCCAAGAGAGTCAAACTAGAATCTAAAGGTAACTGTAATCTTGCACTGCCCAGACTACACCGATTTTTTATGATCGATTGCATCTCTCCTTAGGTCGATGATCCCTGCTTCTGGTCGTATGATAAATTCGCAACAGGCCTTTCGGGCCTGCTCGGTTCTTTTTACAATTAGTGTCCTTTGCTCGCTAATTGTTCCACCCGTTCTCTTTCGTGTCACCAGCCCTCGCTCGTAGGTGAGCGTGGATGATGATCATTGTTCGATAAGAAAGCCTCTGGTTACGGTGAGTTGATGATTTTTGGATGGTAAGACGGCGCCGCGTACCTACCCCTTGTCGCTATGCCAGCAGCGGTTATTGCTATATTTTGCCACACGGCATTATTGCTTACCTCCCATGTAAGCAAGTATGTCTCATGAATGCATTCAAATAAGACGCCAGTTCTCCGCCGACTTTCAGATTCATGATCGCGACCGACTGGCCCACCCGCGCCGGTACTTTATTCGAGAGAAGGGTGGCTCGTAACTCCGGTCCTTTTCTCGCTCCCGCTCTGACATCCAGTCGTTAAGCACTAATGTTTGACGACTCATTAACTATTTGATGAAACTTCGAAATAAGAGATAACAACCAGCTCCAGGGGTGATCAGTCTCCTGGTCCGTATCGAGAACCTACCCGGTAGCGACCCTCAAGGGCATACCATCGTCTCGCTTCGAGACAAAGAACCTTTGATGAAAATAAAGAGAACCGGACGTTCATAATCACCGCATTACGAAGCTCGAATTGACGTCATTAAGAATATAAAAGGGAAACAACCGGGACGAAAGATATTCAAGAAGATCGATATAATTCGTAGGTGAAATTGTAAAGAGTCGTCACCATAGAAAGACAATCCAGGGTCGCACTTACGATAGAAAGAAAATCGAGCGGATATATGCATCGTCCCAGGGTCATAAATCCGATCCCTTGCTCGAATATACTCCGTACTTGTAGCGTGGCAAAGTGTCACGTCACAATATGCATATAAATATGTACATAATAATTCAGTGAACACTCTGAACATTGCAATGCACTATGGAATACCATGATGCAATTCATGAAGGATAAAAAGGAAAAAACATCGAAGAGATTGCCTGTTCGCAAAGTTTTGGATGACGATCCAACGAGGAGAATATAAAAAAAAATATATGAAGATATCTGTTCAAAAGCAAGGTACAATAGATGACTCGTAAAAACTTGATTTTTCAGTCACAGCATCAAAATGGAGACCGTTGTAAGCCGTGCGTCTCGTCGACGCTCGTAACTCATATACCTGCACGAGGGAAAATCTTCTTAACATACGATCTTACAAGTGGCGGAAGAGCGAGTGTGGCTAATGCATATTGCGGCGCTACGAAAAAGAAGGGCGAATATATAGTCCCATAGCTCTCTTCTATTTATCTATGAAATATTGAATGAGATAAAGGCATACTTTTGATAATGGGAAAACCGATGCTGGCGAATTGGATATCACACATATATACGATGTTGTGAACTTTTTTTTCTTTTTTTTAAATATTCTCGGACCGTTTTTTTGTTTCAAGTATGAATTTATTATGAAAGTGCTTCGAGTTACGAAGAAGCGACGATTATTGCGCTAAGGAAACCGTGGAAACTCCTGAGATTATAAAATAAAGACGTTGTCCGAAGCTCCTTTTTTTACCTGGTTTCTCGAGAAGACATTGTGCATTTCCGCGGTTATTATATTTCCATTATTATTATTCAACTATTCTTCATAACTCTCTCGCTCTCTTTTATTCTCTCTTTGTCTGGTTTTCTCTTTTTCGCCAGAATTGTCCTAGGAGAAAAAGGGGGCACAATCATATTTTATATTATACCATATTACTATTAGGAACATAGTAATAATTATTATTGTTATTATTATTATCAGTATTGTTGGTGTTTTTTTATCAAATTATTTGCGCTCATGAATGAGATATATTATTTTTTTTCTTTCGTATAACAGAAGTATATTCGCTGGGTTAGTGGAACGCAACGAGACTAGTTTATTTAGCGATATTTGCTGTAATTTTGTGATATTTGAAAAATAAAAGTAGGTCGAAGCATTAATTTTTCTTCATAAATCAATGTCAAACTTTTGATTAGAGTTAGATAACAATTAATTACGACGAGAATTACTATGATAAGTATTTTACATGTAAAAATAGTTTTTGAATCTCACCGAATCGACTATCGACGGTCGCATGAGGATTTCGAGAGATTTTTTCATCGTGTGGGTAATTTTGTTGGAATGGCACAGGGGATATGTAAATATAGAGATATGTAGCCAGACAGATGTACGACTATATATAAATATCGATTATAAGCTATCCATGGATTTGTCAATTCGGAAAATTTTCTCCTGAATATGTAATGGGCGATATGTAGGTTCGTGCCTTTCCCTCGGGGGAAATTTCGATGGAAACGGCCCGTGCGCGTTCCAAAGACCTTCACTATTTTAAAAGTACTCTCTCGGTCTTTTCCTCTCTCGTCTGTTATTTTTAGTTCTTTTTCTTTGTATATGTATATATATGTAGTTCTATTTCTTTATATATATATGGTTGTGTTCTTTTTTTGGTAGACGATAAACGGGAGCGAGCTTTTTCTCTTCTCTTCAAAAATATCGGAAGTACGGTTCGTCGATCGTCGCGTCAATGACGAGAGCGATCTCTTTTTCGACGCGCACATTTCATCGTCCTCTTTTTCTACATTCGATGTCGAGTTTCCGTTTCCTATGTACATAAAATTCCTCTCTCTCTCTCTCTCTCTCTCTCTCTCTCTCTCTCTCTCTCTCTCTCTCTCTCTCTCTATCGTTCCGTCCCTTTTGTCCTTCTCGCGTTGAGCTTTGTTTCGCGAAAAATTTGGCTAGAAATCAGCACCCATATTGATTGAAATTTCTCACGCAGTGAGGTAGGCGGGAATTTTTCATTTTCACAAATAACGATTGTTCAGTTATTATTGTTATTGTTGACATAAAAACGAAGTTTATGCTGCAATGATGATTTAGCATGGAATTTTGGGTGCTGTGAATAATCGCATTTCCAATAAATACTATCACTTAGTGTATAGAAGCATGGGATATACAAATATTTCCATTTATATTTTATATCAATGCTGTATTCGCCCATTTTAGTAAGCGCACGTTAATCAAATTAAAAGGATTTAAAGATATATCACAAAGTATTTTTCATTTATCACTTGCCATGGGGCATTTTTTAATTATACTTCAGTTGGATAGGGCTGACGGTATATGAAAATTTATTAAGAAATGAAATTAGAGAGCAGCGAAATAAATAAACAAATGGATGTCGCGTGGCGGGCGCACGTAAAATAAGAAATCCGTAGACAAATGAGGAGACTTTCTCATAAATATGGTTCGATATTTTGTCACGTGAATACGCGCAGACCAACGCAAGCAGTCACCCATATGTCATTGTCACGTTCTCGTGTGTAATAAAATACCAGTAAAGGCAGAAACAAAAAGTAAATGCCATTTTAATTAATTTGAATAAATAATTTAATTTTGAACTCTGTCGAGATGACAAAGTAGACAAAACTTTTCACAGGCATGCTTATGATCCCACAAGAGTTCTCTCGCACGCCTTTAAATAATAAATGATTTGATCTGTCATAATTATTTTATCATAATTGAAAATACAAGCCCTCTAAAAGCGTCAATGATCCCTTAACATGATCGACAACAGGATTTTATATCGAGTATTAATGGATATCAGGCTTAAAAACAATAAATAAAACCATGACCTTTTGATAGACAGTTTGTTATTTATTTATCTTTTCTATACTCATAGTAAAAGTAGAATTAGAACGATATAATGGAAACATCGTAGAAAATCTGATTGATCTGGGCAAGGACGGGAGATACTCAAACCACAGTAACTGGGCCAGGTTGAATAATACAGGTTTCGGCTCGTACAAATTTCCCTACTCCTCTCTGTGAGATTAATTACGATTTACGCTTAAATATATACATGTACTCATATACATAATATATGACGGTTTGTTTGTTTCATATTCAGATGCAGAGAGCGGTGCTACTAATCTGCTGGCTGCCGCTCCTCAACTATTGCTACGCCGTTAATCCAGGTAATTTTTTGAATTATGCCATCAAGTACAGCACCGTGACTATACAAGATGTAAATACGCCACGAATTTGGTGTATCATCTGAGCGTTTGATTACACTATCCATATAATTTTGCATGTTATTTTGCTCGGTAGATATGAGAAATTTGAGTTTGTTCAAAACTGCCTCTCCGTTAACTCGTCAGCTTGGACAGGATTTGACTTTTGCGTTGAAACATACAAATTTTTTGAGGGTTCGGAAAAAAGAATTTTTTTATGGGATTAATGATACGTTTGCTAAAAAATCATAAGTTTTTTTCGAGCTTTTTGTTGAAATGAGATAAGCAAAATTCACTCGTATTCGTGAGAATAGAAATATGAAAGGCAGAGCGAAATGTACAGATATATATATTCGAAAAAAAATCTCATAAATCGTGGAGAAATGAGGCGCGAGTACGAGATAAGAGGGTCTCGGTCTGTGGCGAGACCGGTATAGATCGCGTTCTCTCGCCAGAATCAGAGCACCTTTTCGAGGAGAACAATTCAATCGATTTCTCACTGTAGACCATCCACCCGTTTGTGCTCTTTCGACCCAATTCGGTTCCATTGCTATTTCACGAAAACCACTGAGACGAAAGAGCACAGGATTCATCAAAATAACAAAATTATTCGCAAGAATTAATTGATTAATTAATTAAAAAAGTAATTTTTTAACAATCTTGTTTTCCCCAGTTATTAAAATTCTCAATAACGAAGAATGAGTTTAGAAAAACTTTCCAATTAAACTGCACACATTGTTTTTGCGGATTTTACCTTTGTTCGATGGTCTTCAAGTGACTTTATAAACTTTGGCCCTTATGTTGAAAAATCTTTATAAATATAACGACAATAGCGGATTAATAATGTGTGATATACATCGATATCAGCAATATTAATACACAGGGGCAACTGTCAGGATATAGAAAATGCTTAGGTACTTGGCTTCAGTACGAGCGAAACGTTTTTCTTTTTTAATTGTCTTGGGATGAAAATTGGCCGAGATATTAAATCGCAGATGTTAAAAGCTTAAACAATGCCTTTGAGTTTCCTGCAGTTGAGTAATAAACAAAATTCTCTTACCGTGTCGACGCATCTTTCGTTTATTAATAAGTAGTTATTTTGTCAAGATCTACAAAATAAGGAACAATCTGCGAAAAAATGTCCTGACAGGGACTCGGACCCAGAATCCCGGCGACTATCAATAACGACTTCGATTACATTGTTAACTTAAGCTCGAACTTCAAAACTATGTGAATCAATATCTCGGCCAATTGTAATGGTAGGACATTTAAAAAAATCGTTTTGCTTGGACTGACGCCAACTACCTACGTATTTTTTTAGGTCCAGTTAGTTGTCTAACAACTTATATAAAGCGATATAAACTCGATCTAGAAAATGTCGATGCTTCGAGTTTGAAACTTCGTGTCTGATTGTGAGAAACTATAAAAACAATTCTTCTTTCCAATGCTCGAATACGTCGAGTCACTTTGCTCATCGATCGTAGCTTCGAAATGTTCGTACCTAACTACAGCTCTTTCCATTGGACCCTAAAGGCATTTAAGCTGCCAGGTTTCTCCCAATCTAACTGATCAGAATTGTTAAGCGCGTGTGTTCGGTATGTGTGGGTGTAGCTGAACCCGGAAGTGACAGAGAAAAATGAAGAGGCGAAAACAGAGGAACAGAGCGCAATCGGAAAATCGATCGAGCAAGCGGATGCGAGGGTGAACGCAAACGAAGATGGGAGATATATTTATATATATTTATACACATATACGTATGGTGTTATAGATTACGAGAGAAGAAGAGAGAGCGTCGAACCAATTCGACCAGTTGGCAACCTTGCGGTTTCATTGCGGGCTCGCACTTCGATTGTTCCACGACCTCACCTTGTTATACCCCTTCCCAGCCACAACTTGCACGACCGAAAGTTTATCGAGGCTTCTACAGTCTCTCTCTCTGTCTCTGTCTGTCTGACTGTTTCTCTCTCTCTCTCTTCTCTTCTCTTCCCTTCTATCCTCTGCTCTATTCTCCTCTCCTCACCCCTCCTCCAACCCCCTCACGCCTTCACATCCTTTCTTCCCCTATCTCTCACTTTCTCTCTCTCTCTCTCTCTCTCTCTCTCTCTCTCTCTCTCTCTCTCTCTTACACTGCATGACTGTTCAGCTGATGCCACTCGTTCTTTCGTGTAGACCCGAGTCAGCCAGTAATTTCCGCGCTTCCTCGTTTCCACGCTTCTCCCATCGCGCTCTCTCTCTCTCTCTCTCTCTCTCTCTCTCCACTCTCCCATTCTCTCTCTCTCTCTCTCCCTTTCTTCCGGGCACCTTGATATCGAGAGGAAAGCTTTCATTGTTGGGGCGACACGAGAGAACCTTGTGCGTTGAACTATCAACTGTCGGAGAATTTGCAACCGCTGCCTCTCGATTATGAACGTGGCGAGATCGTTCAGTGACACATTTCACCCAGATAATTCTCGTGTATTAATAATTTGTGAGTAATTAACTTCCTTTCAGCTAAACGAACCATTTGTGGTCATTAAATTTAAAAACAGTTTCTTTGAAGCCTTTTAATAATCCTAGTAATAATTCTCGCAATTGTAGTGATGGTACAAATTTTTCAATGCAAACGAGATTTAATTTGTGAGTCGCGTTCGTGAGGAAAGTACGGGGTCGCGCCGTATGGTGACCCTTGTAGTTTAGATGCCATTTTCTGGACTTTTAATAGTAGTTTATTTATGGGGGATCGTTATTTTTAACGTGTACAGAGTTATTTAAGTTTCATTCGTTTTTTCATCGTTGGCAACATTGTTAATTGCCGAATGTAGCATTGCGGCTTTAAAATCCGATAGTTCTCGAAATTCTTGGTTTCTTTCTCTCGTTCTAGTAAAAATATAACTCGTTGAGAGAAAATGAGAAGTCAAAGGTACAGAATTCCGTCAATTCCAAATCTGTAAAGCACGCTCTTGGCTTTTGCTCGTGAACTAGAACGAGGATCGGACATCTGATCGCACTCATACCACTCTTGCTTTCGCGCTCTCTCTTTCTCTTTATCTCTCTTTCTCTTTCGGGCGATGTGGATGTGAATTCTACCGTTAGGCGAGTCCGCCTTAAATAAAGAAAAGAATCGCCAGAGAAAGTAATCTCTTCTTTATCCCATTCCTTTCGTGAGTTTAACTATAGAAATTCGTTCTTGTCACTTCAATCGCTTTTTTCTGACCCTCTCTCTCTCTCTCTCGTGCTCTCACTCCCTCACCCTCTCCCTCTCTTCCTTTCATTCTCTATTACCGTCTCTCATGCCTTCGTTCGTACAACCCACAATCGAGATTAAGTTGACGACGTAATCGACGATAGATTCAAAATGAATTCAAGCTCAAAATTAAAGAGGGAATAGGAGCTAAGTGATGATAATGTAAAAAAATGTTATTTTGCTTTCATGCTTCGATTTGAAAAATTAAAAAAGGAACGTTCGTAATTTTTCAATAAAATGAATATAATGTTGGTAGATTAATTTTTTTTAAATTCTGTTATCAACAGGTATATTATTCAAAAGTCATGTAAACTTAAACATCGTTCTCTTTTTTCGACACTTTTCATATCCTGACTTTTCGTGGTCCTGGTCAAAGTTCGGTAGTTCGTGGGAAAGCCAGTGCTGCGCGACTGCACATGCAAGAATCCACAGAGCGAGTTCCCGTTTTACTCTTTATGTGAATTATGCGACGCCGGTTTTTCAGAGGATGCGCGCTCTTCACCCTACATCCGTTTCGCGAGCTTCTAGAAAATATATGTGCTCTAGTTTCGCGACGGCAATCGAGAACTAGAAAAATAATCTATTTTCTTGATAAAGTGTCCGTATCTATAAAAAATGTCGATAATTTTGGCCTGTCATTTACCTCCATTTAAAAAATATTACTTGTTTGGATTTTCTACCAAAAAACTGAAATATAATGCTGGTGACAGTTTTCGGTGGAAAATCAACAGTATATTGGGTTTCTGTAAATTAATATTTTTACCCTGTACTATGTATAAACGCCAACGAACATTCACACGCACACAAACGCACGCTCACAGCTACGCTACGAGAAACTGATGATGAGGAGATACGGATATGGTGCTCAGACGAAAATTTTCTAAATGTGCTTGCGATGATTATATAAACTTTGGAGAAATATACATAGTATATAACATATATATGGCGAATGACAAAATGAAATTCATAGATGCAGTAAATTCCGTTTCATTCCCTGTAAAATGTATGGACATTCTCTCTCCTCCTCTTCTTCCTGTCTGTCCCCGCTCCCTTCCGCTGTCTCTCTCGCTATATTTTTTATTTGTCCTCGTGCACTATTTTTTTTTTCGTCGGAGCTTTTCATCAACAGAGCCCAGATTGAATTCCACGGAGTGTCCGTTGTTGAGTGTAACGAGTGCCACGGACGACAGTTCTCTCGAGTGTCAGGAGATGTGAATGCAGCGCTGTGGTGCACTCTTGGCTGCCGAGAAATCGGGTCTGACCCAATCTGTGCTGTTTCTACTTCGTAGAATCTAAGAGTACTTCTAGCGACGGATACGCTCGGTATTTCGAGACGTTTTAGCCGATTAAAATCCTGCCGATTCGGAAGACATTTTGCTGGAGAGTTTCGACGTCATCGAGGTGCAAAGAACTAACGGAGAATTTCGATATCAGAGAGGAGAATGACAGTTATATTCGCAATAATTTTTTCGTTTACAAATCGTGAATAACAATTTCTCACAATGGGTCGCAAATTATTTGTTCGGGCAACAATAATACCCGGAACTCGTGTTATCGAACCAAAGGTAAAAAATGATTTTGTACAATAAAACGAACCAATTAAAGGGGGTTTTTTTAAAAATCAATTTATCATGAAAAGAGTTAAAAGATATGACTACTAATGGATTTGCGAACAAAGAGATGTGAAAATTCATACTTGTTTAATGCTGTATCATTTATATATCGTTTTACAATAAAAAATACAATTGCTTTTTTGACGAATATAGGTTCGATGAATGATTAGATTTTGTCATGAATCCTCCTGAAAATTTTCAATTCTTAATCAATTCATAAATATTTTTATGTCCGTACTAGTCCATGGGTCACTCGGGTTACTTTGAAAATTCGAGACCGATGATAGCAATGCTTGAAAGCCTTGTCAAGAAATAATGCTCCCCTGAATAAATGCTGCTGTGAATTTCGGGCGTTTTTAAGGGCTCGATAAAAAAACAAAAGATATCTTGATCATCCATCCATTTTTTTGCATTTTATACATTCATGTTTTGAGAACATACACAAAAGTTTTTGAAGCAAAATAATGGAAGTTTACGAAGTATGAGTTGGTATATGTGACCGTAAAAAGAAGAAAATGAGCTGTTCAATATGAGGCAACCCTTTCATTCATTTGAAACAAAATTTAACACCAGATTCTTGATTAATAAGAATCTCGTTATCGTTCGAACCGACGAACAAAAAATATATCGCAAAATGACAGCTGTCTAAAAGTAATTTGTTCGTCGCATTTTTTCAAACGCTTTTAGTTTTTTTCAAAATAATAAAAAAGAGTTTCTCACAAAAAATAGATATTGAGGATAGAGTATGATGTATTGCAGGTTCGTACCAAATAAGAAATCAATCTCTTAGAACTTGAGATAACATGGCGTACAGGTCGAAAAAACTAGTTCCAAGAAGAATGTGTTTAAAGTTTTGGGCTAAAGCGACGCAGCATAATTTCCGCGTCAATTGAATAGCTATAAATTCGTAAATGTTCAGAGGTTAAAATTTTTCTTTTCAGCATTTATCCTTAAAGATCTAAACTTTAAGAATGTGAAAAAGTCGACTGTTTTCAAAATACCGTATTAATGCGATATTCTACTCTAGAATTTTCAAACTCTCGCGGCAGACATCAAGCATTCCCGCTTCATCTCTAACCTGGGACAGCCGTGTTGAACTAATACCGATCATCCGTGTTGAACGCCGGCCCCTTTCAATTATACACGAAGCTTAGTATTATAATCGAGCTAAGTGATCGAGTGATTGTCTGTGCTAATGCTTACCTCACCCCTAAATTCGTATATATAGGGTTAATAATAATAATAATTTATTGATAGATATCAGACGAGAAAATGAAGTCGTTTGCAACGCAATATAATAAAATTGAAGATGCTTACTGGTCTGGACACAATTAGTCAAGTTGTTCGATGACCAATCTTCGCTCTTTTTTTTCACTCCGCTTGCGGCACTTTTTCACAGTCTCTTCAATGATTGGGTCAATAATTCTTTCATAGCGCCTATACAAATTTTTGGACATTGATGGAATTTTAAGCGATGCTAAGAATTTATTTATAGCGGTGCAACTAATACCAGCATATATTAAACCAAACGGCCAAATATTTGTCATTAAATTTTCAGGAAAGTGAAAGTAAACTCCAATCGAATATTATAAAAAAATGATAGTAAACAAATGATAGGACTCATCTAACACAGCTTTAGTGTTGACATCAGAATATTTTGAAATGTTCTGGCTCAAAACAGCGCTGAGCATTGCTCGCAGATGATATTAAAAATGGGACTAATACCGAGTCTTCTCTCCTCTACCGTTTTATGCAGGCTCTATTAACTAGCACAGTTGCAGCATTTCAAATTATTCGCCAATTTCTTGAGATCTACAATATGGTGGTCCGAATTTTCATTGTTCATAAACTCTAAATTTCAGTCTTTTTCTTTGCGGTTCATAATCCCGACCGCTTTTCATATATATCCGTATATGTACGTCCATTATATATAAGTACTCGCAGGAATAGATGATTCTTGTCAGTTTACTAAATAAATTACGACGCTCTTGGATTGCGTTTGCCCTTCGCATCCAATAAATTTTGACTGCCGAATGATTAAATGCCATGCTAACTACGGCTATAGGGCTGACTTGCTCTTGCTTCTCCAACTCACATCTCGTTTTCTCTATATCAACATATATGTGTAAATGGATCTATTCAAGCTGAGCTTTGGCGAAATGTTATGGTGTTTATGCGCAGGTGTGTCGAGTTATGCGGTGTGCTTCGCCCCGTCAATTTTCACGTATGCGATATCCTTACCGCATGTAAACACATATGTGTAAGTGAAACGCGCAGAAGCACCAATAGATGGCGTTATGGTCGAGCTTGTGCGATAGGGCGCAAAGCGAGTGGAGGCTTCTACCGATGGCATCCTCTACTAACGCGCCGACGGGATCTTAATGCGTGTACAAACTGATAGCTTTATGCGCTCTCTCTCTCTCTCTCTCCTCCTATCGTAGTCGTGGTATGCCCGCTCGGATTATACCGAGGCTGTCCATCAATCCGTAAGAACCTTCGGGTCTTTACACCGACGTAGTACAATAGCTAACCGCAAAGCTGTAAACTCAATCGCAGACGAGCCTAATTGTGAATATGGCGTGCTCGTACGCATAAACTATTACAAAGATTTCATCGGTCGTGACCCCCAAGCTTTTATTATCCGGCTTTTAATTCAAATTGAGAGAAAAACTTACATTATGAAGAAACAGTTTCTATAGTGATTAAGATCGGTTTTTATTTAACAAGCTAAATACTCGGAAATCGCCTAAAGATTATGAATCTTAACCTTTGACTGCTGAGGTGGGGGCTTGCTACGAGTCCTAGCGAAAGTAATAATGTCGAGTTACTCAGCACTCCCGCACGCGACGCACACGGTGCTTCTAGTAGTTTCGTAATTAGTCGTACAGAGGCCGTGAGTGGTTGCGTATGTATCGGCATGAGCAATTTTGGTGAGTAAATTGATTTCGAAATTTTGTGTAGGCCTACCTGATCCCGCGTCAGTATTTACATAACCTTGCAGTTTTTTATTCCACTTATAGTACCACAGTTGATTATGTATAGTTTATTAGAGACGTGGAAATATATTTTCAGCTCTGAACATGGTTTTTTCCAGTCGAGGTCCAAATTTGCCGGTAGATTTGTTCTTTGCACTGTAGCCGGTGTTTGCACCGATTGATTTCTTTTGTTCATTGGTTCTACCGTTTGTGAATACGATGCAGTTATGCTGCGGTATAAGCTGAGAAAAATATTTTGCATCATTCCGTTCACAAGTTCCTACGGAAACCCAAAAACGCTGCAATCTTTACAGGTAGTGTCTTCAATACTGTGAGAGGAGGGCAATTTTTTGTAAGTTTAGAATTGGAATTCAGTTGCTTTGCGAAGCACGAAATTAGTCTGTAATGGCAAAAGCTTTATCTCTTTCTGTGCCGATATTAGTGGAAGATTGAAGAATGATTTTCACCAGTTATTCACGAATTATTGCAGTAAACAAAACGCCAACTGTTGTTGAATCGATCATTATCGTCATGAACGTCTAGTAGTCGATGAATACAACATTCTGTATTTTTTAAGTTTTTTTATCTCGGCGTGTTCATGAAAGAACAAAGTTTTTGAGTATGCGCCGTAAAAACGAGAAAAGTTGTATCGATTATTTTGACTGATTGTACTCCCATTGCAACCCATGTTTATTTCTACAAATTTTCGTCCATTCTGCACGGTAAGAACTTTAAACGTCCGAGAGGGGTTGTCTGGGGGGAGGGAGGATCGGAATTTACAAATCAGTTGGTTACGTATTGTAACCAACTGATATTAACGTGATTTTACCCTGGAATGGCAAAAGGTTAGCTGATTACATGGTGCACCTGACTAAAAATTGAAAGGCAGTTTCAACCCCTTAATTACGAGATATCGAAAAAACAAACAAAAATGTCGGCTGCTTTTCCATCCTTTACGTGTATGCAAATTTATTTCCCCGCCGGTTGAAAACTCTCGGAGATACGTATAAAAAATTTTCTCTTTTGCAATAAACGATATGTAATTCGTTTTTATTTGTATCATTCTCATCTCCAGTGTATAGTATGCGGAAAAATAAAAATTGTTGCAATTTGAAGTTTTTTCACATCGCGTACCACTAACAAGTTATATACGAAAAACGAAAAACACTTCTATTTTCAAGGGTAAGTACTTTTCACCCCATAAATATTGTGTTCCGTCGCTATATAAAAATACGTGTTGCCTTCTTTTGTTCATTTTATAAACATGCCAAATTTCATTGAAATCGGTGATGTCGACCCCGCACCGTTTCCTCGTTGGAGTGGCGGTTATATTTAAAATATTATGAAGAGTATGAGCGGCGAGACTCGATAAACGAAATAAATACGAATTCGTTCAATATGCAGCGTATGAAATACGCGAGTTCTATTACAACGAATATATATTTTATTTTTCATTTCATGAATTATTTTTATGCCGTTTTTTATTCGAATCGTTTTCTCATCTTTCTTTACAGTACCGTTAAACCGATGCATTTTTACCCGGCACAATGACAATCTCGATTCCCCATGTTCGTTCAATTAACTCGCACGTCCATTCCAGATCATCCTGATCTCGCCACTTTATTTTTTTGCAGACGCATATTTTCGTCTCCTCATCGTGGGGGTATACAATTCTATCGACCGACGGCAAGTTGGATAGTGCAAAAGGGCCGACGGGAACGAAGATTAAATCTCGTTTCGTCTGGCAAAACCAGCATTTAATCCGATTGTGTTTCAATTTTTGTTCGCTAATTCGAATTGTTTGTATACACGTGTATGCGGACATTCTATGCCTATGCCGATGGCGCGTAACGAATGCAAACCACGGCGCACTAACGAACTTTCAATGTCGAATGACGAAACGGCGACGATGTGGCGACCGGACTGTTGATAAAATAGCAGTGAAAAAACACACACGCCCAAAATATTTGATGCACTCGGTATCCTTCCCTCGAACGACCTCCAGCCGCATCGACGATCGAATGTAGCGCACACCTGCTCTCGCACCGCGCTATGGCTTTCACCCTCGTGGTTTGACGAGTTGCAAATATTATATATAAATATAGCGCGTCTTTAGATAACATTTTTTTCATCCCCGTGTCTGTACATACCGTGCAGCACGTGCAGCTTCGACGTTGGTGAGGGCGCTCTGTTCTCGTGCTCTCGTGTTTGAGACTTGCGTGGCGTTTGAAGGGGTTGGAGTAGCGACCGAGAGCATAAGTGGGAGAAGTGTGCGTTTTGCGTACGAAGAGTAATGGGTCTATGTGATAGGCACCGCCGCATCAGCCGGGACAGCCTTTGACGAAAAAATAAATAAATGAAGAAAAACGAGAAGGAAGAGCAGGGGAAAAACGGGAAAACGAAATAAAAACAAAAGAATATATACACACAAATGGACGGGCCATACGCCGAGAAAAGTGAGCGACGAGGAGGGTGAAGCGGCAGCGCGACTCTGCGGAATAAAACATTTTTTTAATATTCCAACGCGCGCACGCAACACCCTCGGTGCTTTTGTATGCTCCATTCCTTTCTTTCTTCCCTTATTTTCTTCCGTGCTGGCATCTGGATACGAGTAGGAACGAGTGAGATTGCTGCCTATGTAAACAGACCCACACTCACATAAACCTATACGCGCATACGTATTTTGCAGGCACGTACATCCCAAGCACTATCTCCACTTTTTCATCATACGGCGCTTGCACTTTTATCGGCAAACGGCGTTGGATGCCTCCTGCTCCTTCCCACTGCTTTGGCGTTACTCTCCCAACGTGGGTGCAGTAACGCGTGAGAGTAGGTACAAATATATCGTCCCACGTACCATAAAAATATCACAACCGCCTCGTACGGGACTTTTTAAGCCCGGAACATCGCATATATTAACGTCTGGCGGGGAGGGGGTGATGCAACCTAGGTATCGGCTTTTCCTAACTGGAGGTAATCGGGCGAGCATACGAACCTACCAAAAATTGCTCATAACAAAATAATGATCCATTAATTTTGAAAGAGATACTAATATATTTAACCTTACGTGACCTTGAATGACCTTGCTGAAGGGGTAATTGAAGATCGCTACGTCTAAGATGCCGAAAATTCTCATCGTGCTATTTGTAAGATAGAGTCTATCTTGACCCAGGCACTACTACTATGGTAATTACATATGTATATATATGTCGATGAGTTTATGAAAAGGTGGACGAAAGGAAGGTAAAAATATTACGTAGTCACGTGGGTGCATCGCGTTTTCCACCTCGCGGGAAAATATACGACGCTCTGTATACATACTTTTTACTAATCGTAATTCAAGAAAATTAGGTCGTACGGAATAAAATCCCCATACAAATTTTAACGGTTTTGAAAGGGACACACGATGGCCATACTGAGATACTTTCTCGTGAGGTTGTTGACTACATCAGAACGAACAAAACGGAAAAGAATCAAATATTTTAAGTTTTTAAAATAGTGGATTTATGACACTTTTAGTTTGAGAAAATGATGCACTTCCTTTGACGACGATGGATAGAGGATGAAATCAAATCAAACGTAAATCCACGCTCGGATCCAAAATGCGGCGTTGAAAACCTATCACCAACTTTAGCATTACTCATCACGTAAAGGTCGCAGGGTCGCATGTTGGAGCGCAGTTTGTCCGTGCCGTAGCTTTTGAGGGCTCTAACCCATCATTCGTGGCTGATTACACATTGCTGATGCAGTAATGCTAATAGAGGATATGGGTTTTTGGGCGCACATTCTGGGTCCGAACGAAAATTTACTTTGGATTTTTATTTTCATCGATAACCGTCAGCCCTCACTGTTAAAGAACATGCGCCACTTTTTAAAATATAAAATGCCATAACTCCATCGTCTTGAGGTCATTAATATTTTTGGTTTCGTTACATTTGTCTAGATCTTGTCTATAATTCGTTAAATAAAAAATTTTAGTCTTCTATTTTTAAATCCGATCATAACCATCACGCGACCTCGATACCTCAACGGAAACAAAGCTCAATATGACAGGCGTACGTCACTCTGAAAACCATTACGTTGTTTTCATGACTTATTTCTTGACTTTCGATGGTGATATAAAAATAAAAGATCCTGTACATTTATCTCGGTAGCCTCAACAGTGTTGGACAAAAAAGCATTTTTGGCCATTGTTGATATTTGACATTGGTGCAGTGCAAAATTTTCAGGTCGAATGAAAATTTTCGTTAATACTCTCGGGCTCAAATAGCCATAAATTAAATATATTTGCGTTTCGCTAGTGGAATATTCAAAACAAAAAAATGTGTAAGGATGATGAAAAAATTTGAAAAATAAATAAATCTTTTATCATAAAAATTCCTTTTTTTCTCGTATAGAATTGAAAATGATGCATTTAATTAATTAAATTGTTACAATAGCAAAGTTATATTTCAAACGCGTCCATTTTAATTGAAAGATGAAATTAAGTATTTATAAACTTATTTCGATGAAAGCGAGATTTTATTTGTGAAAAAAAAATTCAAATACACAAGTGCAACTACCGAAGAATGGTAGTGAGGAACAACAGCGAGAGAGGAGCAGAATGAGAGGGGCACAGGGGAAGAAGGAAAGAGAGAAAGAGACAGAGACAAAGACGGAGGCTTGTAGGGTAGACTCGATTAATCTGCAGCACCACACCTCTCCGGTTGCGATTGTGCGAAATGATATTCAACCGCACTATCGTCTACATTCACCTATACATATATACATACAGATCTGCAGTTATCGCGTACGCTGCTGCGTGGGGTACCGTGAATGGTGCGAATGGAAGTAAAGCGAAACCGAGCAATGGGCGGAAAACTGAAAACAAAAGTAAAAATAAAAATGAAAAGCGGAATATGAACCGAGTGTATGGGCGGCTAAGAAGAAAAAGGGGATTTAATTTCCATGGAGTGGATGCGCGAATGTATATTTATATATATAAATACATAGGTGTATATAGTAAACAAGCAAGTGCGATTTACGATTTTTTTCGAATAATGCCATTGCCACACGCAATATACATATTCCTAGTGTCTCCATATATATGTGTACATAGAAGTGTGTATATGGAGTGTATATATATATATATATATAATAAAAAGACCGATGGTCTACGCAGGATGAGTTGGCCCTACCGGAATCTGGGAACGCATATCATCTCGTGCACAATACCACACGATGTGCATACGCATATATATATTTTATAAATTTTACCAAACGCGGTGACGTAACCGAAGAGAACCGCTCGTGGTTCGTGCGGGCTTCACAAAAGCAACGAGTATACCGAGGGTCGATAGAGGGAGTGAGGGGTGGTATAGAAATGTAAATTTGGAAAATGCGCGTGGATGAATTTGAGTGGTGGAATAGGTGAGCGAGTGAGTATATATTTCGTTGATTTTGCAGCATAGCTCTGGCGGACACGGCAAACACGTAATCCATAAGCCGGTCCTCATTAACGATGACAGGTGGCCACGTTAAATTAACGAACGCATTTGTTAGCGTGGTGCAACGATAAAATGTTAACGAAGGGACCATTTCATTCTTTCAGCTTCTTTTTTCCGTTATGAATTTTTTACAACGAACCGCCACCGGTAGGTAAAATAGTTTTGTCTCATTTTGTGAAATTAATAGATTGGCAGAGTGCAAAAAACGAATTTGTTTCAATGAACGAATGGTTGCTGGAATGAAATTATATTGATTCGTTTTTAATGATGACTTACTGTAATTAAACCAAGTTTATAAGATTGAAATCCGAGCGGTACGAACGAATGATTGGTATTTAATTAAATAACATTTATTTATTCATTGTCAATTTTCCACCGTTTGCCAATTATCGGTTTTACAGTGGAATTTTTTTATATCGGTATTTCAGGACGGGCTTTGGGGGAGGGGGTTGATATATCGATTTAAAAAAAATTAATTTTGTACTTCAGTATTTTATTGCCGGAAAAAGTATACAGAAATAACGTCCTGTTGACAGTACGATAATAGTATATGAGGGGAGCGTAAAGTAACCCCATTGCCCAAATAAAATATGATTGGATAGATGATATTTATTGGATTCAAATAAGCATTATATTCATTGATCGACTCTCGTGTAAAATCTTCCAAATTTATTTTAGTTTAACTCATTACCTTTGCAATTAATGATATTAAATTTATTAATGTAAATTTCTGTTCCCCTAATTACAAAGTGCAAAGTTTTTTGATGTTCGAAATAAGTTTCGACCAGATGATTGGAACAATTTTTCATTAATTCCCATTGTATTTGGTGAGATTAAATATATCCGCACGTTTAAAATAAAGTAGCCAATTTCTACCAGATGGTGAATCGACCCTTTCGTGAAAATATATCCGACTCTGTCCACCAAGAATTTGCCACGTATAGTGCAAGCTCCGTGCTTTCTCCAGCGGTTTCTACACGAGCCGTGAACATCCCTTAACTCCCACCCCATTCCCACTTCCCCAGCTGGGCCATGGCTTTACGACAAGCCGCGGTAAACCAGTCGTACTGCGATTTTTCGACACGAATATACAACGCATACGTAATATAACAAGGATTTTCTGTAAAACTGTTTGCACTTTGTCGACTTAACACGGTGTTCTATATGCTTATTAAAGCGAGATATTCTAGAATTAATATGTATATGTATCGATTAACCAAACCCTCGCAAGGCGGACTCCGTCGTACGCCTTATGAAATGCTTAATTCTAGCAATGCAAGAGTTTGACCATCGATACCTCGTGTGCGAAAAAAGATCGTGTCGAGTCGATAAGAAAACCATTTTAAAGCTTGAATTGCGCGCCTTCTAGATAGCTTAAGATAAAAGGTATAGTGTTTCTGGTTAATTTCCGAATGGAAGTTTGTTGACCAATTTCAAGATAAATTTGACGTTTTGTATGGAACTGTAATTTAAAAAATCGTATTACACTATTCTAATAAAATCATTGAAAAGCTTAGAGTACTAGCTTCATTTTCAGTTTTTTTTAAATTTCTGTAAGCTTGTTGCTTCAAAAGATATTAAGCTTTGAAGCAAAAAGTATAATTTTTGATTTAAGTAGCCATAACTCAGTGAACAATACTTCGTATCTCCACAAACAAAAAATAATTCTGTGGCGAAAAATTTAAACTTTTCAATTCAATTGAAAAATTGAAGCTAGAATATTTTCTCGATAAGCGACAGAGACAGCTAGACGAATAAAATTTGAGGAATCATTTATTACACTATATTTTTACATGTAACTTTGTAGAATCTGAAAAAAAAAATTCTTAAGGTTGTTAAAGAAGAGGCTTACATTGCTTTTTCCTTCATGCTGCAAAATGAATACAATTAAAATTATGGACCTTAATAAATTGAGAATTTTATTAGGGGCAAACGAAATTATTTTAATGTTTTGAACAGCATATAGCAACATATATGATATGCATAATGAACTCTGCAATAATGTCGCTTTCAAAATATCGGCGTTTTATTTAACTCGGAGCGTATCCCAAAATACTCGATATGGCAGCAACGTATCGTGTTACACATTTCATATGAACAATTTCGAGCCAAAGAGAATTGTAGCAAATGAAATTTATAAACCGTAAAGTCGAACAATCCTGTCAGAAGAAGTAAGTACCTTGAATTTCGTGTCGGGGTTACCTTTTTCACTTCTCAAGCGACCCCTCGCAACTCCAACGTCCAGAAATACAGGAAACAAATATCGATTACATATTAAACTTGCTATATATCGATACGTACACGTGTATGTGCGAATGAATGAGGGAAAATACGCATTCGATGAAACAGTACACGCGTACCGGAAGTTTTCAACCGAATTTACAGCCGTGTGCCGGGTGGTCCATGTTTTTCCAGACGTGCACGCATAGATTTTCTCAATTGCAGCCAAAATTCCTCCCTCACCAACGCTGCACTATTCTCGCAACGTTTGGTTCAACCTTTTTTTTCGACCTCTGCACGATTTTTTTGGTCATTCGAGGTCTCTCGCGAGCTGCGTAAGTTCTTTTTTCGTTAATTGGAATTTCACTCGACGAAGCTATTTATTGCTTAACGTCACAAGAGTGTCAGCTTGCATGTAGGAGGGGGATATGTCGGAACGTATTCAGCACGTGGCGCGAGAAAAATACATACCTATATGTACACCCACATATATATGAGTGTATATGTATATATATACTGATATATGTGGGTGCTCATATGTATATATATATATATATATATAGGTACCCATATGTAGGTAACAACGCGCTCGACCATCGAAGCGAATAGCGATCTATCACAGGCAAGATCCATCGCCAAATATATATGTAGATATGTATGTATACAAAATACTTTTTCTTTCCTCTCTGCCTCGGTCCATATGTCACGTTTCATACGTGTGACTCGTTTGTGCGAATATACATATATAACAATCGCAGCGCTCGATATATCGCGAACGAAGCAAACCGACTAAGAAGCTTTTTTTATATCTATTTATTACAACGCACACACACGTAGAAAAAAATATCTGTTTCGAGTAGCGTTGTCTACTCCAATGCCGTTTACTTCATTGGTCTCTTTTCACAATTAGTAGTAAGCTCTCGTTTTCTTTTTCTCATTCCATATTTGTCGTATTTCATTTGTGGTATATAATTGCTCGAAGCGCCATCTTTTATCATTAAATCATCTACACGTGTGTGTAACTTGGAAGGATGCTCTCGGAACTGTCCCTTTTCATTTTCGTCATCGATATCGATCCGGCGAGAAATCGTCAATCCGTAAGATAGCGATCTAAATGTTCGGACATGCGACCTAGAGTGCGTTAGCGTCGTGCACGCGAGGAACTCTGGGACAATAGGAGTTCTCGCCATACGAGGTCCTGCTGAAGAGAAGAACGGACATACTGATCTCCAATCCTTCTTTCACCACACGAGATTGGAATGTGCCCTTGTTAAACTACGTTCCCGAAGGTATTAATGAAATAATAGAGGAGATATAAGGCATCTTTATTGATTCGCTGTAGTCCGCTCGCAGGAACAATTACAATATCTTACGATAAAAAAATAACCCATTGTATAAGAAATAAAAAACTGATATTCATTTTTTCAAAGCGAGATTTCAAATCAACAAACATTGCGTTTTTTGTTCGATTTGGCACAGAAAAAGGACGAAGCATTTTTATAACAGATAAATGAAAAGAGTTTTTTCTGATTAAATATTAAAATCTACTATTCAGCTTCCCTGTATTTACTTCAATCGTTCGGTGTAGGAAAATGGGCATTTTGCGGCTTTCTCTCGAGATCCGACACGAGAGAACAATCGGATCGGCACAATATATTGAAACGGTTCAAGCTCCAATATAATTTATTTTTGTTCCGACCCGACGAACGTGTTGTTTCTAGAAGCTGGGTTGTGGTGAAATATGATTACAAAATAACAAAACTTTATTTTCTTCTATACATGCGGTTCGGATTATTTAATTTTCTGAATTATTCTCCGTACGTTTCTCGTTTAGCCAATTAATTAATTAAGAAATTACCTTTTAAATCGCAGCCTTCTTTTTCGTATTTTCGTTTTTCCGGTCCTCGTCAACTGCGCACGTTGTTTGACAGTGGTAAGGTGACTGACCCGGGTGACCCCTTTTGCCTCGCACCGCCTATCACCTCGATGATGACATGAACATGACGACAGCCTCCGCAATATTCGGTTCTTGCCCTGCCTTGTTTACGTTCGACGTTTCTAATCATGCTCGATCCCTGATCGATGATCCTCCTTCACCCCTATTCTATCCAGAACTGTAGTTTCTGGAACTCTCGGTTCGCTGGTCCGTTCTCCTTCTGTCGATCGCGACAGTTTTCATGACTTTCCTTTTACTGATTGGTTCCTGGTGTCGTCATTTCTTACCAATCAGCAAATTTTAGCGTGATGTCGTGCGTACGATAAACTCTTTTTCTTTTTTGCTTCTCCGTGGAAAACGCGGTGGGGTTATGTGACGTTATATGTCTCAAATATATATATATATAAATCCTTGAAAAGATGGAAAAACTCGCGTTACTCTACTGTACAGAGGTGCAGGATTAAATTGAACGTGAGAAAAAGCCAAAGTGATGGCGAGAAGGGGGAGGGGTAGAAGAAACTGCATGAAGAAAATGAGAAATGAAAGAAAGTACGGTGTATTACGCCGAGCATCGCTCAGGGGCTTTCATCTGTTTCTCGACGGTGTTTACCGCCTTTGCGTATTATTATTATTATTATTATTATTATTGATATTATTATTATCATTATTATTATTATTATTTTACTTTTTCTCTCAGTTTTCCTTCTTAAGATCTCTCACTCTCTCTCTCTCTATATATATATACATTCTATGGATCTTAAGATGAATGCTATATATATATATTTGAGTGTGTTTGTGTATTATATTTTCCTTCCGTTGCTACGTAAAACTTTACGACATCCTGTCACTCGATAAGCGATGAGAAAAATAATGGAGGAAAGCGCTCTGTCAGCAAAAAATACTCGTTTGTCACCTCGTACTTACTTTCAATAATACATTGCATTTATTTCATTGAAAATTTCGTGAATTCTTCGCGATTAATACGCGAGCATTTTAAGTATTACGAGATATATTAAACTCTATAGAAAAACAAGAGATTATAATGAAAATGGTAAGGGTATCGAAAAGACAGAAAATATATTTTATAAAATACAATATTTTAAAAAAATCGAAAGTTATGCCAACCTACATTTGTTGAAATTGTTGGAAATTTGTTGAAAAACAAATTATTTATGATTTCACGTCATAATGAATGTTGATAAGCTATTGAGATTGGCCATCGTAATATTATGAATTTCAATTATTTTTTATGGTGATTTATTTAATTTTCAAGAGTATCGTATATGGAGAAATACATTATAGTTTTTATTGTTTTTTCTCAGATTTTAATTCATGAAATCGAATGATATTATCGAGAATAAGCCAATCATATATGAAGGAAATATTTCGGATGATACGAGTGCCTCACACGACGAATTTATATCGTTGAACTATGCAGTCTACCTATTTCTTCGACACGAAATGCATACACAAAAGTGAACAATGTATTTTCGGTTTTTCCAAAAAAAAAGACAGAGATATAGAGTGTCGACTTTCAGCGTTGAGAGTATCTCGTCTACAGCACAGGAGCGAAAGTCTCTCGTGTCAGCGCGATTGAAAAATATATCTCTTTCGCTATATATCTCCGCGTCGAACTTTTTTGTTGGGATAAAAATTAATGGTACTCGCGCGACAAAACGAGCCCTGTCGCCATTCAGAGAGACAACATATGGTGACGTGAACCAGAAAAAAATATCTACATTTTTATTTGCATAGCGGTCGCACAAAGAAATGTTAGAAAAAACTAAATTTAGCTCGGCCTCAGTTCTATCGATACTTTTCTTTATGTTATTTACTTCACACAAATTTTCCCTTAAGTCACCATTGATCATACACGAAATGCATTCATTTAGAGACCGTTTTTTAATATAATTTCGGAAGTGCATTTTTTATCGTTTATCGAGTATGAAAATATTTCCGAAAATTCTGCACCCGCGTTATTCAACTCGAAATAATTGTGATAAACGATTCAATGAGATAAAAAAAACGAAAATAACCGTCTAAACGACGATCGCGAAAATCCTCGTATATTTAACCAGATATTATAAAAATTGATGAACGATAATATGCCCCGTGAGAGGCAGTGAAAAAATGAAGAAAGCCGCAGTGTGGGTTGTGAGCCATGGGCAAAGAAAAGTTGAGCGTTATAACTTTCCGTTCAGGGTTTAAGTTTAACGAGCGTTTTCTTGGCCGTATAAATCTCTCTCTCTCTCTCTTTCTATATATATACATACACACACACACACACACACACACATATATATATATCTGTCTATCTATCTATCTAGGTATCTCTCTCTTTCACCACTCTTTCAGAGAATAAACGTTTCTACTATTTATTTTCTTCTCACTACACGTATTTACAAGCGATTGTGCGTAGAGAAATTAAATTGATCAGAAAGCCCATTCGATAACTTCACGTAAATCTTCACTGAATGTAAACTCACCCTCGGCACATAAATATACGGGATTGGGCAAAAATCCGGCAACGGCCCGATAATTCTAAAATAGCAGTTTGTTTCTGAACAAGTTTCGGACAAAAGTTGCTTGTTAGAAGTTGTCATCTTAACCCAATACCACCCCCCCCCCCCTCAACCCCTCACAGGGGCCGGCAGTGACGTTAAAATTTTTAAAGGCAACCCTGACCTTTTTTCATGGATAATGATTGTGCGTAAAAAACATGCAACTTTTATCTGTAGCATTTTTTATCCGGTGTCACGCTGACCCTTCGAACGCCTATAACAAAAAACCTCATTCTGCCATTTCATGTACTTCCTAATGCCTCAACGACAGCCTTGAGGAAAAAAATCATCGTTCAAAAACTGATAACATTACGACTGGCGAATTGGGCCAACGGATACTTCCATTCTGCCGAAGCATGATTGATCTACCTCATCGATACCCACGCTGAGTTGCATGGGACGTCAACAGGGCTCCATCAGCAGACTTAGGATTGCTCGATCGGGGAGAAGATACGAATTGGCGCATCCTTGAGCGACGGTTTGGCATGGCGATACACTAGTGGACTCGTTAACAGGAGTTTTGGTCATCCCTCGAAATGAGAGTTGAAGAGAGGAAACCTACCATACTGGCCTGCTGTACTCTGTCGACTTGGTAACTGCGTCAACCGGCGGGATACAGGCCAGGTCCTCGGTGTGACTAAACAGTCGGCCATGGTGTAGTAGTTGACAGGGGAGTTGATGGGGGAGAGTCAAAAACCTTTCATTTGGAATATGTGTCGAAAGCTTGTTATCAGGGTGCAGTTAAGGGTATCTACTTTTCTTGAATAGTAAATATTAATCCTGGAACAAGATTCATTCCATTTTTGATACTCATATTTAATTTATCCTTCTACCAGACACATACTCGACTTCGAGCGTTACCTTTATTGCAATTCAACGTCATAATGTATATCGAGACGATTCGATGTTTGAATTAAAAAATTTATTCAAAAACGCATTGCGGGGAGAAACTAAAGTGATGGGATAGATTATTAGTTGTCAATACACGATTTTTTTAAGAGGATGTACATAAGACCACTCCCCTTATCTATGTTTTACATAGGTTTATATCTTTAGCTATGCTATATGTGTATATGGTATACGCTCTCGAGGATCCCGACATATTGCGGTGACAGCGCGATTTAGATCTCGAGTACATACGTTATCCGTTATGTCCTGGGACCGCCACTAGGGGTCCGGAACTCCCTATGTATGTAATCCGAAATGACCAGACTAAAGGAGGGGTAAAGAACGAATTCTCGATTTCCCCTCGTTGCTTTAACTCATTTCGCTTCATACCATTTCCCTACCTCCCTACGTTTCGTACATGTAATGTTCGACTTGCCGCTCCTGCATTGTACCCCATTATAATGGAAAATGCATTGGTTTGCATCCACTCTGACACGAGGGCTACATAACCGTGTTAATTACCGGCTTGGCTCGTTACGTGCGATAAATTAATATTTCAATTACGTAGTCGCTAATGTCGCCTCGCTCTCGATCGCATATATGCCACATTGTACCCTGTAACGTTGCTTGAGTTTATATGCGTAGGTACGTATGCCGAGGATTATGTGCGGGCTTAACGTGACTTTACGGTAGACCGACACCGAACGCCGATATTTAATATTTTCAGGACGCGATAATGGGGCTCTGGTGGATAAGGCGGTTCAATTATTCGCAATTATTATCCGATGATTTGCAAGATGGATTCGGTCTACTCGTATAGGAAAGATTGCATTTTGTATTATATTAATCATCATTTTATATACCTAATACAAAATATTAGGTTTTTGTTTATTTCAAAGTACAGCCTAATATATTTTTACTCCAGAATTCATAATTTCGCTTCTTTGGACAAACAAATCTTCGTGCATCGGTTTAATATAGAAATTGAATTTAACGCTACCGTCCCGTTTTGTTTGTCCATGCTGAGCGTGCTGTAATGGAACGTCAATCGCGAGGAGACCAGTCAGGGTAGAGTGCGACTGAAGCTCGACCATTATTTTTAATTTAAATACGTAGGACATGTGTTCGAAGAGTTTTTCGCGGGTTATCCAATTTTCCAATTTTCCAACGTTCCAAGAAGGACGCTCACTCGCTGCAATAGCGGATGTACTTTCGTACGATTATATAATTACCGCCAAAAGCATTTTACCCCTGGCATTCGTTCGGAAGAGTGTTTTTAACATAAGTCGTCATAGTTTTAAATAATGTTTGTATTTTACTAGACCGAGATACTTCCGCGATTCACACAGAGATTAAATACAGTTTCGTCAGAAAATATTGATCGTGTATACAAAAATGAGTCACTATATATAAGATAGACTATAGATAAGATGACAGGAAGGAAAACGGGAATCGGAAATAATCCTACCTTGCCAAGTAGAGAGTCAAAAATAGTTATATGAAGCGTTAATCGCACTTACAATGCTTCAAAAAAATAGATGGCCGATCACTTTCTCGTCCCGATTCGAGATATCTCAATTAATATCTTAATCGCCAATCTAGTTGTCGAGATAATCAGCGTGCCACTCCAATGTACCCGTTGCTCCGTGTTATCAAATTGCTTCCAATTGCAACATTTTTCCGAATGGCAGATCGAGACTCAGGAGTAAATAATTTAGCGATGAAAGGATCAAAGACTGAAAACGCTGACGACCACTCGAAAATTCAATATGTTCCGTACAAGTGGAGATGGAGCACGATGGTCGTGTTTCATCTCTGTCGTCGTAGAGTGAAATGGCAAGCTTGGAGGAAAAAAATAGGCAGAGGGATGAAAAAGTATGAGTAGTTTTTTAATATCTACAGGAACATGGTATCGGTAGACCAGCCGGCGCGTCTGCTTCTTCACTCGTCAGAGTTCTCTTGTTCTCTCGTTGTCTCTTTCCCTCAAATAGCTGCTGGCTTGATTCTTTCGCTTACTGCGAAAAGGGAGAAACAACTTTTCTTCTCTCGTATATTATATCATATCGGCCCTTTTGCTTCGTGTAAAACTCTCACTTGGGAAACTTTTACCCGACAAACGGCGAGATGTATACGAAATAATCAATAACGGGCGGTGATGAGATGGCGCGTGACGAGCGTTGATGAAAACTACCTCGAGTGTTTTTGAACGTTGAAACTTTTCTTTCTTGCGACAACGTAACTTTCATCACCGGTGAAAAAGAATTTTTTATCTATACGTCGATACATCCCAATTAATTTATTTTTTATATGAACTCGTATAAAAGAAAATTGATATAGACTTTTTCCATCAAAGAAGTATTTTCGACATTTTACTGTAGCCCTTGAGTGAGACGATAACGAATGAGCTTCATTTGTTTTATATACGCGAGCGTTCAGATTTTTTTTTGCTTCTTTTCATTCTTTCCGGGAATTCTCGGACAAATTTCCAATCCATCGATATTGGACCGATCGAGAATCACCAGGCGGTCGATTGCTCTATATAGTTTTTTTTTCTCGCGTATCACTCTTCGTGACTCCGCCAAGCGGTTTACGCTGAGTAAAGGGGAAGAGAGAGAGATAGATAGATAGATAGAGAGAGAGAGAGAGAGAGAGAGAGAGAGAGAGAGAGAGAGAGAGAGAGAGATATCCTTATATGAGCGCCGCGAGATCCTCCGTTCCTGAACGAGACAATCCATCAGGGACACCGTTGGCTTAGCTAGCCTATTTTTCACCTGATCCTCGGTAAAATGAGCGAGGAAGGTTTCCGAAGAATCGCCTGTGTATGTGAGCAAGAGGGCCGGTACAGGACGGTGCAGGCATCGAGATATCTGAAAATAATGGACGTGAGCAGATGTTCGAATCGTTTAGACAACGAATTTTCGGAATTTTCAGAGATAAATTTCATTCCGTATTGAAAACGAATTATAGAATGGTGAGAATTTTTTTTTAAACGAAAACGAAAGTATAAGAAATTAATTTAATTTTAATTAAATATATATTCTGCTGATAAATTGAACGTAATGGAAATATTTTTTATTTCGTACTGATAACATTTTTTTATCTTTTTTACCATTGGAATATCGATATTCTTTGTTTTACTTAAAAAAATTGAATTCGATCAAGATTAGATTGGTTTTTTCCTCAATAAATTTACATTCTTAGAATTAATTAATTCAGATTTAGACGGGTCTTTCTTCACATTTTGAATTATTCTTTTTTCATTAACTTGAATCGTATAAATTTCTTTAATTTATTCTACAAAAATACAACAACAAGGATTTGGTGCCTCGGAATATAAGTATCAAACTTTGAATTGGACGTTTGATTGAATGTGTGCGAGGAAATGAATACTCCTTCGATTATTTCAATCGTTCAATCTTCACTGAAAATAAAAACAGCTTACAAATATTGCCGCCCTTTCTTTTGCCGTATTTTACTCGTAGAAGAGATTTCTTGATCGAGGGAACGAGTCACAGGGGAATCTGAAGGCAAAAGAGGAACTACGAGGACGGCTTGACATTATTTTCAATTTATCTGTCGCTCGGTTGTTCTCGTGATCGTTTTAGTCGAGGTGGTCGTCGCCCGTCGACGCCGTCTCAGCTTTGTGTTATCGCTCGCGGTGTATCGCAACCCTCAAAGGAATAGTGCAGCTATAGGTACACATATAATATATAGTAGGCTTATACCGTCTCACAATCAGTCCCGGCTTGGCGAGCTCTCTCACAACTACCGAATCGATCGGACGAGAGTACGAATTCTTTGCCTCTCCGAGCTTTCGTGCTATTCTCTTCGATATACGAGAAAATCGATTGTCGCGTGATTTCATCACGAATCCTTTCAATCGAGATTATCCGCTGCAAAATTTCTGCCTCAGCTTACAGAAATAGCCCGGTAATTTTTATGACCTGGTTAAGGGCAAGTTAAAGACGTTATTTTTTTACCGACGGATGTAGGAACAGCCAGTTCGAAAATGACGCCGTTGTTAGTTTCCAAAATTAATTATCCTTCTCCAAGATTATAATATTTACATTTATAATATTTATTTTTAAAGTTTCGAGGCCCGTTTTTAAGAATTTGCAAATTGATCTTCGTCGGTAAGAACCTCGGGCGACCAGTTGGCCTTAACGATAACGACGATAAGAACCGCTTAATTTTGCTTCATATTGATAAAGTAAAAAAAAATCGATTCGACTTAAAAATATATGAATATAAAAATATGTAATTTACATAAGTGACGTCCTTCTGACTGACCCGGGTGGAATGTCGCCTTACTTTGAGATTTTCTGTCAAATACGAGTGTAATTATCTATATATTTATATAGTACGCTAGATCATCGTTCAGTATCAAATATATTATTCTATAACTCTCATTCATGACGTGACGGATTATTCACGTATTTAAACCAAATTATAATTTAACTTAATTCAATAAAATTGTTAATTAATTCGATTGGATATTTTGAATAGTCTCAATGCCATTGAAGCATAAGACTAATTATGAGGATTCTAATTAGCGGCATGTATAGAGGTATAGCATGTACTTGGTATAAATATAGCCGAAACGATGTTGCAGGAAGACTTCGTAAAATTGGTCTCGCAATATTTCCAGAAAAGAATGTCTGACGCGTGAATGAGAAAGGAATCCTCACCACGCCGAGAGGCAATCAGCTCGTTTTTTATCTCATTCCGCTATTTCTACAAGAGGGCTACTTTGCTCAATCCCGCTCACTTATCCGACTCCTCACTTCGCCGTTGAACTCTTGGGGTCGCTTTTAGCAGAAGCCTTTTTCTGTGTCGGTTGCGCGAGAAAATGAGAGGTAGAGGTAAATCGCGTGATCTAAGAGAGCCGCGGTGAATGCGAAAGAAGAGAGAAAGTGGATAAAGGAAGTTTGAATGAAAAGGGGCCACGAGAAAAGGAAAGAGCGAAAAAAAAGGAAAGAGAACGGAAATACACGGAAAATTCGAGTTCTCGGGACTCCCAGACTCGTTTCAACATTACTGATGCTTTCTCGGTTTCCGGCTCGCTTTCTCGACTTACTGGAAAGACAAGGTCCAAAAGGGTCCAAGTGTAGTGAGAAAATCTTTCCCTATGGAGGAAAAAAAAGGCGGCGATATAAAAAAGAGGCGATGTTTTCTGGGGAAAAAATCTTTCTTATACTTTTGCCTTTCCCGAGGGCTCAACGGTGGGTTAGATATGCGACGGTCTGATGTTCTCGTCGATTCAATCCGGCCAACTTGCAAAATTCACAGATGCCGAGCAACGGTAGAAACTTTGCGAGTCTTTCTGATCTTTCGGAACAGGTGGCGTTCGCGAGAGCGTCTAACCGGCGAAAAGTCAACTAAAGATTCCGCTCTCTTTCACTCTCTCTCTCTCTCTCTCTTTGACACCAGCGAGAATTTCGGAGAGAAGTCTGCCGTATGTAACATCGCGTGAGAAGGAAAATTGTCCTATATCTGTATATATATACATACGTATGATTCACTCTACCATCAACAGCGTTGCTGGGTTCATGAAGTTCGAATATTAAACATTTTTCAGGAATTTAATGAAATGAACAGCAATCTAATAGAATGATTAGAAGGTTAAGCTATCCTTTGACATTTTCACACGAAAAAACCAAGTTTTTAAAATAACTTTAACATCCCCAGGCCAGTACAGATTGATAAAACTTATCATAAAAAACGATGGTGTTTTGAAGAGAAACTCAATTTTTACAGAGAAATTTTACTATTTTTCATTTCCAACCGTATTTAATGAAATATTATATAAAAATATCAAGGCAGTGGGTAGCACAGTGATAACGTTCGACGGTCACACGCAATGGGTCGGGGTTCGATTCCCGACGGCACCAATGGAATTTTTCTTTGTCCTTTTTTTCTGTGCTATCGGTGGTTCAGAAACCACCTAAGAAAAATTGTAGGTCCACATGAAGAATAGAGTTGTTGGAAATGTGTTGGTGGAAGAAGTAAGAAGTAAGGAGAAAATGTAAAAACCCACAAGGGTTTGCATGGGATAAACGTATAATACTACTATTATAAAAAAATATCGTCGATTGTTACAGAATTGAACAATATACAGTTTTAATAGACAGTGTCGATTTCGATTTGAAACATTTACAATCAATTGTAAATAATCAAAATATTTTTATTGAAAAAATGCTATTCACTTAATAATCCTATAATTAATACTTCTTTGTTAGAGCAGTGGACATGTTTTTTTCCAACGAAGCAAGTCGGAGAAAAAAAGACAAGAGCCGTTCAGTAATGTCATTATCGTCGACTGTTACAAGAATATTTTTAATGTTAAAAACCAATACGGAAAAGTTGCGAATAGCCGATGATAACAATTTACGAAGCAGAGTCTTAGAAAATATATTGAAAAATCTGAAAATCTTTTTTCAGATCGTACGATAAAATGAGCAAAGTTTGCTCAAGTATGGAACAGTCAGGGTCAGGGGATGAAAAACGCGTGGAGATGTTTCATATAGGGCGTGCAACGTGCTGTAGTGTAGTCCTCTTCGTGCCCAGAGTGACTTCCCGTGTTCTCGCCCAAACTCTCTGGCAATAACATTCCAACCTTTCTACATACACCGGCAGAGTTCGTCCGCGTATCACCGATCTTATTGGGGAAGTACAAAGTGGCTGTGATAGGGAAAAGTATAAGTATAAAAGACGAAGATTTTGCTCTTGAAGATCTTAGCGACAAATAGATGGTGTACACGAAAAGCCAGAGTATTTTCACGGTGCCATTTTGCCAATTCTCTCCCTCTCTTTCTCTCTCTTTTTCGCTTTCTTCCTCCGACTCTGCTGCCAAAAGCAGTGTCGCGTGCTCGCGACATGACGCGTGAATGCACAGCACGGAACCACCTGCGAGATTTCTCACAGAAATTGTCCCAAGCTTCTTCGGGATTCTTGTTTTTTTTTCATTTTCTTTTTCTTTCAGCCATTTTTTTTTTTAAGAACGTCGAGGATATCACAACAGAACTCCGTTGCCGTTTTATTTAACCGTGGGGCGTTATCCACGGTCGTATAAGAAAATGGCAAAAATGTGGTATTGGGGAATAGAAGGAACAAAAGTAAACGACAATTTTGGAAACAGCGAGAAAAGAAAAGTGAAAGTACGCGAGTATCACTGTTTATAACGCAAGAGAAACGCGAAAAAATGATCCCGGAAAAAAATAACGGCAAAACGAGCGAACTACCCCATCGTTTGAATTTTGTTCCCATCCTGCGATCTTTGTGTTTTTATTATCGCCGCCATACTCGCAAAAATATTTTCGTGATGCTCTGAATTCACTTGTTTATGAGGAGAGACGGAGTTGAGGGAATGGGCTTAAGGGAGTGAGCTATAAATAAATCCAAAGGGTCCAAAGTGATGTAATTATATTATACTTATAATGTGATGTGATGTGACGTCTTTCAGTGGAACGTATAAAGTAATGAAATGTATGCTATCTCTTGGTCCAGTAAAAAATAATTTTCGTTTAAAGGCTTACTTACAAGAGCTACTTACAAGGCTACTTACAAGAATAAGTAGATGCCAACGAATGAAAATATTCGTGACTCAAAAACGTATTGTTCTCGATGAATGTAAAATGCAAGATATGCTGATGCTATGACGTCTTTCATGCTTTTGCATAAATATGCAAAAGAATGGCCCTCGTATGAAAAAAGAGGTCTGACGAAACGTGTGCCACTTCTGGTACATATCTAGCTATTAGCCTTTCGGGGAGTGTGCAGATAGCTGCGAAGTTGGGGCTAGGGGTACATAGGATCTTCCCGAGATATAAATAGAGGGTTAGTCGCGAGCGCGGAAAGATGCTCGAGTCAGCACGGGAGCTTCAAACGTGACTGAACAATGATCTCTATAACACGGGCCTTAGTCGAGAAGGAGCAGCAGCAATATGCAAGCAGGGTTGTAGAGAATTGCAAGGCTTGCTGACACTCGAGAGAAAGAGAGGAGCTACTCTTGCTGACAACTCGCTCACGATATATATATATATATATATATATATATATATATATATATATATATATATCGTGAGTAGTACGAGAATCAAAAGGACTAGTAGTAGCATGAGGGCTTTAGACAGTCCTTCATTTATATATAGGACATTCCATGTCGATTGGACGGTCGATTGTAACGACTCCTTCGATTTGCTTCATTATTTTTTTGCTTGAAATTACAAATAACATATTTGGCATGGAAGATCTTTTAAAAATTAAAAAGGTGTACTTTCGTTCGATTAATGATAGAAAAAAAGAAATTAACTAATTTGGAGATGGGTTTGATCGTCCATCGCGTTGGCATAAAACGTTTTATGCCAACGCGTTTTTATATATTTGTTTGATTTTATACGAAGTTTCATCAATTTCTCTCTAATTTCTGTCTTCCATTAATTCCCTTTCTAACAGCACCTCCTTAACGTCCTGAGACAAGTATATAAAATTATGTAAATAATATATAATTATTATTTATTAAGTAAATTATATTTTCCCTAGAAGGATCAATCAATTAAAAATAGTTGGCGATATACTATTTGACGGTTTCTATTTATTGTTTTACTTTTTGCTAAAATGAGGACACATGAGAAGAATACAAGTGTTGAGGGGTTTTATTGTACGCTAATAAACTTTTCTTTGTTTCGAATTGTGAACAAATAGTTAGAAACTTTTAAATTCGTTCGATCTCGGATAATTAAAAAAGTCACAGCTGCCATGTTCCAACGCGTTTTGTACGCAGTGTACAATGATGTACCCTACGTCTCTAAATGATTGACAAATTGTTTTTAAATTACTTTTCTGCTGCGCTTTCGCTGGTTAAAGGGTACGTTGGTTACTCCCTCTCGCCGTAGCGCCAAGCCACAACATACCAACGTCCTCGTACTATTCTGACGTTCCCTCCCGCATCTACTGTGAGAGATATAGAAGAACAGCCAAGCACCGGTGCTAGTCATCCTATCCAACTTCCCGACAGTTATTTTAATTAACACTCGTTTCTAACTAACCCACAAAGATAATTGGTGTAACTGTCCGGGGCACGCGGATATTACCTATTCTTTTAAACCGTACACACCATTGTGTATTATTTTTTGAAACGTTTCGTGAATTTTTTACTCCTTTCGGCTGCTCGCGAAATACTAGTTTGAGTTAGGTTGACGAATAAAATTTAAAAAATGTATTAGGGTTATATTTGACGTGTTTATTTGCAAATATTAATTTTATTACGTTTACGTTGATTTTTTTGATCGGGTGTTATAAGGTGTCTCCTAGTCATGGGACTGACTATGAGGACCCTCAATCATAGTTCATAGAAAGGATTTTCTCCAGTATAGTTTCTCGTGGAACGAATAACGATATTGTTGTTTAACTTTTTAATTGTGTTTTTCTCTACCTGATTAAAAATAACATTTGCAAACTAAAATATCCCATGGTAATTGAAATTGTGAAACTTCTTAAAAATATATCCACTTAATTGGCGAAAAGTTTAGAAAAAATGGAGTTTTCGATAGAAATGCAATGAAACCGCAACCTCTTCAGTAATATCGTCAACGCCAAAGACGACTGTAAGGCGAAACAAATATTGCATCTTTCCTGTACAATATGCAATGATTTTTTATCTATTTTCTTTTTCTTTTGTTCAATGCAGGTACTTTCTTTTCAATGTACATCGACATAGGCTACGTATCTAAATGGATAAAAGAGGAAGGTTCGAAATGGGCTAACATAGTCGTCTGATTCTAATAGGTATAGTACATACATTAGTATATTAAGACTATAAATTATTGGGATATTATGAGTATATTATAAAAAGTATCATAAAAATAACATAATTGTGGGTGGTAAAATATATTCAAAGTCTAAAGGAATCACAGTAAAATATTCATGACCATTATTAAAATTATGATACTGGCAAATATCGTTGGCTTAATGCCTTCTACATCAAATTGTACTTATGAATGAATATCTGATGAGTCTCAGATCAAGACCGCGTTTGCTCATGTTACTCGTAACGTGAGCCAACGCGGCACCCAGCACGCAGACTGCTTTCTCATGGCTAAATCTTGATCCAATATGTGATGAAAACGTTCTTTAGACATTTTCATAGCCTCTACTATCTCTCTCACTTTGATTCGACGGTTGTCTAGCACCATTCGGTTTTCGAACGCCCCGAACGTTTATCATCTCCCAAGCTGGTACAGCCATGTTTCAATTCAGCTGCCCAAAATTTCACGGTGCCAAATGATGGTGCAGAGTCACCGTATACAGGGTTTAAATTGTCTTTTATTTGCGTAGGTGTATGTTTTCATAAACAAATATTTAATAACAGCTCGATACTCGATTCTTTCCATTTTCACAAAAACTCTCATATTGAGTGACTTAAACGATTGTCCAACAACAACGCGTCCAAAATGGCTGAAAATTTATCTTTTAAGAGATGACCAAATTCATGCCTCATCTATTGATGACGAGTGCTGCCATCTTCATGTTGAGGTCGGAAACTTTTCAGTTTCAATCATAGGTACATTTATTCCACACATGCTTAATCCAGCTCTTGGATTTGAACCGAATCCCTCGAGTCAAAGTTGCCGAAATTTCTGGCGGCAAAACAGACCAAAAGTTTTGCGGTAATTTAGTTCGGGCCTTTGTTTAAATACAGACGATTCGGGAAGTAAGGCAGAGTACTGAAAAGACGAGAAACTACCCAAACAAGCGTTTACTCGCAGTAGTTCTGGAACGCTCGCTTGGGTGCCATCCAAGCCGTGCGTCATTCAACGACGAGATGAAAATTAAGAGGAAAAAAGAAAATTGGGCGATCCAGGCACCCAAAGAAAATACCAGAAGCTAGTGGGACTCCTGACGACTGACACAATTCTTCAGATCCCAAAAAAACCGAACGACGTACCTTCTCAGATCGCCGCTAATTTTTTAAAGTGGTATAACAGGAATGTTATTGTTGGTACATTTTGATCGCACTTTCCTATTTTTAACCACTTTTCATTAAAAACTTTAACAATTGAATAAAAATTCGATTTTTAATCACTTAAAAGTATGTCAAGAAATTGATTAAAAATATATTTCATGTTTTCAGAACTCTTCTATCGCACGTTCTTTGTTCGCCGTCGTGAGCTTCCTTCTTTTTTTGTTCAAATAAGCGCCAACAATTTTTCCACCGCTTCGCCCCAAGGGGTTTGACTCATAGGCGCATAATAAATGGTTTCCGTCTCTGCATCGTATTTTTTTTCTCCTCATGTTTATTTCCTTTTTTCGTGTATACCATATTTCATCCTCACGGTATCTCGACCTCTAGTAACCTTTTTTCTTCAATTTTTTTCTTTTTTGAAAGGTCTGAAATAGCTCCTTCCTTGTATTCTGATTAATTGTATTGTCACGCTCTCATTAATTGCTTCGTTTGTCTTATGGAGACGAGAAGGACGAAAGGACGTTACTCAGGCGTGTATATTGGGTTTCCGGAGTATTCGCTTCTCTACCTCTTCCAACGTGCTATCACGCGCAGACGTTAATCGCTAGTTGGATGTGTAGGGAGCGGAAACAGAGAGAAACAAAAAATAAGAGAGTTGGAGAGAGAGGGAGAGAGAGAGCTTCGTAATATGGTACAGGTCATTGAATATCGTTGACTTTTTCTGATCGTAGGTCGTCTCGTTATTGCACTCTTGCTTATAAATTCAAGCAAAATGGACGAAGGCGAATCGTCCATGAACCCGGAGCCTCGCTACAGCCGAATCGATATTGCAATTAGGCACAAACGGTAATAAGAAAGACAGAGAGAAACAGAGAGAAATAAGGACGCTCGCGAGATTGCGTCACCATAGTGACGTGTCGTATCGAAATTGAATAACGTTATATCTCGCGTGTTAATAATGTTTCTATATACAGGGTGACTCAATTTTATTTATGAATAGAAGTAAGTCGAGAAAATGAGGTCTTACGAAAACAAATTTGTTCTTCAAAGGTCGATGGTTTTGAGGTGGACACTCGATTGCCATATTGGGGTATTTTTCTGTCGTGGCGTTGGGGTCACGTAAAAGCTATTATCGATTTTTTAAATGGTCACCTATACCTAACGTTTCATTGCTCTTATCGCAAGTGAAATCAAGACAAATACAATGAAAAATAATAAATATTTCTAGTCTCCAAAACAATGAATTTTCGACACTTCGAATTTTTTGTGTATAGCGCACGGCTGTTGCAATATTTGCTTTATTATATATTTTACTTTCTGTCTTCATGAGCCTTCTCCAAAACGACGACGTAAATTTAATAGACGATGCGATTATTCCTGTTTATTTCCATTATCGAATTACTCAATTAATTACCATTTGATCAAATCGCTCAAAAGTAAACGATAAACGATAAACTTCGCAACGAAAACGATAAGACTTGGCAGGGAAAAAGCTTGATAATATAAATTAAAATTGCTTTAGGATATTGGCCGACAGGCTTAAAAACGGTATAAAGGGGTCAAGATCTCGTCTATAATAAGTGCTACTCGATGAATTTTGTATATTCTTATCCCTTTCCTTTCTTATATTCTAGGCTGTTCGTGCGTCGTATACAGCAGCTCTTATAGTCCTCAGGGGGGTACATTCATGTCACCCGATTACCCGAAGAGATATCCCACCGATATAGACTGTCTTCTGTACACGTTTACCGGCCATCCCGACGAGATCGTCGAGCTGACCTTTCATCAGTTCAATATACGTCGGGTCAACGACGAGTGAGTATGATAAATTATACGTACTAATTTCCAAATAATCGAGACTCGTGTTCAAAATTATTGAATTATTAGCTTTCAACCGCCACTTCGTCCGCGTAGAAACTAAATAGTTAAACGTATATTAAATATTCTTAAAGTTAGTACTATAGGTACGTACTTAAACAAATTAAAAAAAGCAATAATACCTTAACTAAAAACATAGTAATATGCCCTAGTAAAAGAGAAAAATAATAATACCCGGCTCAAGAACTGGATACCACAATTATTGGACTGTAAGCTAATCCTTTCCAGCATTGTATGTGGAACAATGCTTTGCAGCAAGGTCTGAAGAGGATTCCATATTTTTTTATGTAGCTTACACATTTGTGATTCCATCGGGCGGATGGTTCGCTTGCGAAAAGCGGGATGGCCATACGCCACCCGTCGGCCGTGAGCGGCATTAGTATTTATAGGTATGTCTATACGGTCACGAGCGGTACGACCACGGGATTTATATATGCTTATTGGTCATAAAAACTGAATTATCTTGCAGATTCCTAGTTGTTTTTAAATAAAAAATAGCCTATATCCTATGATTTGTGTGTACTAAGTTTCGTTGAAATGCATTTACCCTTTATAGCGTGATTTAGAAACGAACATCCAAACATACTTTCGCATTTATGTTATTAGTAAGATTGGTAAGATTCGAATTGATATTCAGGGGAAACCCATTGTGGTGGCTTCAAAATATCGATCTTTCTTTGCATTTTCTTGTGGTACGTATTTTCAAAAATATGTAAACCAAAAATTATTTCATAATTTACAAAAATGACAGAGTCACATCACTTTTAGTAGGAGGGTATGAGGTAGTACTCATTGCGTTATCACCGTAAGTTTTCTTGATCATATCATGAGCCTCTTTTCCGGTTTCCGAGCATAACACAAAATTTGATAGCGTAGCGCTGTTCCAAAAGACAAGCCATCACGCAGCGTGACGAGGGCACTTGCAGAGATTACGAAAACAATTGATCTACACTTCGCTACTGCTAAAAGCCGTTGGCTTCCAGCCTTTCCTTAGACCCCTGTTCACTAACAACAAGCAAAAAATGACCGGTAGTCCATCCGTCTGCCCGAAAAAAAAATTAGTCCGACTACTTTAACGACATACCGTATATGTGTAACGATATATCATTAATTGAGCCAAAAAACATTAAGTAAATTTAACAAATCTATGGAATATCTTATTTTTCTGACCGTCACAGTGGGGTATCGCCTTAAGCGACCCAACAAAAATAATTGAATTATTAATATTGCTAAATTATTAAAAGTTCGCCAGTAAATTGCATCTTGAATCATCTCGCGGCCCGCCGATGGTACAAAGGGAGAATTGTGTTACAGGAGTCAACGTCGTTGGCTCTTGCCAAATTTATGCCGATAATGTACACGGAACAATCCTCTATATACGTACATATATACATATAATGTCTCGCAGGTACATAACGGAATTCGATACGAACGAAGGGAGGTTGTGGATGGTCCACAGCGAGAGCCGCCAAAAGGCGAGACTCTGTTGCGCTTCGTGAAATCAGAGTGGAGTTTTGTTTACGGATACATTACGCTTATATATATATATATATATATATATATATATATATATATATATATATATATATATATATATATATATATGTATAGCATACGAATGTACATATAGGTTATATGTAGTGAAGGACCTGGGGTGATGGAGGGCTGTGGGAGACATGCAACTATCTATGTGTGTATGTTTACGGCTATACATATATTAGGAGTACGGTGCATATATGTGCAGGAGGCCGCGCATATTGCTGCCTGCTTCCAATGTGGTTCCGCATCTAGCTGTGGTAGTTCGCTAACAGCTATAGCGAACCAAAACCTCCCTGTGCATTTTGGTCGTACGAACATCGTATTGTAAAGCAATAACATAGGGACAAATTTTCTCTAGACCCGCTGATCTCGCACATACGCTCTGCTAGCATCCCGGGGTCTTCTCAAAACTCGAGGCGGAGAAAGAGCGAGTGAAGAAGTGGGAAGGGAGTATGGCAGATTTCAGACCGTCTTCGTGATTGAGTGATACTATTTTTCTTCGTACGTTGCTCGATCTCAGCTTCCGTTGATCATATTTTGATATAGGTACATCAATTTCCGGAATCTTTGTCTTCATCAATCTTTCTTAGATAATATGTGAGACAAGTGTCAGTGGTACTTCTTTATTCATTAAATGAATCCCATGGGGCTTAACTGATGATGATTCAAGAGAGTTTTTGTTGATGTTCAGGAAATCATGAAGTGTCACTTTAGTATCGAAAAAAATGGCGATTAGTCTACATTCTTTGTCTTTTGGCAATGAAAGATTATATGAGTGGAGAGTCTTGTAGGCTTTTAAAAGATTTGGTATCGATGATCGAAGTATTCGCATCATTATGTAAATTGAATTCAAGATGATCTATTCCATTGTTCAGGCAGATATTATAATTAAGTTCGTTAATTAATTACAGATTAGTGATTATGAGAATGAATTGATGACTGTGATACTTCTTATTCAGGTAAGTTAAGCAATTCCCACTAGCAACCTCAATTATTTCATCTATCTCGTTTTCCTTGCGAGGTTTATTGCCTAATTTCTAACTGAAACTAGATAGTTTACACTCGAGCATACATACCTTGCTGGGAAACAGACGTTACAATCAGCGAGCAAGGAAGATAGAGAGAGACAGACAGTGAAGAAGAATAGTAGACACCTCTGACGGTCTATATGTTGCTGTAGAGCGCTGTTACTAACATATTCTACAGAGAGGAATATTGCTCGAGGAGGGTGTGAGAGACGTAAAGCCAAGGGCAAGAGACGTTTGTATGGGGACTTAATGCTGGTAGGTGAATTCTAACAAAACGATAAACCGTCCCATGGTAGCCTCGTAAACTGTCTCCGGTGGATGTGGAATGAACTAAGGGACTATCGTCATGTCCTATCCCATGTCTTATACTCACTATGTACATGTATATTTCTCACTGTAAACCACCTGACTGGATTATATGAATGCAGCGTCGGAGCTCTGCCATGAGTGAATTGTGGGACGATTGGCACACTCGACTATTTTGTTTTTGTATAGGCTGCCTGAAAAATGTACGTTTACGTAATAAAGGTAATACACATTGGTTTGATAATACATACCGTTCGAATCGGAAATTACGCCGCGTAAAAGAACATCCCACTAACAAATTGAGTCACTGGTATTACGAAAAACCGTGACTAAAAAATCCACCTAATGATTTTTGGTTTGCTGTAGTTTGACATTATATGCGATAAGAATGAATAGGGGATGGTGCATTTCATTATGCGATAAGCATGCGGTCCATACAAAAACAGAGTCAACCGAATGTTTCGAATTTCAAATGGGCTAAGGGTTGTAATACACTTTTCCGATTAATTGGTATCGGATCAAAGGTAAATAATTACTGTGGATTGTAGAAGTTGAAGGTATTTACGTGTTTAGATTCGGCCAAATTCTTATGTCGATCTTAAAAGCCACAATAGTCAAGGTTGGCGTTAATGGCCATTGATTTCGTTCTTCCGAATCTCGCGGCACTCTGCACATGCCTTGTACGAAATACAACCGAAGATAAACTGTCTCCAAGCGACAGAAACGATTGTCACTGCTATATACCCCTTTTGTACGTGTGCACTTATACAAGTACGATATACCATATATATTCCGAAACCAGAAGGAAGCGGAGACGCAGGATGTATTGCATAGGTGAAACCACTTCCGGTTTTAGCATTGCGAGTTCCGTTGCCTCGAGAGTGTTGCCATCTGCAGCAAGAGAGGAGGATGGTTAGGTACGTAGATGGTGAAGGACGAGGGAGCGGCAGGGGGGAGGGGGTGATCAACAATTGCCGGACCAGCCCGTTCCGTGTCCGTCTATTTATCCAGCGGCTTGAGCGCGCCAGTGCGGAAGCTCGAAAGCATCTCGTTGTCGTTGTCGTCGACGTTGTCACATGTTATCACTCCCACGAGAGAGACCCGAGAGTTCTCCCTCTCGTCTGCCTCTTCCTGCTGGGCGAGGTGTTGCGGTCCAACGATTTTCATCTCATCCCTTTTCCACCGGTAACCAACGTGGGCTTTTACGTTCCACCTCCTCGTATGACACAAATTTCGTCCATCTTCCCGTTCTTCCGTTCCGTTGGTGAAAAGCTATTATCTCCTTTCGTGGACAAACAGAAAAGTGGTTCTTTGCGAAAATGTATACACTTTACTAAAAAGGATTGCTAAAAACGCCAAATTTTTTCATCCAAACTTATTTCCGTGTATTTAATTCACGAGGAATATCACAATCGTTCCCTTTCCTCGAGTTTGCTTTATTCCACTATCCGGCAAATCCCTACTGTTTTCACTCGATGCGCTCCTTGGAGAGCAACGGTATAAGCCGCGCGTATGGCATAAGGATTTCGTTTCCTCACGAAATATTACTTAGTAAAAATGAAGAGAGAGAGAGAGAAAGAGAGAGAGAAAGAGAGAGAGAGAGAGAGAGAGAGAGAGAGAGCGAGGCAAGGATTTCCGAAAATGCTTTTGAGCTTGCACGGCACGGTAAAATCTCAGGATCAACAGATTTAAGGGTGAAACTCCTCTTTTTAAGCGAATATTTTCCGGTGTACCAGCTTCATCTTTTGGATATAATTATATAGGCCACTACATTCTATATACATTAGGTAACAAAATATATGAAGATGCATATATGTATTTGTAGAGCATTCTAGCTCAACTTGATCAGATACTGATTCTCACCCCGTCGCTTCTCAAATACTAGTCGTCCAACGTGCCATGTGAGACCACGATGAAAAATGATTAATTCTCAATTGTGTGAGCACGTTCTTCTAGATGTAATATAACGTTATATATTGAAGGATTTTCTTTTACCTCAAGGTCCGACGATATCACTGCCTAAATCCATTATTGAAACGAACGATCTATCTCAGCCGAGAGCAAGAGTAAAAGTGAGACAAAATTTGAGACTACGCTTGGCTGCGAAATATCATCCGCATAAAATCCTTTTACATATTTGATACCTATATAAATTATATATAAAATAGCTATCCCACCAGAATTTAACAAGAGGACGCACACCCTTCACGCTCGGGATTTTGATCGATCGAGTTACCCTTTACAGTGGAATAAATATAACGTCCTCGAATACTCTCTCGTTTTTTTTTCACGGTGACAGCAATAGGATTTATTATACGTCTCGCGGGCAAATACGCATCTACATATACCGCTATAAGGTTATATATACCTACTCGATCTCACAGGTATAGCCCTATATATATTTCGATGACCAAAAGATCGGTGTTCACCCTCATTCCCTCTGTCGGCGCGGGCAAATATCTCGCGTGACAATAGAAGCCCGAGTCTCATAAATTCTCTTCGAAATTTTCATTGCCCGGGAATATGCATTATGCCGTAACGTTCACGATGGGCGAGGGATGAACGAAAGAAGGTGTGGAAGGGGGCAATTTAATTGGTCCGGGAATAAGCGTGGCGAGAAGATGAGGATGGTGAGGGTTGGGCGGGCTGGGATGGTTAGACGTCGGCTAATCTCGAAATTCTCGACTCCTGGCGAGCGCACCACTGCCAGAGGTTATTAGAGATATACGCAAGCGATTATGTATGCAAATTCGCGGCTGAATTCATGCGTCCGGGATATTATTATAGCTGAATACGATAGAAACCGTCGCAGGGTGCGGAGGAAGGAGAGAGTGATAAAGTCTTGCATTGCATATAGATATTCATATGTGCTGCAATGTTCGTTAGCGTGTGTGCGTAGCAACTATATAGTATACTGCCTACGTTCGACTTCCGACAGACAAGACGAAGTGGAGCTTAGGAAACAATTCGGTAATATACCCGGGAACGTCGTTACGGAGTGGACTATGGCTGTATTATGAATATATAGTATTCTCGTTTAGCAAAAGAATTGATTGACGATGAAAATCAGAAAATCCGTACTATTTACAGCACATAATGCAGTATCGTTCGAAAATGAAACAAATTATGGAGGGATCGGCCATGTAACGGAAGAAAAGTGAACGGTTCAATCTTTTATTTTATCTTTTAAAGTGTAATTCAAGTCGGTTATGATGAAAAACAGTTAATTTTATATTTTTTAAACCATTTGTTTACCATTGGCAGTTCGGATTCGGGACACAAAATGTAAATGAAATGTCATTCTTTACATTCTATGCTGCCAATGATGGTGAAGTAGCCAAAGAGTCTACCCCATTCGTAACGTTAATTTGAAAATGTACCGTCGGTATCCTCTCCCATAAATGGCAGGGTCATTGGAAGCGTGGTGCGACTATCCGTAGTCCTTGAAGTTGACTCTGGGGAAATAGACAACAATAGTAAACATAGCCAAGACCATTTTATCGTCTTGAAGGAGACCGCAAGACTAGCGAAAAAAAATAGTTGACACGTTAGCATCGAGAGGATACACGAAAAAGAACATTGAAGAGAACGAGACGCGCGAAACTCGACAAAGTGAATGGGAAAAAACGCAGAAGGAAAACTTTTGAGCTTGATGTTACAACACGCACGGGAAAAGTTTGTCTCGCCGTTCATTGTTTTTTATTGGAGAGGGTTCACGAGGGTAGAAACGGAGTAGCGCAGCTTTTTTCGTCGTCGAGGTGAAGTTATTTAACAGAGAGAGGGTAGGAAAGCATTTGCTCTGGTCCGATGTTCTATTCACAAGGAGAAATAATTGATTCAACGAACTTACCTGTCAGTGAAGTTCTATCAAAATTGTACGTAGCTCCTTTTTCGAAGAGATCAGTGTGTAGTATCACCTACTTTATACCGATGTGACTGTACACGTTATTGTTTCAAAGTTGTGCCGTAACATGTCCATATTTATCCTCATGATGTAACCAAAGAATGAGGATAATTGGGATGATAATAAGGTGGGACCCTGATCTCTTCGGAAGAGGCGGTACATATAATTTTGATAGAAATTCATTTACAGGTAAGTTTGTTTAATCAATGCACTGTATTTCGAACCTCTTCCTTGTCATCAACGTTGTTCAAAGTATGTTACGGCTAGAGTGAAATAAATAACAGTTGATAGTAATTAAGGGATTTAGGCCGGAAATTTATGAGTATTTGGATATGAAAGCTTATGAAAAGCTAAAGCCAAAGAAGATATAGCATAAGTTAAAAGGTTATGGAAGGCAAGCGGGGTACTGTAAATAGAATGTACTATCATTATTAGATTACTTTTATTAATATCTTAAATTAGATTACACGCACCCGTCTTCCTAGACGTTTAGGCGTATATGGCCATTTCTCCGATTTTCGGTCAAATTTTATTCCATTTTAATATCCTGATTGCAAACCAGAAATATAATTGATCACCAGTGTAACTGAAACGATACACTCACAATCAGTCTTTTTTTAATGTATAATCTTGCATACCGAGTTTAGTTATAACGTTTTCGAGACGTTTTAGCCTTTTACTGAGACCTTTTACGTCGTATTCTTCTTCCTATAAATCGGAGTTATTTTTCTTCTTACCCATTCTCTTCCTATAGTTAATAATTGAAAACAGATTATTATTCTGAATTACTGTGATGCAGCGCTATCGATACAAAAAAGTAGAAGTCAGATTTTATATTGCTCACCGGCCTCTGTTTACCAATCGCTAAACGCATAAATCGCATCTGTATCTCTAAAGACCAAGCCTTTAGTTCAACATGCTGTCACGGTCTTCCGTGACTTTTGCTTATCGATCTCGTGACTTCTCGGCTCCACTATGTCTCTCCCTCTCTCTGTTTCTCTCTTATAACATTCATGGAAATACCGTTTTCGTAATAATAAATTAGAATTTTCCGGAAGTAAATACGGGTGGGGGCAACTATGAACTTCATTCATACTAGTCTGGAAGTTAAATGTTTTAGATTAAGGAAAATTTATTCATGAATATATAGATTTATTGAATTAGGCTTTTATTGTTTCCGAATCTTACTTGATGACCATGTTTGGGTACCTTAATCCTGATTTTGCCCAGTTCCGTTGAAACTAATTAACGATGTATGCTTGCGACTCGGTTTCTCGCTAACCCGTCACCAGGCCATCCGAGGTGGTTATTTGTCCGTTGCGTTATTAGTCATCGAGTTTAGCAGGGTTCTAACTACACGCTGTTCCGTACTGCAGTCTCACCATAAGCAATTCTGCAACAATACCGTAGTGGTATGTAGCAATTTCGGCATCGTGTTTATACCATTGTCCATAAGGCAGGGTTCCCTCCGCAAGCACTACGTATTACACCGTCGCGGAAGCATCTTGCACAAGCGTGCAAGTATTTCCTCTCCCGTACATGTCGCACACAAAGATGCAGAGTCCGCCATGAGACAAGAGCAATCGCAACATAACGTTGGCACGTGGAATACACCTTCCGGTTCAAGCCCTTCGACTCGGTGGGTGGAGCTACCATCGAGTCTCACACTGGCGACGTCTTCATCAGCAATCCGACTCGCTGTGTATTTGATAACTCCAAGCTTCAGGTGTATCCATCCCATTGTATCCGTCGCTCACACCTCGTAATGCACATAACCAAGTATACCGTGAGATCCGGCTTCAGGCATTATATCATTTGGAAGAGAATTGTGAGGGAGGGAGTGCGAAGCACCAAAACCGCACGAAATACTTGTATCCTGCTAGATTACCGTATACCTTGGACGGAACCTCCCTTCTCTTGCCCTTACGCTTACACCCCGCACCTGGACCACGTTTGCTAGGATGTTCTCTTGAAATTATACATGTCTCTGTGACCCTTTTCCTTTCCTCCGAGCTCCCGAATTACCCTAGCGACCTCTTCTCCTAACACCCGTAATTGCCGAGATTAATTATGTGCGAGATGAAATTCCTACGCGTTCGGGCGTGACGATTCCAGGCGTCGAAATCCTCGTCGCCGCGTATCTGACGACGATATTGTCGAGCATTGAAGAGAGACGCCAAATCTCTCCTGTGTATGAACAGAAAATACGCGCATGGTTTCTCAGTGGTATGCTGTAATTAAATTAGCCTGGAGCGCTTAGAACCTCCAATGTCTTTCACCCTATGGATTGGTACGATTAAAATAAAGATGATGAATGCGATGAATTTTGAATTATTTTCATCATATACCTATACGTCAGTTGGTAGAATGATACAAAAGAATTTTTGAATATGACTATAAACAAGATTCGCGATATTCTGAGAGAGTGAATTAAAAATTAGATTTTTTCTTAATCCAATTCAAATTTAGAGGCCGATTGCTCGCAGTAAAGCGACGGGATCATGAAATTCCACTAATTATTATTGAGGCAAAAAAAATCGAAAATATGATTTTCTCGGCGAAGAAAAGTTGCAACAGCAGTGGAGAGCAGGGGTTGCATTTGAAATTAACGATTCTCCCGTCGAAGTTGTTGAAAGCGAATGGTGTTACGAACCGTAGCCGTACCGGCCTCTACCCAACTCATAACGCTTCGTCCGTGAGCCTCACCGGCTATCGATGGTAATCGTAACTTTTCCAGATGAAAAAACTTCTGTCCGTCCCACCACCCCCTCGGAAATGGTGTGTGTGTGTGTGCATGAGAGAGAAAGAGAAAGACAGGCGGACAGACAGACAGACAGACATGCGGACAGAGAGAGAGAGAGAGAGAGGAAGAGAGAGAGAAAACGACACCGAGAAAGACCGCGACGAACTATTCGGTGTCGAGACCCACTCATTTCACCGCTCTGTGCCGCGTTAGTTGGTCACAGGGGCTGAAACTTTCCCACCAACTCGCTTCTTCTTAATACGCGTTTTCTTCCTCTTGCCCCATCTCATTTTGCTTCCAACAGTCACCATCTACTCTTTCCAAGCAGTTTCGGCGACTGTGGAAGGTTGGAGAAATAAGTTCGAGTTCCACAAGCATGTTTTTCACGTGTGTCTGTTCTCAATCTATGTTTTTCGTTACTGAGACGATCTCACATTTTTATCTCGTTTTTATCTCTTCGGTTGCAAAGGTCTGGTTCTCTACGGAGCTTGTAATTTAAACATGTGCCGATCCTCTCTAACGCGCTCGAGAGCATCGCCAACGGTGACGACGACATTGTAATGTAAAGCCGTATTACCGACAATCCGCAGCAAACGTAAAAAACAAGCCCATCGCATCTACGCGCCATGTTTCCAGTTACAGTTTTCAGTACACAGTACTGGCATCATGCCATAGGTGTTTCCGTTCCCTCGCTATTTCTCCTGCTTCTCTTTCGCATCAAATCACCCCTGTAAGCGTTCAGTTCGCACGATGAAACTGACCCATTTGGAACATTCTTCGCTGGAGTTGATGAAACTCGTGGCAAAAGGTGGCCAGTTTCATTCTCCTTGATGTGGATGGTGCAACCCGCGTTTACTCTCATTGCTGGTAGAGGGTAGAAATACTCGCTGATGCTGGAGGGATTTCCTCTTGGTTCGCCCATTTGGAAATAACAACCGGGCTCGCGGAGACCAGCCAGCACTCTGTTTAAAGGGGGTGTACACGCTGTAGAATCCGGTACGCCAGGATCCCATGCCTGTGGGCTCTTTTCCCTCGTTTGGGTCCTCCTACCCCATCGGTCTATGAAATATCCACGGGGACGCTTCTGGTCTCTCTCGTCCGAACGACCGTCCCACATGTGGGCCTTTGTTACATCTTCTCAATTTTCTTCTGTACTTGTGTACACCAGTTTTCATATTTTTGAAGCTTTTGATGCGGAAAATATGGTGTCGCGCAAGCTCACAATTACCGCGGCGACATTAATCGCTTGTGGGCGTATATGCCCTGGTGGTAACATTATTCCCTCTGAAATTTTTCTTTACATACGTCACACTCTGGTTGGATTGATCGTTCAAATAAAAAATAAAAAAACAATATTAATCTATTATTATTTTACACGGAAATAACGAACTATTATAGTGACGAAATTAGGATTGTGTTTGTATATTTTAGGCGAAATTCAATGAGTCTGAAAATATATATTTGACTTTACGTTTTCCGATTACGAGTTTTGTTTCTTTTCTTTTTTTTGAACCGTCTTGGGCCCTCATTTTTTCTGCCCGCGTAGCAGCAAGTGTACGAGACCGACCTCTAGAGGTCACTAGACGGCAAGTCTCTACCTAAGCTACCAGAAAAACATCATTTTAGAAACCTCTGTTGGCATCTAATTGTTTTGTTTCTGAATAAGTTTTTTTCCTAAACTCTTCGCAACTGAACCCTGAGAAGGTATAATGAATTATCAAGGGTATCAAAAATCATAAGGGCGATCTATAGGATATGTCGGAAGTTGGTATACGAGTATGTGATGGAGAATAGGTTTCTGAGGATGAAAATAGTTGTCATGCCAGACGTTGCTATAATTTGAGTTTGTTCGTGGCTCTACGAGTTGCCATCGTCTTCCTAGCATCTCTCCTATTGCGAGCTATAGTGCAAAGCGTAGGCAAAGAAAAGGGATTAGCTAACGAATTTATGGCCATTTTCTTTGAATGTCACATTTTACCATTTTCTCATTCCCGCAAAATGTTCCGACGGTAAAATTGTGGAATCAATATGTCACCCTGTATGGACATTGCATGGATTTAATAAATAAAGTCCTAAAATCCTAAACAAATTGTTTTTCCTATCGCTCGATTCAATTCTCAGGCGTTATAAAGTACTACAACGCTGCAATAGGCTGAAAAACGGCCCGCGGGGGAATAGAAAAAGGGCGAAAGACGTAGAATCACATTGGGTACGGGGAGATTCTTGAGCCACTGGCCACCAGGATTTAGTTTTGGTACTTGGGTGGACGAGCGCAAAAGTTCACATCGGGGACAAAGGAGATGAGAATAGTGAAAGTTGGAGGAGTGAAGAGGAGAAAGAAAATAGGAGAAGGAACAGCTTTTAGTACACACAGAGCTGATCTCGTGAGTTGTCCCCGAGACCCTCGGTCAACGATTCGCCTTCCACACCATTTCATTCGGGCGCACCGGCCGATTTCTCACTTCGTCAAATATACATTCGTCCCTTTAGATTCATGGTCTGGCCGGCCTCATCTCTTCTCCATTTATATCGTTTTCTTTCCTCCACTTTCATTTCTGCGTCCGACTAGTCACTGACAGTTCCTCCTACAGCCAAAACTCCCCAAGGACCATCAATATTTTCATCCTCCTTTTTCTTTTCCTCTCGGCTTGTGCGTCCGGCTTCTTTGCACTTTCGCATTCCCCTTGAAGCGTCAATCGACCACTGACGTTTTAAACCAACAAAGCTCCCGAGACGTCGGATCTAGTGTGATTTCCTGGTGGAATGCAATATATATATATATTGCATTCGAAAAGGCTACATATAGCCTGTATATATATATAGGCATGCCTAAAAACCATTTTCGGACTTTTCGTAAGATGCGCAGAGGAGGCTATAGCCCTCAGTCTACAGCCTACGTTTACACCCCGCCCTAATAACACAGTGTCACCACCGTTTTCGTCCCTGGGTGTATTCCGGAGCGGTGAATCTCCTACCCAAAATTCCACCGATCCAGATTCCAACGACTTCTTAACGAATCGTACAGTATCTCTCGTGTCGTCCCTATTAATTGTATCATGAATGAATTTTCAGACGATACATTTAGTGGGATACATGTACACCGGAAGTTTTGCGGCTCACTGGGACGACAACCCTTCAGAATTATAATATAGAGAAAATCCACGCGACAATTATTTTGTGCTTTAAAAATTCTTTATTTACTTGACTAATTATTGCGGGATCATGGAATTTGGACGCTTCTCGAGATGTACTGAGACTGATATTAGCTATAAATATACATTACTCACAAATATTTGGAAATAATCGATAAATTGTCTTAATACTTTATAAAGAAGTATAATATAATTAAGGTAAGAATTATTTCACGGACTACAATATTCGCAAATTTTTGTTGTACACGAGACGGAATTGAGATATTGTTTACTTATTTACTTTCGTAAGCGTAACTAGCAGTTATCGACGCTATATTTTTCGTGTACCGATTTCAGTTATATTCGGATCTAGATATCCGTTCAACTCGGAGGCTCGGTTAACCGGTTAGTACTTCGGATACTCGTTTTAGTTGCCGTCCCAGAAAGTAAAGGATATGCTATATATTTACTTTTCAAAATGGTAATATTGTATATTCTGACATAGAGAAAGCGGTTATTCAATGCTGCATTTAAAAAAAAAAATTTTCTACTAACAATAAGTAAAGCCTCAAAATATGAACTAATCACAACTTCTTCACTTTGTAGCACGTAAACAGGGTTTCTTGTTATTATTCAATTACGTACAAGGGGTGATTCAGGCCACCCGTACACCCCTTTTATTTCGGAAATGGAATATTTTAGAGAAAAATGTTTCAGACAAAAGTTGCTTCATTTCGAAGTTTCATCTTTTGAACCAAAAACAAAACTATATAACAGTTTTCTCTAAAATGTTTTATTTTTTTCGTTACCCCCACCCCGCGCAAGGGGGTGACGGGGTGAGGGGTGGTTTACTGTCTAACCAATGTCATTCTCAAGACCAAACAACTTTTTGGCAGAACGAGGTTTCTTGTTACAGGCGTTCGACAGGTCAGGGTGACGCCGGATAAAAAAATGTCTCTGACAAAAGTGGCATGTTTTTTTTACGTACAATCATAATCCGTGAAGAAATTAGGGGTTGCAATTTCAAATTTCAAGGCCACCCCCACCCCCTGTGAGGGGGTGAGGTGATTTTCGATTCAAAAGATGGAAACGTCGAAATCAAGCAACTTCTGTCTGAAACATTTTTCACTAAAATGTTCCATTTCCGAATTAAATCTAATTAAAATCCTATTAATCCCGCGCTTCATAAGAATCGAACCCCAAACGGCTCAAAACATACTTTCTATCTTGCTATTATCTCCCTATATAAGTAAGAGAAGTTTCGCTGCTCTGTAAATGTGGATTTGGGATTTAAATGGGACACGCGCCATTATGCATTATCCCATTAATTTATGACACCTGGTATATTTAGTATCCCATTTAAATCGGAGCACCGGTATGTTACATATCTCATTCAAATCAGGGAACCCATTGTACATATCCAAAAAATTCCGTGCACGGCGACGGCGGCGGGTTGATTTTATTGTATGTCGTATATACAGCCAGATATCCTAAGGATCTAGTACATAAAACGAAGCTCGAGCATACTCTGTATAAACTATATATTTTCGTAGTATAGTCGTACATTGCATTCAGCAATACCCTACAAACGTGAGCATATCCTCTTCCACGGAATTCTCGTCGATGTCATTTACATATCACGGCACTCCAAACAGTTTACGCGCTTGCTTTAGCTGTCCGTTTCTCCCGGGATCACGTAGTACCCACTACCTTTCTCTTTTTCTCTCTCTAGCTTTTGGAATATTTTCTCTCCAACGGTGCGAAATAAACCCTCAGCGTATCTTGCATCTCTATAGATATTCATCTACATAAGTGTATATAAGAATATCGCGCTGGTACTTACTCTCGGGTATCCGTGTTTTCTCACGGCTTATACATATACACCAAACTCTGCTACCGAGCCCTCACCAACTCCTTTAAGTACGGAGCACGAGCACCTTTACCGAGAGTACAGAAGCATCTAGGAGGGAGCCCTCTTTCTCTCTCTCTCTCTCTCTCTTCGTCTCGCTCAGGTTCTCGTTTAATAGCGCATACCCTGGCATTTAACCTTTGTGGCACGGATCAAACGCCGAAGAGGGAGCTCTCGCTAATTAAATTTCACGATGTAGCATACCACGTACCATACATATCTAAAACTGTAAATGCAACACACATCGATTTTCTATTAAAAATGTATTAAGATACTTGAATTAATTTACAGTTTGCCATTAATTGATACAGCATAAGCAATTATAAAATAACTCTAAAAGTGCAAGATAGTTATAAGAATGTTATTTTTTGTTTATCTCATAGAATTCAAATCGTTAAACACTATTTAGATTATTTTTACCACGGGATACAAATCTTATGTATATCTTTATCAAAGCGTTATAGTTCTTTTACTAATTAGAAATTCTCCTTAGAAATTAAGGGATGCAACATTTAATCTGCGCGATATTCGGTGTATATACCTTTGAGATTACGAATTAACACGCTTGATACATGCAGTAAGTGTGTACAAAAATGAGACTCGAAACACTTTGTATTCGTTGGATTTATACGTATTGATATATATGTAAATATTACTGTTGCGAAAACGTCGTAGTTTTATCTCCTTCCGCTTGAAATTCTACAAAGGACAACACGCCGCGGTATGAACTGACAATGAGAACGAGGGTGAGGTCGAAAGTCTTGGTAGACGTGAAAAATGAAAAATTGGCATGCATCATTGCGTCCCTGAATATCATCCCGAGCGAATCTCACAGTGGTGCGCGGCGTTTTCCCACCCTTTCATATACAGGCGCATAAACGCCGCGAGGTTGAAGCCACACAGCCCGCGCCCGGATGTAGGATCTACGATATGACGTGTGTCGGCTTTGCGAAACTCTCGCAGTGCAACGGCGGTCGCTATGTAGAGCGCTGGTAAATGAAAATATGCGAGTCCTGACGTTTCAACATTTTTATCGTCACATACGCGCCCACGCGGGAGGAGGCTGCTGCGCACGAATGAAAAGGACGGAGCGCACACCCGACGACAATTTTCCGGGTACTACGACTATGAGTTATTCATATACATAGGACTATTCATGACGCTGTAATAAAAAATCGAAGTCTCATTCTCTCGTACGTTGATGATATTTTTGTCTTGTAACAGATTTATTACCAATTTCTGAAAATAGGAAACGTCCTGTCTATATTTTGAAGCTCACAAATCATAATAGTTCAACGTTTTATCGAAAAGAAATTATAATTTAGCATTAGAACAGCGCTGATGAATCATTATTTCATAATAATTTCGCTGTTGACGCCTTCGACTGTCTTTCAGTAGGTACTCTTCAACCTTTCGAAAAACTTATTGAAAATTTTGTGGGAATGTCTCATATATTTTAATCCAGAAACAGTACAATAGGAAAGTGACATTTACGTACGTTTGCAAAGCAAACACTGACGACGTATTTCATCTCCTCACTTGCTCCTAGTAAGTGTCCAGTAAAACACGTGCAAAATAGCGGAATTACAAATAAAACGGGACACGCACATGCAAACACCAGAGCTGGGAGGACGGTTTTGGAAGAAAGGTTATACCCGTAGTCAGGCCCTGAATACCAAGCAGTACTGGTAAATTTCACGGTCACGAGAGTGGACTATGTCCGTACTGTTCCACGTAAAATCAACGATGGCCTCCGGTCTATCCTACACAGTAGCAAGGACGATGACAAGGACGGTGGTGGGCTCTCGCTCGCATTCTCCAAATTTCGTCACACACAAATAAATATAGATAGATGAATAGAGGGAACGTGAGGGAGAGAGAAAGAGAGGGCGTATAGGCGCGCGTGTGTGTGCGTGTGTATGTGCACGTGTGTGAGAGGGAGAGAGCGTGAGAGGGACAAGGATGAGAGAAAGACCGAAGGAAGCAGGGAGAAAAAGCAACCCAGACGCGAGAACGAAGCAAGTCACTTTTCCTTTTGCGGGCGGTCGTCCATCAAATCAACGTGGGCAGCCACCAGCACCCGACCTCCACTAACATGCGAGCACGCTGAACTTTCGCCGTAATATTCACCTCCAACTCCTGTCCGGAGGAGAAATATTTTACACAGTAGACTTTTTCAGGATTCTACATATACTGCTCTCGTTTAGATATATATAGCGGTAGTTTTGTATATGCTATAAGGGCTACGGACTCCTTCCAACCATCTCTGATCCACCTTCACCCCGCTTCTACCACTGTAGCAAAATCTACGGTCGTTTATGGTTCACGAAGAGGGATCTACGAGCATTACATGAATGGGTTTGAGTTGGCTCGGCTCTTTTGCTGTTGCAACTCTATCCGAACGAGTGGTTTGGGCGATGTTTATACAACGAGGAAGATTTCGTTCGTAAGGAATGAGAGGAAATTCTTCGGATAAATTACTGGGCACGTGTGCGTTGCGGAAAACATATGGGACATTCCGAGATAACTGGACCAGTGTCTAAATCTTGGCCATTTACTTTATGACCTATTCATCATTTAGTAGAGGCTAAATGTATATTTTTATATACATTTAAAAAGTGTGACTGAAAAACTCTATTATATAATTTTTCACAATTTTGTGAAATACTCCCACTTGGTAAAATGAATTTCGACATCTTGGTAAATAGACGAGTGAGTCCCGTTACATGTGGTCGAATTTGTAATTATAATTATTTTCTCTTATTTGAATAAAACCTGGTACTGACTATGCACAGTATTTTTTTGCGAAAGAGATTTCAATTGCGAGGAATGAATGAGCAAAAAAATGGATTCCTCAATTATTCAGCTACGCAATAGGATTTGGAGGCTCCGCGGGCTGGCTCACGTTTCCTTACAGGTCGTCAATGCTGGATGTATTTATCATCGAAAGCTCTAGCATAAAGTGAGAAGCCATTAGTTACGACTACTGGGACGTTAAGATTCCTTCCTAAAATCCATCTTAAGCAGATTTTCTATCTGTCATCCGAAAGTTTGTTCTCGAATTGTTAAGGAGTATGCAAATCGTGTGCCAAAAGCTCTGGCGATCAATCACCGATTTCTTTCTTTGCTGTAATTTTTTAAAAGTCTAATTGACTAATTATCCACCTGCCACTCTGTTACTTACAGAGAATTTTGTTGAAATACATTTTTTATAAATGCGACTTAATGAAAAAAACATAAAATTTCAACTGTGAAACGTATGGCAGGTTATTTTGGTGGCGTTATTTTTTTATTAATCGATAAAAGAAAAATGCGACGTACGTAGTCAAATTTATGCCCAGTCTTGGTTTCAGACGTGAATTATCGTTTTTTTAAAAAGAAAGAAACATAAATGAATGAACGAACTGAACAATTGAAACCTCAGGTATATTCTTTCTCTTTTCTCTCTCTTATCTGAGGTGTGTTCTTCATCTACGTTTGCAAGAGAAATTCTCCGAATAAAGTCGATAATATACTCAAAGCATTTCTCTAGAATATGCGTTTGAATCTTATATAGTCTTAAGAGTCAGTGTTGCACACGACGTGTGGTTTGAAAACGGCATCCGAAAGTATACGAGGATTATAAAACCTATTAGGTTAAAATTTGACGTGAAAAAGCAATGCCAAAAAAACATGATTATTTCTTTGTCGTGTCTAGACTATTACTTACCGACTAAAAATAATATCTCCATTTTTCTAAAGAGAACTTAGAATTTTGGCAACGATATTCTTCTTTATTCGTTTTCATACCACGGAACATACCTACTCATTGTCAAATATGGAAGACCCAAAGAAATTGTATACAATTTTGAGACATGAACAGTACACAGGGAATGTGTAAATTTATATAGATTTCATTTTGCATGAATCTGTAAATTTTTTGACGTATATATGCCTACCTCTCGCAGACGAGAGTTGTCCAACGTCGAGATCGCACTTTTTCGCTTGACATTGACCATTCTTGATTGACGATGCTTTTCACGCATCTTTTGATAAATACAAATATTCGAGTCAAAAATCGATCGAGAATTTTCAAACTCGCAGCATTCTGTTGATTTTTGACAAATGTTGGAAAGAATTGCATTTTTTGAAAACTGTTCCCAAGATAATATGCTTCTTGAAAGAAAGAAATTCTTCTATTATGCAGATATCTTTGTAGATATCTGGGTATACCTATATATACCCATTTAGAAATATGCATAAGAAATGTATATATATACGTGGCTGAAGCAGTGAGCTTGGTTCGTGCTACTCTGATGTTTTCGCTTCGCCTTTTTCGCGCCAAGGGGAGGAGTGGGGAAAAACGGGGGTGGTCGCATATCACTGGGAGGTCTTGACGCTTGGCCCACCTTGACGTACCAGGGATTCGTAGCAAGCGCGCGCGATTTTAGCGGTAGTCGCAGTGACTCTTAGTCAAATACTGCGAGCTCTGCACTACCGCGGCGAAAAGGAACCCGCTGAATTTTCTGGCGAGTAACACTGCCTCAAGAGAAAATGAGGGAAGGGGGGGGGGGGGGTAGCTTTTAAGTCAGCACGAGCTACAAATGAATTTACGATGTGCGCATTCCATAAGTAGAAATGTAGTTGGTCACATGCACACATATGTGCACGAGTACGCGTGCATGCGTACGCACACGTGTGAATATGCATACGTTCATACAGGCTCCTCTTCGCGAATCTGAGAACCTGCTCGTTAATGAATAAATCCCAGTGACGCGTTTTCACGTTTCCGCTGTACGTGTCTGTGTCGCGGAACGGTGTTGAACTACCAAGAGAAATTACATTACTACGAAGCGCAGAACCAGGGGCGACGATCGCCACTATAGATGCAATTCGATTAACACGTATCTCGGAGTATATTTCTAAAACATTGCAGTGCTTTATTCCATTCTTGCATCAAAATTGAATTCGAAGTGTCTGATCCATTTTTTTATACAAATGAAAAATCGCCGATTGGACCAAAACATCTGTTAACCTTTTGACAACTGACAAGAGACTAAACGTCCAGTATGGCTGAGAATGTATATAGATACTTTTCAGACGTGTGTACCAATGCAACAAGGAACAAATCGAGCCAATCGGACTAATAAAATTACAAAATTCCCGTTATTTATTGAACACACCTCATATAGTTTCAAGGATGTAATGTTTAATGGCAGAAAGTGCAAGAGGCGAGGCAAAGCCTATGAAAAAACAAACGACGATAACCTGGAGTGGGTCGACCACGCGTACTGCCTTATAGCGATATTGTGCTCCCACGAGTTGGACCTGCTACGAAGGAGTAAGAGAATGGGAGGATCGCAAGAAAGAGAAAGAGTGAGAGAGATATAAAGCTGAGGAAGCTGAGCTTCGCGACATATACGTACATGTGTACATTTCTATATACATGTATGCATTTAATGCAAGTGTGTGTGCGTGTGCGTGTGTATTTGCGAGTTCGTATAGCGTAAACAGCAATCGTTTTACGGTCGATCGACCTGCCGTATATACCATTGCGATATTGCTGCTGCGAAAGCTGCTAGCGCTGCGTGGCGCGGGCTCTGTTGCTTTACGATCCGCTCGGGCTTCGGCCCGAACGAGCGATGTACGAGCTTCCGGCAGAACGCCAAAGCATTATTTACGCCACGAAACAAGTCCAATAAACACGGCAAGCCTTGGAATAAGAGAGCGAGCGGAGAGAGCGAGAAGAGAAATACGATAAAAAAGACGAAGGGGCCAGAGGGGTGGTAGAAAAGGGCTTCCAGAGCTAGCCCAGGATCGGTACGCGCAGAGGGACCGCAACGCTTTTTATTTACGAGAAACCTGGAGGTTGTACGGGTTTGGGATGCACGGTTCGAGTTCGCGACGTCGAGCTACGTTTGGTCCCTGCGGACCTGCCACTGGATTTTACGTTTCGAAAGCACTAAATGCCAGGCTCCGTCGGAGCACCAATGAAAGAAAAGAGGAGATGGTTTACTCGAGGTGAGGATAAAAATGCGAGACTCGCGGTTGTCGCGGTTTTGACATTCCTCCGTGGCTCATATTCGAAAAAATATGAAAAATCTTTAGTGACGAAAATTTTATCCAATCAATTCGACTATTTATATTAGTACCCACTGTCATCAGAACGTTTCGGTTACCTGTTTCAATTCTACATTTGAAAAATATATTATGCCATTCAATTGTGCATTTAAAATACTTATGAAAGACCCGTTTTATTGCTATAGTCGTGAATTTAATATTTAGATTAAAAAATACGGAATCTCAAAGTCTTGGGTGGGAAATACTTGCTAAAAATGTTCTCGCTGCAGAACCAACCATAGCCAGATAATTACTAATCGTAAAAAAAAGGCTCGAAAAGTTCTGATGCCTGTATTTTGCAATAATAGTTGAAGGAAAACAATCTAGATATAATATTTTCAATTTAAATAAATAGAACTATACAGTTATTCGCTCAAGGATTACCTTCTGTAGGTGGAAAATGTTCATTCCGGACATGAACACTATTATGTTTAAGATTCGTGTACTTCTGTCTCTTTGACTGTCGAATTTGAAAATAACCTTCTTCCAAGAATACCTAGCTATACCAACTAGCTCAAAATATTTTTAAAAAATTACTACTCAATGGTACTTGATTTACGATTATTAATGGAAGTTAGCGGTTAATCTTGCACATTCAGGATAAAATATTGCCCAATGTAATGTAGAACGATGTAAAAATTAATATAGATCGTTTTTATCAATTTACGAGCAGAACAATAATTATAAATTGCTTTATTTTCCATCACAGTGTCTCGTCAATCTGTCTAGGAATTGTACACATTTTCATGAATATTTCGTATCGTCGCATTTCTGGTTGAATAAATTATTGTAAAAATGTCGCGCTCCAGCCGATAATCCCTTATAACGCAGCACGTACTCTTGCGCACATGACAGAAATAGGGTGCGAGAAAAGCGACTTGGGTTCACAATGGAGTTAGATGAGGACAAACTGGCACGCGTTTGAGTAATCGCTCAAGAACATGTCGCTATTCTCTCTTCGCTTGTATATTCCTCTTACTCTCATCCAAGCTTAATTCACATTTTACTGCGCTTTAACTCATCTCACGCACCCACCATATACAGAGTGTTAGGCACCTATAGCGCCAGTATTCATTGTTAGGTACTAACGCCAACTACCTAGACATTCTCTGTGCCTTCATAGTTGCCTAGCACTGTATATTTTTACAAGGGGTGCACGAGAAATCGAATACCAAATTATGAACTCTAGGTCAGTTTCATATCGTACTACGTGTCGCAGGAACACATAATTTGAAAAGTTCGAGATTCTATAGGTTCGAGAAATTGAAGAGGGAACTGATTGTATCTGCAGCAGAAATAAACGTTGCTCCATCGGTCATATGCTGTATAGTTTCAATAGTAACATACAGCGTACTGACAAATAGTATATACGCAGTGGACACACAGCCCGAATACAGCATACGCAAACATTACAGCGCGTTCATCCACTCTGCAGATAAATAAAATTGGTAATTGGTTACTAAATATCGTCGTGAAAAAAGAATTGAACCCTCACATTATTCGGCCATTTTCTTTATTTAGAGAGCTGAAAAATATTGGTGTGAGATATGTATAAAATATACATAGTGTTTTATATTTGTCTGCTGAACGATTAAGTAAACAGCCATTAACTATTGATTTATCAAATTATCTGTATCAAATGATTCTTGCGAACTAATGTTTGAGAAACATCGGTTGAGGTTTTAATTTGAGTTAAAATCCAAGTATCGATCATTAAATTGTTTTCATTACGTGATCGAACAGTATTCAACAATTATCAAACGATTGTATAAAGAAAAATTGTTATACCATAACTTAAATTAGTTGGCCATGTTTATATAGCTATATTCCTATCTTGTTCCCAGCATTTTATCCGTACCAACCGCGTAAAATACATTATCTGGGATTTCTCGTGTCGCTCGTCTCGTACACACATTCATCTTCGCCACCCCCTCCGTCGTGCAACATCATATTTCTCGGGGTGAGTTTCGACTCTCTCTTTCTCACACTCATCATTCTCTGTTTCATATGTATGCTCACTCTATAGGAACCCTCGCCACTTTCTCATATTCCACACCAGAAGCGTTCGCCCGGTTCTAAACGCGACGGTGGTACATGCGCACGCGTGTGAGCAAGCTTTTCCACTTAAGAATGACACGCGTGTTACAATCTTGTCACGTATCGTACTGCAAGGTTGCCATCCTCACACGTAAATGCACCAGGGTGAATTCTGTAGATGCTTCGTGCTTTAACAGTAATACGTCTGTTGAACCGTTTTCCTGAGACTGTCGCATGCGGAAATTATAATTTTCATGAGTTCTCTCCGCGGGATGCTTGGCATTTGTTGCGAAATGACGAGCCAAAAGTATTTATCACCATTGGTGTGCTCGTGTTGTTATCATGATTATTAATATTATTATTATTATCATCATTGTTGTTGCTGTTATTGCAATTATTGGGTTTGGTATTATTATTGCTGTTACTAAAGTTTCATATTGGTTGCGACAGATTATATTACACAAACACTATTCGTGGTATTATAGTTATCGTTTGTAACCACGCACATACGCGGACACGCACCCCTCCCTCTCCCAACAGCTAATAAAAAATCGAAAACAAATATTTGTATTACTGAAGCGGCCAATCGCTAAAGCTACCAATGTTACCTACGGTCAAATTTGTACCAAGAAATGTTTTTTTTTCATACTTTAACCACTTGGTCACACTTTCAGAAAAGTTTAATATCGACCTATGTATCTTTAGCGACTTGATGAATGACGTGTAAAAACAAATATCCTTTGAGCACACGTTTCCCGTAACTTCAATCGGTTTGCTAATGCAACGGATAAAAATAAAGTCCTTCACTTTAGACACTTTTTGGTTTTTTCCGCTAAACAATCTTTGTTTCCATCTTTGCTGTTATCGTATGCGTGTGTGATTGCGCATGATGTGCGTTTTTCTGTAGAGAATTTATAAAAAATGCTATCTCTCATGCCGAATGGTTATATGAGACTAGTTCATCTTGTCATTACCCACTAGTAAACATCCTTTTCTCGACAATTTTTTTTTTCATTCCCAGAAACCACGGTCAGTGCTATTATTACCTCAGGGATGGTCAGTCTATGCCTCATGGGCCCTTAGTGTGCATGAAAATTTAGCGTGCGTTGTAGCTCACTCCTGTGCTTCTCTTATTTCCTCTCCTTTCCTGGTGGAATACAGCCTCTCAATGATGAACGTGGCGAGGGCAACTACTGCGTAGCAGTCATCCTGCGAGGAAAACTGGCACCGTTCCATATCCTTAGGAGTCAGGAGACCATCCCACGAGGTTGGGAATGGCTCCCTTTTCTTATGGAACCTTGGGTAATGGAACAGTGCATGTTTCACGTCTCTTTCGATTCCATGGGCAGGCCGGATACTCCGTACTTTAATAAACGTGGATCCTGTGAACGTAGCTGTGGAAGCAGCCATGCCCGGTCAACATGTTTGGGTGACATGGAAGTTACCAGAATTCGTGTTACCGGTCCGCCCACTCGCACACGTACGGTATAATGCGCTGGGGCCACCGACCTTTGGCTGCTGAATCACATCAGCGCTACCACTCTTCTTTAGTCCTCCTGCAGCATTATCCGTGGAATCGCTCGTAGTTGATGTCTTCTTTTGTACGCCTTCTTTCGGGGTGTGTTTCGACTCTCTCTTTTACCGTGTTTCGGTCCTGCTATGTTGGGAATGATGCGCGTGAATGGTCGAGCTACTTTGCTTGCCTTCGAGCCAGCGTTCATGAGGTGTTCCATAAACGAGAGTCGCACATCGAAAGGAATCCCGGCATACTTCGTGGTGTCTGTTGTCCTGTTTCTCTCTCTTTCGACTGTGGAAGTAGAGTACGTCCTCTTGTTTATCGGTGAGGTGGAGACCGCAGCCGTCTTCACTGTTGCTAGACTCAGCCCGTGATCGCTTAATCAGTCAACTACTACCTCGATAGAGTCATGTCCGATCTGTACCACCTCATCGATGCTCTGCGTTGGTAGAGCGGCACTTTCATATTTTTTAAGGCTAGCATGATGTAGTCCCATCTGATCGGTACTCGGGAAGTTCAAAGCTATTATCAGCACGTAACTGTGCGTTTTTAAGGCGGGGAATACTAATGCACCATGGATATTCGTATCCGTCTGCCCGACTCATACCGACTAAAACCTGCACCTCTTTTTCTCTTGCAGCATTCTCCGCGGGACCACCTTTAGTCATCATTTCACGAGGGGGGAGGGGTTGTCCTTGCTGAAAGCAAGAAGTGACTATGGTAGTATTGCTAAAGTCGCGGAGTAGCTGAAGGTGAGCAGTTGCTGAAGTCACAGAAGAGCTGAAGTTATGTTGCTACTTGAATGATCTGACTGCAGTTCCAGCTAAGATTACGGCATGATTTTGAGATATTTAGCTCCGATCATGAAGTGGTTCGGATCAAAGAGTATTTTAAGTCAGGAAGTGTCTAGTTTCACGCAAACTTAAACTATTACTCGTTCTCAACAAATATAATATTAAGCATATCAGGTATTTCATTTTATTTCGTATGACTACGCGAATTACGTGGATGGAGACTATAGCCGCAGTAAGATCTTTTTATTAAATAGACAGATAAAGATTACGTTAAGACGATAGAGAAATAATACAGAGAAATATATGTAAGAAGTGAAGTACAAAGGAAAGGATTTTTATCTACCACCACGTCATGGTTTTCTTCCTCTGTTCATCTTCTCTCTTGATTTGGAAAATTGTCACTGTTATTTCAGAATGCTTCTGTTCCTTCATGTCTCGTTCTCTCTCTCTCCCTCTCCTTACCTATTTATCCATTTCTCCGCTTGTTACTTGAGTAAATTTCTTGCAATATATAATCAATTTTCTCCGCGTTCCCGCCCATTTTATACTGACAGCTTTTAACTTGATTTCATGAGAAAACAATGCATTCTGAAACCAAATGTTTGAAAACCTATTCGGCAGATATATTCTATTTTTACGGCAACTATTAATGATTCTTGAATATTCAAATTAATGGCTTATATGGAGCGGGCCCTTACGACCATTATTTTAACAGATTCGTGATATCCGCTTCGCCCGATCTGATAGGAATATCCAGTATAGCCCACATAAAATTCAATATGGACATATGATATTTTCCGCATCTATATTAAATAGTTTTATCGGGATTGAGTGGGACACATGGGACAAATGTAACACTTATTGTTAGTGTATCAGGTTCATTTACTCGGTGTATTCTATTCGATTTCGTCGAATTAAGGAATTATTGTATACGGCAGAGATGATTACGGTGAAATCTTTTTTAAATGAGTGATTGGAAATTATGAGGACAATGAAAACTAGGAAGATATCAGCATTTTTTATTGGGATTATTCATTGCAATTGGAAGTACTCTGAAAATACGCAGTTTTATTTATCAACCATACATGTTTTATTAAATATTAATCAAATTAAGGAAAATAACTAAATCACTTAAAGGCTATTTTGCAATATAAGTTATATCGCATTTGATGACTGTATTGTAAGATCATGCTACTAAACACGATACCTTATAATCTTATTAATCTTTAAAAAAACACAAGGCGCAAAGATATAAAAATTAACAGGGTAGGTGTTATTGCTTAACTTTAAGTTTATATCCCAAGGGGTTACCTATAGATATGAAATTCTCATCGTCGTCGCTGCCTTCGGGATGACCGTTCGGTCGAACAGAAATGCTGGCTATTCTCTGCATTACTAGTATCATACCGTACGTCGCGACCAAGCAAATCCAGCTTGACTTTTGGCTGCACCACGCTCCTCGGCCTTCTCCCCATGGTTGGCATTTTCGCTGCTCGAGTACAATGAACAAATTGCCGCAACGAACTTAGATCTCGTAGCTAAATCCTGATGTCCTTATTCATCCTCGCGTTCTGCTACAAATTGCTATACGGATGTAATACTGGTACTGACTATATTGTACATATAGGCATGTATATACATACAGAAAGGAGTTTCAGTCTCTTGCGATCGAACTTTTACCATGTAGGTACTCGTTATCATTGGGTGAACTCTGCTTCCACTATTCGCAAAATGACAATTTGAAAGGAAGGAGCGAGGGGTGTGATTAAGGAGTGATACGCTAATGGATACGTCTGGCTCTGCCTGCGATGGAGAAGAAGGACAGTGCGAGTAATGCACGCTTACCGTGGGACAGTCAGGCTCGGACTTTTACTCTCGTGTTCTCATCTGTAAATTACACTTGAGCTTATACAATATAGACATATAAATGTCTGTGCACGAATGTTTGAGTATATTACTTTAGATACTCTGTCAGTCAGAGTATTCAGAAAATCAATAAATATTTCATTTTTTTAATACCAAAAGTAGAAAATTAGAAAAAGGATTTCTTCTATTCAACCTTTTCCTAAAATCTAATTGAACGATATTATAAATTGCAACAAAGAATGTTATTACAAGGCAAATTAAACGGCGAATGTTATTATAAGGCATGAATTAAACGCTGCTAAAAATGTAGGTGTGAAAAACCACAATTTTTTAAACTGAAAATTATCGTTAGTTTCATCGTCAAAAAGAAAAAATACTGCTTTTGGTGCGCCCGGTACAGGCCATGCACTACAATGTATACAAAACGTTTTGATTCATTTGGCACGGTAGGACGAGCTTGGGTACCCGGATAAGCGACATGCGTACACGTCTCCTGGTACCACTAGGGAAATTCTCCTACCGTGAGTGCTTTTGCTGGCAGAGAGAAATGTAAAGAGTGAAAGCGCTAGAGAAAAAGAGAGAGTAGGAGAGAAATAGCGAGTGGAAGGGAGAGGGTGAGAGAGAGGGAGAAGGAGATGGGGCGAAGGAGAGGAAGAGGGAAAAGATATTCTCTTGCGAAGCATTACAGCCATAGATGCATGATACGTAACGGAAAATCTTTCGCGAGTTCAACATTTTCCGCGTACTCGCGGGAATCGACGAGAAAGGACGATAGAGGGAGAGATAGAAATATGCGAGGGGAAGAGAAGTGTCTATGTATACGGAAAATACCTTTACTCGCGAGCTTGTTCTGAGAGAACGTGAACTTGTCACAGTGGGCCTCATTGATCGTTATTTCGCTTCGTGTCTCTTCTTCCCGGGACGGCTGGTGTCAGAGGCAGCGTTATCTCTCTCCGTTCATTGATTTTTCCACTTTTCCATATTTCAGATTTATCTTCCTCTCATTATTATCTACCGGTAAGCCGTTATAACGAGCGTAGTGAAACAAAAATATATTAAAAAATAAAATAGTAGAAACGATACAACGAAAGACAATTAAAAATCAAATTAAACGCCGTTGCGCTTAATTCTATTATCGATATTTCACAACAGTAAAAATGAACGCAAAACTTTCTACTGCTGTACGGACAATCACTTGCAATAAAAATATGTTTATTGTCCTTTTCTACCACGTAGATTGGAGTTATCCGAAAAAAAATGCTAAACGATTTCGGCGTTTATTCAGTTTCTGAACGAAGTAAAATCCGGACCGACTCGTTTTTCCGCTTTTTCCCCAGAAACAAAGCCACGAGAGTGCGAAACGTACTCCCACAGCCTTTTTATCCGTTGCTCGTGGCCCATTGCCTCGTTATTCGATATAGAGAGAGCTTACGCTTGCTCGTATTTTAACGATGGAGGATGCCAAACAGAGACGCGTAGAGAACGAGAGAGATACATTAAGTTCTGTGTATTGGCCTGATTTTTTCACTCGCTATAAAATAAATTGTCAGTCCTAATTTTCATCGTTTGCGGGCGATTGATAAAAATATTGATCACCTAATATACAATTATTTCCTATCAATAAAAAAATAAGAAAAGATATATTAAACGAGTCATTGTACAAGGGGTAGCAAAAATGACTTATCCAAATTTGGTGACCCAAATACTCGTTTTTTAAGGTTTTTGGTCAACAAATTTGAATGACTCGCTCAATATAGTATCTTTTGTTATTTTTATATTCATTAGGAAATAATTGAATATGCGTTTGCCACCCTGATGTTTATAAGTACTCGCATACACAAGAATATATCCACACATGCACCCACGCACACACAGGTGCATATACACGGTGGATCAATAACTATTAGCACCTTGGATATCTTCCAAACGACAAGGTTCACAGAAATGTTTGCTGAAATAAAATTGCACTGTACGAAAGGGGCCATCCGATAGCGATAATAGTTTTTTTGCAGGTGGAGGTACTTTGGACATTTGAAGGTCATCTACATTTTGTTAAATGGATCGGTATGTTTCTTTTTCTGTATCATGATAGAGGAGCTTAAAACGAGTTCAACGATCTATAACATAAGGTCATTGAAGGTCATAGAAAGTAGAGAAAGATGATAATACTTACAGTTTCGGTGGTAAATAAGATTACTATATATATATATACGAGTACTTATAAACATCAGGGTGGCAAACACAGCTCGATGAATAATTGACACGGACGTGATGAAGTGCAACGCTTACCATTCTTCTTCTATAGTTCGAAGGTGTGGGAGCGAAAGCGCTCGAGTATGAGTCGGTGTGGCGAGGAAGAAGGGGCTGCTTACTAGCTTTTGTTGCTCGTGAGAGAAACTCGGCGTTCGCGGTCGATATGGCTCTCCTGGGGCCCTTACTCCCACCCCCTTCTTCCTCAGCAACCCACTGTCAGCCTTCCGTTCGTCGTCCCTCTGTCTTCTCTTCCGCTGTAGCAGCAAATGACTCAATAATGCATCGGCGACTCTCTATGAGAGGCCGTGAATACTTCTATCTTTATGGTGTCTAATTATATAATAATAATAATAATAACTTACAAAAGTCCGAGTGTGAGAAAATAAGTAGAAATGAAGGAAGAAGTTACAAGAATATGGAGGTAGAGCAAAGTCTAGATCGTACCGATAGTTCTTTCCACCACCGTTATCATTCCTGAACATCTCCACCACAGCCCAAAAACAATAAAGCTTAACCAATCCCTCTACATCACTCTTCAAAAAGCCGCTATTTAAAACTCCTGTAGAATAGTCAGAAAATTCTTGTGACTGGACGGAAATGAAATTGCAAAGATCATCGCTACAACACTAACATAATTACAACGATATATACCACACACTGTATTTACTTGACTGTGGTCCGTAAAGTCAGTAACGACGACGACGACGACGACGATAAAAAATACAATAATAAAAATAATAATAATAAACCCCGTCTGGGGCGGGGTCGAATCCGCTCTTCGAACCACAAGAAAGTAGCCCCACGCAGAAGAATTAAATGGACAGCAGATATGATCGAGTTTATCATAAAGTTGTATTACAAACTCACGCGTCTAGGAACGAATCGAACTGGACACAGATCGAGCCTTTGCCAAGTATTCACCGAGAAATTCCCCAACTACGACATCACCGAACAAAGACTAATGGAAGCAGCAAGTCGCCAACGAGCTAGGTATGGAAGTGGAGGAACTGGACAACGCCCTCCTCCCACTACTAACGACCAATGACAACATCATAAATCCGGACAACAGCGAGGGGACAACTGCCTGGGAACAGTAGCATGCAAGAGAACAACAACAGAAGCAGGCCCCACAACGAGTACAAGTAAGGCGCGACACTTTTAGAACATTACTTTATCAGAACGATGGCGCCGAACCAACTAAAAGGCCGAAGACCCCAAGAATGAAGACGTCAAAGAAAATGTCAAAAGCCCTGGCGGACCTAAACGACGCCATAATCTCGAAGAGTCTTGCTGCAACCAACGAGGACATTTCCATCTTACAATTAGACCTGCACTCTATAGTGTTTGGCGGCACTGCCGGTAGCAACAATTATGGGATACAAGTGCACTAGTGGGATAAGAACAACAAAGAATCGGGCTCCCGACACAAATATGCGAACTAATGCATAATGCTGTTATCCTCGAGCGCATGAGAAAGATCCAGAAGATGGGAAATGGGTACCACATAAACGGAATGAAAGATATCAGGAAAACCAAAAAATCACTTGTGGAATGCTGCTCGCCAAATACAAATGAAAGTCATTTCTTCATCGAATTTTATCTGGCGATGAAAAGTGGATATATCTTGAGAACCCTAAATAAGCGTAAAAGATCAAGAGTAACTTTAGGCTAACTATAGACATCGGCTGCAAGGCCAAATCGCTACGAACGGAAGACTCTGTGTCTTCCGTGTAGAATACTCTATGTTTGGTGGGATCAGAAGAATAGAAAGCTGTGTGGGTAAGCTGATAAAACCTGGCGAAACTGTTAATACTGAACGCTACCGACAACAACCTTGACAAAATAAACCGCGTTTTGTTACACGCTCTACCGCACTTCAAGTACATGCAAAGCGCGTTTCGAAACGCGCTAAACCATGTGAAAAGCGTGTGAATTCGAACACAACCACGTTTCAAGTACGCACTTTACTGCGTGCAAAGCGCGTTTCGAAACGCGCTAGGTACGCACTTCACTGCGCACATAGAGTGTTTCGAAACGCGTTCACTACGCGCTTTGCACGTCGTATTATCTATTCTGAAATATGCTTGTCACACGCTTGGTACACGCTTCACTACGCTTCCGTACTACTCTTAAGTAAGAATCATCACCAAGATAATATTGTAATAAAATACTGCAATATATTAAACTGCATATAGACATAACATATCTATGTTATGATTTTCGGCAAAACGCTCGCGTTTATAAACTCAATAGGGCGTCGCTTCGTTCGCGAGAAATGCGGAATGGCCGTGCGCTAGCTGACGGCCCCGAGTAATATAAAAATGTGTGATAAATGCGTTTCGAACCGCGCTTGAAATGGACTATTCTATGGGAGAAGCCCGTGTCGCTTCAAACGTATTATTCTGTGGGAGAATTCCATGTTGACGGTACGCGAAAAGGGACATTTCAGCCGTGTAAAGAAATGTGCTTTAAACACCCTATTCTGCAGCCAAAGTCCGTTCCGACGGCACGCAAAAAAGCACGTTTCAGCCGTTTAACGAAAGGCGCTTTAAACGCGTTATTTCGCAGCCAAAGTACGTTTCAAGTCCGTTCCCTCAATGAAACGCACTTGAAACGGACTTGGCGCGTACGTGAAACACACTATTCCGCGACTGGTTTTTGTCAAGGATATGTGTCCATCCTCCACTTGATCTTATACTTTGAATAATGACGCCCTCGACTTTTGAAGTTGACGTCAACGCATGTCGAGTGCTATGTGCTGAACAAATTTGGATCTCTAGGACGCTCTTAAATAGCATATTCTTCGTATATCAAAATCTACTCGACAACGACTTTTGTAATTTCAGGGATACTACCTTAAAAACATATAATTGTCATACTCCGGAGGACGCCAAAGGATAATTTTTTTTTCTCTGTTATTTAAATCTTCTCTTCTTTCTTATATGATGCCCATGCAAGGTGAAATATGAATTTCTTCCATTACCGGTTTAAATATATTTATTTGTATATTTTATAGCTTTATATTTGGCATGAACAAACATATTGTCTCGTCCAATAAATAATTTTACGATTTCTCTTATTATTTGCTATGTGTTGATTCCAAAATTTACATACCGATAAAATACCGAATTTTTGGAGTTACTGATATACATAAATAACAAAAATATTATTCATCATAATATTCATTCCCATTATCGTAAAAATAAGAAATCGTTACAACTTAACGTCCTTCAAAGCCGCATTCCCCTTCAGATGTTATAACAAAAGTTGTGTCATTTCAACTCAGAAAGCATTTATTGATTAACGCGATTGACAAACTGTCGTTCGCAAACGATATACACGCGAGAGGGCGTTAAACGGGGACACAACGTCTATCACAAAGAGCGATCATCCATGAAACTCTCCGAGCAGGGCTCTCTCGCCTCCTCGACAGGTTAAAATATTGATTCAGCCAAGAGATGGCGTACCAACACACACATATATATTTGTCAGGGACTAATGTATATATAGACTGACACGAATAGCACATACGCACTTCACTTTCACGTATTTTGCAAGCGTGAGTGAAGAGCAGAGTATATGTAGATAGAGGAGAGCCATGGGTCAACGTTCTATTGTTGCAGCTTTAGGTTCTCATAAAGCCCTGTTCACTATTGTTGACTCGTGCTTGGCGCATTCCTAAATCTCCATTGTTGCGGAATAAATATGATCGTGAAATGCAGGAGGGCCTTCTCCCTCTCACTCCGCCTCCCATTCTCTCCCCCCCCCCCCTATCTCGCCCAACCCCCTTTTCTTTCTACTCACTATTTCTCTCTATCTCTCTTGACTCATCTTTATTGAGTGTTACGTGATGATTCTCGTTGAGTGCGGTGCAGGATTCTCCGATTGATTGACGTTGAATAGTTACTTCTACCATTACTTTGTGCTATCGTCGCTGGTGTATATACAGATGATGGGAGATATATTCCAGAAGCAATAACTCCGAGCATAACTACGCCATTTCGCATTCTTGAGGTGAGGGATATCCTCGAGGAATATGCACCTCGCAAAATGAGAAATACGCGGTGTATCCCTCATCCCCGTGTCCTCACGAACATTTACTAGCAACGATTTTTAAATCTCCTATTGCGAGATTAAATTTATTGTATACGTTTTTTATATTGATAACATTATAAAAATGTTAGTAATTGTTACAATCTATGGATAATTACCGTTTAAACATACAAAATTGCAGTAATCTAATTAATACTTCATAGTTCATCGATTTATAGGCGGTTAAAAATATTTTAACCCTAACGTATAGCCTGTTATTCTTAAAAAAGGTAAATATTCTATTGCCCGAGTCTTTCATCAATTTACAGCGCAACAAATGATTTCCCAAAGGATTAAGCAAGCACGTCAAGCAGCAAAGGCTGTAACGTCTTTGTACTTGTGAGCCCACTTTCTCACAGATCATAAAATCGTTTCGCGGTGCAAGATCTATCTTTTCTCTTTTACGACCTCTTTCGCGCTGTACTGGGAGAGGAGTGAATGGTGGGTGAGTTTGTAAAGACACACCGTTAAACGAACCAGTGTTGGCGCATCGGGTGTTCTTAAAAGTACAAGAAGAATTCAAGGCACTTGGTCGTGGATGGGTAGAGAATAACGGGGAATACGTCCGGGTGGTTCCAGACGGTTTTGCCGTTTCCACGATACCATGAGGGTAAGCAAGAGAACAGGAGATATATACGTGTGTATGTGTATATAATAGTAGGAGATTGACCCCTGGGGGATGAAATAATCAGCAGCTAGAGAGTCTCCATTCGTTCTTTCCTCGCATTTCCTTCTTATTCTTCTTCGTTCTCTTGTTTAGCCTCTTCCTTTCTTATTTCCTGGAAACATGGAGGTCCCCATGCTTTCTCGGATATATATATGATTGTTAGCTCGTATGCAATATACAATATATCAGACTCATTTCATCCGAGTTGAAAATCGTTCGTCGTTGTACACAATTGTGTTTTTCTAACAGGGGCTCAGTCGGCGAGAGCCCCCTGATACTAAAATCTCGTTGAGCTCCTATCCTCGGCACGGTCTCAATCCCCTGACGAAGCTCCAGCCATCGAGTACGATAGCCCAAGCCAAACGTGCGGCCCAATAACAAATATAATAAAAAACTTACGGTAAAAAGTGAAGAGTTTCCAAGGACGCCTCATCGGTTTTTAGCTTTTCGAAAATCGACGACAATTCACCCTGTCAAGGCCCCTTTTTACCCCTTTTTTAGGATTCCTCGCTGTATTTTTTTGGCCTCGTCTCTCAGGACACATCACTCACTCAACGCGAGAGAAAACAGTGGAGACGCCGGGACATACTTTTTTCCCCAACTCGTTCGTCGTCGGATGGCTCTGATATCGCTCACGGCCCACTCCCTCCACTACTCTCACATTCCTTCGGTTAGATATCCACCAGACAGGAAAATTTATTGAGCATACGAGACAGTTAAACGCCCTGCACCAGGTCTGTAAATATGAAACCGGAAGTTGCCCATAGATGGTCCTAGCAGTCAATGTATAATAGTTATCATCAAGTCACCTCATTGGTGCCATTTGCTTTGTTGACATCTGACACAAATTTTTAACTCACAACGATAGAAGTTTCATACGAATTTTGTAACGACGTAAGTGACGATTTTTACGTGAGAAACGGAAGATGCGGAAGGCCACCGAAAAAGTTTTAAGACAGCGAATTGCAAGTATTGTTAGATGAGGATGACGCTCAAGGGCAATAACAACTCGCTGATCAATTAAATGCGACACGAGAAATCATCTCCATACATTTGAAAGGCATGGGAAAGATCAAGAAGATGGGAAAATGGGTTCCACATGAATTAAATGAAAGAGAACAGGGAAAGCGAAAAACCACTTGTAAAATGCTGCTAGCATACACCCGTAGCGAGAATGTTTTACGCCACCGGGTGAAGATAAGTTCAAACTTTATGAAGACGAATACCTCCTCTGCTTGCTTCTGCTTCCGCATCCCTTTGTGCCTCTAGTGTTCTTGCTCCCTCTCTTGTTCATTCTCTTGCAAACCAACGTATATTTTCATGAATCACGTCAAAAAACAAAAACCACAAGGAAACGTTTGCGCAAGGCCTAGTCAATCCCTCTCCAACCGCTCTACAGAACGTATATCCACCACTGATATTTTCATCCAAGTGCACCGTTATATATACTCGTATAGGTATATGCAATGTGGCTTTACTCCCAGCGGTTGCATCTGCACTTTTTGATTTTGATAAGGTTCGGATAGGACCTAAAACTTATTCCGCTACTGCGATTCTTAACTGCCTCATTCTTGAACGAGACCATTAGCTCGACCTCAAAACTCTCATTAAGAAATTTCCTCTACTTCCGGTCTGTCGGTGAGGATCAAATTGACTTGGCGATTGACTTTGTTCTCGAGCTATTCGCCCGCATTCTCTTCTCACTCTTTCTCTCATCTTCGTTTCGTTCCATTTCCAAACTTTCATCGGAATACTCTTTTGAAAGCTTCACTACCCGGTCGCTGGTTGGATCTACATAGGCCGCGATTAACGCAAATATGCCGGAATAAGTGATGCGATATAATTGCAATTGTAATGATATTCGTTAACTGCTCAAAGGTCAATTTTTAATGAGTTATTATGTAATATTATACTATTGAATTTTTTCGTCACTTCGCTTATCATTATTGACTCCCCGAGCCCATACTATAATGATAATCATTTAAATTCATCAACAAAAAAACGGAGGTAATATTTCTGATTGGAAGATTTATATTCGAGGAATTCAACTGAGCGGGGATTAACGATCCTGAATATATTGCGAACACAATATTCCAAAAAAACATTCTTCACACTTGTCCCTTGTGAGTGACGAGAGGGAAAGCGATAGAAGTAGGAGCGAACGGTTTGCGAATTTAGTTGAATGGGCACGGTGCCAGTTGGTGGAGAGAAAAGTCCCTTTACACTTCAGCCCAAGATTTTATCCAGGTCGGCATTCCGTTCCTGGTCTGCTTTTCCCTGTTCTGACTTTCTCTCTCTATTTTTCAATTTTTCTCCTCTTCAACTCTTTCCACCGCGTCCCCAATGTCAGTTTCGAAAGAGCATGACGACGACGAGAAGTTGTTCCAGCACCGACGCCCAGGATGAAGAGAAAGCTAGAGGAGTAAGTAGCGAGGATATGGGGAGTACATACCTAACCGATATATCTAACCGGAGCTATCCCAGTCGCTTCGCGGAAAACTTCTCGGGGTCTCTTCGTACCGTGGGCTCCGGTCACACGCTAATCAGCCAGAGCCGTCGCGTCTCAGCCCTTTAACGCCTTCCGTGAAGTAGCCAAGTTTCCATTCCCAAACCCTTAACCGTCAGCGTCTTATGTACACCAAAACTGTTCAGCTACCACCAACATACCTACATGTATAGAGGTACTTGCACGAGTTTATGGGAGGAGTATATTCCTGCGGTATCATCCCGAGATCATCTTCACGAGGCAGAGTCAGGCGCTGTAAACGGTTCAAGTGCCTGATTACTTAGACCAACAATCAGGCTCCTCGAGCAGAGCTATATGCAGTCAGGAGAGTGGAAGAGTGCGTTTACGCTCTTCTCTTTCAAACGAGAGATCTTTTATTGCTCGCGACAACGTGCATAATAAATGAGGAAAGTTAATGACGCCTCTTCATTCATCGCTTTTCTTTATGTGGTCAACATTTTCTGCAGAACGATTTCTTGCCGCCACTGCCACCCTTTGACTGCAATATTCATTTCTTCTTTTCGACGGAAATGTTCTTAATTCAATCACTGGGGAATAAATGTCAACGCAGAAAAATATCGCATTATCTCTTTCAATCATCCCGTTATTTTATGAAGAATATCACTTACTGGTAAGCGGTGAGTGTAAATCACGACTAGACATATAACATGCGTTCACAGGTAATCGTGGTGGATTCGCGAGCGAGACAGACGTAAATAGAGTACGATTATGATACCGGGTGGTGCTCGCTGGGGTGCCTTGCCGCGGGTCTGTTGCGTCGGCTGGGCGCCCTTTCGAGCCCCAGCATTGCCTGGCATATAAATCTTCGTTCCGGGAAGGTTCCACGGACTAGAGCTGGCACGTATATGTATGTGGCTAGGGCTCCTTCGCACGCTAGATATATGTAATTTCACACCTTGGGCATGAACGTGTGCTATTTGTGGCCGCTCTTTGTTCGTAATGTTCATGAAATATCTTTAACGATTCAATAGACAGAACTCTCCAGCGGGACCTTTTTATTCGCACCCTTCTTTTTCAGAGATCCAGTCCCGTGTACTCTCATTGCTTCAATACCCGATTACTGGCGTAACCGTGACGTAAAAAAATGTCACCCTCGTTGTGGCTAAAGGAAATAACTTTAGGATGTGGTAATTACTTTAGATTCTGCAATTTATGGAAAAATTGATTATGCTTAGATATATCCGGAAACTGATGTCATTTCTTTCGACCTTACGGAATGTTAACTTTAGAAAAGTTCTAGGAACCCATTAATACTATGGAAATACACAAAGACCAAACGGGAGTCAGAATAATCGGAGACATAATGGGCCCTTGCGAAACGGCAGGGGGCGGCCGATTACCTATTCTACGTAATGCGGCCGGCAAGGGTTGCCACTCTACGCCATCCTATTAAAAGTGCTATAAATCTCTCATTTTTGTAAATTATAAAAAATAAATTGATCTAGATATATTCGAACATACGTATTACAAGAAAATGCAAAAAATCGAGTTTTTCAAGCTGTCACGTTGGGATGGCCCCTTAAGAGAAAAAATAAAATATAAATACTATATGTATAATTTTCTGATTCATAAAACGGGGTCATTGAGTTTTCCATTTCAATCGATACTCTTAATCGCGAGGAGTGGGGCGCTAAGGATTGATGAACTTCTTGTTGGTTTAGACAGAAATAGGAACGAAGAGGTTTGGGATAGTTTTTATCCTTAGAAATGCGCACTCCCTCCCCCCCAGTCTAGTATTTTGCCATTATTCGCTGGCATTACCACATACGATACAAACAGAGCTAGATGTTTTTTCCACATCAGACTACATGGTTCCACGTTTGCACACATATATCTGCCTCACGAAAAAAGTGCATTAGGAGTTCCGGACCTCTGGCAGTGAGAAACGCCCGTCGTGAAAAGCTGATGTGAATGGAGCTCTTTCGCAAGAGACACATAAGAACATATAAGTTTCCGCGACAGTTTTGTTACAATCTTGAGGCATTTTTTTCCTCTCGATCTTGGAGACCCGTGTTCTCCTTGTGCATTCCCAGGGGTCAAGATGATCCATTCACGTATAAAGTGGTGGAACTTTCAGAGTGGATAAACTCACTGTACAACTGAAATTTCCAGTGAGGCTTTTCCGTCGATGCTTCATTTATGTATATCATAGGACCCCATCATAATTCGCCGCGATGCTGAATGCGATTCTCTGCACGTCAGTATCAAATTTCTCGCCAAGGGTACTTTCCGAGCTTTCTCACTCTCTCCCCCCTCCTCCCTTCTCGCGCTCTCGCCCTTTCTATCTCTCTAATTAATTAGAGACTGTCCGGACGTAGGGTGATAAATAGCCGGCGTAACAGGATCATTAGGACGTGTGGGATGGTTCCCTCCGTTGTAGCTCGGATCAGATCCGGAGAAACTGTGTAGAGAGGGGGGGGGGGAGTCGAGAAGGAGAGGGAGAGAGAGAATGAGAGAGATATAGCAAACGGAATGCGTTTCTGGCGGTACTCTTGGGTCCCACCCGAATATCCAAGCCCAAGAGCGAAACGAGCAAGCCACACACTCGTTATGCGATTCGTGCATCCCTTATCCGTTATCAAGCTAATTACGTACGTGATACCGCCATCGCACATTACTCGCCCACGGAGTGGTATCACAGCTTCTGTTGGTCCTGGTATTCCTCCGGGCAACCCGGGGAGGAAACCCTTTTCCTGATTTTCAACTTGCACTGTACTCTTTCGACTGAAAAACTGCACACCTTCCGCCTTTACCGCGTGCGAGGGTCCTCTCGTTGATCCGACTCGGAAGAAAGCTGACCCTCGGGTTCGAGACTTGGCGTGGTCATGCAAAGCGATTTACTAGAGAGTTAATTTATCGTCAGGCAAATACAAGCATCTGATGTACGTCGATGCACCTACGTCAGACGAACATCTTCTCAGTGAAATCGAGGTGCAGCCGGCATTCTCCGCTGGTGGACCAAACAACCGAAGTTATCATTGTCCTGAGAGGAGTATTCAATGGTGTGGGATCTATTGAAATGTCAGTAACTCATCATTGTGGGTTTTGCGTGAAAAGGGCTGACTTGGCGTTTACCTACCAGACGACGAGCACTCTGCCGAACTGTTCGATTAACGGTAGTCACTGTATCCACAACATCAACACTAAACTGATTCAACTAACTGCTATATACCTGTCGTAGAATAAGTCCAGTTTGAAACAAACTTGCCATCTTCGACACAAAGAATATATATTTATTTGGTTTACCACTGTGAACTTGGTTTGACTTGCCTTTTCTGGATCTAAAACTACTTTTCTTATTTTACCAGATAAAAACCATGGAGCACATTCAGTACAGTGAGCTACAATCCACTCGCGTTTCATATTCCATGTATTAACGGTAGAACCAACTGATTTCGCCCATTCCACTGCTAACTGCTGCTTCCGTATTTCCGATTCGAACATATTACCACACGATCAATTAAGGCTTATACCAGGAATGCAACGTGAATCGCGGAGGAATATAGAGTTCCAATGTAAGCTCGCTAGTCCCGCCATTGCATTGGCGCTCCGGAACTGTGTAGAGAGTGGTAGTTGGTAATACTAGCAACAGAAACGAGCTCGCAGGCCCAGGAGCACCATCGGCCCCCGCATCATCCTCTTCATCTCCAAGATGGATGAGCTCTGGTTTACTCAACGAGGGGTAAATTCCATTGCACAGATTGACTGGCCAAGAATTACCGTGTCGCATTTTTGGTTGAACTCTGCACTTCGACTAATGCAATATTAGGATTTCCTCTAAATACTTCATTCTCTGATATAACGTTCTCATAGTCATCCCTCCTACTGACAGGCGACACTACTATAGAGTTATTCCATACCAAATTATTAACGAGATGATTGCATAATTTTTGTTCGCATTACTGATAACGTGAATACGATTTTTTAAAATCTTGTATTATTGTTACTTAATTACAGTTGTTCGAGAGGTGATTATCTGAAGGTATTTCTTCATCTTGAGAGTCACGGTGTTTCTGAGTATACACCATGGTCAGGATTGCTTTGCGGAAATCTTCGTGACATCCCCCAAGTGCTCTACAGTTCGAGATCGACCCTCGTTCTCGAGTTTCACACGGACAGACCGGCGAGCAATGCTACTGGCTTCACCGGCACTTTTCGCTACATCGACAGACGTGAGTAAACGATCAAAGTCCTTCACACATACATCTGCGAGCTACTTCAACAAATCACTATAGGAGGAGAGACTTATGTCGGTATACGAGTCCACTCTCAACCTCGAACACGTATGCGTAGGAATATATAGAAACTGTAAGTATCTGTACGAAACGTCGAGTTCGTGACCTTAAAGAGGCAAATTTGTGACGTTAGCTATGAAGCAGATTTTTCCGTATTGCACATTTTTACTTTTTCCTCATACTTGGAAATATTTTCCAAGTGGGGTAGCCGACATTTCAAGCAATCTCACAAATTCTTAAAATCAATATAGCTCATATTTTTTACAATGCGCGTTCAGAGTAAAAGAGTATGTTTAGATCGAAGGCCATCAAGGCCACGGTCCATATAAATTAAAACATTGACAAAGCTGAAGTGAACGAGTGCTTAAACCATTGCTATGACCTCGAATTAGTAGTAACCGAAAAATCCCCCCATGACAGTGTCAATAATTTTCAACAAACCCTCATTCTTATGGGATTTACGTCTTACGCTGTTTATACCCTTCTATAATTGTTGAAAATGCGGATTACTGAGGGAGGGACATAAAAAGCTTTCGGCCAGCATTAATAGGTTGTCTGAAAAACGGCAAGAACCTTTACCGACAGATATATGTATGGAGTCGTCGACGTGGAAGCTTTATCTCATCGAAATTGCTGTCCTTAACGGTCACCATGGGACTCTGCCAGCTTGGAACTGGTACAGGTAGAGTTAGCTCTTGGGCCGGTGAATGCGCTGGCAGCTGAGATGCCCTATAGGGCGGAGGTTATAAAGTATGCTCCTACCGTACTCGAGTCACTTCGCCTGCTGGTTCAGTACTTATCCCTTAATATATATATATATATACACACTTGAATATACGAGTAGAAGGCGGCGTCCATTCTCAGCACCATTCGGCATTCGCAACTGACCCCTAGAAGTGTCTTTCGCGGCCGTATTTGAAATGCACGAATGGAACCACTCGGGCGTTAAGCCTGTGCACGTCCTCCTTAAGAGGGTATTAGTCGAACTGCCACAGCATCAACGTTTTCGCCCCTTCGCTCTTGCAGGGCAGCCCTTGTGGACCTGTACGATCGTGTCTATACACGTGTAGAATAAAATTCGACGGTGACGTTGTGTCTACAACGGTTGAAGCAACCGCGCGTATCGAACCAACCATTGCCCCGTTGCCGCTATATATCCACGGAACCAACCCCTCTCCTTAGTCTCCTGCTTCTGCCGCTCTGTTGCCTTCAGCATTTGTTCCTCTGTATGGGGTTCCGTGTCCATCTACCGTGCATATATATATATATATATATATATATGTGTGTGTGTGTGTGTGTTCGTGTGTTCTGTAGCGCTAGACATCCTTTTACATTGAAATGGTCTAACAAGAAGACGCTATAGTAGCAGCAACGCAGACAGTATGCTGCAGCCATATCTCAGCTGCCCGACTACAAACGGATTTTGCTACTAAATCGACCTACTATCTCGAATCTGAACCCGAACAGCTATTTGGATGAAGCGAATCACATTTTGAAACAGAATCATTATTTAATCGAATATTGCGATAAAAATTGTTTGCTTTACCAATTTAGCCAAGTAAAATCAAGGACGTACCATGGTGTGAACTTGATTGTTCCAAGCATCGTATACGAACGTATTGAGTACAACTTTTTGTAATAATACGTAATTTAAATGTAATTGTTTATGTAAACGAAGTCTTACATCATTGAAAATAATGTTAATAACCGTAGTCGGATTTTTGCATACGACATGATGAAATTTGATTCAAGTCTCTTTTTCAACCCCAAATATCGATTAACCGCTACACTCTTATGCTAAATGCTTACCGGCAGAGCATAAGGTACTCGCTGTGTATTTGATTATTTATCTTATTTCATATGATCTATGGAGCTACGCCAATACACTTGACAACGATATTTTTCGCAATGAAACTTTTTTCAGGTGGACTTAACAGACTGTAGGTTGATTTGTACCAAATTCTTAGGACTGCTAACATCCTATCAATGGATGTTGGCAGCCATACCAACTAAATTACAAGTTAAATCGTGCAATTGATGCAACCTATATGACAGTTCCATCGAAACTGCTGTCAAATTCCATTTGTATTAATTAAAATGCGTGCATTGATTTTAGGAATATTATTTGCACCACAAAATACCAGTGACATAATAACTGTTTATTCGTTCGCGGCATCATCCCTAATCGACATGACATATTTGTGCTGGCTCGGAAACCTAGAACTCTCTCTTTCCCTCCCTCTCTTCCTCTCCCCCCAGCCGCTCTTTCCACCCCTTCCTTCTCTCTCTTTCCTTCTTTAAGTCAAAACGATTAACAAGTTAAAAACGAACCGTCATTGTTCGATGCACCAATTTAGGTACTCTCGAGTGAATTGAAGGCATGCTTGCCGGTGACTCGGGGACAATCAGGAGCCTATGGCAGGCCTTTTGGGGCGAGGAAAAATTGCATTGGTAGTCGTCCGACGGTCTACTCACGGACATCCACTCGCCGAACCCGTCTCAGCTCCTGTTGCATATCGACAGCAGTCAGGAGACGACTCCATAGGAAAGTCGAGACGATAGACCGGTTGACCCTCTTGGAGGTGAAGCGTTGCCGGCCAAACCCTTGTTTTCAAGTGAAAGCACCAGTCTCCTGGTACCTTCCATATGCTCTTGAAACAGCAGACTGCAACTGGCAAGCAACAGCTTAGTCAGGTCCCCTTGCAGTGGAGCAAAAATTTAAGCGATATTTTTAATAAGGTGTCCAATGGTTATGGTCTCTGATAAGCGATTAATAGCATGTTTCCAGTTACATATATTTTTATAGGCTGCCATGGTCGCACAAATCGCATGTACCACGGAACATAAACATTTTTTACTTACTTCCAAGCTTCGTATTTCCAATAGTAAGTTTCGCATATAGCCTATATATGATTTATTTTTCTGAACATATTGAATTAATTAGTCTCTAAAAAACTATAATTTATTTCTAATAGATATTAGATGCGCTAATAGATATATGTGCTTATTTTTGTATATAAAGTCTTCTATTAATTCAGTAATCTTCGCATTACAACTCGCCAAATTTTCATCGCAATCGGATGAATGGCATAGGAACGCATATGGGACCAACAAAAAAACAAATATTCTTTCATTTACATATATATATATATATATCGTGACAGGAAATAGAAGTGGGAACTCTCGTTGTCGTCGCTCGAACGTGATTGCAGAATATTTGTATTATTTTGTTAATTTGTCCAACAATTATAAGAGAAGGTCGCAGGGAAAATAAATAGGTCTTATAGCGTAAGTACCTGCAAGTTTATGTTCCTTCGGAATTATTCTATTTCCTGCCTATTTTCTTTTCGGGCCCCAACGTGTTCTCCCTCTAGGAAGAGTCTCATTCGTAACAAAAGTTAATAAAGGAATGCTAGTTCGCCTACTGAACTAGCTGGCACCCAATATTTCTTAATTATCAACCATAATCAGAGCCATGGGAGTCAAAGGACTCCGGCCGCGCAAGGTGAAGGTGTTCTTCTTTTTATATTTGACATGTTACTCGAGTGACACCATCACACTACATATACCACATCGTTGCCATTATGTATATATTGTATATACACATATCCATTTATGTATGCATATAGATGTGTTTGCGGGTGTAGGTCCACCGAGCGTTAGTTTTAAGCCCGTACAGGGCCCTTGATTAAATCATGCATGCGTTAACTTTTATTGCGTTTGGGAAAGTTCGGTCTGCGTGTACGTGCGTGTATGTTATATGCAGAAAAACACGCAGTGTCCACCCGATTGACCTATCCCCGTGAGGGAGCGAACAAAAAATCGCGAGTATCGGAACGCTTGGGGAAGGTGGCATCGAAACAGAAGCTTGTCGAATGTGTCGATTTGCCAATTCAGAACTGCCTGCCCGTGCTCTTTTTCTGCAACTCTTTTACTTTTATCTTCATATATACCTATATATACATGTATTTTTAGGGGGAATTCCACCATTAACGAACGTGCTGACCTGTACTAAATTGTTGATTCATCGACTATTTCTCCATCCTATTCGCTGTCAAACAATAAGATGCTTTGGAAGGCTAACAGTTTTAACCGTATGTGTTTTTGACAAACTCAATATTGAACTGTTTTCGTGTCTAGTAGACTTAAAGCTGGTTCTCGAATATCGAATCTTAATATTTTCAATAATAGCTAAATTCCTTAAGTGTGTATACAGGATATTCAAGTAAGAAATCATTTCGAAGAGATAATCCAAACGAACATTATTATTTCGCTACATTATTACTTGTTTTTGTGGTTACACTTTTGTGATGTTTCTGCGAACAAAAGTACACGACCTTCCTTCATTCTCCTATTCTTCATTGAGAGAGAGAGGGAGAGAGAGATACTTGTCGCCATGAAAAAACTTGGACGCTTTTTGAATACCTACCCATGTGTCTGAGCCAGTTGAAAGTGGATTGTACTACTTCATGTTCCAGGCAACGGTTCAATGTGATTCTCTATCATTTCTCTTACCCTTTTAGAAGCACGACAAAGCGTTAAGTGTTTACCTGCGACCTGCGTGCCGCTTGTTCTGTGAATTACCTCGCGTTGACCCGAGATAGTTTCACGAGAATACACAGACACGTGCACGGCATTCGCTTACGTCCACTTTAGAGAGGCTATACGGTATAGAAGTTCGGAAACGACCACGTTGCTCTTCGACGTGTATAATATATCATATTCCACCTTTACCCCTTTTTTATCACGGGCGTCCATCCCTGCGGTGGACAATACTTCGGGCATCGCACCGGCCAGAGGTGAGAGCAGAGACGGTAAAAAGCGCGAGAGTGCCCCAAACGAAAAAGTTTGCCAACCATTTTACAGGTAAAGTTTCACTGATGGAACGCATCTCGAAGAGCACATAACACCCTTGGGCGGCGCAGACGATGATGGAGGATGAAAACCTTTCGGGAACGGATAGACTGTACACGTATACCCATATACCTGTATAACTATGTATATAGGATGCATATATATCATATTATGTACGAACAAACCTGAGCAGACCCTTAGCGCCCCTCGAGCTCTCCCTCTGTCGCATTGTCTTTCTCCCTCTCTCTCACGGTTGGACGTACCGCTGTAATCTAATTTCCGAAGTAATTTGTCAGTTCACGGCCGGTGCACGTTGTAATTTGGACGATGAAGACCGCCGAAAGCGCGCTTTCTCCTTCTCTCCGTCTCTCTACCTCTCTCTCTCCGGCAGCCTCTATCCTATACTCTCTTTTACTTTGCATGTGTGCGCACATGTACGAGCATGTGATCATATGTGTATGTTAGTACGCGCATGCTTTCGTATAGATGGGAGGTAGAATGCGACATAAGCAATTATGCGAGATGGTGACTTGATGGTATATCCTAAATTCTATAAGAACGACGGTGTTATAAAGGATATTATGTTCCAGATATTTCCTAGGTGCTATCGTGAGAAAATGATATAATATTAATGAGAAAATGAAAAAATTACGAATTTGTTGGCCTTCGAAAATTTACGGTTTGCAACGAGAAGTATAAGTTTCACTTGCTATAGTTTCGAATTTGACTGAAACATCTGGGTACTAATATTTCGAAATGGGGCACGGTTTTATTAATTATAGGTGAATAGATAATGTATATGCAGCTTAAAATTATGTATGCGCAGGAAGTTTTTGCTCATCTTCAGATGAAAAAATAATATTTGATTTTGTTGCATATGGACATTTATTTATTTATTAAAATTCTCTGCACTGTATTTGTGTCTTTTTTTGTCAAGGATTAAACGACACGAATATTGTAAAAAGTTATCTAAAAATGACCTCTGCTTTCTTGATCTGGAAAAAAGACCAAATATCCATTTATGAGATGACTGCAGCACTTCGCTGTTGTTGCCGACAGTAGAGTTATTTCTCAATAACTTTACTTTGGGACGATTATTTATGTCTGTGTTTCTGCAGTTAGCTGTGTCTTTTCAGCCGGCACTAAAGGGGAGAAGAAAAAACACGCTTTTTAGTTGATGTTTAGACGGGGATGCAACCAATGGAAGGAGGAGGTCTGGTAGTAACTCATGTAGGTATGTACTCGGGTGCATAGAGTTCTTCAAATGCGAGATGGTCTGAATCTGACAATGAGAAGTGAAGTGGCAGGATGGTGAATTTGGTTTGTTGGTAAAAGCTGTGGTATCGGTGGTTTTTCTTCGTCATGAGTGGGTTTTCGTGGCTGAACCGCGTGGGGTAGTCTCCAAATTAAGCCATGGTGTTGGTGAGTGGATTCAGACTGACGTGAGTGAGTGATACGAATTTCTGGGATGGTTTCTGGATCTGCCTTCGTTGGGTTAGGCTTTTCAACGTGTACACGTTTGCTTCGTATACATATATGATGGGTTATTCTTTTTCGATACAAAATATATCATTTAATAAGTTCTTCTTCTTCTACAATCTTTTATTGGATGAACCGAAAAATAATTGGTTGAATTGCTGTCCTTTTCAAGGTAAGAAGTTCACACGATGTTTTTCAGTGCGATCGAAAGAAATTTTCTTGTACCAGCTTCCGCGTTCATGATTCCATGAGGTCGATGGTTCGCGTGAGAGAAACGCACGATGGTCCATCGGCCGCCCGGCGGCCACAAGCGGTAGTACTCCGGTATGGGATAAGGGGTGCCTCGTCTAGGTAAGCCCGGCCACGTTTATGTCGGTACGAGAGTTTGATAATTTATTGGATGTACTCTGAGTATCTCGACGAATCTTATCTTATGGTTATATTATCTATAGAATATAGACTTACCCCTAAGATAACATTCGGCAAGATACTTATAGTATATATATACATTCCTGACTTGTTTTATATAGTCAATATTTAAATATGTCAGCATAACAAATTGATGTAGGAATGATTCCTGGAAGAGCGTTGTACTCATGACAATCTTCTGCTAACTCGGGCATGCCAGTCGATAAATAGTTCGTAGCTGCACTCGTCGAAGATTCAACTTCGCGGAAAATATCGGAAGGAGAGTGTATAGCGGAGGGTGTGAAGGCGAATCTGCTGGAAAGCGTCGCTTCAATGCTCTCAACCGCAACCTCAGTAGAAGATCTGGAGTCATCGAAGACTTTGTTGATTTCCACGTACATTTTTTACTCTAAAGTCAAAGTCGACTGAAGTTTGAGTTGGTATAAAGTCATTATTTTCGGTTAGTACTATCTCTTGGAGAAACGCACACTAACAATAAGTTTGGATCAGATCGGTCTATTACCCTGTGTTTGGTGTATGTTTGAATCATCTAAGTAGAGTCCTTTTTAAAAACGGGTTGCAAAAGAATTTCCTATGTTTATCTCACATTTTTTTATGAAATGCAACTACTACTATCTATTTCCTAATATGAAGAAATCCCTAGCGGAAAATACATTTAATTCAAACAAGGAACTGTTTGCAGAAAAGAGTTCCTATTTTTCTGAGTTGGGCCATACCTGTTATTTGAATCGGATCGACAAACTAGAGCAACGTTGAACAGAGTGTATAATCCTAAACGAAGAGTATGCTAAAACCAATGCCAAGATTCATAGCAGATCTCAATGTAAGAAATTGTGTACACATTTGCGCTCGAAGCTATTGGAACCTTCGTAACACACTGTTACTTAAAAATCACGATTACTGACTTTTGTTGTTGAAATTGCAACGATTGCATGGCTCTCGTTAGGAAATTCCTTGTGTCGCTAAAGGAACATGGAATGGTTACAACCCTGTTATAACATCCCCTCAAGATAGTTTCACTTTATCATCTACTCAGTTTTAAGAAAATACTCATCCGGATGCTAATATAAAACCTCTTTTCCTCAAGAGAATTTCAACGGAAAATTCTAAAAGTTCACGCGTTCTTTTTCACAAAATAGAAACTTTAAAAACATTCCAAGTATTTCATTAATTCCGTCGGCATTCTTCCTCCCTCGAAGGAGTGCAATGGGTCCTTGCTTACTCACGAAACACGGAGATCGAAGTTAAGACGTTTTAATCGCTTTACACTGTGTGTGCGTGTGTGTGCGTATTTCCCCACAAAATGGACTCGTCGCTATTGGTGGGTATATAGAAAATTCCATCATGGATGAAAGCTCTGATGTTCACCCGGGTTCGACCTCTTCCACCCTCACTCGAACTTTCATCAGGGCGCATTGGCTAACCTGTGTAATTCGTTTATTACGATTTTCCACGCTCTCTCACACAACCCGTACTCCTGATCGTGTTTAATCCATATAGGTACATCTATCTGCTACCTACTCAGATTTTCCAATTAATCAGGAAATTGCCTAGCTATCGACCCCCTCAGAATATCGTCTCTTCGTCGTTCGGTTCGTCCCCTCCTACAGCTAAAAATATTCAATCGAAAAGAGGCCAGTCTACGAAGATCTAAATATCAAATTTCTATTGGTAGAGAGGGAAGGAGAGGCAGTGAGTGATTAGAAAATTGTTGTTACCTAAATTTTATTTACGTACTGTACGATGAGCATATGGCTCTGCAACACCAGGCAAACTCCGATTGTAACGAGTCCGGAATCTTCATTACGCCATCTGTTTCTTAATAAACTTCTTCGCCATTTTTGTTTACTCCAGCGGGGTTGTAAATCTCACTGCACTGATGTGAGATGCGATGAAAGATATTTACGATGTCAGTCTTTAAATTAATGAAGGGTGACTCGATTCGTGTAAAAAATGCACTCGAGTAAACTGCTTCGATGACTCGAACTATATTTTGGAAACTTGGATAATTACTCGTACATCTAGTGTGGGTATTCTGTATAAATGCAAGAGTTAACTTTACAATCTCGAAGGCGCGATTGATGACGTTGATTCGACAACGCGCGAACAAGCTTATTAATGTTGACTTGGCAACGTCAAGTTAAAATGTATATATGTTGACTCGGCAACATTAGAGTGTTACTTATAATTAGAGTACTTCTAGAAAAGAAGAAGTAAAATTAGAGTAGTTCCCTTATTTTCTGAAAGTTTCAGAAACATCTTTTTAGAATAAAAAATAAAGCACAAGCATCTCTGATGGGAACTAACGTTGTCGCAGAAAAAATGGTTTAGAGCCACAGAGATTGGAGTAAAAGGGACGGCTGTTTCGAGAAAGGTACGTGTCCGGAGGATCAGTGTTCTAACATACGACAGCTAATGAGAGAAGACCCACGGTCGATTACAGCTGGACCCATCTTCTTTTTCTCTCAGTCCTCCATAACCACTCGATCGGTTTATATATTTTCGCTCTATATTCTTTAAAGAATATCTTTGAAAGTCTAGAAATTTTACTTAAAAAACGAGGCAGTATTTGATTATTAAATTTCTGTTATCAATACATGTCTGGCAATTGTTAAAGAATGTATTACTGTATCTATGCAAAAACAGCCGTTTGATCGCAAAAAGCCTCGTTTGAAAAAGGTGATAAGAAATAGTATTTGAAGTAAAGTACTCAACAATCAATACAAAAATCAAAGTACTCAACGATCAATAAGCAAATATTGATCAGACAAAATATTGTTAGTAGTCTCGACTGCTTGATAACGGCTTGAATCGTTTTTTATAATAATTGTATTTAATTCTGTTGTAAAATAATTTTTAAATATTTTATTCGAATATTTACGCAACTGTTAATGGTTATTATATATATCTATGTACGATATAAGATCGATGAAAAACTCAGAAAATTCTACTTTCGTATCACAAGGCAAACCAAATGGTAAAAAGAACTCGATATTCTTTCGATAATCCGAAGCGAATAAACTAAAATAATAGCTTCGAGTGAGTTCGAAAAAAGAGAGGCACCGGGCGAGGCTGTAGACCGAGAGTAACTGCGGCAGAAATGCAGGGAGACCAAGTTTAATGTAATATTTGCCAGGCTCTTAGCAAGTTCATCTACGCCCAGCTCCAAGGCAGTACCACTATATGTATAATATACGTATAGTACAGTATCGTGAACTATTGCTTCAGGTGCACCAGCTCCATTATTAATTTCCGCCCTGTACCAGGCGTAGAGGAGGACGGGCGAGAGAAGGTGAAGCTCGCGAGGATGAACGGAGAGAAAGCCTCGACCATTACACTACCGCACACAGTATAGATGATAACGTCCCGTGAGAGGGGGTGGAAATAAATTTTCAATTAAGCTCATTCGACGCGACCGCCACTCTCGTCGACTTACTGCATGTAGGACATATATAGACATGAACATACGTCTCGTTTCTGAAGCCAGACCATTTATTAGTTTACTTGGAATTTAGGGTCGTTTTTTTGAATTATTACAATAGGAATAAATGTCGTCATGTATTAGTACTTCTTTAGATCGTATATTTTATAATTCTTAACAATTGTTACAAAATTGCTAAAAAAACTTGAGTCAACCACTTGTACAGTAATTCCAATTTTTGTTAATAATATCGTGGCCTTATAAAAATCATCGTAATCTTACTTTATGGGTTTACTCGATACAATCTCTCAGTTTTCCATTTCGCCGTCTGACAATTTTTTTTTCGTCATATCTCTGGCTTGATTCTAAAAATAGCCTGGATAGGTAAACTTAGCACGAGAATGAGGGATGAAGGAAGACCGCACAGAGTCCGAATATGAACAATCTTGCACTTTCCATTCTTACCCCCGAGAAAGTGAGCCTCTGCGGCGAACGGCACCTCGACAGCTATTCGGGACATCTTATACGAAAAGTACTTAAACTTGTAAACTGTTTGGTAAAGCGGTACTCGAGTACTCGTGGGATATATGTATATATAGGATTGCTGGGTGCGCGAAGAGCGCATCAATCTTCGAGCCCGTGAGACATTTCGAATGTGGCATTCCAACGCCAATCATCCTACCCGAAATCCTTGCTACTTTTTCCTCCGGTCCCAAAAACTTATCCGCATTGAGTATTAGTCATTCGGAGCGTCAGAAATTTTTTAAAGAATTTTTCAGCGGTTTTTGTACGTTTCTGAGTCGACACTTCGTTGACAGTTTGAGAACTTATCGAGTGGTGCCGGTTTTCGCTCCGCGAGACACCTTGTTCACTTGTGTATGTGTGCGTGTGTGCGTGTGTACGTGGGTGCGTACGTACGTGCGTGCGTGTATGTGAATGTAAAATATGTGACTTCAGCCTTCTTTTCAATACATCAAGCCTATCACAGTCTTTTACTTTTGCTGGTAATACGTTGTACCTACATTTTCACTGTCTCGTAAAATAGACTTTTCTGTGCACTTTTTGTTTTTCTAAGTTGCAGTTCAATATTAACCGATTGTCTCATTTCTCTTGCAGTCTCTTCAAACTATCTGCTACTTATCCCTCAAGTCATTCGGTATCATGTCGTTTAATATCTTATCAATAAATATACATATATTACATCTCAACCCTTGTCTTACTGACATAAATTTATAACGTTTGCATCATGTCTTGGGTGTATCTGTCGCATTGGAATATTGCCCTCGTAGCTCCATTCTGCTGCACCTTCTCCAGTATGGTAATCGGCTTCTCTCCCATGACTATCAATATTGTACGACAATATTTAAAATGAGGAGCTATAATCGTCTTATATATAATACATCTCGTGTACCCTGATATATAATTACCTACTCTATTTTAACTCTCAACTTCACACTCAACTCAACTTTTTGAGTTGAGTATGAATCTCTTTGAGTGTGTGTGACTGTCTCTCCCTCCCTCCCTTTCTAGCACATATTGCTTTGCCACCCTGGGGGGGGGGGGAGATTTATTTCAATAGCTTTCACACGTTGGCGCTCGTGCAATTCGCGTCGTCGACACGTTGGGACTAAATGGAGCTTTAACAGACTCGCGACGAGACCGATGGCGATGAGGTGACATCGACTTTGTCCCAAATCGGTATTATCCATTGCCAGCCCCGCAATAACCGCGATGCTTCACCAACACCTTTGTCTTCTCCTCTCCTCTCGTGGCGATAATTCCATACATAAATTCTCATAATAAAACCGACCATTAGTCTCGAATGATACAGTCGACTGGTTCAAAAACAATGTACGGGGATGCGAGGGTGAAAAAATTCCTCAGGTCGGCGGGGTAAAAGCAGCCTTCGCGACAAGATTTCAACGGTTTCGGAGGTATGCACAACTCTAAATTCTAACTCTTCAATGACTCGATCTTTTAATTTGTCTGTAAATAGTAAGCTCCGATAAAAAATATATTTGTGGTTGAATATCTAAATAACTCGTGTATAGTATGTTAATTTAACTTAACAAAGTATAACTTATTATTGGTGAACAAAATATGAATACATAAATAATGAATAATAGCAACGAGAATATATAAAAAATAAGTAGATAAATATAAATGGATGATCAACGCGGCGAAAGATAGAAGCTTAAAACTCATAGATGTATGGGATGGCTGAGGCGTAGGTGGTATTGATAGAGAAAAGTGCACACGTTTCGCACTTATAGTGATTCGGTCTTAGAGAACCCACGACAAAAAATAGGAAAGGTTCTCGTGCGAGAAGCAGAGAGGGAGAGGGAGGTCGGCCGCATGCTTGGGAGCAACGTATCATATATATATATAAGCGTCCAGTGAGTAGTAACAGCTGGTGCAGGTCAGACATGGCTAGAATTTTTTCTCAGTTTCTACCCTCGAGTCTCTATATCTATTACAGCACGTTGTCTCGCATTTCTCATTTCTAGGCGTTCTAAAATCTTAAACATTCTCGCGTGCTATTTGTATTTCAAGCCGTCCACCGTTCTTACGACGATAAAATTTGACACGAAGTACTATTGAAGTACAATCAATTTTTTCTCGTAACCACGTTTTTTAAACCGGTGCGGACGATGACTCGAGCAATAATAGTCGAAGATGTACAGTTTATGCATGAAATTTTTTGTAAATCAAATTGGTATTTGAGCGCAGCCATTCTTTTTTTTTGAAAATTACTATTTCGTAAAGCATTTTGAATGGAAATAATATAGGCAAAAATAATACTTTCTTTTTAACCGTGGCCATATTTCGAGATATAAATAAAGTCAAGATCGATTATGATCAACGATAGCTATTACAAAAACCATTACAAAAAAATTTGTTAAACATTTTTACATATCCGACTATTATTTCTCGAGAAATCGGCCGCACCATCTCGAAAAAAGCTTATTTTACTGACCGTTACGGTGGGATTCTGCCTGACTTTTTAAACTTTTACAAAGATGTAATCATTCGAGAACTTGATGGATAAAGATTAATTCAAGCATTTTGTCATATGACGTGCTAAAATGAAGTATCGAGTCTAAAGTATGGAACCCACGAGTTGGCCCTATTTGGATCTTTTATGCTCAACAGTTTCTTGCATTTTTCCATTACGGTACTTATGGCGTAGATTGCTCCATTTATATTTACTTACAGCAAACACAGTGATAGAAATTATTTTACGATAAAGCATTATTCAAAAATAATTGTATCGCCAAATATTATTAAACTAATTATTCAAAGAGATGGCGAGGCAAAAAGAGTTTTTTTGGTAAAGTACTGTTTACAATTTCTTACAAAATTGTTAAGATTTTGAAAAACAGATGGGAGTGTGATTACCTGAAAATTTTTCAACACTATTCAGAATATTTGCAAAATCCGATGAATAAATCTAAACCGACTAAATAAGGGCAAGGTTATGGGGTATGACAATCTAGACTTGAAGAAACTTGTGGATTGCTGGTCACATAAAATTATTTGTTTTTGCGTCCTTCGACAATACAGAATTGTTGCAAAATTCGAATATACTTACGAAATACTAGGGAATGTGGTCTGCAAAGGACAATGGGCACTATATGTATGAAGTAATATAAACAAAAATACCAATAAAAGAAAAACTAAGATTATGTACTTTATAGTCGGTGAAATTTCTTATAAACGAATCAATCCTGTCACGTACAAGCGAGAGCCATCACCGTCATGCTTACTTCAGAGCTGTCGCATCTAGAGGTCACAATTCACTTATCAAACGAAATTTCGTTTCGAAATATTCATAAGAGGAAAACCAATTTTCCGTAGCTATACGCGTTGACATTCCCGCACTTGGGGATACAAAATCCCTTCCAACTTTTAATCAACAAAGTTATACCTCGCTCCCCTTTCTCATCCACCTTATATATTCCCTGTCTACACACAACTGTATATATATATATATATATATATATATAATGTGTTTTTAATCTTCATCGATAATTGAATTTAAACAAGCCCCAATTGCAAGATTTATATTTTTGTATTTTGTAAAATAACGACTCCAGTAAAAATTATCGTTTGTCTTTATATAAGAAGCTAGCGTTATTTTCTTGGTCCTCTTTTTGTATGCAGCTAAATAAAATTGTACATCAACATATTTATCCAACGGATCACGAGTATATTCCACAGTTGAATTTGTTTTCTCTTGCATAAACATTTGTAGGACTTTGCTTACCCAACGTTGATTAAAGTTTACGATAGTATACATCCGGGTAACTGGGAAGGGTTTTTAAAAGGGCATTCGCGCTGTTTTCCGTGGGGGCGGATATTGGCTTACCGCAACCCTGCTATACTCTTTTGTCTTCTCGTTACAAACTTAACATTAGAAAAATGCTTGTCACGTTTCGTCCTATTCGCTCCATCCGAGGATATAAGTCTTTCCAACGATCAAACGCTGTACCTTATCATCCGTGATAGCGATATAATACATAGGGATTTTAGTGTCTTCAACTGCGTCACGATCTTCAGACGGTAATCCTTGTTTTTTGGCAACGAGAATGCCGTGCGCTTTGCACCATCCCTAACTTAATTTGCACATTCCTTCGATAACCAACGATAATTAAACATAAAGGAGAAACTCCAAAATTAATAATGAGGAGCAATTTTAATATGAAAATGTTAAAATAATGATAACAAAGATAATATAACAAAGATAATAATCATGAAAGAATGAAGATAATGAAACAATAATGAGCGAGGAAAGGAAATAAAAAAATAATAGAAACAATTCAAGGATTTACGATCCTTGTTCGTAAATTCTATACCGTCGTCGATGGCAAGTACACAAACCAATACTGATTGTGAAATAATTGCCGAACAATACTAAAACAGTTGCTATGCTATCTACTTGCTATGCTACACATGATGATGAATTCGTCGATCAGTTTTGACGAGCGGATCGAGAAAAGTACTGGGTAATAAGTAGATGGTAAAATTCGGGAAGGATAAGGTGATGTGCAGTGGTAATCAGCAGACCGTGGTGGTACTGACCTTAGACCGATGTAGTAGATCGACGTCTTTGAAAGACGGGGCACTCCTCGAATTGTGGAAAAGTAGTGCACGTACCTAGTATTTGCCTTGACCTCCTTGGAGTCTGTATCCCAAGAAACCACTCCGACTTATCGACCATAAACCTTGTCAAAACTATAAATCGAGAATAAATTGACCTATCTCGCACATTTGCTGAGGTTATTGTCAACTCTGTAATCTTATTTTTCCCTCTCGGCTTTTCAACAGAATCCTCCCCGACTGTCTTTCAAGAGTTTTATGATTTTTTGAGAAAATTTGTGTGTTTTCGTTTTTCGGTATCGGGCATAGATCGGCGGATAGATTTTGATAAACTAATAAAATACACTAGAGCCCCGTTAACCGATTAATCGTAGTTGCGTCGGATGGCTCTCCTTCCTCAAAATTACAAACAGAAAACAAAGTAGTCGTCTCAATTGAAACTAAATTTTTAAATACTGGAAAGTAAACGGCGACCATTTATTATACAACAAATTATTGTTGACATTTTTTCGTAACGCTCAACACTCCTTTGTAAATAGTTTCAACATTAATCTCAAGATTATAAGGACAAAAACACCGCAGATGTAAAGTCAACTAAAAATTTAAAGTTACATTTGGTCATCATAAGACCCGCACTATCACTTTTCTACTGAAACTCTCTACTCCTAGACTTTTTTCACATATATATCTATCTATGTTATATCAAGATTGCGAAAGAAATACGGCCAAGAAGTTTCGTCGTTTAACCCCGGCCGTTAAGCTTAATGAGATTACTGGTTAAAGATACTGAAACTCGTCGGAGTGTCCCTTCTCTTTTCTCCAGCCCCTCCCCCACTCCCCACCCCCTACCACCCCGCCATTCGCCGTGCAAGACTTTTCGTACCTATACAGTCTATAAATACTTATCTGGTACAGTGGAAAAACTCGTGTCGTTGACAAAGTATCGATACGTGCTAGAGAAGGTACGTACGTCGATTTCTTTCTTTTCGTCTTTGCCTATTTTTTTCTATTCTTTGGTGCAGTTCTCAAGCTGTGCCCGAGCGAACGTGTCTCCGATACCAAGACTGCACGTAGTTCCCTCCAACTCTCGTAATGCCACCATTCGTTCTTCGTATACATCTGTACATATATACGACGAAAAGTACTTTAAAAACGAAAATTTTGTAAAAACGAAAGTGGAATTTGGCTGATTATTCGCGAAGTTATGGGCATTTAAAAAAACAACTCATTTTTTTAAAAAATGTAATTTTTTCGAAAATTCATATCTCGTGAATGGCTCAATAAAAAAGTGAATAAATCTTTAAGGGTAGTCTTGTTTTCTGTTCTTCCTGCTGATTATTTTGGTAATAAAGTATTTTGTATTTTCTATACAAACTCTATCTTTTTTTTTAATTCAATATTCATTTGCCACAAATATCCATAACAAAAACAACGATAACAATTTTTACAGCGACTAATCGGAAAAAGTAGGATAAAAACGTTGGCGTACCATGCTGAGAACAAGAGGACGAATAATTCGCACCCGAGTAATTTCCATAATACCATTCAAATTTTTGCATAAATTAACGCGATTCGTATGACGATTAATATATCTATGTGTGCACACTATACACCGTTTTTTTCATCGTGCCGCGCGAGTAATATTCGTTATAGTATTCCCGACGTGTACGCGATTAACGGTTATTCGCGCTACGGAGTATCTACCGTGGCGTTCCTCTCGGTCTATTTGTTTTTTTGTCCTCTCATTCCACCGGGCAAATGGGGAAAAATATTTCGCAACTATATACATGTATACACAGGAACCAGCATCTTTACGGCTACAATAAAGATCGCATTTATATAGCGTTTGAGAGATGTGTGCGAGAGGCGCTATCGGGTTGTCGCTATGCGATGGCTGCAATTTATTTTTAACGATGCGCTGATTTCAGGCTTTCGGTCGTAAGTCCCATATGTATATATATATATGTATATATATATATATATATATTATACGAGACGAGGCCAGGTGCGAACCCCTTTCCGGTAACATTGGATTCTTGGAAAAACGATTCTCGTCCAAGTTTTACCGAAGGCTTTGCACCCGGAACACCTTTTATTACTGAGGCACGTTACAAAAATTAGCAAGAAGCAATATATTACGATTCTCATAGCCTCATAAAACATCTAAAAATACCAGTGCCATCAGATTAGAAAATCATCACTATGGAGCCTAGCGCTCGAACAATTAGGTCTTAGAATATTATCGTTGATTATATTAACCTTACAGAAAAAAAGGATCAGTAAATATTTTCTCGTCAAAGGAGAAAAGCATAGTAGGTACTTCAAATTGGGTAGCTTGGAATTATACAAGCTAACGACCTTCTCAGCATCGTTATTTGTATGATTAATATTTAATAAACTAATTCATAATTCTATTTGATGTAATAAATAATTGTTTAATTAGGAATTTAAATACTTGAACAATTTTTAAATCGTCAAAAGCAAATACACGATTGAAGAACCGTTTGTGATTTATTCGTATCGCATATAAAATAGAAACTACAAACTAATTCCTTAAATATCGATGTCCTAGAATTTTTCATAATCATTCATCATGGAGGAAATAATCTCTGACGTTGTATAAATTTATTTGAAGGAAACATCGAAGAAACTTGTTTTTCCCAGCTTTTTCTCGCTTCAAAATAAGTCATTTCGGAGCTCGTGGTGGAACAGACCTGTCTGTGCATCAAAACTCTTTCTACGCAAACCTTTTCATCCCGAACGCGAAGGCGTTAACGGAGTGCGAAGCGCGAGAACGAAGGAGGGAAAGGGCCAAGGAATGCTCGAAAAGTGGAGAGATTTATCGTTTCACGAAGAAAACCGCGATAAGGAGAGGTAATTTCTCGATGTTAGCGCTATCTATTTCGAGCCATACATACACAGACCCGCCCCTGGCGCGCGTTTTAACGTTGCATATACCTACGTATGTTACGTACACACGTAAAGCATTAGCTAATACATTAACCCAATTCCGGGGGTGGGGTTTGCGGTCTTGGAGTTATCCCATAGATAGTTTGTGGTATAGAAAGAAAAGGGTCAGAAGCTACACTCGCTGATATTCTCGTCAGAATTGCAGCTATAGTCCGCTCTCTGCCTCTACGGGGAGATGCGGTTCCACGCGTTCGGGCAAGCCCTGTATTGCGTTTTCACACCCCTTCTCTAGTTTCCGATTGCTCGATCCAAGAGAGAAGAAGAGAGGTAGGGGTTTGAGGTTGTAGAGAAAGCTGTAAGTAAAATGTGGGATAAATCCGCGGCCTCGCCACGATCGCGACATCCGTTTTGTCTGGTTCGCACGCGTGGTTATTAGCGGTATCGCACGAGGGCATGGAAGCCAGCGAATGTCGATATGGTACTAGTGGCGGGCAACTATGAAAAGAGTTACCAGGAAAATCGAGCGTGTGACTTATGACATGATAAAAATCATCGAGTCCATTAAAAATATGATGTTCGATGAAAAATGGGCATTACTGTAAAAAAGAAAAAATGGATATTATGGATAATCACGTTGTCACCGGAGATCACTACCGCATGCGTTACATGTTCTCATATTCTCTCTCTCCCTCACTCTCTCTCTCTCTCTCGTCGAGTTTAATGGGCCCTGACGCAGCACAAAGGACGTTTTGGCGATCCGGTTACGGTCAAGCTAATCCAGTTACACAATTACGGCAGTGATAGGGTGCTGGTGGTGATCGTACTAGGGATGGTCGATCTTGCTCACGTACCATCGGATGATAGCGTGAATGACGGGCTTTGGGCGAGAGCGAGCGAACGGGAAAGCGTGAGCGACAGCGAGAGAGAAAGAAGGAGAGAGAGAGAGAGAGAGAGAGAGTTGGAGAGAACTACATGAACACATTGCTATGTATGTAGATCATGTGAGTACGTACACTTCACAACCTGGGCCCATCGTTGTGTGTCCGGATGGGAGGACTTCGAAATTGGTAAGAGGAAGTAGTTTGTTTCGTACTCTGGGGCCTGGGAGTAAATGGAACGGGGGGAAGAGCAGAGTTTAAACTGGTTAGTAAAATGTTGTTTAAGGCAAATGGGGGCAATAGTGAAATATTGGTCAGCTGAGAAATATAATGAGTACATGTTGGGTATTAACTAAATCAAATTATTTCTAAATAGTTTATTTTTAAAACAAAAAATATATATATTTACGAAAAGGTGTCATGAAGATTACGAAATATGCATTTTGGTTTCATTCACGAGAATTGGGTACAGAGCATATTTGCTAAAAATTGATCGGATACTATGATCTCTGTTGAAAAGCATTATTTTCTTAATGAATAAACATACCGTAAGTATCTAACAGATCGAATGGTCGCTTGATTATTACCAGTGGATATTTCTTTTTCTTTTGGCTCATGTTGCTTTTCACATCATGGTGACCGATCCACAAGTTTCCAGGTTTCCCGAGCCTGCGATTCCATACCATTTCCTGAACAACACCTACACGAGTAGATATATCGATTACCCATCATGCCAATTATCCTTGTGTTGTGTTGTAGATACTGGCGATCTCTCACCCTCTCGTCCTTCCGACATCCAATTCCGAGCTTCACGCAAAATCACTGTACGCGCGTGTGTTTGTGTGTATGTATTTCGGTATGTATATATTTGTAGGTAGCGATAATTCCTCTATACAACATTCCTGTATGCTCCTCGTTTCTCAACCATCACAATTGTGATACATTCTTTGCCTTCTCCACCTCTCATACGCAGAGCGTGCGAATGGTATGGATTGATGTTGCGATGAATGACAAGGATCATTACGCAATTGGTTAGCAATATTCAATTTGATCGGTGTGCCGATAAACTTCAATGATGCGTTATTAGTTTGTACTGTGTATGTTTCACCGCCAGTATTATAAGCCTCTTGAATACTCTCTCCTATATTCGCGCATTTGCTGGAAATCAGAGGGCGAAAGAGAGAGAGCTGAATTTTATTCTCGTACGTAAATACAGACACGGGGTATCGAATTCACGGAAATGCGCCCGGCTCGAGTACGGAATAATTTTCTCATCGCTACGTTATGATCCGTAATACCGAACATTATTATCGTGTAAACCTACTGCGATTTGAAAACCGGCTCTCTTATTCAAAGAGGATTTTATAGCGGTGAAAGGTCAAATGGATCAAAGAGTTTTGAATTTTACCGAATCATATATCCTCTGAGAATATACCCCACCAATTTTTATACGCTAAATTGAAAGAAATACAGTTGAAGTAGTCCATGTTCCAGCACGAGGGGGTATCGTGTATAATAAGCTAGCTCTACACTTTCGCCCAATTTAGGCGAGGCGAGGTTCAACGAGGTTATACGAGGCGAATAACACGAGGCGAGGGCTCGGTGAAGGTGAACCCCATCTACATTCTCGTGCTTGCGCTTACCTCTGCCAACCTCGACGAGAGTGTAGAGGTAGAATTTAAGCCACAACCGAACTTTTATTACACTGTAGTTCTCGATATTTTTATATTTGCAACTTTTCATTAATCCGATGCTTGCTCTACACTCTCGGCGAACTTAGGCGAGGCGAGGTTTGGGACGCCTCGTGTTTGTTTTGTTTCTCTTTGTGTCATCGGCATAATGAACGTGTTCGAAGTGACAGCTGCCGCATCTTTATGTGACTTTGGTTATATGCAATTTGCTAACGTATACCATACGTGTAAAATTAAAAAACGTTGGACAAGAAGGTGATGGTGGACAACATCTATACACCATAACAGAGAACAAAGTAGAGTTATAGATATATTTAAAATACGATTACTTAAGTGATTTTGAGTGTTAAATATACTTGCATTATAGTAGTAATACCCAAGTAGTAGTACTGGATATTACTACTTGAAGAGGTAACTTGGCACCCCGTTCGGATGAAAAATCTACAAAATATCAATAAAAATCCAGCAAAACAGGAGTGCCATATTCGAAGACGGGCAGTAAACTCCGTTACTGTCCGGATTTTTATTAATATTTTGTAGATTGTTCATACGAGCCAGGAGTCAAGTTAACTTCTATACGATGTATACACGAAACAATTTGATTTACTATATTTTTAAATGTTTACTGTAAATGTTGGTTAAATTAATAATTGATGGATTCATTTGCAGAGAATTTATGGATTCCAAGCTTGCTGAACTACTCAAGGTTAATTCTGGGGAATTTGATAATTTTACACGAATGTCGATATCCGACTTTGAATACCTACTAAATAAAGTTTCAGTTATTATTGCTAAAATAGATACTCAGCTGAGAGAAGCAGTGCCACCTAAAATACGACTAGCTAAAATTTTAAGGTTTTTGGCTATAGAGGTTTTCTGCAAAAGTCTTCACTATACTTTCAAAGTCTCCAGTTCACCTATATCAAAAATAGTGATCGAAGTATCTAATGCACTCAACGAGGTCCTCAAAGATCGAGTAAAGGTAAATTATAAGACAGTATTTTATTCGTTTTTTGTGCTAAATAAAACCACTCATTATATATTAATGTAAGTATTTATTCCCAAGTGTTGGGTAGGTAAGTACAAAATCTCATCAAGTAAGCTATTTATGGAATAGAAATATTAACACGTTCTCTGCCATGTATATTAAGCTATATTAACCACTCTGACAGAGAACGTGTTAATAATTGTGTGAGTTTCATTTGTAGATAACATTATAAAAAGCTTCATGATATTCAAGTGCGAGCCCTTATTTCAGTCTACGAACGTGAGGTGACTTTTCTTTGATTCAAAATATTTATAGGGGGTTCATGTGAACGAACAATATTAATTTCTGGTGTTAATATGCATTTCGGGTTAAAAGTCTGTGCAGTGTCTGAATATATTGATAAAGAAGTTGTCGGCCGACTTGGAGTATGATACATAGACCCACATTCAGACTGATTGTCAGTAGATCTCGATACACGTGCATCAGTCAGTCTTGAGAAAGTGAAAGAAGGAAATGGAGAAGGGGGAGGAGACGAAGAATAATATGCAGGCGAATTGGCAACGTTACTCGATCTCGTACATAAAAAGTTCACGTTGGCCTTCTGGCAGTTTTAAAACTTTTTTTGCGGAATAATAGAACTCATTTTCTTGGTCTTTTTTGTTTGCAACACGATTTAAAGTACTAAAAGCTTCTTTCATTTGCCGCTCAGCTTCTATTAGCTCTGGAGGACGAGCTCGTGGCCATAATGTAGGACGTAGCGTTAGACTATCTGCTGAGGTTTGATTCATAGGTGATGCTGGTGGTAACACGTTACTTCCACCTCCGTCTCGTATTTCGTCGTCGACTTGTAAACTATTTCCCTGAAATGAAATTATTTATTTGCTTTTATTTGAAATTATTATTTTTGTTTCAGTTACCGACTACTCCTATGGAATGGTTTGAAATCGAGGAAGGATTTTGAAGAAAACTTCCTCACTGCATCGGGGAAATTGATGGAAATCATATTGTTTTGTAATGCCCAGTTCACACCAGCTCCGAATATTATAATTATAAAGATGCATTCAGCATTGTGCTTTTGGCATTAGTCGATAGTAACTATCGTTTTATTTTGTCGACATCGCAAGTCAAGGGAGGATCAGCGATGGTGGAGTGTTGAGAAACTTCCTGTTATGGCATGAAATTAGTTCCAACGCTCTTAATTTGCCAACGCCATCCCCCTCCCGGATTCAAATGTTGATATACCGTACATTTTCATTGGTGATGGAGCATTTCCTCTTAATACCAACATAACGGAACCTTTCCCGGGAAATCAGGTACCAGGCTCGCCCAAACGTATCTTCAATCAACGATTATCAAGCTTCCGAGTGGTAGTACGAAATACTTTCGACATATTGTCTGCTAAATTTCGGGTTTTTACGAAATCGATTTCTTTAGAACCAGAGAACGTTTCAGTCATAGCAACGACGTGCATTCTTCTACTTCTTTCACTGAAACGACGCTGATGTTCTGTAGGAATAATATAAACCTCCAGGTATTATAGACATTTATGATCATAGTAGGATACTAGTTCGACCCGGGTCTTCGAGAAATAAAATTGATTAATATGGTGTTATAAGGGATATCAATCATCGACCACGTAGATCAACATTAAACGTAATAGAAATAGAAGAACAGTTTACGTCATACTTTCTAAAAAATCCTCTGTAATATGATATTTTGTTGTTAATACGACTTTTTATTAAAATGTGTGTGCCCAAAAAAAATGCGTATTGTTCATTGCATTGTTTTTAAGTATAATTGGAAAAGTGATCATCGTTTGCATTAGGTGATCGTACCTAATAAGCATATATTCTAGTTAAATGATAATTAGATACTTGTAATGGGATTTGTAATTCGATCTACTTTAAAATGTAAATTACAGCTTTTTAATAATACTATAATAATAATAATTTGAATAAAATAAAATGTTTTTATTGTAACATACCTGCTCACTGTCAATCGTTGTCGTACAGTCATTAATGCCTCCCGAAAAATTTTCAAACTGGTCGTATAAAAACCAAATTTGCTTATAAATCTCACTGTCGTTGGCTCCGCGTTACCTCTCGGCGAGGCTGAGCGAGGTAACGCAAGCGCGTCAATGTAGATGAAGCCCTCGCGTCACCACTCGAGCCTTCACCGTGCCTTCACCTCGTGTTACTCGCTTTGCATAACCTCGTTAAACCTCGCCTCGCATAAGCTCGACGAGGGTACAGAGCTATCTTAACAAACAAGCCCAAAAACGGGGACGAAATTCCAGAGCGTTATCGTCCTTTCGATTAGATCCAGGGAAGCCCCATATACACCGATTCGGAGAACAAAATGTTCTACAAAAATGTGTAACGAAATTGTTGAAACCAATATATACCGTGGTTATAAAATCGAGTCAAATGGTCGCTTGTACGGATCTCCTTCCATGACCTGGTCCAAACAAGATGTACATTATGTTTTTTTTTCTTCCTTTCATTTGTATTTTCTCTCTTAACTCAGACCAATCTCGTGATCACTGGCAACGGGCACAGCATGGAGCAGCATCACCAACACCCCTCGCATGAGAGCAAAGTGACTACGTGTTCGGATTGCCAACTCGATTAAAATCTATCTGGGCTCTCTCTTTCTCTCTCTCTCCCTCTCGGTTATTTAGCTTGCTGTCTTTGTTCTCTCTCTCTCTCTTCCTACGGGGTATGCGGTGCGCGTGTTATACTCTCACGTTACACGGAATTTAACAATTTTCTTGTTCTCGGAAATCTCTCTGGGCTGCTCTCACACAGCCCTTGAACGCTTCTCGCTTCGTAAATAGCAAGCTCGAGCTACAGTCCAGACCCTCGAAACGAAAAATCAGAAATGAAGTTTTTCTCGGGGGCCAGGCATCGAATATTCCAGAAATTTCTTCAATCACATAGCTGCAGCGATGCAGTTTACAGATTACAGAAAAAATAAAATTAAAAGAAACTTTAAGATGATTTAATTGAGAAAAGTTGAAAACGTTAACTTTCTTCAAATAATACAAAACATGGTTATTGATCAAATTGCATTTATAATTTATTAATACTTTTTATAATTCATTACAAATTATTCCAACGTTCGATCAATTTGATGCGATGAATTTTTGTGACGTAAGTGTTATTTATTACTAGAAAGATTGAATTAAGGGAGACTGGACTGTGACGCGAAAGAATTGCTATAAGAAAAGAGAATCGAAAGGATGATAGGTGTCGCTGAGATCCCAGTGACGATAACCCACAATCGTCATTCCCACCTCCCCGTTGCACGAGATTTGAGTGCGAACCTTGATATCCAACGCGGATTTCCGATTGCCTCGCGGATGTAGCGCGTTGGCACTCGGCCGCGTTTTCCTCCTCTGTATTCTCTATCCCATTCGGAGATAAACCAAGCTTCCGGTATATAGCCGAAGGCTCTCGCACTTCGACCCGGGTTGCTTCCGACACGTTCTTTCTCTCACCCTCGTTCACTATCCTTTTCTCACTATCACGCCTTGGTTACTTTTCTCTCCTTTTTTTGTGTAGAGTTACTCTATCATTTGCTTTGCTCTTTTTCTTACTATCTATAATCCTTCGATCGCACGCCGGGATAGAGAAAATATAGACCAACGATGGTCCAGTGAAAAATAAGAAAATCAGATATTTTTCAAATTTATTATCTTGAGTATAATGATTATTTTATCTGTAGCCGTCGTAAATCTGCTGATTAACATAATATTTATTCTGGGGCTGACAATCTTTCTTCAATTAACTGTCAATGATTATTGATATTTATTATACTATTCCATGCTTTTCCTTCGTTTCTATACATCGTTAAAAAAGTTTTCGGCGTCGATTATTAATTTTTATTCTTTACTCGATAATCGCGAGGCTTAGGCTTTTATCGTGAATGGCATCGAAGGTTTGCCGAAGAGGCTTATAATATCCGGTGAAAGGACGAAGGATATGCCGAGGGAGAGTCCGTGTGTATACATGCTTGAATGAGAGGAATCGTCGTGAAGGTCCGAGGGAATGAGAGGGCACACACGTTATGAATGCATGCATGCTCAACCACGCCGCAGGCTCACCCCCCCCCCCCCCCCCCGGCCCCGCCATCCCTTCCTCATCCACCCTCCGATGCCACTTGCGCCTCTGTGTCCCAGGCACTTTATACGATAATGCGAACCATTTGGTCTCTGACATAACGACTCTTCGTTCGTACATATAGGCATATACATGTATCTTATCTATACGTATAACTCCGGAGATCCTCAGTTGATTCTATGTCCCATGCAGATGCGCCCCGCCATATAGAACCCCCTTCTGGTTATCCAACTAACCCTCTCGCTCTTTACCTGTCCTGCCACGATCATGCTACATATATACAGTTTGGTCTACAGCGATCGCGGACGAAACTTTCCCACCCCTACATTCAGGCGGTCATATTGAGATATTAAGGCTGGAAATTGGGAAACGATAATCTCGTCCTCAATATAGAAATCTATAACGTAAAGAAAATTGTATTTATAAATTATTTGTCTCTTGCGAAAATGAGAAAAATCTTTGAACGAAGAGGGTGCTGACATTTGGTTTTTGATTTTTTTAACTGTTTCACAGCTGGTTGGATATTTTATATTTTTCAGGTGAACATCTTTTCACAACAATATATGAAGTGAAAGTGAATAATCGGCGGAGATTATTTATCACATTAGTTTGCATATTATCCTTGCCAGGGTAATCGTGGCTTTACGTTGTAATCCATACTCAGCGACTTCATATCTATTTTGTACCTGTAATTAGTTGACATTTTCAGTCGTTTTCGTTTACTAACACATAAGCTCCGTATGTAGAGAAGAATGCTGGGAGAGGGGTAGGAAAGCAAATAACGAGGTGATCATTTGGAGATAGAGCAGAATCGAGAAAGCTCCTTACTCCCGCTTAGCGCTGGAGGGAGTGCAATCCGGGTTTGCCCTGGGTAAACACCCTCCTCATTTTGCACCGTTACGACAACCCTCTGTACCGAAGAAAAATGTTGAGTTCCGCTTATAAATTTATTCCGCTCTCTCCCACCCTCTCTTTTTCACCTCTCTATTTTCTCACTTCGCAGCAGCTGAAAGCCCAACGAAAGATGTTGCGTTCTTTGAATGCGCACAACAAAGGCTTTGCCCGCCCGTTTGTCAGCCGGAAATTAAATTATTCTTCTCTCTCGACCTACCCCGAGACCGGAGTAGCCTCTCTTCTTTTTCCTTGTTTAGTATATACTTTTATATTTACATAATGGAGGTTAGCACGAATCGAGGTTCCTGTGGGCATGTTCGGGACATCCGGTATATTCGATTCTCACATTTAAATGGAATGTTCGGTGTAATGCGTATTCCATTGTAATGGAATTCCTGATATGGCCCGTTGCTAATTCCAATCGAACACCCGGTATATTGTTTCATCCTTTTCAAGTGGGAAAACTGGTATATAGATTTCAAAATTCCTGTGCATCGCGGTTGGCTATTGCATGATCTTTTTATTCTATAGGGAGATAGAAAGTAGATCGTTTCGTGTGCGTAGATGCAAGCAACAAACGTGAAAATCCACTTTCCTCCCCTTGGCTCATATATACACAACATTGCAGAAATTCACTTGCGTGACTCGTTTGATCGATTAAAAAAAGTCTCGTGTACAGTGTACACGTTGTGTACAGTAGTTGTTACAGTAGGTACTTAGTTAGTTACATTGAATATCGGTGTCTGGGGTACAGATCTTGGATCTCAATTTAAGGGGAAAAGGCTAAAAAATTCGAGAAATAATTAATCGAAGGAAAATGAAAGGTTCAACGAAATGAATATTATAATATTAATAGATAATGAATATTGTATCGTAGGTTACCCTTGAACGTGCAATGTTTATCAATACCCCTTTGATCCATCATAATAACAATTCCGATATTCCCCAATTCAATTTTATTTAACAATAAAAAAACATCACTAGATAAATAAGTAGAGCAGCATATAAATAATTTTGACTGCCAACCTAAATTATTTATTTGATCCTCTACTTATTTATCTAGTGATGTGGGTGTGGGTGTGTGTGTGTGTGTGTGTAATGGCGGCTGTGTAGGCAGGGGGTACGAAACCCACAGAGGCCGGAAGGTTAACTTCCGTTGTTATAACTTCATTACGACAAATTTGAATAATTATATGTGTGTAAATACCACGTGCGTTCGTGTCCCCGAGCTAGACATTTCGCCCTCTCTGTCTCACCCGCCTATTGGCTCTCAACCGGTGCTCTCATCATCGACGTGCCGAAATTGGCTAACACGTGCTCTCATCCAGGATCTCTAACGAACTCGACGTTTCATCGTAGCGTCGACAGCGACCCCCGTGTAACCCTCTCGTTTTGTCCATCGAGTCCTTGAGGCAACAGAGAGAAATACCGAGAACGTTAATTTATTCGTCATTCGCTTCGTCGACCGATTCGGACGAACAAGAAAATGTGGATACAAAAATATAGCTTGGGATTGTAATGTGGGATTGAAAAATCTTAATTCGCCGAGAAAAAACATTGGTGGCACGGATATGGACATTTGACAAGTTGAACAATCCTAAAACATTCGCTACACAGCCCTGAATGAATATTTTGTAAAAAAAACCCTCTCGACGTACATTTCATCCCTTCTTCGTCTCCGGTTCTCGAACCGTTTAAGGGAGACACGGCTAAGAAGCTTTGCGCGGCTTATTTGCAAGTAGAGCTTTTATCTCCATTTCATTCACCAACACAATGGCTATCACACACCATTCCGCTTCAACAAGACTTTACCCTCGTGTATGAGGGGTAAAGAGGAAAGAGATTATGTGCTCTTAGTAAAATTCCTGCGAGCATCAGCAGGATCACCCACGACTTTTAGTGTATATAGATCTACATATATTTATATATGTATATGGGCGTTTACCTTCCATTAGTAGCCTTCGTCGTGGAGCGTGTCGAGAAAAATCAAAGAGCTATCAGGTCCCTTGCGCTACTTTGCTCATGTACCGATCAAAGCCTGTGACATTTTAACTTTGCATATTACACCCTCCACCCATCACCCTGTCGATCTACTTCGGAATCGATCGTCTTTCTACACCGACTTGCTTCTTTTATGATCCTTATGGACGGATGCTGTATCAGTATAAATACACCTGAAATTGTAAGGACGGTGCGAGGGTATAACGTCAAGATCGAACTACTTGACGAGGTATCGTAGAGTCTGCAACGTCCATTCCAACAAGTCTATCTATCTTTTTTCATTGATAAGACGGATTTAGGTTTTTTTTTCTTATCGGTTAATCATCCTTCTCTGTTCCCGGGCATGCTTACATTTATCCCACATTTACTCTAATTCTGTACGTAAATATAATATACATGAAAAAATAAATAGAAGTTTAATAGCTTTACTAAAATTGAGATTACACATTCACTCTTAATGATGAGATATAAAACCGATGCATTGTTTATCATTAGTAAATTTATTAATTTCTGCTTTGAATATTAATTAGTTGTTCCTTCCTCCCGAGTAATTAAACATTAATCTGACAATCACGTCTGCAGTAAAATTTATGGATGTGTAAGACAACCCTCAAAGTGTGAAGATCGTGACAATAGTTATCTATATACTTCTCCGATAGGTGTACACTACGAATTAGGGACGAAAAGAACGTTTGCCCCAGTCATCATGATCATAAAATGACATTTGTACAAAAAAAATGATATTGGCATCTCACCGTGTTTTTTTCCGGATCCAGCGGAAATGATCAAAATAGCACATCGACGAAACATAAGATGGACAAACTCAATAGAGGAATTGGTATATCATAGTCTCATACCTCACATGTCTTCTTGTAAAAGTATTATCTTGTCTAAATATTCATAACCGTTATAACATGATTTTTTGGATATGGATGAATCACGATCACAAGGTATTGATCTTGTCCAAGTTAAACTCTCATTCGGCCATCTGCACGAATCAAAGGTTGCTCCCGGTAGATTTCGCAATCAAGAAGGATCGAAATTATGGGTGAAGGTCAGATTAAGGTCGCGGCATTCAATCCTGACGGGGAAAACTCGGCGTAACGAGTAACTCGTCAGAGGATAATGGCCGCGGAGTAGTCTCGGGGAATTGATTCAGGTTTGACTAAAATGCCGGCGCTCCAATGGGGGTTGCATCACGTTGCAGAACGGACGGAGGCTTTGTGATTGCAGGCGAGGGTTGGAAATCCCTCGCGCCGCCTAGGTGAAGAGCCCAATGGTGCGTGATGAATCAGGGGAGACGATGGCCGAGATACTTTCAAGCTATCATAAGGATCCTGACCGATAAAATACTGGTACTGATGAGAGATGAACCAAGTGAGCAAGGGCAGCAATTAGAGAAGATGAATTTTCAGAAAGAGATTTATCTGCTTAAATATTTATTATACAGCACAAGAGTAGAACACACAAAATTGATTGAACTCCACTTGCAATAGTAAATAACGTGACAGAGGTTATTATATGCATAAATAGACAATGTAACTGTCGGTATAAGGAGGTCAGCAGCACCACAGCGTGAGAAATCATTCTTGACGATGCGCGCCATTTTTTAAAGTAAGAAAACAATTTTTTTACGATACAGGATTCAAATAAAGAAAAAGTAATTTATAAGAAAAAATGACTTTAAAAATATAAATTTAAAGTAATTTTCTAAAAGGATACGCAATAAATAAAAAAGTATGTTCATCAATTAAAGTATAATTTAATTGATGAATATAGAAAATCGCGAAGCTTCAAAAAAAGTGTCATGCGTACGAACGGGTTGACTGATCGTTGCAGCACTCTTGACCCGTTCCATAAACATAGATATATATTTAGGAATAAAAAAAAAGTAATGTCCATTATGGTTCGGTGGACTTTAATTGATGGATACTAATTAAGAATTTAGTCCCGTTTAGCGCATGCTAAATAATTAATAATAATCTGGAATTAATTTGAAAAAATGTACTTGGTAGAATTTCGTTTATCATAATTGTCTGCTTCATAGGGTATCCGCGCTTGGATTAGAAAGGTTGGGCATACTATAGAAAATATCATATTTGAAAAAAAAACAAAGGTCTCTTCCATTCCACAAGGCGAATTGAAGAATTTAATCAAACGTGGACGGTATTCGTAGCCGAGGAAAAATCCGTGCAATATTGTCAGGTGGGGAATGTTTTCGAGATCGATGCAATTTCCTGACTATGATTTGACAAAACGGACATGGATATATAAATTTTCAAATAAACGTAAATGGGAAGCGACGAAAGCTCGATCATCCCACACGAGTTCGCCTTACCGTCACTTACGATTCCTATATCACGAATAATATATTATATGAATGTATATATATATATTATAGGTTATATCATAGTGGATGAGTCCACGAGCCTCCCCCCCCCCCCTCTGCCGATCTGCCCCCTCGTAAACCTGCGACTTAGCATTCGCGGAGCTTTATTGTGTCACTAAAGGGACGTTACCGTTGAATCAAGAAATCTAGGGCAAACGGAGATACTGTCACAACGCTCACTGGGCGAGTTTATGAAGAGCCCCGAGCGAAACAGCCCCGCGCGCGGTCTCCCACTAGGGGAGAAAGTGAGAAAGAGAGAGAGAGAGAGAGAGTGAGGGTGTGAATGCAAGAACGCGAGGCCGGGGGAGGGACAGTTATCTCTCCTCCCTTCATCTATAAACCACGAGGAGTTGAATCTCGATTACCATCTGTCTCCAGATGTCACGAGCGTGCTCATAATTTACTGACAAACAGTGCGATTGTCACGGAGCACTAGTGATTATTTACAATTCTTGATTGCACATCCGTAGAGGAAAAAAGACCCAGACGTTTGAAGAAAATTAGTAATAATCATGTACTTTGCGCTAGGTGTATTTTGTGAGGGTCGAGCTTGCATTTTTTATTTCCAAATAGTCTTCGGTTTAATCAATCGTTTAATGTAAAATATTAATTTACTAATTATTTATTTTAACGTTTCTTTAATTATTTCATTATTGTACGAAGCGAATAAACTAAATGAGAAAATTAATTATAAGAATATCTGAACGCCGTTATGATTATTTTACAGGTCACTGGCGACAGCAATGGCGAAAGAGCGATCTAAGTATTTTCCTTCTTCGTTAATTGCATAATATTATATCAAGGAGAAAACCGCAAACTCCTTTTTACTACGAGCGCATCTCTCTTATACTTTTGGAGATCCTACACAATGTTTAACGATGTTACACGCTAGTTTAATATATCATCACTAAAATTAGTTCCGACCTAACCACTGAACTGTGCGTTTGAGGCTGTACAATCATTATAAACCACTCGAGTTGTTGGTTGCGAATTGTTGATGGTATATCTCCGCACGGAAATTATTTTTGACGTTTTATGAAAACTACTAATAACTTATCATTTTACGCTATTTATTTTTTCAGGTCAAGTTCATTGTTTGTTATTTCAAGAACCCATTGTATCCAGATTTTATTGAATTATTCGTCTATTCTCTGAAATTTTCAGTTTTTTTTTAATTATTCCAATTTTGTTCACAGCAAATAAGACAAAGAGAAAAATTACTCTTTAGACGCTCGCGCGATTGTTTTGTCGTTCACTCAATAGAACGATGTTGAAACGAGAATGCAAGCCTTTCTCTCCTTCCTTAATTACACAATATTATACCGAGGAGACAACGGCTGGCTCCTTTTTGCCGAACACCCCATCTTTTGCATTCTTTTTAAGGTCGTGCACAATATTCAACGCTGTTACACGCTCGTTTAATTTCATCGTGAAAATTAACCTCGTAAGTTTTATCCGTGCTTTCGAGGCCGTCGAGATATCAAAAGACTTGATCCCCTCCCTCGTGTCAGTCTCGGTTTAGCATCCCTTACTTACTTCCTTTCGCTGTCCCACTCACCTTTTCTACTTCTTACTCACTTTTCTTCATTCCCTCTCACTCTCTTTTCTCTCTCTACCCCTCACTCTCTTTCTCTTTATATTCATAGTCGTACACTTTCTCCTATAATTATTAAAACGCTACGGCAAGATGATGTTGCGAACCGCAAGAAGCGCTTCGTTTATTTTCGCTTCATTTGCTGGAATATATTAATTGAGAAGTTGTCTTTTATGCGAATGTGTACATACCAGAGATCAAAACTGATTCATAACAAAGAAAGTATTACATAGAGATAAAGAGAAACACAGATTTTGTGGAGTAAACAATCATGTTTCGTTTCTATTTGAAACTTTGAGAACATCGGAACAAAACCTTCCTTCATTTCTGTTCTCTCTCTATCTCTTTTTCACTCTTCCATTGCCATTCTTCCCGTTCTATCCTTCGCCATATTTCACCCTTCTCTCCGTTCACTTTCTCTCTCTCTTCCTCGCTCTTCCGGTTTCTCTTGCATTCTCTGGTAATGTAAGAAGAGAGAAAGCCCACCCGAACAATCGGCTCAGCCTTTCAGAAATTATATAGATACACTCTCGAAAAAGTTAACTCGGACACTGTTAATCTTTTACAAATTTATTTCTTATACTAACAGAAGTACAGAAATGTGGTTTCCTGTATTTCATTACCTTTTATCTTTCGTATTTAATGTTCTGCGCAAATCTGCTCTGCTTATTCATAGGTATAATAAATTTTGTCAATCACTCGAATGTTTATTTAAATTTTTATATAATCGGTCACGAAAATATTCGGGCATCGGCATAAAGTTGCTCTTTCTATTATCCATTTCAACCAAATGTTCGAAGGATATATAAATTGAATATTTGTGAAAAATCCGTGCATCGTACTTCGGAACGTCTTGTCCAATTTCCATTTCAACAGCATTTGATACAATTATTTTGTAAAATGGTCGGGTAATTACCCTTATTCAGAATATCCCCACTTTCTTCCATGTTCGCGATCCGACTTATTTTTTGATGAGTCGACAAGGGTTGTAAGTCCGGTTCGCACCACAAATTAATGGAGTGAAGGGAAGTTTTGTTGATGGAAGGGTAAATAAATGGAACTACACGTTTCTCTAAATAATGGACATTTAATAACTCCAACGATATATTTTAATTATGTAAACACCAACTGTTCATGTCGATATTTTGTTGGTCGCATATTGCATTCAACTGCGAGTTTGAATACTCGAAAAAGGTTAAGATTGATAAAGAATGACTAAGTCTTGCGGGTGAGATTTGCAGAAAGTTACTGAAAAAGAAGTGTCGCTTCGAACCTTCGAAAAATAACTAACTCCCAAAAATAGTTTCGTTCCTTAGGAAAACGAATCCTTGAAAAACTCACCCCCTCTCCGCCCGGAAGGAAGAAAAACCATCGAAGACGTTTTAGAATCGATTCGTCAAGACAGAGTGGGACCAATGATTGGATTGGCCAATCAGCAGTCATACCCCATCTTGCCTAATAATAGGAAAACATAGTCGGTGCTGTTCGTTGTAAAGAAAATATAAAAAGGGAAATCCCATGCCATAAAGGGTCATAAAGCGACGGATGAACGCTTCATTTTTTCTGATCGTAAATATCTGCGTGCCCAATGTTAAAAACAGCTAATTTCTCAAACGATTGATAACAAAATCCCCAAAATAATAATTACGAAGCTTAACGTGCAATGAAAATTTTGTTCTTGTTCAAATATTGTTTCTAACATTTACTCCCCATATGATTACCGAACCGTAACTGTCTCTCATAGTGCATTGCAAATGTTTATTTTGAATATCACTCTTGTTTTCGTTTTTTTCACACTTTTACTCTTCGAAGCGTAAGAGGAAAAATGCAACTCTATGTCGGTGTTCGAACATTCGTCCTGCCCGACTGTATTTCTTGGACGCACTTTGAAAAACAGCATTGTGATCATTGCCTTCTTACAATTATACTAAATATTCTCTATCGCGCGGCCGTTTTTTTATTAATATTGTCCTTTTTACTATCCCTATGGTTCGCTTTTCATAAAACTGTTTAATTATTCCACGACAAAAAATGAAAATCTCTCTCGTCGCCTTTTGTCAACAGGAAAATAAATAATGACCGACGCTCAACCTAGTTTTTGGTAATGTTTTCTTTTCATCAGCCAAAAATGCATCATTGCCGAGCAAGTAACGCGCATATTCTTTAGTCCTTGGACATTTTTTTTCGCTTGCGAAATAAAAAGGCAAATACTGTTATAGACTGGTTTATTGACAAACCACTCACGCCCATAGGCACATTCACCCTCTGCAATTTCCATCACCGGCCAATGATATCGGCTATCGTTCAATATGAATAACATTCACGCGCACGCATACACACATGCATGGGTAAACAAAAATTTCCCTACACGACGTGGAAGCGGCAAAGAGCCGCGATTAACGGTATAATTACTACGGGCAAGCTTGTTAATGGAATAACAGTGCTCGCACGTACAATAAATAATCTCCAAGCGTGATTGCCACGAATATATATTATACAGGCCATGTATATATTACATATGCGTATATAACGGCATGTAAACACATAGATAGCGTGCGAGGAAGAGTGGCTTCCTCGGTTGCTATATCAGAGGGTTGGCGAATGAGCGCAGCGAGGGAGGATGCACAATGGAGTATCGTCAATGCAGGTGATTGTGATTTAACTAATTTAAAGGACAAACAACCAACGCAGAGGCATATATTTTACAATGCTTGCCGTTGGATACTCGTAGATATTTGTACTGTCATTCCAGGATGTAATACGCTATTGAATAGGGCTCCGGTTACAAAAATTTGAGTCCCTCGTCGCAACACTTTGAAAAATATCGGAAAATAGGAAATCAACAAACGCGAAATAATTTATATTTATAAGTAATGAGTAAATGTAAATTAGTGCCTATAAATATCAATTATTATTAATAAAATGTGAAATAAGTAATAATTTATAATATTTATGATTCTTCATACATTATTATTGCAATATATGCATATTTCAGCGATGGTCGAAAAATATGTTTCGTTCAGTTACAGCACTGATGTAAATAGATATTTGTATATTACGACGCATCGCACGCCGGTAGTTATAATAACAAGTAAGCTAATGTAATGATGCATCATGAAAAACTGTAATTATTTTGTTAATTATTTCTCAATATCTGTATTTAATACTACTGACATATCAAATTGGGTAATGGGAAATTTTGTATAAAACTTTTGTTTTTCAAACATCAATAATTGAAAGTTCTTCGCTTCTACAGCAGTAAAATTGTATCGCTAGATAAAAACAAATAATTTGATCATCAGTTATATTTATGTTCACTTTTTCTTCGATTTCTGGTCGAGATCTCGAATATTCGTGCTTGTCTTGGCATGTTAGGGGAAGTCTTTTGGATCATCATTCCGGTCACGTAAACTCCCGGACAACCACCCCTTCTCTGACTCTCGGCCTGGTTTTTTCTTCTTATGAATTTGTTGTTGTTCCCCCAACGTGAGTCGTATGTCTTTTGCACGATACATATATCTCTTCATCATCTTGCTCCCTTACACTTTCTCGTCGGTTCTCGTATATTTTTCTTCCATCCTTTATTCCCACAAGTACACAAGTTAGGTATACACTTGTATAACTTGTGTACTTGTGGTAGTACGTCATATATACATATACACATGCATATATGTATATACTCGTGGTGTCTCGTATTCCATGTGTATCCACGGTGAAGTATTAAATTTGCTAAGCAGTACGTTAAAATTGTGAACAGACGATGGAATAAGATAAATTGTAATGGCACGTATGCTCAAGAGCGATTATATTTGATTGGAAAAAATGCTATAATGATTGATATCCCGTAAAAAAGTAACTGAAAAATCGTCGTACACCCTAGTTGTCCATATCTTACATCATCCAATTTAAATATATATATATACACGTACGTATAGAGGGAATTGAATACAGAGAGACACAACACATTTGCAAAAATAATACTCTAAATAATAGGCAATAATTACAAAATTACTGAAAACAATGAACCATACTACAAATACATTCCCGGTAATAGTTTAGAAAACGAAATAGTTTTATTATACTGGGATAGAACTATGCACACTCACAAGACCATATTCAGCAATAGACCAGACATCATACTAATTGATGAAATACAGCAAATCACATACAATAAAAATAAGCACAACGGGTGACACAGACGTTTGTAAAAAAATACATAGAAAAAGTTAAAAATACAACGAACTAGCACAAGCAATTAAACGTATATGAAAATATCACAGTAAAAATCGTACCGTTAATAATCTCAGTTACAGGAAAACACAAAATATTTACACAATATCTGAAAATATTCAAGAAAATTCAGCAGGCGGTGATCCTGAAAACATGTAACATAATAAGAACGTTTTTAGACTAAGAATAATGCGAAGCACACGCAATAATGAGCCGAATCTCTTGATGTAATCCGAGATGGATGAATTCCAATAGTAAAATTATTGAGAATGTAGAGTTCAGATGAAAATAATATAAATAATAATAATAACAGTAATAATAATAATAATAATGATAATATAAATAATATAATATGACAGTAGCAATGATTACTATTTTAATTTATTTTCAAAATATGATAGAATGAAAATGGATGATAGAATGTATTCACTGGCATTATTTATTATACGCAAACATGAAAAATTTGTTCCGCCAATCGAATCTCTCGTGGTCGGCGAGAGCTCCGCAAACTTCTATTTTCTACCTCGTGGCCTGATCCCTCAGCAATGATATTCGTGATACACCGATACACGAGAGGTTTTGTTCGTTCATGCACGAATTTTTCTACTCCCGCATTTCTCTCGGCCACTATATGTACATACGCATATGTATACAGTAAAAATTGTGTCTTTCAAGAAGAGAAGCACTCTCGCCGAGATATTTGAGATATTTTTCCAGCTGCTATATATACGAGTACCACGTCTACATCTGTATATTCTTAAAAAACATGTGCATATATCGCATACATCACATGGATCGTATGCATATATGCGTTATTTTTATATGTCTGAAAATGTCACGTGGTATGGATTCGCACGCGATGGTTTTATATATCGACGAGTGAAGCTCGCCCTCTACGGACCATCGGAGTACTACGAGACACTTTTCTTGCAATCTGCAATGTGACACCAGTGAGATGCACAGACTGTATCAACCTTGTCGACGATGGATGGAACGAGGGAGGAGTAAGAAGCGTGGCAAGCTGTGAGGTTCCTAATCCCCATCCCACATTTGCATCGTCTAGTTTACTTTCGCGCGAATAACCATCGAGCCTGTAACTATATATGTATAGTTACGGGTTCGATGTTTATATATATATTGCAAACATATATAACCAAATACAAGAGGTTTCGACGTGAAATGTACGTCTGTACATAGAGATCCCCGGGTTTTTTCATCCCCCAACTTACCAGGTACCAGTATATCTATGGTCATACGACATCGATAGGTGTAGATTTATACGTATATGGAAGGCAGCATGCCCCCGAGATCGAGTCTCGAGTATCTAATTTCGTTCGGCTCGCGGGCATTCTAGAGTGAATCGGTGTGAAAGAAAGAGGAAGAGGGAAAGAAGTAGGGGTGGGGGATGGAAAATACACCCGGTAAATAATATAAAACTCCGATGCTCGTATAGCCTCGAAGCAATATACTTATCTGTGTATAGTGCACGGTTTGAATACGTTCTCGACCGTCGTGAACATTTTTCTCGCCCTAGACGCCAGCGTTTATGACACAGTTGTAGAATGTATAGGAAGCGCGAAATCGCGCAATACACACGCGTACACGTAGTCGAGCTATGCACATGTATCGAAATGTTACTATGGGATGCTGCGATATTTTCTGAATTTTCATGGGTACTTTTAATACACAATTTCTATGGCATGCACATACAGCGAAAAGTAGGTCCTCGACATCTCAATGGATTTTTATAGTCGCTGTTTGCAAGTAACGCGCCTTGATACAGAACATGTTCGTAACATTTCATCTTATTTGCTCTATTAAACTGGATGTCATTGAATTTTCTTTTCCGCAATACCGAGGTAGGAAGGTAGGGTTTGTGAAATCGGTTTGAAAGCAAATGACAAGAATCGAATACGGGGCATGACCTCTTTGACTTCTAAAGGCGTACATATACGCTCTCACGAGTCTATCAATTGGTATATACGATAGGCGTATAACATATATATGCTCGCTGCATTTTTTGCTAAAACACATTTATTGAGTTACCGATTGAGTCAACATGGATTTTATCGTTCTATGTAGCATAGCAACGAGATATCGGCAACTGTTTCAATATTGTTCGGCAATTGTTTCAGTATTTTTCGGCATTTGTTTCAGTATTGTTCGGCAATTGTTTCAGTATTGTTCGGCAGTTGTTTCAGTATTGTTCTGTGCTCTCGGCATCGACGATGGTAGAGAATTTACTAACAAGGGTTGAACAAGGGGGCAGCTCGGCTGATCGGCCGAGTACGCAGAATTTACCGCAACCGTTCGTCTCCCGCTGGCATCAGAGTTTACCGGTTTCGTCACTTGCGGAAAAACAAGAAGTGGTGGTTTAAGTTATCGGCTGATACGAATTTCGTCTTCGATGTGGATCTTCTCATCTCGTCGATATTGTTGTGGGAACTTACAATTTTTCCTTATGTCATGAGCTATGCAATGGACCTGTATCCTCATTACACAACTTCTCGTCGATATTGTTGTGGGAACTTACAATTTTTCCTTATGTCATGAGCTATGCAATGGACCTGTATCCTCATTACACAACTTCATTGAAAAAGCAGTTAAAGAATACTATGCGCGCACTCACGTACCCAATCATTATCAAAAAAGCCGAAATTAATCTGACTTTTCAATCAACTGATAGAATTATTTTTGCAACGAACAATCGGAGGAATAAACGTGACACCCTTGATCGAAAAATTATTTATTATAGTAAAAGGTAGAAAAGAGGCTTCGTACTTTGCTCTGTGCGTATCCATCGTTAAAGAATCGAGATGCATTAGTACTAGGAATAATGGGAGCATATTAGAACCGGCAACGTACAAAGGTGGCAGCATCAAATCCGGGAGATTCTACATTGAGCATGAACATTCTGGCTGATCGGCTGTATGCGGTGAGAGCAAAGGGGTCGCTGAACGTTCGTACGCGAGAGTTTGGCTTTATAAACAACATTGAAACACTTAAGTATCTACGATTTTCAAAGGAACAAACGACTTATAATACCTTTGTATCGTAGCCTCATACTTTATCATATGTGTACACTGCTAGATAATTTAGACGCATTGGTGCAACCTGTAAAGGTCGATTTACATCGGACGAACAAAGAGCTAGAGCTAGAACAAGAGCATTCTTTCTTGATCTTTTAGTGTAAACGAAAGTTCGTCTTCAGCGTTTACACCAAAAGATCAACGAGCAGAAATGGAAACCAAGAATTAGAATTCGCTAGAACACAAGAACGCTTTGAAGAGACTGCTCCGGGCAGCGAGCATGCCCGAATACTCAAGAACGCTCTAAACAACTGTTCGCACGTCGTAGTGCCGTTTACATCAAGCGAGCGAGCATTCTTAGAATATTCGATAGAATCTTTACGAACACAGACGGAACAAGGAAAGAATGATCTACGTCTGTTTACACTAAAAGAATTTGATAGAGTGGGAATAGAATGAGCATTCGCTCGTCTGATGTAAATCGGCCTTAAGGTTTCAAACGCATTGAAACAGGTTAACATACGTGCAACCGTATAAACGCGGAGAAGGGATGTTATCTATTGCTTTCTCAACAACTGATTACCCCGTAAGCTCTGCCGGCAAAGGGCATCGTTCGTTCATGGAATGTTCGTGCGTGGAACGTCATCACGTCTCTCACGTTTGTAGTGCGTGATCAAATCTCGCTGAGCGTCATCAAGGGAGGGTCTTTCATTCGTCGTTTACATTTGGCGAGTGAAAGTAGATCATCGGAGTGTAAAATCGCGAAAGAAATATCGCAGTAAAAGCCAATGTCTCTTGTCGTTGCAAAATTTCACCACGAGGTGTAAAAAATGCTGAGAAAAAATAAGTTAAAAGAAAAAGCTTCATGCATGAAGAAGATATATGAGGGCATGCATCATATTCAAGTTCAAATGTTAAGAATGTGTAAAATATCAATCGTTTCTCTTTCTAAGAAATAAATTAATTGACCATTCCTAACGTTTAGCTTCCATTAGTTCGTTCGCCCAGCGCAATTTGCAAGCTGGATAACCAGAAGCTCCAAGTCAAATATTTGCGCATCGTTGCCGCAAGAACCGTACTTACACATAGAGAAACGCTGATCTTTTTTCAGTTGCGTAGAGCCGGGTTGAGAGATTTCCGAATAGGTTGTTGATATCTAATTATTTGTTCGTTGTACAAATTAGAGGCCTGGTCATTTTTCATTCGCCTAATCAGGTGGTAATGCTAAGTTTGTTCCACCCCGTGTAAGCCTTCGTCGAGTGAAGAAAAATTCAGAGTCGTATTAATTGTGAAAAGGTTTTTTGCACGAAATATTGTGATCTATAAATCTTTTATCAAGCATTTGAGCGCTCTTATTGACCCTCCATAATTTGATTAATGGTTGGTCCATCAGCTATGTCATCTAAATATATATTTACATAAATTTATTTTAGACGGTGCACTTCGAGATGTCCTCCTTATAGTTTTATTTTGCAAAATTGTTTTCTGTGTTTCATGTTTTATTTTTAAAATCTAGATTGTTTATAATTCATACATATATATGAAATACAATTTCGACCTTTTAAAATTTTTTAACGAGACGAGAGCGAAGAACACCGCAATATTTACAACATGTTCGAAGAACTATGTTTAATGCTGTCATCCCACATATCAAATCTTTTTTCTAATGGATTTTCGATGACGTTTGATATTTTTCAGGCATGTTCGGTACAGACGGCCAACTCGTACCGGGTACTATGTGCGACCATCAGTTCATCAGTTCACAGTCGACACCTCAGCATGGCCGTTTTTATTCGCCACGATACCCATCCTCGTATCCGAAGAATATTCGATGCTCCTATATATTTCGTGCAAGGTACGTTTGAATATAATAACATTTGCCTGAGCCCATACTTCACTTGAATTTATGTTATTATGTACTCCCATATAGGTATAGATAAGTTCAATAGGATAAAACCGTGCGGTGCGTTACGAAGGGATAAATTGAGTGTGTGTTAATTACTTTATTATAATGAAAAATTGTTTACCCTCTGTCTTACATATTCATGCTTTAGTATTATCCCTAGATTACTTCTTCACATTATTTTATGAGTTCGCGTCTTTTTTTACCAACCGAGCCACAGTATTATACGCTCCAAGCCCCCAAGAGCGCGATTCGTAATTTGTCCAGCATGCCGCATCGGATAACGATGAAATTTAGATTAGCCAACGCAGAATTGTGGCAAAAAGTGGCTGAGCTAAATTTCATCCTGATCGTTTACGGCGTAGCCCAAAATTTACGAATCGCGTTTTGCGTCTCTCTCGCGCTCAAGGGAGAACCATAGCCTGTTCACCCGTATATGTCATAAGACCGATCAAAAACATGTTCCTTGGGCTAATTTTCAAATAGGAACAGTGTCTCCGGTAATGAATTAAGAGCATTTTTCTTCGTTGCAATAATTTGTTAAAAAGATGTCCGCTCTCTTGAGGTATCCCAACACTGGTGGAGAGATGGACTTTGGATTTTAAACATTTTAACTAGTTCGTTTAGAAATCGCTCGAAATGAACTTTTGACATGATTCAATCATGTTCGGTATCGAAATAGGACCATTATGATCCTTATCATCCCCTATGATCCCTTAAAACTAGTAGATAAAAATGGTTTCCAAGCGAACAGACATATCAACTCAAAATCTCCCCAAGCTCCCTAATCCTTAATCCTCAATCTCCTAGTCGTAATCTTAAAATCTCGTTTTTATCTTGGTGCTACGGGGCATTTTGCGATATTGGAATAGCTTGATCCGTTCTAGACTAGTGTTTGCTCGATAGTATAGCTACATCACCTTTAAATCTACCAAAATGGAGTTCTCGTATCTTTCTTGCTAAAATTTTCTTCTTTGACGTTGCACGTATATACAAACTTAACATCCGATCTACAAAGCTGTTTATTTTTTAAAAAGATTTAATAGATACACATTTTAAAAACGCATGTGGATGCGCGACATCACGAAAAAACTTCTGTTTTCTTTATTCTTTTTTCGGTACTCAAGACTTTGGCACGAAGAATCAGAAAAAAATAAGATCTTGCGATGTGCAAAATGCCGGAGAATTTATTATTTCATGAAAAATAGTTCGCGAATTTTTTTTTGCTCTTGTGTTTGTCTGCGTGTTGGTTATTTTTAAAGGTTTTGTTATGAAGTTTCAAACGGAAATGAAAAGCATTGCACGTATGTAAAATAATACATAATTTTCATTCTTTTGTTTCATAAAAATTAGTTCGCGTATTTTTCGTTCTTTTTAATGGAAAGTTGTATTTGCCAAATAGTTAATATTTCTTGTTTTAAATTTGTATAGAATTTTTCGTGCATCTATAACGAGCTCATTTTCAAAAAGCCGTTTATTAGATTCCCTCGGACCCCTTTTCCTTCGTTTCGTTTCGCCCCTTACCGACCTTGTTCCACGATGATGCCGGCGACCCCCGTTTTAGTCCCGCGTTCTCTTTCCAACGAGGCCCGCCAGTTTCCTCCTCTAGTCACCAGAAATTTTGCGGCTTCCGGCTTGGAACAACTTTTCTCGTTCCTCACAGCCACCTCCTTGTTACAACGCTCGTGAAAGTTCTCCTGTCAGGAACACCGTGTCCGGGACAGCCGAGCTTACCCCAAAAAAATTGCAAAACCTGAGGGAGCGGGAGGTAGTGGAGAGCCAGTGAGAGAGAGGGAAAGAGGGAGAAAGAAAGAAAAAAGAATGACCGGGCAAAAAAGAGAAGAAAAATGAAACAAAAAAGTACTGATGGATACGAACGCACGAGAACAATGAACAAAAGAGCTAAGCGTGAAAAGAGCCTTGAATTATCGTCGTTCGTTATCATTGTTTATCGCAAGCTTCGTTCAGTTTTTATTTATTATGTTTCGCTATTTAATGCTCGTTATTTAATTCTGTCACCTCATACATGACGTTAAAAAAGTATACAATTTTTTATTTTTAACCAAAGACACTGAAATGTTTTCAAATTGAAATAATAATGCTCGTTACAACTCGCCATAGAAACTTCAAGCCTGCTCTTTCATTTGCCCTTCGTTATATCCAGCTTCCATTTTCTCTCGGATTTAATTACTTATTTATCGTGGCTATTAAACACCCACGAACAGTACATTGGGGCGTACGGCACGACGGAGTTACAACGCCGGAGATTAGCGAAATAGAATAAACGCGTGCGTTATAATCGTGTCTATTATAAGGAAGGATAAGGAGATTTCCTGGAACGAGCCCCAACAGCACACTCCGGGGATAGAGATACGTGTTGGATAATGCATTCACTGCATTCCCGTATCTACAAACATATGCTATATATGTATATTCATACATCCACATACGCTCAGAAGTTTGTCTCCGTTCCAGCTGTACGCACGGTGAAAATGGTGCAAGCTTGCCCTTGTGGTACACGATATTGCAATTCGTCTGGTCAGGGATGGGCAAAAACAAACATTATCCTACGTTCTAATTTTTTTGAACATTAATTTGAAACGTACCGAATTGTTTATATCTATTTTTTTTAATGGTGCGCGTCTGTATTTACCGGCACGTGATCTTTATGAATTTTATTCATTAGGTTATTCGCCCAATTACTTACACCATAAAGATCTATTCTTATGATGTCTTAAAATTGGGGTTCATAATTTACTTTCTAAACTGGTGTACTTATCTGTTTATCCATACATAAGATGTATATTTATTCAATTAATTATGTATCTATATGTTTATATATTTCATCATATGACTGTGTTTGCTGTTTTATATTTTACAGAACGAAGGAGAGAATCCGAATCGTGTTCGAAGAGATATCTCTGCAAAAAGGAGATCTAAGGTAGGTAGTTGAAATAAATAAAGGCGCCGAAAGCTTTTCCTCATACTATTTATATGCGAGTCTCGAAACGCCAACTACTATTTGCATATTGCCAAAAGGAAAGGGAAAGGTGTTGAGACGAAAGAGGAGGGGAAGAAACGTTCTTGCAGACGCTTCAAATTTCTATCGAGTTTTCAAAAAGCTTCGGGCAAAAGAAGGTCGCAGAAAGATTTTGTATACGGCGGGGTAGGGAAAGGGGTTTTGAGGGCGGGAGATATAAAACTCTCGTACGTCGGTTTATAAAATTTTCCTCCTTGGAGCTTTTTCGTGACAAGCTTTGAGATTTTCTTCTCATACTACATCCCTCTTTAAACCCCCGCCCGTGCCCTTTTCCTTCTTTCTTTCATTCTTTCTTTCGCCTCATCGATGTGTGCTCGGCGCAAGAGGAACGAATATTAAGCTTCGAATATTCTTTCGCGATTCATCGATTTAAAACTTATCTAAGACAAAGTTTGCAGCTTCTTTCAGCGTATTTAATATACGGCTGCTATTTAATTGGATCATCTCCAACCATCAGATCGATCGTTTCCATCTTCTCGCTGATTGTAATTAACAAGGCCTCCGTTTTGTGTTCCGACAATTTCAGTCCCGCTGCATCGATCCAGCATTGAATCCGATCATACGAGTATTCGAAGATTAGATGTATTTCCTCTAGGAACTTTGCAACTACGACCACCATCACATCGTCGGCAATGGCTATTGTCTCGACTTTTGCTGCCAGTACTACTTTTAGTAGGGCATCATACATTATATTTCACAGAAGTGGTCCAAGCACCGAGCTCTAGGGAATACCTTCGGTAACCTCATACTATGTAGGCCCATTTTCCGTTTCGTACCTGAGGAATATATCACTGAGGTAACTCTTCATCGTCCTTTTCAAGTACGCTGGCATTTTTAGTCTATCTAGTTCGAGACAGATGTGGTCACACTTGGATAAATTGAAGGCGTCGAATTCTGATATCGAGGGCAACAACCAGGCAGTATTTCGTGGCTCTTCTTTTTCATCTTTTTCTTGTCATTGCCGCTTTCACTTTGTTGACTACTCGTTCCATTGCGTCTAGCGTTGTTGGGCGCGATTTCCGGAAGCCTTACTGGTGATTCGCTAGAGAGCTTCCAATGGCGACTTCGAGCCGATCGCGTATGATGCGCTCCAGAATGTTCCGGCAGAATTGAGCATACACAGGGGGCAATATGGCGACGGATCATCCGGTAATTTCTTTCCCTTGGATAAAAAAATCAGCTTTTGCCACTTCTAGCGCTCAGGGAAGACTGCTTCTCTAAGGCACGCACCGTACATGTCCAAGAACATGTCTAGAGCTCCATTGATGGATGTTTTAATGCGGAATTTAGCATGCTGTTCATTCCCGGTGCCTTCTTGTTTCCCACCTTGCTGCAACCTCGAAGCAGTTCCTCCAGTGTAAACGGAGATATAACGTCTCCGCCCACCTGGTTTGCTTGGAAGTTTACTGATTACTGTTCTGGAAACAGAGTCGTGTCGATGGTCTTCAGTTGTTCGAGACAGGTAGGCTGTTATCTTGACAGACTTTTCAGCCGAGGCATGCCGATCTTGTACGGTCTGCTTCATGGATCCTTGTCGACTTCGTCCTGTAATTCTATCCAAATCCGCCGCTTGCTACGGTTGATTGCCTTAGTGAAAACACAGAGCAGAGCAGATCTTTGCTCTAAGTTTCACCGGGTGCACTGCTACTAGTGACAAGTACAAAGTCTCGAGACGTATAGACTTATACGAATATATCCGGCACTCGTGCCCTACCCTAAATGAATGCCTGAAAGTTACCTCCTGCAATTCGGCACCAGATCGTGGAACTTATGTTTCGTCGTTATTGATATGACTCAGTCATGATATCGAAGAAACACTGAAACCAGGGAAATATATATATTATATATACTATTGTATATTCACATTGAACGAGGGTTATATGAATCTTGAATAATTCGTATATTTGAGAACCACGGAATTCCATTATCCTGCCTTGATGGAGCATTTCCAGCTAACGTTAGCGGGCAACACTAGTGTAACCGCCTGAAAAAGGTGATTTTTGAGAACTTTTTTTAAAGAAAACTACTGCATGGAATGCTTCAATATTTCGAAGATAGATTATAAATACATGATAAAATTTTTGGACCAAAACATTGAAAATTAGGCGAGTTATTTGCAATCTCCCAAGGCTCAAAAAGGCCCCCCACTGCTGCAGTGAAAGCGACCTTCACAGTGCCTGAAATAAATAAAAAAGTTTATTAAACTAGAAGGTATTGACCGTACCATGACCCTCGGTCGAAACAAAAATTGAAATTTTGCAAAATGGCGGAGTTTTTAAACAAAGTTTCGAAGATCGGATGATTTTTTTCGAGTTATAACTGCAGCAAATTTGAAAAATGTGGTGTCGTGAAAAACACGTTGTTATAGTTATAAATCGAGAAGTATCATCCCTATTGCTAATCTGCTATTCCAAGCCTATAGAATGTACCTTCTTCTTCCTCGAAACCCTCCTGTAGGTCTGCTGAAGCCTTTTTCGAGGTGACCGACCCTCTTTCGAAGTAGCCTGTTGACGATGATCAGCTACTCGTAGCCTCGTATTATCTCTGTCAGCGGTATAATCGGTTGTTGGAAGGAGGATGAAAGAAGTCAATAAACCCCCATCGTTTTTGCCGGCCTATTTTTTTCTTGGACATTTGATTTGGATTGTCGATTATTATTCCCTACGAATCCAAAGACATTTTTTATATAAATGTGAACCCCCAAGAGGAAAAATTAACGACGAGTTAGGTCCATTTCGGCTCTCAGAATTATTCAGAAATGGATGACGCTGAAATACCAATGTTGATTCACCCTTCATATAGGAGCAAACTTTGCACCAGAGAAAGGGGTTCGTTCGTGTCGAACCTAATGTACCATTCAGGTAATCAAACAAATTTGCTGAAACGTTTATTCACTACAACTGAACCACGTCGATGAGTCACAAAGTTGTAACAGATAGGGGACGTTAATCGAAGGTTTCACGCGCTATTGGCCGTTCATGCCTTTTTAATTCCGTTTATTGATCAAATCGTGTCTATTATTCATTTGCTTATAATTAACTTAATTAACTTTCGTTTTCCCATGACCAAATCTAGGTTTTATTGTTCTTTATTTTATTTATTTTTCATAATTTTTATTTTCCAATCATTTTATAAGACTTTATTAATCTTCATAATTTTGTATTATCTTTTATAAACTTCTGTGGCATTATTACTTACTTGAAATTCATTTTTTTTATTAATTTGGAATATTTTTGCGTTCTTACGACGATGATCTCCTCCACTTTTGTCTTGTCAAATTCGATCCATAACACCGAGATATTTGAGCCCTGGGCATTGAATTCACTAGCTCCACCTATCGTCGATTAGCCGAGGCCACATAGACGGTTCCCTTACTCTCCCTGTCTCTCACGCGCACACACACACACACCCTCTCTTACCCGCGCCGCTCGCATGCGCCGGACATGTTCTGTATTCCGGTAGGCTAGTCAACGGTGATAATGCGCGTTCCACATATTCAATAGAATATAGGACACGTGATCGTCCGAGTGCAGCGATGCTCAACTTCCGGAAGATCAAGATAATAACGCGATAGATAATGACGTGATGGAGCTTCGTAGATTCACGTATCTGCATATACCTATATACACCGCTTTCCTAAATGTGCATATACACGTACTTATATGAGAAAGTGATATAGACGCAAGATATATGCATCGCTGACCAGAGAATTCTCCATCTATCTCTGTATCTCTATCCAAATGTTCGAACGATCAAGTGAATATAGCAGCGAGCAGAATCGAGGCAGTGAACCAAGCTCAGCTTTGGCAGAGCGTTGCTAATCGCCGTACAGAAGGACATCGAGAGATAGAGAGAGAGGTGGGGAGACAGCTATTCACTATATCGTTTACATATGTATTAAATAATAGGGGTCCCAATACAGAGCCCTGCGATATAGCATAATCATTCTCTATCTGGCTAAATAATAGGTTTGTTCTTTTTCGGCGAACTCCCCAGAAAACCCTACACTAGTTTAATAAGTATACACTGAACTATATACCTATATTTATTGAATTAGTGCAGGGATTTCTGGGGAGTTCGCCGAAAAAGAACAAACCTAATATGTCACCAACGAGTACTTGCTGTCTTTTATTGCACAAGTATGATTTAAACCACTTCCTAATTTTCGAACTAGTTTTTCTCTATTTACCGTTTCGAATGCTCGCTTCGAGTGCATGAATTTTATAGCTATTATATTGCCCGCACTAATTAATAATTTCCATTCATCTTTGATCGTCTGGAATACAGTTTCATACGAGTGTTGTTTCTTGACTTTTGATTGGTCTTTTGTAATTGTATCGTTTTTCTCTAAATATGTTTCTATTTGCTCTTTTACATCGATTTATAACACCTTTTCGTTAATTGGAGTTATAATGATAGGCTGATATTCACTCGCCTTCTGCGGTTTATTTACTTTTGTATAGGAATAATTGTGGATGTTTCTACCCATTCGAACATTGGCCAGTTCTCAACGAATCATAATATACACCTATATAAATTCATCTTTGATGACATAGAATATTGATTTCAGTTCGTTACTTGATATCCCCTTTTCCGATCCCTTTCATTTTATTTAGATGCTTTCTCCCAATTATTTCAAAACTTTCTATTGTGTCTTTCATTTCTATCACACATCTAAATTTTTTTTGAATGATTTACTCACTTCTCCTTTTATTGAGTTAACTATCTTCTTAATGCTTTCTATGTAAAATATATTAAACTTATCCGATATATTGTAATTCTAATACTATCTATTTCAAAGTCTATACTTTTTGCCAAGAATTATTGTTCTATTAGGTCTCCTTTCATTATTTCTTCCAAAGATCTCCACCATGACGAAGAATCCTTCTTCTTTTGATCTATTAGCTTCTTTTGTGTTCTGTCTTTTCAATTTTGATAAGTTTAATTACAATGTTTCCTTCTACTATATATTTTAACCAATCCTGTTCGGTGCTTGTAGTTACAACTATCGGATTCGCCTTATCCCTTTCCAACCTACTAGTATACATTTTCCTTTTACTATGACTGATTCAACTACCATATATCTACTAAAAATTTATAAAGTCCCCATCCAATACACTCGGTGAGTGGTTTATTACAATTATTACCCCTTGAAATATTCTATCCTGAACTTCTACCACTATAAACCAACAGTTTACTATTAATTTCTTTACGTAGACTACATAGTACTTGATATTGTTTTTTTAATCGCCTTTTTTAAAGTTGGACACTCCGTAGTTAGGGCAGCACATTCATCACTTATCTATAGATTGTATATTCGAATTTTGAACTTATATACACTTTACACATTTTTTCACTGTTGTCGTACAATCACGCGAGTTGTGATTACCTGCATATTTATGGCACTTTTTGTCCCACATACAATTTTTTGCCATGAGATAGTATGTCCAGCATTCGAAGCATCTTTTAATATTGATGTGATTAAATACAGGACATTTCTTCCATCCCACATTTATTTTTGCTTTTTGCTCGTGCGTCACTTTATTTACCTCTATTATTATTGTTTCTTCTATTATTTTTCCTCTCTTCGATTACTCTCTTCAGCATCCGCATATTTGCTGTATTTATTTTATTCTGTCCCTTTACCGTATTTATAAGTTCATTATCATCTGAATTCATTTCTTCGACATCTACGAGTACACTTAGAATGTTTATCTTTCATTTTGATGGAGACGGCTCTATCCTTGTATAGTTTTCTCCTAGGTTAGCTTCAACCGTCTCTTCTCCTGTTTCACACTTCATGGCCACTATTCCCTTGCATCCGTTTCTTCCGCAGAGAGGGAAAGAGAAGAAGAGAGAAGGAGAAAGAGAAAGAGACTCGATCGTTACGCGATATCCGAAAATTTTTCCTAGTTACAAACTTCCGGTTAATTTCGTATATACATAACATTCTACGCTCTCTCTGGCGAGAGTCGAGGCTAGATAACCGAGATGGTGATTATACTCGGTACTGTGTGCCCGTGGGGCACGATCGTGTTTTTCCCATAAAAGTAGATTCGAGAGGTCTAGGGGGGTTACAGGCTTCTATAGTCATGCTGGGAGCCCCTGAGACTCGACATTACTATCTCCATATTCTGAATGCACACCTATAACATGCTAATATAACGTGCATACTTGAATCACACACCCACCTACACACACACACACGTACGCACGCACGCATATGTGTGTGCGTGTGCGCGCGTGCGTGCGTGCGTGCGTGCGTGGCTTGGCCTTGAACATGGATACATTTTTCAAGACGACTGATGAATGCCTTACAGCATCGCAGAACAATATCCGCCGGAACGTCATTGCAGGCATGACGAATAGGGTGTAGCTTCAAGGCCTAAATTTTGAACACTTGTTAAACTGATTTTTTTGTAATTAAGCTGCAATTCTTGTGTATTATTATTAATAAGATAATTGTCTTTACGTTTAATTGGGATTGTTTTTCCCTAATGGAATTATAAAATAATGGACGGAGAAAAAAACGTTTTAAACAAAGGTTATTTGTTTTAAGTCGTAGATTATGAATGTGTAACGAAAAATATATGCTTCCGTTTGAAAAAAAGAAGTTGACCTTGAAATAACCTTGAAAACATAATGTCAATCGAAAACGGAAAAAACAAAATTTGATCAAACAATTTCTTTTACTGTCACTTTCATATATGTGTGTATTCCCGAGTAACGAAACAGGTATCCTTTATTATTAGTCCTTCTGTGTTTAATATTTCGATTTGATATAGAGATGTTACTCTATTTAAAAAAAATTGCAGCCCTTCGTGTCCACCTCTAAAATGTCATTACGTATAATTACGATTCCGTTAAGAGAGTCAACATTCGGCTCTCGAGAATGCAGACCTTTAAGAGTGCAACACGAGCCTCGATAACGGATAATCCCATGACCGTTAGCCCGAAGCGCGATGTCGCCGGCGTGGAGTGACGTTAGGTACTTAGCGGTATGAAGTGCCAATGGTCGGTCGTACGAGAACGCGAAGGGGGTGAACGAGAAAAAGAAAAATACATTCCCACGGGAAAGGAGAGGTCGATAGGTCGTTGAAAAAAAAAACGAGAGAGGGCACTGGGAACTGAAAAAAAGAAGGTCTACCCGGGATATCTCGGGGCCGATTCGTAGTCGCTAGAGGGCTGCTTCGAGATTCCAATTGGAGGTTTCGTCATTGTGAAGGTCAGAGTCCCAGTGTGCTCGAAGGCACGAATGAAATTAAGAGGCAGTGTAACAGCCGACGGGCGCTTCGAAAACGGCATCCCTATTTGTACGAGCACTGAGCAAATGATCGGGTTAAAATTTGGCCAGTACATAGATAATTATGGCACACGGTACATGAGAGTCGCGTTTTTTCGAAATTTTGAAAAAAATTTTGCAGATTCGACTTATCATTGGAGAAATGAGACAATTCTTCATAGTGCACCGATTCGATCGAAATTTCCCGACTCTCACGCACTAGAGCATTAACAAACGCACATTTTGAGCTTTGTTTCGTTAAATTTGATGCAAAATTGGCTTCAAAAATAGGGATGCCGTTTCATGAAAGAAAAAAGCGAGATTTTTGTCAGCGCTACGAGAAAATAGTGTGACGAAATTCCGCGCGAAGCGCTGACGCAACATTCTCACGAGGTCGGTAAGTGCTGTGGCCCGCGCGACGGAAGGGGCTGCCGCGAGAGAGCAAGGCATAGCCGCGCCACGTGTACCCGTTGGACTTTGCCCTGCACGGAGACCTAATATAATGCGTCGCGCGTTAGGCGTGAGGTATAGGCGCGAGTCGTGCCTATACCTCGTAGCTACCCCTCCCAGCCCCCTCGCCCACCGGCGCTCTCATGAAATGAGTACAGTGCGAATCGTAGGTAAGGGCCTCGCTACGCACTGTAGAGCGTTCGCTCCATGCTCGCCGAGACCGAAAAACTCGGCGGCAACTCGAAAACGAAATCCCTAAATTCTCCGGCACTAATCATCCGATCGGGTTGAAATTTCGAGGTGAGCTCCAGAATGATGGTGCGGGGTACCTGAGACTCAGTTTTTTTTTAATGTCGAAAGCGCAACCGCTTTTTTTTTTATAAAAATGATCCAATTTTCATGGTAGCACGATGTTTCTCGTCGCGTTGATGCTACATGGAAATATGCACATTTTGGACTTTGTTTTATATCATTTGATAAAAAAATGACCGAAATATAGCAATTTAAGTTTTTATGCAACGCGGGTCTAGCGACGGCAAGTTCCGGGGCCCGGGCGGCGGGAGGGGTAGCCATGAGAGTCCAAGGCATAGGCAGTCCTCGTGTACATGATGGTCTCTGCACCGAAACCTAACTCGTCGCGTGTATATATATAGATCAGTCACCTCTAAGAAATCAAATTTTCCATATCGTTAGTTCCTGACGAGATAACGTACGTGTCGCATATTTTTTTTAAATGCAAAATTTTTCGAGATATGAATATTCGAGTATTTTCCGACTTTTTAATCAATAAATTATTACATACCTTCTTTCCTTTAATTTTTTTTTTTAATTAAAGTTGTGACAAAAGTACTATAATTTATTATAAAAATATTTAAAACGTAAATAAAAATTACTTGGTACTATTTACTTAACAAATGATTTTTCAATGATTTTTTTAACTGTTAGGGATACGATGGACAATTTAAAAAAAAACCTGTGTGTGTGTTCTTCACACATGCAAGAAGTGAATACTTCTGGTATCCGGCTTTTCGTCGGAATGAAAAATTAAAAATATAATCATTACAATAATCGTTAAGATGATTAAAAACAATCATTTAAAAATCTTTAAAAAACTGTGTTGCGGAGCCTGATGAGGCTAACTCAGAGACCTGCGGAGCCTATAGAAGGCGCTCGGACAGAATACAGACTCTTTCAGAAACCCTGCGGAGACCTATATAAGAACAGCAAAAATAATTTTCATGAAAATGATTACAATTACAAAGATTTATTAAAATAACAATTTATAACAATTATCTAAATAATAATCTATTATATCCGAAGGCCCCGCAGCGCTTTCGAAAGACTGCGCAGGGTTGTAGAAGGCCTGCGGGAGCTGTTGGAGGCCTTCTAAAGCCCAGCGCAGTCCTTCGAAAGTGCTGCGCAGAGTTGCAGAAGGCCTGCGGAGGCTGTAGGAGGGCCCGCAGCACTTTCGAAAGACTGCGCAGGGCTTTAGAAGGCCTCCTACAGCCTCCGCAGGCCTTCTGCGACTCTGCGCAGCATTTTCGAAGGACTGCGCAGGGCTTTAGAAGGCCTCCTACAGCTTCCGCAGGCCTTCTGCAACTCTGCGCAGCACTTTCGAAGGACTGCGCTGGGCTTTAGAAGGCCTCCTACAGCTTCTGCAGGCCTTCTACAACCCTGCGCAGTCCTTCGAAAGCACTGCGGGGCCTTCGGATATAATAGATTATTATTTAGATGATTCTTTTAAATTGTTATTTTAATGAATCTTTGTAATTGTAATCATTTTCATGAAAATTATTTTTGCTGTTCTTATATAGGTCCCCGCAGGGTTTCTGAAAGAGTCTGTATTCTGTCCGAGCGCCTTTTATAGGCTCCGCAGGTCTCTGAGTTAGCCTCATCAGGCTCCGCAACACAGTTTTTTAAAGTTTTTTAAATGATTGTTTTTAATCATCTTAACGATTATTGTAATGATTATAATTGTAATTTTTCATTCCGGCGAAAAGCCGGATACCAGAAGTATTCACTTCTTGCATGTGTGAAGAACACACACACAGGTTTTTTTTTAAATTGTCCATCGTATCCCTAACAGTTCAAAAAATCATTGAAAAATCATTTGTTAAATAAATAGTACCAAGTAATTTTTATTTACGTTTTAAATATTTTTATAATAAATTATAGTACTTTTGTCACAACTTTAATTAAAAAAAAAAATTAAAGGAAAGAAGGTATGTAATAACTTATTGATTAAAAAGTTGGAAAATACTCGAATATTCATATCTCGAAAAATTTTGCAATTAAAAAAAATATGCGACACGTACGTTATCTCGTCAGGAACTAACGATATGGAAAATTTGATTTCTTAGAGGTGACTGATCTATATATATACACGCGACGAGTTAGGTTTCGGTGCAGAGGCCATCATGTACACGAGGACTGCCTATGCCTTGGACTCTCGCGGCTACCCCTCCCGCCGCGCGGGCCGCGGAACTTGCCGTCGCTAGACCCGCGTTGCATAAAAACTTAAATTGCTATATTTCGGTCATTTTTTTATCAAATGATATAAAACAAAGTCCAAAATGTGCATATTTCCATGGAGCATCAACGCGACGAGAAACATCGTGCTACCATGAAAATTGTATCATTTTTATAAAAAAAAAAAGCGGTTCCGCTTTCGACATTAAAAAAAAATGAGTCTCAGGTACTCCGCACCATCATTCTGGAGCTCACCTCCAAATTTCAACCCGATCGGATGATTAGTGCCGGAGGATTTAGGGATTTCGTTTTCGAGTTGCCGCCGAGTTTTTCGGTCTCGGCGAGCAAGGAGCGAACGCTCTGCAGTGCGCAGCGAGGGCCTTACCTACGATTCGCACTGTACTTATTTCAATAGAATGACGGCGGTTGAGAGGGCTAAGGCGTTGTAAGCTTGTCCGGTCATCAGCGGAATCGATGGATCGATTCATCCCTACGACAATTTTTTTTTTTTCGTGTTAACAATTTCATATATTTTTGCTACGAAAATGGCACAATAACGTCTCATAAAACTATAATATTTACCGATTACTCTCGAAGTAACACGACCAACAATAAGACCCACATCATTCACGTCGATGATACAATTAAAAATAAATTCAAACAATACTGTCTTCCATTTGAATGCATTAAAAACAATTAAGACGGTGCTATTTATTCCGATTTTGAGAAAATTAAATTCGATTTCTATACGCGTAACGTCGGGTGCGACGAAGTAATACCCGAGGCTGCCACACCGAGTACCCATTCTTCACGCGTACTGAAATTGAACAATTATTTTCTCCATAACGAAACAAAATACATTGATGAAAATTTTTAGTAGCATATTGGAGGGTTCAAAGTTTCTCAAAAAATAAAAAACAAAATTCTTCAGAAACTTTGAACCCTCCAATATGCTATAAACAATTTTCATGGATGTTTTGTTTCGTTATGGAGAAAATAATTTTTCAATTTCTGTACGCGTGAAGAATCGGTACTCGGCGTGGCAGCCACTGGTATTACTTCGTCGCACCCGACGTTACGCGTATAGAAATCGAATTTAATTTTCTCAAAATAGGAATAAATAGCACCGTTCTTAATTGTTTTTAATGCATTCAAATGGAAGACAGTATTGTTTGAATTTATTTTTAATTGTATCATCGACGTGAATGATGTGGGTCTTATTGTTGGTCGTGTTACTTCGAGAGTAATCGGTAAATATTATAGTTTTATGAGACATTATTGTGCCATTTTCGTGGCAAAAATATATGAAATTGTTAACACGAAAAAAAAAATTGACGTAGGGATGAATCGATCCATCGATTCCGCTGATGACCGGACAAGCTTACAACGCCTTAGCCCTCTCAGCCGCCGCCATTCTATTGAAATAAGTACAGTGCGAATCGTAGGTAAGGCCCTCGCTGCGCACTGCAGAGCGTTCGCTCCTTGCTCGCCGAGACCGAAAAACTCGGCGGCAACTCGAAAACGAAATCCCTAAATTCTCCGGCACTAATCATCCGATCGGGTTGAAATTTCGAGGTGAGCTCCAGAATGATGGTGCGGAGTACCTGAGACTCAGTTTTTTTTAATGTCGAAAGCGGAACCGCTTTTTTTTTTATAAAAATGATACAATTTTCATGGTAGCACGATGTTTCTCGTCGCGTTGATGCTCCATGGAAATATGCACATTTTGGACTTTGTTTTATATCATTTGATAAAAAAATGACCGAAATATAGCAATTTAAGTTTTTATGCAACGCGGGTCTAGCGACGGCAAGTTCGATGGCCCGTGCGGCGGGAGGGGTAGCCACGAGAGTCCAAGGCATAGGCAGTCCTCGTGTACATGATGGCCTCTGCACGGAATCCTAACTCGTCGCGCGTATATATATAGATCAATCACCTCTAAGAAATCAAATTTTCCATATCGTTAGTTCCTGACGAGATAACGTACGTGTCGCATATTTTTTTTAATTGCAAAATTTTTCGAGATATAAATATTCGAGTATTTTCCGACTTTTTAATCAATAAGTTATTACATACCTTCTTTCCTTTAATTTTTTTTAAAATTAAAGTTGTGACAAAAGTACTATATTTTATGATAAAAATATTTAAAACGTAAATAAAAATTACTTGGTACTATTTATTTAACAAATAATTTTTCAATGATTTTTTTAACTGTTAGGGATACAATGGACAATTTAAAAAAAAACCTGTGTGTGTGTTCTTCACACATGCAAGAAGTGAATACTTCTGGTATCCGGCTTTTCGTCGGAATGAAAAATTAAAAATATAATCATTACAATAATCGTTAAGATGATTAAAAATAATCATTTACAAATCTTTAAAAAACTGTGTTGCGGAGCCTGATGAGGCTAACTCAGAGACCTGCGGAGCCTATAGAAGGCGCTCGGACAGAATACAGACTCTTTCAGAAACCCTGCGGAGACCTATATAAGAACAGCAAAAATAATTTTCATGAAAATGATTACAATTACAAAGATTTATTAAAATAACAATTTATAACAATTATCTAAATAATAATCTATTATATCCGAAGGCCCCGCAGCGCTTTCGAAAGACTGCGCAGGGTTGCAGAAGGCCTGCGGGAGCTGTAGGAGGCCTTCTAAATAGGCCAAGCAAATAAAGGTTTTTTTCTGACAAAAATTTTACCCGATAACGGCGACCGCCATCAGACGCGGAACAGCCTCCCGATCATAACTGACCACTTTTCGACTCCTGATTTCCATTTTATTTTTTGTTATTAACAAATTAGTGAAAAAAAAACACTTTTTTTTCCTTTTTTGCTTATAAAACAAAAAGTAATGGAGGAATCTGTTTGGTCCCAATGGACGAATTGTAGGTAATTGAAATACGCATAAAATAAGCGCTGAAAGAAGCGGATCGGTCAATAATTAAGGGAGATACACTGAAAAAACCGAGAAAAAAAGCGTTTTTTTCAAAAATATATAACTCCGCCATTTTTTAATTTGTAGGCCAGGCTCTTCGCGAGATAGTAGGTATTGATGTGTCCTTTTTCTGTGCGAAACCTGGGTGCTGTCGGATAATTAGTTTTTGCGTTATTGCAATGAACATTTTATTTTACCATATTTTGCGGAGAGGCTCGATGCTCTGGAGGTCGTCCGATTTAAGTTTACCAAGCGGCTTTTTAAACTAGAAATGTTGACCTACAAATCGTCAATCTTAGATTTTCGTTTAATTGCGTTTAAATAGGTGGAAATCGCGCCTAAACATGAGCAAAAACGACCGAGCGCGCGAAAGTGGTCGAGTAGTGGGGGTAGACCAGCAGAATCGGGGAAGTCGCATATATAGTAATAGAAGCGCGCTCGGCCCAAGTTTCGTATCTATTTATTTGATTATTTCAGTAACCAGTGGGACTATTTTAATTTTCTTTTTTTTGAATTTGGGGTAACGCGATCACCGGAACCTGATTCTTTACTCAGATTTCATGTGAAATAAGCGGGAAACCAGTTATGCAGTTTTTATGACAGTTTTTATTACTGCATGCAAGCATAAACAGTATTTACAACAATCTTTAATAACTTTCATCATTATATAATTCAATCCTTACAATGAAACTTATAAAACTATTTACATTAGCCGCTTTCTTTTCGCGGCCTTCAAACAATTCGATTCGTCATCGAATCCGTCTGTACACATACGTTCGAGTGGAATATTAATTTCATTAAAATTGTTTTCTTCAATTTCATATTCATCCTCCGACTCAACTTGCAGATCGTTTGCATGTAAATTGAAGCATGTGCTTTCGTGACAGTGTGCACAGAGATTCGTGCAGTGCAAACCATGCTTTTTGCAGCTGCACGAAGCATCTATGTACCCTTTTTTACTGCACGAACACGAAATCTGATCGAGCAACTTCTGAGGAATGGGAGGATCGGTACTTCCTACCGGGATGAGCCGGTTTTCTTTAATTTGCCACCCCCAGTCAGTTGCTCTTAGGTCCGCATTTCCTAACCACAAATTTAATTGATAAAAAACTCTAAACGCATGTTGTTTAGCTGCTCCTTCTGTTTTTCAAATAATATTCGAATAATATTCGAATAATATTCAATAATATTCGAATAATATTCAATAATATTCTTAATGTTTAATGTACAAAGTGCAACATTGAATATTAAAAAATGATAATTGCATTATATTATATTAATGTGAGGACATGACGGTTAAAATATCTGAAAAAAAGTTTTTCGTTCATTTTACATGAAATCTGAGTAAAGAATCAGGTTCCGGTGATCGCGTTACCCCAAATTCAAAAAAAAGAAAGTTAAAATAGTCCCACTGGTTACTGAAATAATCAAATAAATAGATACGAAACTTGGGCCGAGCGCGCTTCTATTACTATATATGCGACTTCCCCGATTCTGCTGGTCTACCCCCACTACTCGACCACTTTCGCGCGCTCGGTCGTTTTTGCTCATGTTTAGGCGCGATTTCCACCTATTTAAACGCAATTAAACGAAAATCTAAGATTGACGATTTGTAGGTCAACATTTCTAGTTTAAAAAGCCGCTTGGTAAACTTAAATCGGACGACCTCCAGAGCATCGAGCCTCTCCGCAAAATATGGTAAAATAAAATGTTCATTGCAATAACGCAAAAACTAATTATCCAACAGCACCCAGGTTTCGCACAGAAAAAGGACACATCAATACCTACTATCTCGCGAAGAGCCTGGCCTACAAATTAAAAAATGGCGGAGTTATATATTTTTGAAAAAAACGCTTTTTTCTCGGTTTTTTCAGTGTATCTCCCTTAATTATTGACCGATCGGCTTCTTTCAGCGCTTATTTTATGCGTATTTCAATTACCTACAATTCGTCCATTGGGACCAAACAGATTCCTCCATTACTTTTTGTTTTATAAGCAAAAAAGAAAAAAAAAGTGGTTTTTTTTCACTAATTTGTTAATAACAAAAAATAAAATGGAAATCAGGAGTCGAAAAGTGGTCAGTTATGATCGGGAGGCTGTTCCGCGTCTGATGGCGGTCGCCGTTATCGGGTAAAATTTTTGTCAAAAACTGATGATTTTAGAGCTCTATTGCTTGGACTAAAAGCCCAGCGCAGTCCTTCGAAAGTGCTGCGCAGAGTTGCAGAAGGCCTGCGGAAGCTGTAGGAGGCCTTCTAAAGCCCTGCACAGTCCTTCGAAAGTGCTGCGCAGAGTCGCAGAAGGCCTGCGGAAGCTGTAGGAGGCCTTCTAAAGCCCTGCGCAGTCTTTCGAAAGCGCTGCGGGGCCTTCGGATATAATAGTCGCACTAGGGGTGTAAGCCGTACCCCGTTTAAATCGCGGGGTGATTAATATTTTACTGGAGCAACGAAAATAAAATTGTATTGCTAGCAATATATTGTGTCTTTGGAATGTGTCATCTATGTCACTTTATAACGTCGTCTCAAATGGCGGGATACGGGCGAGGTTCGTCATAAAAATTCTCGGTTCGCTACAATCCGCAAAAAGAATATCAGTTCGTAAGAATTGTTTATTGAAAAATCTCTTCAAGAAATGGACCTAGTATTATGCATATTTCTTTAAAGACATATATATGGCCGAAGCATCGGGGTCGGTTCACGGGACTCGCCGATTTTTCGTTCTCAGACTCTCGGAGGCGCCTTCGCTAATCCTTTGGAGACGCCGGTGCTCGGGATTTTCCCGACTGCCGGCGGTGGGAGAGAGCGCGAGCGTATCGCGCGCGTGGCACAAAGCTCAGGCCATCCATGAGCCCCGAAATATATGGCGAGACAATTGATTTCTTTACCCGAATTTTTAACGTTCTATAACCAAATTTGGACTAATATTTTATTTTCAGTTTTGTTTTCATGATTGCCATCAGTTTAACTGTATAAACACTTTTTTTAAATGTATTTTAGTATATTTGTATGAGTATTTTTTCAGTATCCTTCTCTCTCCCTATCGCTACAATGAACTATTCATTTCATTCAATAAATATATTCATTTTAGTTTATAAAAATGATTAATTAACAAACTCGTTAATTAATAAACGCCGCCCTGGTCGCTATTCTGCTCCGTCCGCTAAAACATACGAGGAGAGTATCAGTTTATAATAACCGATTCTCATATAATACGATGACAAGAAATACACTTGGGTATAATATGTATTTCTGCACAGGTTACTGGGTGTATATTACCCAGCGCACATATATGCGCGACCCGAAGAATATGACGACTTGCCATAAACTAATTTTTATTGATATTTTCGTTTCAGCATATCTTTGTATAATTAGTAAAAGCTAAATTATTAAATACGTTAGTTAATAAAGTCGCTCTGCCGAAGAGCGTGATGCCAACGACGTTTGTCGCTGTTCGCCTCCGTTCACTCGAATGGACGGAGAACATTTTTATTGTTTAAAAATGTTTATTGATAAATTCGTTAATTAACGAAAATTGCTCTTTTGAAGAGCGAGAAGCTAACGCCGTGTGTCGTTTATTATCCCCGTCCGCTCAAATGGGCGGAGAGAATTTTTATTGTTCAATTAATAAAAATATGTTAATTAATAAAAGTCACTCTGTGAGACTGGGCGATGTCGATGTTTGGCATTATTCCTCTCCGTTTGCTAAAATCGACGGAGAAATGTGTTGAACATTTTCGGCCTGTGACGTATTAGCAACGCGTCGTAACACGTCGACAATAAGGAGCGTCAAAAATGTAAACATTGGGCGCTCACGATGCCATTGTATTGCGCTCCAAGGCGATGCTCGCGGGGCGCTATATATATATAGTCTGCCAACGTGCTCGAGGGTCGCTTCATTTCAGTCGAGGTTAGTCGCTCAACGCTGCTGGCACGTGCGGGCCTATACGCATGTCAGATCGCGACGGCAATTTTCTTTTACGCGAATTCGTTAATTCGTTTATCATATTTGTGCACATAGTGAAAATGTTGGATATCAGTGATAGTACAGTGAGGATATCAGTGATAGTACAGTGAGGATATCAGTGATAGTACAGTGAGGATATCAGTGATAGTGCAGTGAGGATATCAGTGATAGTGCAGTGAGGATATCAGAGATTATTCAGAAAATATCAGTGAGTGTGCCTATATGTGAAAAAGGTGAAAAAGTAAAACACTTAAAAAAACTACATGTGGCATCCGGCTATACGAAACCCGAGTCTGCAGTTTATTTTTTATTTTTTCCAATTTGCATTCATCGCCATTCTGCTTTCATCTACCGTTTTGATCTCAACTATACCTTACAACAAAATTAAGAGATAATTTTTTTGTACCTAATAAAATACAAAGTTTTGACCGGCATTTGTCGTACGGAGATTTAAAAGAATGCCCGTACGAGAAAGAAAACCAAAGATGTACATGTTACATAGTATTCGTTTATTAGGTATACAAAAATTATCCCTTATTTTTGTGAAAACTATAATTGAGGAGACAAAAACGACGAGCAGAATGGCGGCGAATGAGAATTATTTCGTGAGAATAAAAAGTAAATTCAGTGAACGCGTGTGAAAATAAAATGATGGAACGAAAAAATAAAAGAAATCGAGCGAGTGGTGCCGTCTTCGATTCTTGGAGCCTAGCTCGCGAAAAGCGCGGTTGCCGGTGTTCTGGTCGACGGCGGAGGAAGGCAATGGAAAGCATGAGCGAGCAAGAGAAGGACGGCTGGATAACAGAAGCGACGTCGTACCGTGCGTTTTCGCGCTCGGGGTACAAGCGATCCCGTTTCAATGCAGTTTGGAAACTGAGGTAAGTAATAATTTTTTCGAGCGAGTCAATTTCAGATTTATATCTAGTAATAATTTAATTTAAACTTGTAAATTTGGAAAAATTTCTTTTAATTAACCATTTTTAAACGCCGGTAACTTTAAAAAAAATTAATTAATGGGGACCATTTTTTCTTCAAATTTTTCGTTTTTAAACGCGTTTTATCAGAGAAAAATAAATTCATGTCATACTCTATGAATTTTTTTTTTTTAGTGAAAAATCGCAAAATCGTTTAAAGACCAATTTTCGATTTTTATGTTTCTATTTTTATTTAACTTTGATTTACTCTGAGTTTAATACCGCAACATTCATAATCAGCAGATGTTTTTTTTTATTAAAAAAAAAAACGTTTTCACTGGCGGTCTTTTCTTTTCCTTTCATACCCCCCCCCCCCCCCCCATCCTTTCGAGACGTCGGTACTCGGGATTTTCTCGATTGCTAGCGATGGGGGACAACGCGCTTGAATTCTTTACCGAATCGGTCTTGCTGCAAAATGTAACTAATATTTTATTTGCATGAGTAGAATAAGGTTAGTTTTTCAATTTACTATAATAGTTCATAAACTCCCTGCTAAAGAGCATGGTCACAGCGACCGCGTCCGCTATAATGGACAGGGAGAATTTTAGTAGATAAGAACTGTTAGTTGATAAATATGGTGATTTTAGTTTGTGTTAGATATGTTACGTTTAGTTCGTAAGAATTATTAATTAACACGCATGTTAATTAATAATTGCCTCGCTGAATAGCGAAGTCACAGCGACGCCTGTCGCTGTTCTCCTCCGTCCGCTAAAACGAACGGAGAGAGTATCAGTTTACAAGAACTGATTATCATATTATAATATGATCGCGAGAAATACATTTTCCTGTAATACATATTTCTTCACAGATGACTGGAGGTATTACCCAGACGCATATATATATATATATATATATATATATATATAGCCGGAGCATTGTGCTCGACTCACGGCACGGCTTGTGTTTACTCTTCGCTTCTCTCTACAGAGAGCGGCGGAGGGGGAATACGAGTAGCCGCATATCGTGCGCGCGTCACGAGGCCCGGATCATCCGCGGGACCCGAGGGATATGGCAACTTGCCATAAACTAATTTTTACAAACATTTTATTTTCAGAAAATATTTGTATAATTATTATAAGATTAATTATACGATATATTAGTTAATAAACTCGCTCTGTCAAAGAGCGAGGTGCCAGCGACGCCTGTCGCTGTGAGTCTGTCCGCACAATGGACAGAGATAATTTTAATTAATAAAAATAACGAATTAACAAATATGTTAATTAATCAACTCGCTCTGCTAAAGAGCGAGATACCAGCGACGTCTGTCGCTGTCCTCCTCCGTCCGCTAAAACGGACGGAGAGAGTATCAGTTTATAAGAACTGATTATCATGTAATATGATTGCATGATATATATGTTTGCATAATATACTATATTTCTTTTCAGAACACTGGGTGTATATTACCCAGAAGCACATATATATATATATATATATATATATATATATATATATATATATATATATATATATGTCAACCGGTTGATGTCAGGACTTTTTCTGTGCTCTACTGGTCGTTGTCAGGACAGTTGGTGGATGTGAGGACTGTCCTGACAATTTTTCCTTAGTAACGTATATTGTCAGGACATGTATCCATAACAACCATATGCTACATAGGACCACATTTTTCTATACTGAGGTTTTTCTCAGGACACTCCAGACAACTGTGTTAGACAGTTTTTTAATTTTTCTGCCAAGAACGTGTAATGTCAGGACAGTCTCGATAAACATCTGTACGGGTCAGGATATTAATACTACTTTAAATGTTCTAACAAATTTTCCTTAGTAACGGATATTATCAGAGCATATCTCCATAACGAGCATATACTACTAAGGGTTTCTTTTTCTCACAGGCTGATTACTCTCAGAACAGTTCTGACAACAGTTCTGCCGCATGGACAAACATTTCGGGTTTGTAGCGAGTAAATTTTCGCCGTAAAAATCGTTGTTATTCTCTTCTATTTCCACCTCCGCATATACTTTCGAACTTGTATTTTTTCGAAGAAGCGTATGTCAGCTGCCAAATTATACCAGTAAAACATTTTATAAGTTTTTCTACACAACCAGGGTATAAGGAACTAATCGATTAGAGTGAAATCATACAATATAATTTTCAAAAACCACCATAGGCTAAAACACTGCCTATACATTATATGAGTGAAAAGAGCGCAAAGCATATAGCTTGTACTCTTCCCGCTCATACAAAGTATAGGCAGAGGCTGACTACTGGTTCTTGGCCGATTACTGGATATTTTGCCCTACTTTCAATTATAATAATGGATATTAGTAACGAGCTTTTTCTGACAACGCAACTATAAAAACAAGATTTAAGCTGGTTATCGATTATGACCCAGAGCAATAATCGTTATCAGGACATCTTTCACAGAAGAAACCGTTGGTATCAGGATATTTTTATAAATTGATCTTTAGAAACTAATATACGCCATTAAGAATATAAAAGATTTTTGTAAATCCATTGCCAACTGGTCTTTACGACGTAACAGTGTGAAATACCTTTTCCTTTAATTTAATTACTAATTCTTTGTGATGTGAGAACATTTTCCGTGATCCAAAGTGTTTTTACTTGATGCACATAAAAATATGACGTTATATTTAGTCCAGCAGCCACCACCTGTTTTTTTATGATTAATAACTGGCTGAAATTTTGTAAGTCGGTTCCTTTCGCCGAGACCCCCAAATGTATCCTCTGAAAATTCTCTATAGAGGTAGCTATTTTAGCGCGTAGGTATAAAACATGTCGATTTGGTGGGGTGTCGAAATTGTCTCAATAACACAAAATATTTTATTTGAATATAAAGATAATTCGATATTGAACTGTGAAAAAGAATTGTCCTACAACATTGATGGTTTGACTGGTGCGTCCTCCACGCCGAATATGTCAAAATAATGAGGTTATCAAATTTATTAATAACGAGCTGATTTTTTGTACGCAGCTTCATGAATATTTGTAGAATGAAGGGGCCACATAGTCCTACAAATTTAGTGGTACGTTTTCCCAGTCCTACGCTTAGAAGTTGTTGACTCCATCGGGACATTTTTTTCATGTTTCATGTGACATTTGTTTCATTCAATTGAGTTCTACACTTCATTCCCGATCAAACAAAATTTGGTTTAAGTTGTTATTAATGAAAAAAATGTCCGGGGGCAATTCCAAAAAAAAGTCCAAAAAATGATTTCGGGGGCGTCGACAGTGGATTTAGTCGCATTCGGTGCACGAAAAAAACGTGCGGTTCGTGCAAGGCATAAAGTGTATTGTACAAAAACGGTGGTCGATATCACGCGGAGATTATTGCAGAGAAGGTAAGTAAAATGATTAATGTATCATTTTTTCCCCACAAGTACCGTTACCTACATTTTAAGGAGTTTATAAAATAATTATAAGCAAAGGCTACTATTTATCAATTTATGAATTTATATTTATATTTATCCGCGTATGCCCACATGAATTCGATCTCATATTAGAAAGGGCACGCTGTAATTTTTTTGCCATAAAGTCTTTATGATTAAATGCATGATAACTTTTTCACTAAACGTCCGGGAAAGAGCATAACATCATTCAATACATTTTCCATTAATTCAACCATTCAGTCTTTGTGAAACGAGACGTTATTCCCGAAATCGAAATTATGATTTTGTTTATATGTGAAGTGATCATTGAAAGATCAAATGAAAGAACGGTAAATGTCCCGATGATACGCGTTGTATAAAAAATGTCCCGACGCCGACCGTTCCCTCTGCAAATGATGTCCTGATAACTACCGTTTCCCCTGTAAATGATGTCCTGACAACTACCGTTTGTAAAAAATGTCCCGATGACGACCGTTTCCTCTGTAAATGATGTCCTGACAACTACCGTTTATAAAAAATGTCCCGATGACGACCGTTTCCTCTGTAAATGATGTCCTGATAACTACCGTTTCCCCCGTAAATAATGTCCTGATAACTACCGTTTCCTCTATAACAGATATGTCCTGATAATAACTATTGCTCTGACAATGAGTCAAACTCGATAAATAGCTTAAATATCGCTATCATTATTTTGACGCAAAGGTCTTCACCAAAACAATAGCGCTAATAAATTAAAATAATTCAGAAATATTTTTTGTTTATATTCCTTATTTTACAATATGTAATTTGTTATAGTAATATATATATGTAATTGATTGTTCTAGGCATCGAGGCGCCGAATATAGAGAAAAATGATCAGAAAATTCGGAATGCCAAAAAAATGTTGGAGCATAGAAGAAAAAATGCAGCCTATCTGTTATACAGCCATTATACAGGGTGAGGCAACAACTTTCATTAGTAGAAATATTTCTTCAGATATCGGACTTAGAAAAAACTTTTCAAACAAAAGTTGCACGGTGTGGACGGGGCCATCAAACTCGATGATTTTTTTTATTTCCGTGGAGTCGTTTACGCATAGTGAAAGCCACCTTCACTTTAAACAAAAAAATTGGTCGCATTTGATGGCCCCCTTTTGTGTGAAACATTTTTTGTGACGTCTTTATAAGACTACCAAATATTTGATAATGATCCGAAATATTTAGATTTGTACCATCGATACTGACCTTGAATGGCCTAGAACGACGTTGACCCCCAATGTTTTTTATGTGGATTGAGGTGTACAAGATGGTTGAAAAAAATATACCATTCCATTTAAAAAAGTGAAGGTGACCTTCACTGTACGTAAACGCCTTCACCGGAAGAAAAAAATCATCGCGTTTGATGGCCCCCTCCACACCGTGCAACTATTGTTTAAAAAATTTTTTTTACGTCCCATATTTGAGGAAATATTTCTACTGATGAAAGTTGTTGCCTCACCCTGTATATCAAATGTGATATACCCATCGCTGAAACAAATTCAGGGTGAATGCAGTGGTCATCCCCTACTACAACGGCGGAATCCTTGCATTATAAAAACTTGGATTTCGAATCAAATAAAAAAGTAAACGATGGTTTTTAAACGCAAAAACCCAAAGTATTATATTATAATAGCTCTTTGTTAACTGAACTATTCATTTATGTAAGAGATGTCTATTTTAAATAAAAGTATGTGTGCCTGTATAAATGTCTTTGTCGGCAGTAAGTGCTTTCTTGATAACTCTCGATTGCTTATCAACAAGAGATCTGAGAAACATCATTAGAAAGAAAATCGGAGGCTGTCCTGATAACACCCAATCAGTTACCAAAAAGAGTCCTGAGAAATACCATTCGAAGAAAATCGAAGACTGTCCTGATAGAACCCGTTTATTAGATAAGAAAGTCCTGACAACAACCATTGTGAAATGTTTTTTTTGATGTCCTGATATCTACCGTTACAAACTCTTTTCGCTATATAATTGCAAAAAATGCTCTGACACTAAATTTGGCTAAAGATTACGTTTTAGCAGCATTAATATTGTTAATTTCAAGAGTAAAAAGTAGGCCTTAGAAAAGTCCCCACAAACACCTTTTGACATATATATATATATATATATATATATATATATATGCATAGCCGAAGCTTTGCGATCGGCTCTTGGGACTGCTTGTGTTCACTCGCTGCCTCTCTTTGCGAGGAGCGGTGGAGGGGGAACACGAGGTTATGTCCAGCGTGCGCGTGGCACGAGGCCCGGGTCGTCCCTACGACCCGAAATATATGGCATCTTGCCATATACTAATTCTTGATAATTTTTATTTTCAGAATTACAATAAGTTTAATTAATAAGTACGTTAATTTATAAACACCGCGCTGATAAAAAGCGAGTGTCAGCGATGTCTGTCGCTGTTCTCCTCCGTCCGCTAACACGGGCGGAGAGAGTATCAGTTCATAAGAACTGTTAGTCATATGCATAATATGATTGCAAGAATTTAATTCTTGAATAATAAATTTCTTTTTTCAGATGAAATTTTTTTATTTTACCTATAAGACTTATTAATTAACAGAGATGTTAATTAATAAGTACCTTGCTAATGGCAAGGGTACAGCAACACTTGTCGCTATTCTCCTCCGTCCGCTACAATGGACGGGGAGAATTATAGTTTATAAGAATTATTAATTAACAGAAATGTTAATTAATAACTACCTTGCTAAAGAGCGAGGTCACAGCGACGTACGTCGCTGTTCTCCTCCGTCCGCTAAAACGAACGGGGAGAATATCAGTTTACAAGAACTGATTGTCATATTATAATATGATTGCATGATATATATGTTTGCATAATATACTATATTTCTTTTCAGAACACTGGGTGTATATTACCCAGAAGCACATATATATATATATATATATATATATATATATATATATATATATATATATATATATATATATGCATAGCCGAAGCTTTGCGATCGGCTCTTGGGACTGCTTGTGTTCACTCGCTGCCTCTCTTTGCGAGGAGCGGTGGAGGGGGAACACGAGGTTATGTCCAGCGTGCGCGTGGCACGAGGCCCGGGTCGTCCCTACGACCCGAAATATATGGCATCTTGCCATATACTAATTCTTGATAATTTTTATTTTCAGTGTTATAATAAGTTTAGTTAATAAGTACGTTAATTTATAAACACCGCTCTGCTAAAGAGCGAGTGTTAGCGATGTCTGTCGCTGTGCTCCTCCGTCCGCTAATACGGGCGGAGAGAGTATCAGTTCATAAGAACTGTTAGTCATATACATAATATGATTGCAAGAATTTAATTCTTGAATAACAAATATTTTTTTTCAGGTGAACATTTTTTATTTAACCTAAAAGAATTATTAATTAACAAACATGTTAATTGATACATACCTTGCTAAAGAGCAAGGGTACAGCGACGTCCGTCGCTGTCCTTCCCCGTCCGCCAAAACGGGCGGAGAGAGTATCAGTTCAGAATAACTGATTATCATGTAATAATGATTGCAAGAAGTACATTCTTGTACAATAAATTTTTCATTACAGATCACTGGGCTTGAATATATATATATATATATATATATATATATATATGCCCGGCTGGAGCTTTGAGATCGGGTCTTGGCACTACCTGTGTCAAGACTTTGTCTCTCTGCGGGGAGCGGTGGAGGGGGAACACGAGGTTCCGTCCAGCGTGCGCGCGGCACGTAGCCCGGGTCGTCCTCACGACCCGAAATATATGGCATCTTGCCATATATTAATTTTTAATAATGTTTTATTTTCAGTGTTATAATAAGTTTAGTTAATAAGTACGTTAATTTATAAACACCGCTCTGCTAAAGAGCGAGTGTTAGCGATGTCTGTCGCTGTGCTCCTCCGTCCGCTAATACGGGCGGAGAGAGTATCAGTTCATAAGAACTGTTAGTCATATACATAATATGATTGCAAGAATTTAATTCTTGAATAATAAATATTTCTTTTCAGATGAAATTTTTTCATTTTACCTATAAGAATTATTAATTAACAGACGTGTTAATTAATACGTACCTTGCTAAAGAGCGAGGGTACAGCGACATCCGTCGCTGTCCTCCGTCCGCCAAAACGGACGTAGAGAGTATCAACATAATATAATATGATGGCAAGAAATACATTTTTGAATAATATATATTTCTTTACAGCTGACTGGGTGTATATTACCCCGACGCATATATATATATATATATATATATATATATATATATATATATATATATATATATATATATATATATATATATATATATAGCCGGAGCATTGTGCTCGGCTCTCGGCACGCCTTGTGTTTACTCTTTGCTTCTCTCCACAGAGAGCGGCGGAGGGGGAATACGAGTAGCCGCATATCGTGCGCGCGTCACGAGGCCCGGATCATCCGCGGGACCCGAGGGATATGGCAACTTGCCATAAACTAATTTTTACAAACATTTTATTTTCAGAAAATATTTGTATAATTATTATAAGATTAATTATAAGATATATTAGTTAATAAACTCGCTCTGTCAAAGAGCGAGGTGCCAGCGACGCCTGTCGCTGTGAGTCTGTCCGCACAATGGACAGAGATATTTTTAATTGCTAAAAATAACGAATTAACAAATATGTTAATTAATCAACTCGCTCTGCTAAAGAGCGAGATACCAGCGACGTCTGTCGCTGTCCTCCTCCGTCCGCTAAAACGGACGGAGAGAGTATCAGTTTATAAGAACTGATTATCATATAATATGATTGCATGAAACATATTTTAGCATAATATACTATATTTCTTTTCAGATGATTGGGTGTATATTACCCAGAAGCATATGTATATGCATAGCCGAAGCTTTGCGATCGGCTCTTGGGACTGCTTGTGTTCACTCGCTGCCTCTCTCTGCGGTGAGGGGCGGAGGGGGAACACGAGGTTCGGTCGAGCGTGCGCGCGGTACGAGGCCCGGGTCGTCCGCACGACCCGAAATATATGGCATCTTGCCATATATTTATTTTTAATAATGTTTTATTTTCAGAATTATAATAAGTTTAATTAATAAGTTCGTTAATTTATAAACACCGCTCTGATAAAGAGCGAGTGTTAGCGATGTCTGTCGCTGTCCTCCTCCGTCCGCTACAATGGACGGGGAGAATTATAGTTTATAAGAATTATTAATTAACAGAAATGTTAATTCATAACTACCTTGCTAAAGAGCGAGGTCACAGTGACGTATGTCGCTGTTTTCCTCCGTCCGCTAAAACGAACGGAGAGAGTATCAGTTTACAAGAACTGATTGTCATATTATAATATGATTGCGAGAAATACATTTTTCTATAATACATATTTCTTCACAGATGACTCGGTGTATATTACCCAGACGCATATATGTATATATATAGCCGGAGCATTGTGCTCGGCTCTCGGCACCGCTTGTGTTTACTCTTTGCTTCTCTCTACAGAGAGCGGCAGAGGGCGAATACGAGTAGCCGCATATCGTGCGCGCGTCACGAGGCCCGGATCATCCACGGGACTCGAGGGATATGGCAACTTGCCATAAATTAATTTTTACAAACATTTTATTTTCAGCACATATTTGTATAATTATTATAAGTGTAATTATAAGACACATTAGTTAATAAACTCGCTCTGTAAAAGAGCGAGATGCCACGACGTTTGTCGTGTATTATCTCCGTTCGCGAAAATGAACGGAGATAATTTTAATTGTTAATAAATATTAATTAACAAATATGTTAATTAATAAACTCGCTCTGCCAAAGAGCGAGATACCACGACGTTTGTCGTATATTATTTCCGTTCGCGAATATGAACGGAGATAATTTTAATTGTTAACAAATGTTAATTAACAAATATGTTAATTAATAAACTCGCTCTGCCAAAGAGCGAGATGCCACGACGTTTGTCGTATATTATCTCCGTTCGCGAAAATGAACGGAGATAATTTTAATTGTTAATAAATGTTAATTAACAAATGTATTAATTTATTAACTCGCTCTGCCAAAGAGCGAGATGCCACGACGTTTGTCGTATATTATCTCCGTTCGCGAAAATGAACGGAGATAATTTTAATTGTTAACAAATGTTAATTAACAAATATGTTAATTAATAAACTCGCTCTGCCAAAGAGCGAGATGCCACGACGTTTGTCGTATATTATCTCCGTTCGCGAAAATGAACGGAGATAATTTTAATTGTTAATAAATGTTAATTAACAAATGTATTAATTTATTAACTCGCTCTGCCAAAGAGCGAGATGCCACGACGTTTGTCGTATATTATCTCCGTTCGCGAAAATGAACGGAGATAATTTTAATTGTTAATAAATGTTAATTAACAAATGTATTAATTTATTAACTCGCTCTGCCAAAGAGCGAGATGCCACGACGCTTGTCGTACATTATCTCCGTTCGCGAAAATGAACGGAGATAATTTTAATTGTTAATAAATATTAATTAACAAATATGTTAATTAATAAACTCGCTCTGCCAAAGAGCGAGATGCCACGACGTTTGTCGTATATTATCTCCGTTCGCAAAAATGAACGGAGATAATTTTAATTGTTAATAAATATTAATTAACAAATATGTTAATTAATAAAGTCGCTCTGCCAAAGAGCGAGATGCCACGACGTTTGTCGTATATTATCTCCGTTCGCGAAAATGAACGGAGATAATTTTAATTGTTAACAAATGTTAATTAAGAAATATGTTAATTAATAAACTCGCTCTGCAAAAGAGCGAGATGCCAACGACGTTTGTCGTATATTATCTCCGTTCGCGAAAATGAACGGAGATAATTTTAATTGTTAACAAATGTTAATTAACAAATATGTTAATTAATAAACTCGCTCTGCAAAAGAGCGAGATGCCAACGACGTTTGTCGTTGCATACTCAGAATTATTATAATTCTGTTGCTCGTATTGTAGCAAAACCAAACTTGAATGTTTGGCATGCTCGGCTGTATAAGTGCTCGCAGTGCACGTACACTCGTGCACGTCACATATACATGGCCGAGCGTTAGTATAAGATTTTCGAGAGGGGTGGGTCACGGCTGGCCCTGCTACGACGCCTCGGCCTTCGGCCCGCGTCGATGTGCCGGCGCTTCGTAGCAGACGCGCGCCGTGACATCTAGCGGTAGTCCGCAGCGGCTCGTAGCGAGCTCTGCACTACCGCGGAGAGAGCGAAGCCGTCGAAATTTTCCTGCGTGTTACACTGCCTCTTAAGGAAGCTCAATGCGGAATTAGGACAGAGTTCGAGGATTTATCAAGGATTAACTCCTGCACGAAACTCCTACCACTAGGGGCGTTCTCATCGCCCCCTCCACCACTCGGTCACTCTTTGCTACCGCTGGCCTACCCTAACCTTTTCTCCTACTCTCTCTCTCTCTCTCTCTCACTCTCCCCCTCTTGCTCGCACTTTGTGTCTCGCTCTCTCTCTCTCGGTCCCTGGATCCGACGTTGCCAGAAACCAAGTCCCGAGCTACGCTATCATCCGGTTCCTCGCACCCACTCTCATTCCGTCTACTAAATTTCTCCTACCACACGGACTCACTGGCAAACACAAGGCACGTATAGACATAGCCAGATACTGGCTTTATATGGGTTAAGTAGAATCATGGTTCATGTTCTTCTTAGAGGACTTAGAAGTCGTGTTTAATCAGGATTACATAAACCAATCGCGTATAGGGTAGGCTAAAGTAGACGCTTAAGCTTGCCCCATGTGTTAGCAAAAAAAATTTATCCTCGTAAGATTTTAGGGATTGAGATATATCCCTATATTTTGCATTTCAAGAGAAACTTGTTTTGCGCGGGAAAACCTGTTATCGAACTATTACTTGACAATTTGATGACCAGTAGCGATGTTAAACTACAACTACGAGATAAGATAATATTTCTAGGGCTGGGTTTATCTCTTCTGCTTTCTACATGTTAAAATGTACGCTTATGTTCATTCTCTTGATAGCACGAAATGGAAGTATGAATTTAACTATAATTTTTCACCCCAAATTATAATCCATCATTGCGTAATATACCTATTATTAAACTTATAGGGGTGAAGCATGTAACTTTTGAGCGAACAACTTGATTTTAATTAATTGATTAATAATTAATTAAAGTGAAATGGTTTTTCAAAATATTAAATATTTCGCTGAGTTTCACTGTGTTCTATAAAGTACTCGACTTTAATTACCAAATGGTTAATTAATGAACTAAGCTCATGTGAATTTTTGTAAAATACGAATTAATTGCCCCCTCCCCCTCCGCCCATAATTTATTATTCCCTCATTCAAAATACCATTATCGACTATGAGAATAGGTCACCGGATAGAAATCCTGATTGTTTGCCGCGCCTCATTTACCAATCAGACGTTATAATGTTTATTTACATTATGTACTCTGAACGAAAAATTCTCGGTAGATTTTTGGTTATTACATGCTGTAGAAGTAACATCATATCATAACATATGGATGGCCATTTGATTATCAATCGGCCAAAAAATCACGACAATGTATCGTGGATTATCACCTTACGCAGGGACATATAGATGTCCAGTCATCTTTTCACTTCGCGATCCTGACTATATTTATTCGGCCGAAACTCCACTCAACTCGTGGCGTTGTTCTCGAAACGTCATCTCTACAAATTTTTTACTCATTAATCTCGAACCTAAAACTTTTTAGTATAGACAAATAGTTGTTATGATTAGTAAATGATTCGCGCGAGAGCGCGAATTGTGGCTGGCAAAAACAAGTGTTTCTCTTGAACCGCGAGCCATTATAATGTCCTCTTCCATTTTCTCTAGAAATATAAAAATTAAACAAAATACACAGAGAGGACAGAGTGTGTACAGAGATCAACGTGAGAAAACCGAAACAGAGAGTGCGCGATTAACGAGGCGAAGTAAGGTATAGGGGTAGAGGAAGAGATTTTTATCAATAAATGCTAATAGTAAACCTTTGAAAATTATTGTTAGCACTGACTATCCCCCTTTGTTCCCTAAATACAGGTTATTTTGTCGAACGCCCTTTTTTTAACCAGATATTTTTTGAGATTGTTATCTATACTTTTGATCGAGATAAGAAATGAAAAACCAAAAAATAACAAAACTGTAACGAAACCCCTTAATCGATGCTAAGTCTTGTGACTTGCAAGACGTAGGGGAGATGCGCCCAAAACGGGTAGCCCGCCTAAAACGGGTAAGCCTTCCGAAATGCGCATTTTAAGTATTTTTGAGAATGTATGAGTGGCAACCGACGTCCCGGCCGTCAACCAATCACGGTCAGTCGGCTCGCTTCGGTGACGTAAACAGTTGAACGGTAAGACAACAATCAAGTTTTATGCTGCTTTCGTTAAAAAAATTCGAAATATGCTAGCTGCGATTACTCGAGGGTGGTGTAGAATGAGATTTTCTAAGTTGCATGGTATGATCTCGTTAGTAATGGGCTTCTTATCCCCGCAAAGTTGCGGGCTCCAGGCATTTCTATTTTGAAGGTATAATCGTCGACAATAAAAATGTGCGTACGGGCAAAACGGGTAGGGGGAAATCAGGCCTATACCTGAAATGACACCAAATAAATCTATCCGAAAACGTAAAAGACAAGCAAAGAGAAAAAGAAAAAAAAGAGAAAAAATATTCTAAGGTAAAAATTGACGCAGTGATGAAGAATTTAACGGAAGTAAGAGCTTTCAAGAAAAAAGTTGAAAAAATGAAGAAAAATTCAAACGAAGTAAAAGCTTCTACGTGTAACACTATTAAGAGACATGCAAGATCCAAACGTGGTCCAAAATGTAACAAAAATGACGAGTTCCAGTGCATTACCCGTTTTAGGCCCCCCCTACGAGCAAAGCGGGTATTTCGAAGAATTTTTATTTATTTTTTTTTCATTGTTATCGAAGAAAATGAATTAGTTTCTTTACGATTTTCGAAAGTTTATTAGTTGAACATTCCCACGAATAAAAATAGAAATTGCATTTCGTTTCGAAGTCTGTTTTTTTCAACACCTCCCTTAGCTTACCCGTTTTGAGCTCATCTCCCCTAATTCAACGATCCCTAGCAAGTGTTGAGCATAATACGGTCGAATTTAAACTGACTCTTGGTGAATTAGTCGAATCCAAAATCTACATGAACAGTCGCATTTCCACCCTCGAATCTGATTTTGCCGCCACCAAAAACGAGTCATCTGAGATTAGGAGGAAAAATTCAGTCCTCAAAACTCAGATTACCATGCTTGCAAATTCATCGTCACTATCCAGTGACTCACAAGACGTTGAGGGGGATCCCTACATCTATTACCGATTCTTTAATTTCTTAAGTATTTCAGAACTATCAACTGATGATCTTACTATACAATCATTGAACAAGAAAGTGCAGAAAGGTATTGGAGAGAAAGTTAATTCCATTGGTGCTGCTATTCCAACCACTCAATTGGTCATTGTCAAGCTAAAATTTACTCGGATTCATGATCACATTATTTATAAATGGCGTGAGAAAAAATCGCTGACGTCTAAAGAAGTCCTTTCGATAAATGGTTTTGGTATTATATTTATCAACGAGTTACTTCCCCCAGGCACATACCAACAGCTTCGCATCGCTAAGGTCAGAACGTCTGGGATCGACTTTAAATATGTTTGGACTTGTGCGGGGTTTATTCACGTACAGAAAACTGAAGGATCGACAACGTTCTGAATTCTCCAGGAATCTCGCGTTGCTAAATTGGCCTGGGCCACTCCTAATAGTACTGAAGACGACCGTCTCTTTTAATTCATCTATTTCACTTTCAATAAATTTAGCTAGTCACTTCAGAATTTTCCAGTTTAATGATAATTCTCCCTCAAATCACATTGATGAAATCAAGTTACGTTTGCACTCCAACTTTTACCATGAAATATTTATTTCGGGGACATGGCTCCATTCTGGTATTGGCGATGGTTTTATCAAGTTCGATCTGCTTATATGCATGATCGTGAAGGGAAACGTGGAGGGAGAGTAGCATAGTACATTTGCGAAACATATATGCACAAAATGGTGAAACAAAAAATATTGTCTATCGAAGTGCACTGGAATAAGTATAATTTAAAGAAGAATTCTTTCACTGAACCGGAATTGCAACGCATGCCGGTTCGGATAATGTTAAAAGGCATCAACTTTGCCAATGGTCCATTTTCATGGCACCAAATTGAGGGGTATATAATAATGGCAGACGAACACAAAATCTGGTAATGCATGGCTCGCTGATTAATGGCGAAACATGCCATATACGCAATCCATTATTCGCAGGATGGATTCATTGCGAAATCGTCTTGAAAGCAACGATACCATTTTGCTCACCGTATCGTTCCAAGATAGCTCTATAATACGTAACAGTTTATATGTAACGAACGGTAAGAGAAATATAAGAGCGAAAACAGAGCAAGAAAAGGGCAGAAAGTGATCGTAGACGGGCTGCTTCTGATATATGGTCCAATACATCAGCGTTGAGTCAGATGGAGTATATAACTCGTCCTCGCCACGATATTATACCGAATAGGCGGTATTCGCGTTGAATGCGAAGGAAATCTTCTCAAAATCGTGAAATGGATGTGGTCGCAAACTCAATTTACTAAATATTCTCAGCCATCCATCCGCAACCATCATTTCGAGTATCGAGTTATCAAAAAGCTTATCGATGGATGATGATAAGAACGTTGTACAAACTGTGCCTGGAGACTCTTCAATAAAGTTAGCACACATGTGGTCTCTAACAAGCTTTTACTATACCTATAATGAACACATAGATCGCTACAAAAATGAATAATCCGAGCTCAAAAAGCATCTCGACTCATCTTAACAACGAAAGTACACTTTTTGCATGACATTTTTCATGGTCAAAGTCTGAATACGAGGTTTAACAAATGCACATGAAATTCCAGGATAAATTACTTATCCCATAACGCGATAGGGAGGCTTTTTGTAAAAGTGACAATTGCCAGATTACCGATGTCGATATAGTTTTATGTTTATGATCTGAATATTCTCAATATTCTTAATACTCCTGTATTTGTACGCAGCGCGAAAACCGACCAATTTTCTCACAATCAATCCTGTTTTTATACGTAGATAATATCATATAAAACGTTCCATTAAAATATTTATATTGTAGCTGATAAATTGTATCTTAATTGACAATCGTGTGTCGTTCACTGCAAGAGTATCGATTTTTATATATTCCCTGGTAATAAACCCATAGAACTAGCGTTCATTCAGTGAGTGGTTTTGATTTCGTGGAACCGAGAGTGACAGAAAAGCGGATGAAACATACAATACATTCATCGATACTTTTGGAGGTTTAATTACCGTCGTCATTGTATCTGGCTATTGTATAAAGAGTTTTCAATGTTATTTAATAAATGTTTGAGTAGATTTTTGTTAGAGGCTACTTCCCATTTTTTAATCATTTAATGTCGAGATATCACGTTAAACATTTATTTGTAGGAGCTTCCTTCATTTTGAAAAATAGACGCAATCAGTGCAAATAATAAGACCACGAAGTAATTTTTTAAATATTGCCCTACGATGAAAATTGGCCGCAATATAAATACGCAAAGTTTGAACGGCCTATCGAATGGCCTATCGATAAATGATAGGACCACGGGTTCGAGCCCCACTCACTACTTATTTTTTCTCAGTTCTTTGCTTTTTGTAGATCTTACATTAACAAAATAACTATTAAGAAAACAAATAACGACTCGACAGGGTAAGAAAAAAGAGTTTTTATTATCACTCAACCGGAGGGGCCTCGATGGCATTGTTTAGACTTTCAAACTTTGCGAATTAATATCTTGGCTAATTTATGTAGGTATCTTTCTTGTCCAGATCGTTTCCTAATACCCTGTATATATAAACAAAATATTGTGTTGGTACGCCATTTTCTTACAATATATATAGACTTGAAAAAATCTAAAGAGAATCCGCGTAATATTGCCACCCAAATTTTCTTGAGTTATACGACAGCCACGAGCTGACACTTTCGGCTTTACCGTCTTATCCTTCGCGCAGGAGAGTTCACGTGCCTCAGCGTCCACGGTGCTACGGAGTTTGTCTTCTAAGTTTCCTAATCAAGTTTACTACGTGTACACGTAGCAAGCAACGCTGGTAGCACCCTCTTTTTCTCCGTAAGGGCACATCCTCCACCTTCGTCCGTCTTAACTCCTCTCCTCCAAGCACCAGCTCCTCACAAACCTCCTCCGCCACCTCGACCGCCCTTACGTCCTATATTGCGGAAATATAAGGAAAAACATAATAATAAATAATATCGCCCATATGCGAAGCAATGGGGGCATTGAGAGTCACAACAAAATACTAAAAATTCTCGTGTAGGACAATTCCAAAGGAATGTTTGTTAACACCCCGTGGCCTGTGGACTTTATAAAAAAAAACTCGCGCTCCCTGTTCTTTTTGTGGGATTTCCGTTAAAAGCGAGAAGGTGCGAAGTGGAGTCTCCTTTTCCCTCAGAATTTCGAAAGGATATCCCGTGACTCGTAATAGGCGGGAGATGGAGAGAAGGTGGAGAGGAGAGAGGGACGGTACGTATATACGGAGACACTTATATACTTCTCATTTGCGCATCTTGGAGACCATTTCGTCGTCGTCGTCGATGCTCTCAAGAGTTTGAGTAATTATAAGCCTCTCCACCCCTCCCCATTTCTCAGCCGGTATGGCTTCATTGTCCTTGGATGGATAGCAGCTCTATATCGCATCGTCTACAAAAAGCAGTCCGAGGGTGAGCAGTAGGTAGTGGGAGGGGAGATGACATTGAAGAGACAAAATACAAACTCACGCTTGCCTTGAGATTTTACTTACTACTTTGCACAACTATATCCGTCTCTAATGTCCTTAAACCTTTTATAAAAACCTTGGGGGAAAAGGTGGTGGTGGGGATGAGGCAAAAGGCTCAATAAGGCGCGAAGGTCGCTGGAAAAGTGCTTTTGTATGTTACTCGCTCGAGGGTTCGTCCTATTCTCGAGGATCCTCCGTCTTTATCTTGTTTGAACCGACACCGTTCTTTTGGGTACATATACCTTACCTATATACTATATATGTACGGACCATCCCCGTATATCGATTTTTATTACGATCTTTTTTTGTCCGGTAGACATTCACCGGCCGATACAGAAAGTCCGTCGCGGTTTCTTGGGTAGCCAGGAAAAAAAGCAAATAACGGAAAAGTTAGACAAGATATACTTTATTTATGATAAAAGTAATTCAATAGAGCATCTAACGTGATCGAAATAGTGAAGAATCGAAGAATTTATCCGGTGTTTTGTGCCGCTCTTCAACGGTAGAAAGACGATAATGCCAAGAGAGAAACGGGGAGGGGTGTTTTCAGTTTGGATGGGAAAAATAGAACTCGAGAAACCTGAAGAAATCGTCGACTTTATTGATGTCGTAGTGTAACTATGTACTATACAGACCTTCTATATGTACGTTCCATCGCCATTTTACCCCACTCGCTTTGTCGCTGACTATATAAATTCTTTCAGTTTCACCTCCGTTTTCGACTCTCCGGAGCGGCTTCACATACCTCTCAGTCCCCCCCCCCCCCCTCTGACTCTCTCTCTCTCTTTCGCTTTCGATCTTTTGCACAGTATCACGCTGAAGATTCTTTTTATCCCGAGAGAGATTCCGCTTTTCTCCGTGTTGAGTCATTTCTAGTCGCGCGCTCTTTCAACGGGCACCTTAATCAAAGAAACGGGAATGGAAGCGGTGATCGTGAGAACTGCGAAATAAAGAACGGTCAGCTTGCCCGCCGGCATGAAGCTTGACAGCTTACGTAGTACACAGCCTGTACTATATTCTTCGGCAAAAAAGACTTTTTGTCGAGTACATTGGATGTTCAATTGACGGGAATGCAGAATAAGAATGAAAGGTTTTAAGCGGAGAATAAAATTATATAGAAGTAGAAGAAAAAGAAGAAGATGAGGAAAAAGGGAAAAAAGAAAGGGACGAAGAGGAATGAGAAAAAGTAGAGTATATTCAGGGCTTAATTGCTCTCTTGCATGAGTAATGAGGATGGTAAGCGAGAACACCATCGGCGAGGAAGCCCGAAGGGTGCTTGAAAATTAAATACTATTCATGGGATTAATAGCATTAATGAACGTTTTAATGAGGCATCGTTATACTTTCTCCAACACAATTACCATCCCCCGACAATCGATACGTATTTATAGTATCGTATCATATTTTGAGATGAAAACGTCGTCCCTTCGCTGTATCCTTAGCTTCTTCTATTCTCCCCCGTTCCCCAGCTGTAACGAGCAAAACGGAATCCAGACGTTTATTTTATTTTTTCTCGTGCGATAACCATCATCGTTTCTCTCCTGCAATAATAACGTAGACGCGGCGCTAGAACCGTATGCTCTCATTCCCCTTCGATAGAGGGAGAACTGTATTTCAAGGGGGAAAAAAAGTTCGGGTCTTGTTACAGTTGCCTGAACCGCGCGGATTTGATAAGGATACACGATGGAAGGGATTCAGGCAGTTCGACAATAGCCGTACTGTGCAACCAAGGAGCGGAAGTTGAGGTACTGAGCACAGGTCCGGATCTCTACGTCGAGTTCGTGGCTAATTCCGAGTGGCCTGGCCAGGGATTCAAGGCAATGTTCCAGTTTCAACCGTTGGACGATACACCACATTCAGGTTAGTTCGAGTGAGCAATTACATCGTACCAAAAAGTGATAGCTGCGAATTTCGTGCCACCTCCGAGAACTGATTTCAGTGGAAATTTCAACTTTTGGTTGTGCCGACGTCAACTAATTGCTTTCCCGATCTATATACATACTATCGTTTCCCTCTTCCGAAACTCCGGATTCACCGTTCTTTGTCCATTAATGAATAACACCGATGGTCAACGTTCATCGAAAGTATTCGGCGGCACTTTCAAAGTGTTTTTACCGACATCAAATGATTAAATGATCAAATTATCGTAAACCGTTTGAATTGATTCTTATGATGTGAGTCCAGGTAGATTTTCGATAAATTCCGAGGTAGAGCTCTGTATGTCCAACCGAAGCGGTGACTCCAGTCGGTACAAATGCTCTCCAATTTACCTACTGAAAGCTCTGAACACTTTTCACGGATGAAGCGATGGCGCCACATACCAGAGGTTTTTCGTAACTTTTAACCCCTCAACTCACCTCATGATAATGAAGTATCACCATCGGCTAGTATGCTCCTAACGATAGTCGGTAAAGAAAAGCCCGCGCAAGCGACCAGCAAACCATGATGATAATTGTTATCTTAACAAGCTAACTCTCTGTTGGAAAACTGTTCAGCCGGGAAAGCCTGCTCCGTCTTACCCATGAGCAACTTCTCCCGGTAAAATCTAAAATATTCGCGCACTTTACGACTTTAAGTATATTAAAGAAAAGTTGAAATCATAATCGGAAATTTGCTGAAACTCGAAGTTCATTCATTCCCTACAAAGGTGTATAGAATTTGGCAATAATTGGCGTCGTCGGATTGCACGTTTGGTAATTTGTCTTGCCTATCAGAGATACGACCGACCAAAAAGAACCATCGGGCGAACACTCCGAGCTCTCCCCAATTTATGAGGTAATAAATCATGAACGTGGACCCTTTGTATTAAGGTAGATTGGTTGTGTTCTATTGCACACACGTACACACGTGCGTACATACCCCGTGTTATTGTGCACGTACAAGCGTATACACGTACATGCGCATGCGTGGTTAGTACTCCCCGTCGTAATTAACGGCACTGTATATTCCGAGGATAATTACAATAATGTGTTGCAGAGCTAGACAAGGTCGTCCCAGGGGCTGTTACGGGTAACCCCAGGTACTCGGTCATCGGGCCGGCTGTCAGCGCAACGAGTAAGTACTCGGTTTTGTATGCGTGCGTCTGTGTGCGCATGTCACTAAGTATAGGTACAAGTTTAATGAAACGCGATTTTCTCGTTATCTCGGATAAAACGATTTATCACGTGAAAATCTACGACGATTAAGCCTCCATATTAATCATCCGATTGTCTTGCCGAGAACAAACGATAAAAAGAAGCGGAAGTGTGGGCACTTGGTTTATTTTGTATAGCTTTCTTCTGTTTTGTTGGCCACCATGTTTCGTTCAAGCAGATTCGAACAATTCGAACGATACAACACTAAATGCAATCGAATGACTTACGTACGAACGTGTGTAGTCTGATGAAACGCGTGAAAATCTACAACTGTTGTTTTGCTAATATTGTGTCCAGTCTGCTTCTATTATTACCAACCATCGCCGTTTAATCAAACCAATCCAAGCTTTTATAGCAGGATAACGCGATATCGTATCGATCGGCCATCGTTCTGGTACGAACCATCGTTCTTTCTCACGTGTGGATTAAAACATAATCCACTGATTAAGGAGTTTTGAACGAGATTTGCACATTCTCGTTAAGACCTAACAGTAAACACGGAAGGGCCCAAGTTTGTTGCGTACAGACTGATGAGTAGCCCGAGGGGAAAGTTGTTCGTCTTGTCTCTCGGGCTCCCGTGTTCGTCTAGTTTGCTGCACGACGTTGTCCATTCGCGACTCGTCATGGACTTGCTTGAATGAGGAGAACCGAGCGAGAGCTGGAGAGGACCTTAATCTCAATTTGTACCTCTCCGCAAGGTCCTCGTATTTACTCATGCAGATTCACCTCTCCGTAATGCGAACCAACAATAGTGACGGGTAAACTGAGATGAAGAACAACAAGTAGGAGGTCGAGGACGCGATAAGGGATACGGATAGGGAGAGGAAAGGTAGTTGAGGACGCCGGTGAAAGGGTGAGGAGATGTATGCAAGTTCCTGGTGAGCTCGCTGGTCAACCCCGGGAGCAAGCTGAAGGTGCAGGGTGTCCGGGTCGAATGAGCGGTAGACCATTTCCCTGGAAAGCTGGAAAATACCGGACAAGTGAGCCTAGCCAAGGTGAACGAGAATGGAAGGCTGAGACGCCACTGGGTGCAAACCACCATCCTCCCTTCGCGATACTTAGGTTCAACCATAAAACAAACTGTGCCCAGCGCAGGAGTCTACATATGAGTATTATGTATGCGAGGGATCCCCGTACGATCCGCCAGCATCCTTCTCTCCCATTCTGTCGCTTACTCTCACCAAATATGTGCATCGTCGTGAGAACATGAGGACGGTAAGTGCTCCGAACACTACGGCACACCTGCCACGTCACATAAGCTCCTCCCGAAAACCAATAAATTATAACCGGAGTCTTCGCTTACGTCGTAAAATGTTTTTTCTGAAACGCGTTTAAATGGCAAAGACATTAATTTTTTAAGCTCCGCCAGTAACCGTGGATTTTCATAGGCTGGATTGACGCGAGGACCAGTCAGTTCTTTTTTTCGGGTAATTAGGGGGGACGATACAGTTGGTTCGGCTTCATCGAACAGTTCGAGGTTTATGCCGACCCTCTGCATTTGCAAGTAAACAATGATGCATAGCGAAATGCCGAAGTTCAGTTTCAAACGCAAAACAAACGTGAAAATAAACAATGGATGTGAAATTACCGGTACAAAATGTAACTCGGCGATGCGCGTGAAAGTCGTTACGGGGCAAAAAAGACCCGCACTCTGTCGAAGCACTTTTTTCATCTTTTTCGTACGTACACCACTGAAATCGCATGATCGATTCAGCCCGCGTTTTTCATGTCCCATTTACATCCCGCAAACTGCCTGGCGATATAGTCGACAAGTTTGCGGATAAACGTGATTCTTTTTTACTCCATAAAACTCTTAACTCTCTCTCCTGGACTCTTTTGCTCGAGCTTGTGACACATTCCCAGATTGGAACAAGCAATAAATTATCGAAGCCCGAGAGTATGTACCCGACAATGTGTTTCACTATATCGTTAAAGATTTATGCCGACGCGTTGGCGCGCCACAACAAATAACATATGAGTATAGCCTATTTTGGTCCAAGTGGAAGTACCGGTGGTTTCAGAATAAGCCATAAAAAGGTGAGATTTACCTTGTGCGTATGCCAGTGCATGTGTGCATGAGTGTGCGTGTGCGTGTAAATGAGCGAAAGTGGATGCAGGTGCGCGTGCATGTGTCTGTTTTGCGTAAATTTGAAGCCCAACACGTGATAGCCCAGATCAGGGCTGATGGTATATAAAACTACCTTGAAATAAACCGTATAACTATATTTTCAGGATATCATACGTAACACGCATGCTTTATGATCCAAGATCCAATAAGCGACAAAAAGGCAAAGAAAGAGAGAGAGAGAAAGAGAATATTTACGACGGTGATACCGCAATTTTACCTCGAATCTCAATAATCCGAAGTAGCAGAGACCCATCGGTATTTTTCATGGAAGAACACCCGCTTTACCATACCTACGCGCTTTCCGGTTATCCTCATCTGGCCTCATATCATAAAATATAGTCACGACCGCATCTGTGAGTGCTTACTAACTACTTCACCCGCACAGGCAACATAACCTCCCCATGTAATGTTGATCCGGAAGGACCGCGTAGTCTCGCGATAGGGGCGACATAGTCTCTAGACTATCTCGCGATAGTCTATATACAGGTCGCTCACGACACTGGAAGTACCGTAGGTATCGTTGATACAATAATTATAACAACGTTTCGATTTGTCTAACATATGTCCTCTTAATGATTAACATGCACGAGTGCAGGTGTAGGCTCGCCAAGGCTCCACGCATTGTAAACCTCGTCTGAAACTGCATTTCGCGAAACGAGCAATGAAAACCATATACTATATATAATATGCTATAAAGTGGCAAACTCACACCACAGCTGTTACCTTCAGCAGGTAAAACAACACACCGGCGGGTAGCAACATCGAGCTTCCCCATATGCTTTGCCCCATTGAAAGATCGAAGACGGGCCATTTCATCGCTTCAATACTTGGATCGAACATCGCATTGCACGTGTTACTTCCACGGTTTCCATAAGCGACGAAATGTCATCTAGCGTTTAAATCCGCGATTGCGGAAGCCTCTTTGCTCATTTCGCGCCTCTCGATCGCCTCTCTCTTCTCGTGGATTGCACATTCGAGATGACACACGTGCGAACGTAGATATGTATAATACATGAGTATTTGTAGCTCAAATGGTTGGCGCAATATAGGAAAATATCCATGCATGATTAGACTGCGAACGGGTGGAGACACAGGGGAGATACAAATGCATTGTTGACGATCTCTGGAGAATTGAATCTCTTAGTCACGTAGCTTACACGTTAAGTCAACCCTTAAATAAAGTGATACATGTTCGATGAGAAAGTTGACTCATACTGATACGCAGAGAAGTGATCGTAGTGTCAATTGGACCACCTTGTTCAGGATCCGACCTCCTTTGCAGTACCGCTCTGCTTTTGCAAGATCGCTGGCGTTGTGATAATAATTACTCTCAACTCGATCGGAGTACAGAGGATTGACCCATAAGAGATAAATCGTTTATTGAGGCACGGTATACAGGCGAGAACATGGTTGCATGATCGGAAAGACCGGAGGTCAGTTTCCAATGTAGTCTAACGGACATCACCGTGGATCCATTATAAAAGGGATCGAAGACAAGGAGTCAGAGGTCAGGGCATGCTCTCTTCTCACAGTTTCCATACTTGGATTAAGATATTGGATAAGAAACGACGCTACGAAAAAGTGAGGGGTTATGCGGAGTCGAGGAGAAGAAAAAAATAGTACAGAAATAGTGAAAACAGGTGAGGCATGAGAAACTGATTTTAAGGACGAAGAGCAGAGAAAAACGGTGACCTCATTGAAGCCCTGGAAATCTAATAGAGCGAAAGATAGCGAGGTAGGGTGGGTTATTGGCTCTGAGGCCGTTCGATCGATCCGAAATGACTGTCACCACCTTGACGTCATATACTATTTCATCTACGCTATAACATATAATGTATAGGTATATACCGTACATAGACAAATATATAAAATCCACCCCTTCGTCTGGTCTTCGAATCGAAGGAATTCGTAGCAGGTAACTTTCATCTTCCCTTAATATGAGATATACATACATACATATATATATATTCCTTAATACCGTCTTTCTTCGAGCGTTCAGTATTAAGACCGCGCACGCGGTAGTGCTTCGCCCAATTTTTCATCGCGAGATCTTGAGAACTGTACGGTTTTACGAGACCCGAAATACGACGCGCATTGAATAATTCCGGCTATAGCAAGAGATCAATACCAGATGTGTCAGTGAAGTATACGTCGTAACACCCTTGATGTATTTTTACAACCGATACTATTTTTTACCCCCTCGCATCTGCCATGTTCGATGCCTCAATTTCAAAATTCTTGACATTGCAATCGGACGAATAACGCGCAGTTTATAACACCTTTAGAAGTTGAGAAGTGGTCGATAAAATGACAGCCCGTCCGTCCATGGATTCATGCAGAAAAACGCCACCATAATGATACTAGTATTTGGTTTCGCAAGTGGAAGGATCCGGGTATAGCTCTCTGAGTTAGCACATTGGCAAGGCGAAGGAGACCCCGGGCTTGCGGGATCATCGGGATGTAATTCGGTGCCAGGCCAAGGAGCACATCTATTCCCGTCTTGGTATTAAATACACATACACTGCCGGGGTTGATGGTCTTGTTCCTGTAGATGTTCCAATGGACGAAAGGAGATTGTATATATACGTCCAACCAACCCTCAACCCATCAACCCCCGAAGCACAGCCCACAGTCTCGAACCTCCGTAACACTAATTGATCGTGCGATATCCTAGTAGCGGAGTCGGTCGAAGCCACAGCTGCATTAACCTTCCGAATGTTAGTGTTGCCGGCCGTCCTCTGGCTGTGCTTAGCTCTTTGCACACGCCCCGTTCCCGATACTTCGCTTCAATGCCGTAAATAAATTCACGAGGGACGAACGTGCGCGTGAGAACGAGGGGGCTATGTGCTTCCCGCTATGGAGTACTTTGCCCTTTCGCGTGACCAACGTGCACCCCGGAGCTTCGGTAACCCTCCAAATATTTCTCTTTCCTTCCTCCCTGCATTCTCTTCGTGGCGTGACATACTCTTGGACTATTCTGATTGATGCTACATTTGGGAACCGAACTGTTGCCCACATGCGTACCGTTTTAAATATTCCTGCCTCCATGATTATTTCATTCGACCCACGAGGTCGCAGGAAGGGCGTACTTGCCAGACATCCTAAAACTCAGCGTCTCTTTGTTTTGGGACCCGTTTGGTAGATTCCATGAAATGTAGAAAATGAGACTTTTGCGGCAGGGCAAGGAAGCAAAGAAGGAGTAGAAGAGTCGGCTCTGCGGAATAAACGGGACACATCTTTCCGCAGTGCGGATGCAGCCGACTGCGGATTAGGTCGGCTTACACCAGTGGAAACGATAAAGTAATTTCCATTTCAACTTTTTTTTCTTCCCAGTTCGTTCCTTTTATTGTTTTCCAGGCCATACCCTGGAATACGAGTGCGACGATCAGTCTCGCAGTGCTCAAGGTATAACGGCATAAAAAGTGTTAGGACAACTTTAACAACCCCGTTGCTCATTGATCCAAAATCAGCCGCTTGACCAGATCCCAAAAGGTTGTAGGGATTTTCGTGATGGTTCGCTAAAATTATACCGATTGTTTTTCGAGACCTTGTGGCATTAACCTAACCGAACCGTGTCTATCTTGCTCATTCGGTAACTAAACTAATACTCTCCGTCGCACATTTGTCCAGTTACCGCCTCAAAAGTATCACAGATCGGAAGTGACCGTAAATCTTCAAGAATCAGAACTCGTGGAATTTCGGTACAGTCCCAGAAACAAAAGCCCGACAGTTCACTCATTGTAACGTGTGTAGCAGCTTGTATACGCAAATCGTGAACCAGTGTTCATTACCATTTCGTTCGTAAAAAGATTACATACCTCTCCGGCTGGCAAGGAGAGGGCGTTCGTAAACTCGCTCGGGTAGGCTAATGACGCGAAACATTAAAGTTGCATTACAGAGTGAGAGAGAAAGAAAACTCTTTCGCCTCCTCTTTGTCACTCTCTTGTACAACTGCAAGAGAGAAAGAGAGAGACGGCGGAGTGGAACGACCAGAGTTGGGGAGGCATTTCTCACCATTGCTTGTGTCGCGGGCGACTGGGAGAATTCGCTGTGTCGTCTGGAGTACACAGCCGAATCGTTACGCAGGAGCCACGAGCGGGCGGTTGCAACCATTTACCGTGACACTAGATTATCGCTACCTATATACATAATACGTACCATATAGTTATAATGAATTGCAGTGCGCACGTACCGCACTTTATGCACACTCCATTTTTGCCTGCCTGTATATTTATATACACATTAATGCGCGTGTAGCTGCGGCATAAATGGGCGTGCAAACCGAGAGTGAGAGAGAAAGAGTCGTTGAAAAAATTATGTGGAACTGTGGACTGGGGACTGGACGCGCACAGCCGCGGTCAGTCCCACGCTCTTAGCGTGCAATAATAAAAATAGAATTGTGCGGAATCTGCGTTTCTCTCGAATTACATGCTTTCCCATTATGAGTCGGGGGTGTGCCTGTGAATGCGTGCGAGCGCGTGTGTGTGTTTGGGCGTGTGTTCGTGTGTGTATATAACGTTCACGGGGCTAGATTTGTTCATTGAATTTTTCTTTTGTTTCTCTACCTTTCGCGGGGCTGTAAGCCGGTAGAGACACACGGGAGACTTCGTTTACGTTCGACGAATAGAATAACACGGGCAAAGGGTGGTAGGAATAAAATGCCACTCTCCCCCCCCCCTCTCTCTATCCCACCCCCTCCCCCTCCCTCTCTCTATATATTTTTTATTTTTATTATAAATATCATACGTGTGTGTATATACGCTATACGCGAGATAGAATCTTGCAAGACGTTTGTATCAGCGAGTTATTACCAGTTGGGCTTCCAGTCCGGCGAAGTTGCACTAGCCATCGTAAGCGAAAGAAATTATGGTCTAGATATATATCGGTTAAAAGTAGTGAGAAAAGCCGGTCCGGCGGGCTTCTACCTATTGCGTTAACGTTTTTGCAAAAGTTAAAGCCCCCGGCGTGCGTGGCTATACGGACGTACCGGAAAGCGGAAGCTATCGTCTCTGGCGGCGAGCAATTATCATTAGTTGCACTCGCGTGGCGGGACGGAGACGCAAGGGTGGGAGGAGCACAGTGGATGAGACTTTTGCCAAGGATATGGAACGAATTCAGCACAAAATTTTGGGAGGAAAAGGCGGCCGGACGGTCGCTTTTCGTTTTTGCTCTGGTTACTGTGGTAATGTCCGTATATACTATGTATGCATATATATATATATAATGAAAAAGAAACGAAGAGAGAGAGAACGAGCTTTGAAAATGCCAATGGAATGAGACATCAGGTTTCCGTAGTTAAGTTTTGTGTGTGTCGAGGCACGTTGTGGCCAAGAATCAAGAAAATCCATGAGACGCGAAGATGGGGTGGTGGGGAATAAAAAAAACGATATACCGTGAGCGCGTCTTCTTATGGAATAAAGTCTCTCTATATATATCTTGTCGCGATCTCAAACGCGCTCACCGGGTCTAAGTCGTTGCCGAAGTTGTTCCAAAGTCGTTATCACCCGGAGCGAAGTCAGCGCAGAAGCGAAAAGGGAGACCGGAAGCGCGGCTAAACTAATCGGCTCGGTGGGCTCATTCGCGATGATGGCTTTGCCTGGAGAGAGCGAACGAAAAGGAGAGAGCGAGAGAGAGAGACGCCGAAGAAGAAAGTACATAAAAAGCCAACGTAACGATAGCTCGATGTAGACAGAGAATAGTGATAAAAAGAGGAGAATGGAGAGAGGCAGAGATAGGAGAGAAGCTTAGGCATCGGAGAAGAGAACCCGAAAGCTTCGGTAAAACACCGGCTGCGAGAGTTTTCCTCCGGCTGGCCTCCGCAAGCGTGGGCCAATCGTTTCGTGACGTTAACTTGCTGGCTATATACGCAGTGAAGAGTAGCCGTACATACACATACATATATTTTAGTTTCGAGCTAGCAGTTCCTGCAGCGCCTTCTATATGTATACTCGCTGTGTACTTATCCGAGCTCACGGAACGGATAACAATCCGATAAAATCTAATTTAACCCCTTCTCGCACCAGGATAGCGTAGATGCTAGAAGGTGCGTGTGTGTGGGTATCCGCTGGTCGTGAGCTTTCGGCTCTCGCGCATTCGCTCTCTCTCCTGATATCCTCCTCCTTGTCCCTCGACAACTCTCTCGTTGGGTTCCTCGACCGTCGCGCGTCGGTCTACTCTCCGGTCTGCTGTGGCCGATGCGAGGCTGCCGGACACACAGCGGTATAAACTGGATTCTCCTGCGGATACTCAGGGTCTGATACATTTTGTGGTCGAGCGACTCTAAGTTGTGGCGTGGCGGACGCGAAAATAGGGGTGCGACATAGGGCCTGGCCTCACCACAAGATATCCTCATCATTGGTATGGACCTTTCCTGTTCCTCTCTCTCTCTCTCTCTCTCTCATCTCTCTCTCATCTCTCTCTCTTTTACTCTCTGTCGCTGCAGGCCTTTTGTAGACATGTATGCACGAGCAAGTATCATAGTTCTCAGTCATACGTACAAATAGAGAAAGTTCATCCCGGTCGAGTATAGAACGTTAGATCCGCGAGAACGCATACGATCGATCATATGGGAGATAGATCGGAAGGGGAACTGGTAAATCAATAATCAAGAGCGGATGCTATTTCTGATGCTGACCTCGGGCCCGATCACCCTAACTATGTAGCTAACACGGTGTGGGCGCCGGGGTACGTGCGTACGTGCACGCAAATCTATGATCCGCACAGAGGACTAGCCACTCGAGCATCGATTGTAATTGAGAATCCCCAATCCACCCGTACCTACGTTATCAGACTTAGAGTCGACCGTATGTACATTCTGTTATTGACGAGAAGGGGGGCGATATCTGATATGGAGGGAGATATGTCATCACGTTAGAGCTTCTAACCTACTTTTCACAAATAAATTAATATTACCTTACTTTTGTGATAAATCATTGTTATTGTTAGCTTTTAACAATTTTAAGTATCTCTACTCAGCCACAAGTGACATTCCTCCACAATTTTCTTATTGGGTACATAGCTTTTTGTCTGTGTTTTCACTCCTGTTAGAAGTAGGGCCTAAAATGGAAGCCGCACTTTTATGATTTCGATGAAGATAGGCTTATGAACTTGTCGTTCGCTCGAAAGCTGCAATATATCGACGCTCTATTTTTACCTCCACTTATGACAACATCAGCGTTGTCCTACCCGTGGCTTCCTTCAAAAGTTTAAACGTCAGCTCCGCCGTCACAAAACTTTCTCGACGCTGCACCCACCAACCCCCTTCAATGCCTTGTGACGATGACGCAGGATTGCTTGATTTCTTATCCTCTTGTATTCTTTCTCTCTCTTCCCCTCTCTCTCTCTCTGTTCCTTTATTCTCAATGACTTTATCATTCCACTTGTTCAGTCGTTCGCCCTTACGATTTTCCATCCCTACACACCTATCGATGCGAAACACGTTATTTCATGTTCACTTGTACCTTAAATAACGTGTGCATCATGGTGGGAACGAGGAGTTACCAAGGCAATACATCGAAGACGGGAAAGTTTATATTGCACAACAGAGCGATAGGATGGTAGCGCGAAGCATAAAGGGGACGTACGCCCGTATCCCAGTTTTGACACCGTGACGCTCCACTTTTAGATATAATATTTAGAGACTGCATGAACACCAAGTGCATCACTAACGGTGAAAGGTGGACGTTATAACAGTGTAGTTTGGTTAATGGAGTCGTTTCTGAAAATGTTCTTATGTTAGAATTAATAGATCGTAAAATATCGGCGTAACATTTTTAGAAATTGTCTACGTCAATCATCACTGTATCCTCCATTGAATACAAGAACAACGCCATCTATTGGGATACCACATAATGATAGATTATCGAGGACAAAATTTAAGCCACCCTGTTGTAGAGAACGTGTGAAGCTGCCACCTCACAGACGAGACAAGACAAGATATGTACGCTACTTAAAAACTTACTGAATATAAATAGAAATTTTTACCTCCGTTACAAAATGACCCTTGAATAAAGGAGAGTATAAACCTATAATATAATTCCCATGCACATTGAGCTTATAATATTCCATCATAATTTGTAATCCCCCGAGTTGGTAGAGTTCTTCACGGCCCGTGTACACATATATGATATAATATAATCGTCGACGCGTGCATAGGCTATTCATTCTGCTTTTGAGAAATTCTCGTCTGCGAGTCGAATTTTACGCGGAAAGCTACGCGTAACTGTGGGCGAGTTAAACCTGCCCGCGTCCTATTTTCATTACAAGTTAACGCTCGAAATTCCGCGCGTGGACTTCATCGCTCTTCTCCGGTGGTGCCCTCTACCGGACAGAAGAGCGCTCTGGTTCGGACTACCACGGCTACAGGCATAGCGACGACGTACGTCTCATAATATTTTCATGGCTAGCGGGGTGTTGGGTAGCCCCAAGAGTTCCATAACGTTGTGGGGGCACGGAAGACTCTGGAACAGTAGACCGAGGTACCCACGTGCTCACAATCTCCATGCATATATCTATCCTAAAGTTTCAAGCAAATCGTGCATATATACGTATAAGCGTGTACCTGCTCTTGGCATACCCGACACACCTCAAACCGGCTCACCTTTTGACCTCGGAACGAGTGCGAATATAAGAGCGTCCTGCTGGCAGTGGAGTAGCACATCTCTCAAGGGAGTGCCTCGACAGAAGAAGAGAACGAGAACATGAGACAGTAAGAGAGAATGAAAGAGAAATGGAGCGAGGGTAAAACAAAGATAAAACCAAGTATCAAAACTAGAAGAACTAACAGGGCTACGCGCAACATTTATTCTGTCATATTCTTCATTCGCCCACTATAAGAATGCACTTCCAATCTTTTGAGCTTGATCTTTCCTCCTCTTCTATCCATGTCGCTCTACGAGTACGTTGTATTTTTATTAAATTATTATAATATATTTAGTTTTGATAAAATTATATATTTTATTATTTATCAATTTAATTTGCACCTTGCTTATAACACAATACGGCATATCTTGATAAATCTGTCTTCTTATATCTTGCAGCATGCTTATTGCACGAGGCTATTATTTTTTATTCGTTCACCTATTCGACACATTCTAAATATTTCATTAGTGAAGTTCCTTGCGAGCTACTTTTCCTATACAAACGATGTTGAATGAGCAATAAAATTTATTCCCGTATATCTCCGAAACTATTCCGAAACTATTTCGATCTCAAAAGCCACGATTTAACGATAGTTATCTTTAATTGAATCACAAATTTGTCGGCTTATCTGGATTTAATGTGAATGCACGAAGTACTTTAAGCGTGTGTCGATGAAGAACGGTGGGTGGAGTGTATGAGAAAGTGATGTGAGAAGGTTCAGAGTGAATGGATAATATAGCTTGCTGGATTCTCCCTCTTTATATTCCCATTTCCGACATATTTCGCGAGCAATGATATACCTCGTCGCTGGAAATCGAACGGTACGAGAATGCATTGTAAAATGAACATCGAAACGGGGAGCCGGGCGTGTGGGGATTGGAAGGGAGTGCGATAGCGAGAGGTAGGGTCTGGTATCGGAATCGTCGAGAGTTCCGGTTCCGCAATCAGAGGACAGAAATATACACAGGTAAACTGTGCGGACATGACATAGGATAGAGGCATATATATATATTAACATTTCAACGTTTATGGTACCTATATCTACCTTTTAATAGAAAAAGTTACTAGATTCATCGAACCACGATTGCGGTGTACTCATTTCCTGTACTTTAGTACGAGAGTATCATGGAAACAAATTGCATTCGAAAGAAACATTCCTAAAATACAATTTTATGTTTTAAGAAATTCGACAAATTTGTAGGAATATCTGTGTTACGGCTATTTCCCCCACCGATCCAATTTATTCCTCATACGGAGATGGGGTTGAAACAATAATAAAAGAATATTCGTCCATTTCACACCATTATTACCTGGTCGAGTAAAAAATCGTTCGATTGCTTAATGAATTAAATTTGCCTAAAAGCAATTTCTCATGGTCGAAATAGAAGACTTTACTCACACCCTTAACTCTTATTTGACCGTGGTATACGATAAAAATGTTAAAGACCGATTATGCGGGGTGCAATAACGTTTTCAATGATCGGATTTACACGGTTATGAAACTTCAACTCCCACTCCTCTCATCGCCCAGAAATCCGAAGCACGATCTTTACGGCTGAATACCTTTAAGAGAAAAAGAAAAAATTCCGTACGTACGCTGAGTAAAAAAACGTCGCTAAATTACTACTAATGCAGCTCTCTCGCTGCGTGGATAAGAGAACGTGGAAAATGGAAGACCGATAAAATTATGAACTTCTTCGTCGTGTCGACGCCAACGAGTGAATGCTGAAGTAAAAGTATAAGAAGATAGGTATAAAAGAGGCGAGACATTGAGAGTGAGAAAGGAACATAGAGACGCTGATATACGTATATATATATGTGGCATAAGATCACGAGTGTAGGAAGATGCAAGCTAAAAGTTGGCTTGTAAAAATGAAACTCGTCTTCTTGTGGTGAACTCGGAGGTTGGGCTCGAGGTAAGTGCACCCGAGACTTATAAATTTCAATGAGAGATAAGTGTGCAAGATATATATAGATACGTATATTCGTATAAAATATATATACGTATGCGTACGCGAGACTCGAGTGTTACGGTGACACGTCGAGGTTTTCTTCTTTTTATCGTCGAGTAAAGTGTTAGTTGGCCCAAGCTTATGCTAGCAGTACGCTCTTGATGACAAGCGAAGAAATTAAGCGAGCGGAGTGAAAAAGCGCGAAAAGAAAAAGTTAGTCACACTGAGAAAAACTACCGACGCTCTCCATATCTATATAGAAGCTGGGCACAAAAATTAGACTGAAAGCAACCGAGAAGCCTCGACGTCGATTAACATGAAACGTGCTCAATTTTGTAACCCACCCCCCACGACGCCCTCAGGAATACAAACGTTAATTACGTATATTGGTCTCTTTTATTTACAACCCTACATTACAGCACAGTAGGTTAGACATAGATAATGCATGAACTCTGTAACGTTTGTAGTGCCGAAAAACTAGGAAAAGTTGAAAACTGTGTTTAGGAAACGAGAGTGAAAAACAGATGCTTGCAGAAGAAAAATATAAAAGAGCGCGAGAGAGGGAGAGAAAAAGCAGAAAGTGGTCAGCGTGTACGATCATTTATGATTTATACCCGTGATAATGTAGAGAAATGGAGAAAAATGGAAAAATTCTATCCTTTTATGTATATATGTATGCCATATAAGCAAAGGGCAAAAGCATGTTGATAGCGGTTAAGAGGTTGGGAGTACGACAGATTATGGCTTACAGTGCACGACGACATGGCGCCCAAGCAAAAATTATGACTTTTCATCTGACTAGTTATGCCGGCGTAGACCGGAGACACCTTAGCAAAAGTCCTTCCACTGCTCTTGCACCTAGCACAGAAACACCAACGTCTTCCACCCTGGGTTAGTACTACTTTTAAACCTTCCACGCTATGATTTTCCCTATATGCGCGTCTGTCTATATTTCCTTCCTCAAGTTACAACTCTTCCTCCTTCCTTCTCTCACCCTCGGCCGCTTTCCGTATTTTCATTGGCGCCAGAACATGTTTGCGTATTCTCGGCAATGTGCACATCACCCTTTGGTTGAGATTCTGGCTTCTCAACCATTCCCGTTCACACTCTTCCCTTCCTACATCTCTTCGCGGTTGTGATTATAGTCGTCAAATCTCTGCATGAAGAATTTCGCAAGATAAGAGATGCTCGTCCCTTTGCGACGAGTGCAAGGGGGAAACGGATGGAGGAAGGCAGATTTTCCAAACTGGTAGTAAAGTGAAGAATGGTCCATGCATACGAGGTGGGGACTGAAAGGGTGCCTTTTCCGAAGCTACAGGATGTGCGTGCTATGTTGATTGCCGGGTATAACGGTGGAGGACAGGTGATCTTTATGAAAATATTACATAAAGTATTCGAAGAGAACGAAGAACTGAAAGGCACGATATAAAGTGCGAGAATGGGATATTATGAGCGTCTCCAAGCGCTTAGAGAGGTAGGTATCGGTGATGATGACTCGTGCTGATTAAATTCCGTACAGATTCCTGAGCTCGTTTGGTCGCGCTCCAAAATGCATGAGACCATCGTGAAGCCAAGGGGGATGAGAGAGAGATAGAGGGTAGAAGAGTAAGGGAGAGAGGGAGATGGCGGGGGTGAGAGAGAGAGGGAGAGAGAATGGCAAGCACGTACTCGGCTTTGACAAAGCAAAAGGGACTTCTGCTCGCACTGCTTCCATACCACGGTATTACAGTAACGAGAAATCCTTGTTATCCTCTTGTCGATCTCGCTTATGCCAACCTTTAAGGTAAGATGAAGGCCCTTGTTAGGCTTCAACATAATTATACGAATCGTCAGTCCATTGTCAATATTTGTCAAGTATCATTCGGATTTATTTTTTAATAAGGATATTCAATTGAAAAATACCATTTCATTTACATAGAAAATCAGCAACAGTTGATTTAATTCTTTAAATCCAATAAGTAGGAATGTTGTTGATTATGTCAAACCGTTAATTGAGCCTTATGTTCATAAAATTAATTTTTTTCTTTCGGATGTAACGAGTAAAGACATTATTCAATATTTATTTTGTTTCAGGTCAGAACTTACCTTTCGTGTGTCCAAAGGCCCGTAATGTCACGCACTTTCTCCACCTAATCAGCACTTACAACTTTGTCACATCTTCAGTTCAATACCCTACAATATAATAATCGTTGTTAAACGATTGTATGTCCCGTATCACAATGGAAAATCGAAACTGAAAACACATGATGATATGCAGTGAGAGAGAGATGATGATGATGATTGATCTTTTATTAAGCTTTCTCAGCTATTTTCATGTATGTAAGCCTTGTATTGGCGGGCTGTCGTAGGCCAATACAGTACAATTGTTGACATGGATTCATATTATCCGCGACCATTCTGAAAAACATAACATTTATGTTCTGTTTCTCTCCTAAAATGGTTTTAAAATGTTGTTCCTACAAGTTACGAAAGGATCTATTAGGAAATGTTTTCAAGTTCTCAAAACTGCCCTTTCATTTTTTGTGCGATTATTGGTTGCTGAGATATCAATGACCAAAGGCAAAAGGACCCTTTTCCATTCAAAGTCGGATATCTCAACCGAAAACTGACTATCTGGCCCATGTATGTGTTTAATGAAACAAAAGTTTTCGAAGCCCATGAAATTTTTTCGCGCTATTTCTTATGATTGTGTAGTAACCATAGCTCAATAAAAATTGTTGGCCACGAGATCTAAAAACTAGAATCTTGAAGCTTCAAAATGCTTTTTTTCATCTTGATACGACCATTTTTCACTGAGATACAGTCTTTCAAACATCACTAACAAAATTCACGTTTGTGTATAATAATTTGGCCACGCTCTGTACATTTCGCTTACATAATTTACCCCCGTAAAATATGTGGATTCAGCTTCCTTTTAAACACATCAAGCCTATCACAGTTCTTTACTTCTGCTGATGGGACGTTGTACATTTACACTCCCTCGTAAAATATGCTTTGTGCGCACTTTTTGTTTGTCTAAGTTGCAATTCGATATTACCCACTTGTCCGGTTTCTCTTGCACAGTATCTCCTAACTATCCGCAACTTGTCCCTCAACTGATTTGGTGTCATGCCGTTTAGTATCTCAAAAATAAATATACATATATTATATCTCAACCGTTACCTTACTGACATCAATATTTATTAAATAGAAATTAAAGAATTTAAATACTAAATTTAATGATCTACACAAAAGTCATTTGTTTTTTTCAATAGAGTTAATAGTTTCGCTGTCATATTACAAAAACGATGAATTTTCATACATTTTGAACTTTAAACTCGAATATCATTTGAATGGCTAAGTTCATCAAAAAAGTATAAGAGATCTTTTTTGTAGAGCATTCAACTCTCTATAAGAATATTTTGGAAGCGTATTTGTACAATATGCCATGAAAGTGGTATAAAATGTCAAACATAAAAAGAATTTTTCTCTGTGTCATTGGAATGGGAAATAGATATGTGTTTTCAGCGACATCTAAATATTAATATTAACAGCTCGAATTTGTACAGGTTTCATTTTTTACCTTCCTGCAAGTTTAAAGCCTGGTACCAGGATAAAAAAAAGTAGCCCAAAAATGACACAGCCTAACATATATATTATATAAGCAGAGAGAGAGAGAGAGAGAGAGAGAGGGACAGCGAGAGCCAGGCAAACGAATAAACGTTCATGCTGTGCACCTACGAGCATTTTATGAATTTAATTTCGCGATGTACTTAGGCGCCGTTGAATATTCGCAACCACTCACAGCCCCGCGCCCCTCTTTTCAGACCACGAGAACAAAGCTACCATTTCTCGACTATATGTCGGTCCGTTGAACGCCACAGAGCCGTCGCATTCGTGTTCAAACCACCAGGGACTCACCCAAGTGTTTTTTGTCGTAAAAATTCACGTGGCAAGGCGCTTCCTTGCGTTGCACATTCGGCTTTTTTTATCCCCGTATGGAGAAGTTTATTTGCTCTATATGCAGAAATGAGCGTTAATAGCAAAGCTTATAGAAAATTGCGTCGAGTAGGTATAGATTGATATAAAAAACGTAAACAACCACTTATAGAAAAAGCTTTTTAGTAGCATTAAAAAATTGTATAATTTGTTGTCGTCAAGCTCATCTACATCGGGCTACCCTAAATCAATAAAAGAGAAAAAGATTGCCATTTTATATATATTTTTTAAATGCAGTCGAGTGTACCACACACTTAAGATTGATACATTTTGTGCATCATCTGAAATGTATTCAGTCCTTGTACTAACCGGTACGAGAGATCGGGTATAGAAAACGCCGTGCCAACCTGGAGCATAGGGGTTAAGAAACATGCATGCACATTGATACACACGTGCACAGCTATACCTATGTATTCGAGTGAAGTAGACTATCGTACAGTTGATATGGATTATCGTCGTGGCCCAGACCATTATTGATACCGAGAGCGAGAGAGAGAGAGAGAGCAAGTAGGGAGGGGGGGGGCAAGTGACCGAAGAAGAGAGGGGGGAAGAGCTAGGAGCCGAGTGAGAGGATTTGCCCGAGACGATGTTGGTGTGCAAGTTCAGCAACAGGAGTTCGTGAACCACATATAGTTATGCGCATTCGATAGTGGTCGCTCAAGAGCATGGTAATAGCAAGATAGTAAACAGGAACAGACGTTTCCCTTAATTGCCTTATTCGCCCAGGCTCCGTTGTCTGTACGTATGTATAGTATACGAAAGGACAGTTACGTCCGGTATCGCTGTCCTCTCAATACTCCGGTATAGATATATGGACGTCTATTCGTGTAGATTCAGTTCATACTCTTTCGCAATTAGGGAGCAAATCTATCGAGAAGATGCCCATCCTATAATGATCTCCTGAATATTTCTGAGCCAACGTACTTGAGAAATAATCGAAACAAAAACAAACCGTTGCTAGAAACTCGGCATGATCTTTTAAATGTTCTACGAAAAATTATAATTTTAAGTACATCGGTATGTAAATTTAGTTATTATTTTAGTGTGAAAATTAACAGGTCGTACCGAGCTCATTTCAAGCGTTTTTTTAGAATAATTATAACTTTGTTCATGTGCAATTTACCGTTGGTTGTAAATTTTTTGCGACGTATTCTTTATAAATACAGTAAATATGTTTATATCCCCCTGACGATACTGTAATGATTCATCATGAAAAAGTTTGAACCGATCTACAGAGTGCCTTTAGATTCAGATGATACTTTGTGCGACGATAAAAGTAAACGAGTGAAATCGGAGGAAAATAGAAAAAGGTTTGAGGGGATGATACAAATAAAAGTGACGGGGTGTGAGAGTTATAAGTATACGTGCCGCGGGTATCCTCCGTCTCGTTGCTGGAAGAATCGTTACTCCCTCTCTTCTTCTGCTGCTATGTTCATCTCGTTTCATGCATCCGGAAAACAGAGAAGCTTGCGTCACCGACCAACGCCTCCCTTCCTCCACCCTAATCGATCGCCAACGTGCTATTCAACACGAATTCGCCCGCTTTCACTTCCTTCTATCTTATTTTCCTACGCTTAGAGAATATTTTCAGACGATAACGAGATCCGGTTAGCGTAGCATTATACGAGGTACATACAGTTTTCCCAAACAAATATTCCTACTTGTTCGTTTCGTGTTTGTTCCAACAACGGAAGTTCCTCGGCTGGACATAAACCCGAGGTTAAGAAAAAAGCCATTATGCTCCAGAATTCTCGGATTCGTTGTCTCTTTTTTCATTCGAATGTACGACATTCTCGTTATTATTTTCTTTTGAATTATACCACGGAAACGGAAATAAATCATTATACCAATAAGAATAACGACAACGACAATACCATCGGCGATAGCAACAGTAATAATAAGTAACAAAAGTGTTTTGTTTAATTCATCACGAGGTCAATACCCATCCGAAAAAAATTATGAATATTGAAAAAAAACGTTTTTTCTTTTTGCAAAAATTATCAAACGCTCATAAGTTTATCAAAAATTGGTTAATGAAGACGTTTATTAAAATTTTTTCGTTTTTAAACGCGCTTTTCAGAAACAAATACAAAAAAAATATTCAAGTCATATTCAATGAAATTTTTCAATTTTTTGAGAAAAATATCACTTTCTCAAAAACTCCAATTTTTTTATTTTCAATTTTTGCTTAAACTTTGATTTATTCTACGTATAAAGTCGCAAGATTTATAGTGGGCAGATGTTTCTTTCTAATTTTTTCAATCGAAAACAAAATTAGAGAGAAATATCTGCCCATAGAATTTTTAGCAAAATTAAAAAGGATCGAGTTCAAAAGTGGCCAATTTCCCGTGGAATGGCTCATATATATAGTCATCTTTAACCTAAGTAGTGTTTGCACAAAGGCTCTTGTACCGGCTAGCCGGCTACTTAGCAACGCATACCGAGTGTTTCGTACGGCCTACGCAAAGCTCAACTTGACAATATGTTTTGCATTTTTGTTGCGTTTGTTTCGGGACATTCTCGGCGAGCATACTCCCCTTGTCACACGATACGCGTGCGTTTCCCTAATCGCCTTCAGCGCTTCTGAAGCGCGGACTTTTGCTCCAAGGGCTCCCCTGGTCCCTTTCACATCTCTCTCACACCCCTTCATTGTGGCACTTCCGTTGTCTGTTGTTTGTATAATACGCCATGGTGCGGTTAGAGTTAATTACATGGTCGGGGTGGGAGAAGGGGTTAAAGGACGGCGGATGCTCCGATGAGAGTTGTGAGAGGTGTTACCACCGCCGAGAGTTAGGCCCGACGAGAGAAATACGCGAGAGAGAAAATCAAGTTTAACATGTTTCACACGCGCCCACTTTGAAGGCATTCGGTGCAGGGGCGTAAGGGACACGAATAGACCGCCGTGAACGACGGGTTGAGAAGGATATGAGCTGGCTCTCACCTCGGGGAATCCTGACGAGGTTCTAAGCCAAAATGTACATGCTCGACCCGATTTTGGGCGTAATGGTATCTTGGCTTTTCTTGGATTGGCTTGTTGTTCTGTTCTCATGGGACATGAAATTCGAACAAAACGATACATATTAACACGCGGTTCATTACAAATAAAAAAATTCTATAATGAACGGTCGAAAATATAATAATAATAATAATATTTTAAATATGATTATTTATGATATCATGATTATAAAAAATTATACATCACTATTAGTTAAGGGCTATTTATTTTCTACATAAATTGACAGCAAGAATATGGATGTTTAATGCATACTCAAAATTGTTTGATGAAATTAATAAAAAAATTGAATTATAGCAGTTCTAACAATTATAACAATTAATGAAATAAAAACAATATTTTTAAAAATCGCCTGAGATAATAATAATATTGATAATGTACATAGAAAGTATCCGGAACATGAACGATTCCTTGAAATAATTAAATTTGCACGGAGGTAATTTTGAAAACCATGATGAGTGTCTGATCAAAATACGTTTCTACTACTTGCCCTTCCGGAGAATCGTTACTACTATAAGGTATGAATTTTAGCGGTATTACAGTGCCAGTATTGACGATTCTAATACCGGAACACCGGTTGCGAACAAAACCCTATTTTTATCAACTCCATTAACTTTACATATATTTTTGCCTAATGAGCCCAATATTTAATATAATAATTTTCATGCCCAATAAGGGTTACTTAGGCCAATTATGGCTTTAAACCATGATGTATGGATTTGGTTTGGTGTGGTCCGCATTAACATTACTGACATGGCTGATAGTTATCGAGATTTACTTGACACCATTTCGAAAAATGTACTTTCGAGATAATCGCAAAAGAAAGTAAATATGCGGTTGTTCGTCTGATGGCGCAGTTTTATGAGTCCTACCTTCAAACACTAATTCCTGGTCGATACATATCCCCTTCGGCGGCCGATCAAGCATCCTGGGCCTCTTTTTGACGTGATCTACGTGCTTGGCGTCCTTCTTTCGCGCTTTTTTTGTGTCCTTATACACTGATCCAACCACGCGGTCGACCACTCGCAGCGACTCAACCTTCCTACCGAAAAACACCTGTCACGTCGACAATTTTGTGATTTTCAATACCAACCACTGCTTGAACTGCTTGTAACTTTTCAAGGTTTATTATGGACAAAAATCAACAGAAACCAGTGAGAACATCGTAACACTCGGAAAACGGTAATATGACAAAACCAGAATTATTGCGATGGAAGGGGTTAGAGGAGGTTTGTACGAGACTATAAGTCGATCGGTGAAACACACGAGGGAACCTGTCGAGGATGAGGAAACGAGCGAGAAGGGTGGTCGACGTTGGGAGGGAGAGAGAGAGAGAGAAGGAGCCTCACGGGTAGCGCGTTATGCGAGAGTCTCTCCACAGACCAGGAGAGAGGGACGTTGGGATCATGGGGAAAACGAGGGTTGTCGGCGCAGTCTCGGTTCGCGTGCCGGGCATTCGAGGCTGGCGCGGGCCGCATGTTCATGGCTCAGTTTCGATTCGGACGTAAGTGCGTTTTCCTCGCACACGCGGCGACGTACCAAATTTGCAAAGTTTAACGAAAAGAAAATTCGCGATCGAGTGTGTGAACTATATAAAACAAAAATGTATAATAAATCGGCAGCCTTGTCATTTGAATAAAAGACAAAATTCACAATGAATTTTTGCAAAAAATACTAAAAATATTGAACCAACCTTGAAGTGAAATTTCAGTGCAATTTCCAATTCGTTTATTTACTCCTTGAAAAATTCGTCAATGGCAAATTCCACGACAATATTCGATTGCAAATTTTAAGAAAAAGGCGAGGTGAATTTTCGCGGGAGTAAACACGCGTCATTACTAGTGAGGTGAAACACGTCTTTACAAATTTTCATTTTCTCTTATCAACATTTCGTATTACGACTCCGACGAGGAAGAAAGAGTTAAACAAAACGAAAGATCATTTTTGTTGCGCTGATTCATTTGTTTTTCGATCAACTTCTTCTCATTTTTTCAATTTTTTTTAACTCTGACTTTTGCGTAGTTCTTCCATGTCCTTTCAGTGCATTGATTCCGGAAGTAATTGGCTCCAGCGTACGAATCTTACGGGTATATATATACGTATCTATATGTACGTATATACATCCTGCACAAAGCATTCAGTAACTTCTACATTCGACCAAGGAGTTCGTAAGGTTCTTTTGCTATGCTCGTCCCTGTATATTGGATTTCCCCGACCTCTCGTTCTCTATCTTATCGTTAGCCGGGAGGAGAACGAGTGGTCCGCGTGATAAGAAAGTCCAGTTTCTTTTTTTACAAACGAAATGGCTCGAGGGTTTTCATACAGGACTGATTTGAGGGAAAGTTCAATTAGACACCGTCAGCGAACCGTACGCGCTCTTTTCGCGAACGAGGCAATGACGGCAAAGAAAACGTGAAAATCAATGAAAATGGCTCGATCACCATTCTTTCCACCGAATTTCCATCGGCAAAAGATAAAACAATTAGAGGAAAGGGGAGAGAAAAAGAGAGCAGGAGAAAAGCCGATATCCCTGATCTCGATGAACGCCCGCCGAGAGGATTCAACGAACCGGGCCATGAGGGTTTTATTTTAAAAATAGTGTCACACTGACCCTTGCACCTCGATACCGAGGCGTAATCCCCGAAATAGCCCGGCTACATAGATTTATATCTTGAACGATGGAATTTGCATAGTCGAGCCAATGGTCCACCTATCGCTTGATTCATTCGAGAGTTGACGCAAAGGTTTCAAATCTTCTATACTGAAAACATTCATTTTCCCTCCTTTTCTTCGCCGTCTCGCGACTCTCAGTCGTGATACCATAAACGTAATTAAGAGCTTGAAACGTTGCTTTATATCCATATGTACATGCGCAGCCTTACGGAACGAGCACCAGTGCAACGGCGAAAACGTGATCAAGACATATTTTTTGCGCAAACTTCATGAAGCCCTGTATCGTCGGGTACGTTTAATTGCCGATGCAATTAACGGCATATCGAGCCTCGCGATATCCAGAGCGTTAACTATTGACGGTGACAGAAATAATATAAATCGAACGTACCTTCCGAACGTGCAACGAAATAAATACATTTTATCGAGGGTGTCACTACGTTAAACTCTTATACAGAATAAACCTAAAATAAAATAGACAACAAATCAAATAAAAACATTCGAGTCACGTTAGCATTGATCATTATTGCAAAACGTTGTAAATTACTTCGAAGTGAACAAAGAAAGAGAACCATGTGGCTTCGGGCTTTTTGGTGTCTCGTTTGTGCCTCCTCAGTTACACTTGGTGCGCACAGGACGAAGGAACTCGGAGAGGGAAAAGGTAATATATCATGGTAACAATATATCCTCCATTCTGAATTAGTAACTTTGTCGTATATAAAAATTCCCTCGCATATGCATTATTCGTAAATTAACAACGGAGTCAATCGACTCATCAGCAAAAGTCTCCGAATTCGTGAGTTATTTGATTATCGAATTACGAACATAAGTTTAAACTTTTATTTCCTGGAAATTACGTTCATTCGGAGTTTATTTATATTTTTTGACTAATCATTTCAAAGTTCCGTATGAAAGTGTCAAAAAAATGATCGCAAAATACATTTTTTCTTAACAACTCATAATTGTTTTATTTCACCCCTATAAAAATGTTGGCAAGTAAGACAATATTAGATTTGTGCAATTCGTGCCTAAAGTACTTTCTATAAATCTAGCGTCGTTAGCTCGTTGCAATGCAAACAAAAATGTAGCCAAGAATATTATCTCTACTTCTAACTTTAAAAAAAAGCTTTTCTCCATTTCTTGACGTTAAAAAAAAGAATGGAAAAAAGTCACAAAATACGGTAATGTTAGGTCAACCTAATCCCCGTCCGAAAGTGGGTTAATAAGACGGGGCTTTACTCCTAAACGATTTTCGTCTGCGAATCATCGGCTCCGATAAACGAAGAGGTCTTGGCAGAAATGGTCGTCGCAGTCGCGAAAAAGCACTGCCAGATGAAGTTGAGAGCGCATACGAACGAAAAACTCATTTGGGACACCAATCAGTGGGCTCTCCGACCCAGCAGTAGAAATTGAGGCAACAAACCGGAGAACGAGTTATTCGAGACCTCGGAAAAAGTACTTTCAGACCGCACGAGACGTACTCGATAATTTTGAGGGTGTATATGTTTCTATTTGTGCGAAAATCTTGTTATTCCGGAAACCCGAGTTATCGGTGGTCACTCAATTTTCCTAGGTCAAGATCCTTCCATGGGATTAGTCCTACGTGACTATTAGAGAAAACGGTTCAGTTCAGGACAATATGATTAATATTTCTACGTGCAACTGAACACACATAGATACACACACGCGCGCACATACACAACCGCAGACATACACACTCCTACACACACACACACACACACACGTGCGCGCACACACAGACACATACATTTCGGCATAAGGACAATACGGTCCGTAACAAATATCCAAACCCGAAACAAAAACACGAGAAGGAAATTAGGGTCCCGGCGATTACGACACATAGAATACGAGTCCACAATAGATCGCGTTGCAACATTCAATTACGAGACCTTGGGTCCAGGCTGCAAGAGGGATAGAGAGAGAGGATGGATTATTCATAGAGCAGAAATAACGGACCAGGACAGAGCGACTGAATGAATGGGCTCGCTTCGCTAACTCCGAGTAAACCGAGTCCTTCAAGAGTTAGATACAGCTTGCTCTCTTTCTCTCTCTCTCTCTCTCTCTCTCTCTCTCTCTCACTCTCTTTCTCTCTCTCCGCAACTGCGTTCAACCTGTCGTCGAAAGCTAAACCGAAGTTTCTTATACGAAGCAAGGGAGAAGTTGAGTCGGTTCTCCCGCTCTCACCGTGAGCGGTTTGCGTCTCTGCGACTAATGACTTCCCTCGTGACTATCTTCATGGTATAACCCTTGTGTCGAGAGCCCAAACGTCACCAGGATGAAGGGCCCGTGGCTGCGATGAATGAGGCAAAAATTATAACGCTCCAACGTTGATAATGATTCAAGGAACTCCGCATAGTATGATTGACTATTAAATTATCATAGTCTCGTTTAGTTTTACCCCATTTAACATGTTAAATCGCAAAAAGAATTGTTGATAACTGTGAGCGGACGTAATTGACGGCGTCCGAGTTTAACACAGAATGTCATCATCCCTCGCGATAGCCAGTCAGAAATTCCATCAGCACGCGCTACATACATTTTCATGCCGGGCATTGTTGCTTCCTTGCATGTCACTCGTACTGTAGTTTGCGTCTATTTGTGCGGGCTTTCGCGTTGCTTTGCCCCTCCCCACCTTCCCCATCGATGCTACAGGGCTGCTTAGTAATAGGGAGAGTGTAGCGGTGGTCGGCGATCCAACAACACATACGCGCGCTCACTGTTGAGATAGGTAGCCGCGCGACTATCCATACCGAGTTACTAATGGATGTGACGATACTGTGCTGGGGAACATATCCTCTCCTCGGCAGAGTTGAAACAGTGAATATACGATAGGCAGAGACGGTAGAACACGGAATATATAGCGAAGGAGATAGTACAGGGGTTCCTGGCCGGTTTCGGGCACGTGGGCACATGTTCGTAACTGCTTCCTTGGCCCACCGAGCTATGCTCTCCCCAAAACCCATTTGGATACACCTCCTCTCACCGACTCTGTGTCACCCGCGAATCTCCACCATCCCTTTTACTCTTGTTGCCTTTTCCTTTCACCACCGTCTCTCACCTCTCTAACCTACCCTCATTACATTCACATAGCCTGGGATCGTAAAGGACGTGGAAACCCGAGCGCCGCGTGTGAATAACGCTAATAAGCATCTGGTACGTATTCTCTAACACTTGGTCTCTTCAGGCGAGACCAGAGCCCGAGAGGGTGTTCGCGCTAGGGGTTTGAAAATGATAAAAGAATTGCAATAATCACATGGTAGTGTACTGGGTAACATTTGTGGATGTCAGTTTTTAAATTCACCTCGAACGTAGCTGGAGTCAGGTATACTTTTGGTTGGCCAAACAGTAATTGCGTTTCATTCTAACGATGATGAACATACGTAGCCTTCTATTCTATAGAAGCAATTACTTTTCGGCCAAATGTCAACTTACTTGGCGAAGTCATTGTATAATGGATTGAAAGGCACGCGTGCCGATCCAGAGAAAAAAAGTGTAATTACTCTCTGTCCAACATAATATATACAATCGATTTTGGAATCCAGAATATAAAGCAGAAAAATACCGAACATCTTTTATGTACATATGTGATAAATGCGCTAATAATCACGATAATTCTGAAAAAAAGGAACTGCCTCAAAAAATTGTTAGATCAGACAGAAAGTTGTGCTGGATACATTTTATGAACGCCGTTATTATTAGAACATTTGGAAATATGTTTACCCTCCCTCCCCTCTCCCACCCCTCGCGGCCGCCAAACGTCCCTTCATCGTTTTCGCAAACTGTTGATACAGTCATTCCGTTCACGAACTTCCTGTTCCATCGTATTCGATGAAAACAAAGAAAAGCATTGCTTTTTCACGATTCTCAATCCACGTTATGATTCGGGTAGACGGGAATATAGGTTGTTTACCGAACATCCGACGGACGAAGTGGAACAACAGATCTGTCCGAGGAGTGGTTCACGCATTGTCGAAATTGGAAAGTCGTACGGACGATTCTTTGGCGTAAAAAAGATCGAGAAAAAGCAGATAGAAAACGAGATAAACAGGTGCAGCACTGCACAGGGACTAACTGTAAACGCATGACAATGTTGATAAAACGACACGGTTCGTTGCAGATTCCGTTTAACTTTGTGGATAGTATACGTTGCCTAAAGTATATATATATATGCAAGTATACATATTATATATCGAGGCTTCGAATATTGCTGATATAAGTGTGCAAAGGTTTGAGAAAATTAGGTCGCTGATGAATGTCGGTGCACTCGGTTTCACCAACCGTTTGCAGCTTACACTCGAATATTTTTGTCGAGTTATATGCGCGCGCGCGTGTGCATGTGGGGGGGGGGAGATGCGCGCGCGCTCGCGTACACCGGACATTTGATGGGAACTGTTCCAATGACCGACCATAACGATCTCGGATTTGGTTTATGATTAGATTTTGCGACTCTAATGCGACTAAGAGTATCCTTAGTTTTTATATTTCTCCAAGTCACTTTCACTTTTTAACATAGATAAATAACGTTGCATATCACCCGACCAAAGCCCTACCATGCAAATATATAAGTATTCGTGAGTGAACGATGGCGTATAAATTTCGTTGGATAAAATTGAACATAAGTTCGCGAATGCGCTACAAGGTACCTCGTCGGACGGCTGATACCCTCAACGAACGTGCGGTCACGGATTCGATGTGCGGTCACGTTCGCCGTTCGAGAGTTACGCGCAAAGCGGCATAAAATTAGCCCCATCGACCTACACTCCGCGGCATCGACAGGGTGAATCGAAGCGAAGAATGGAAGGAAGAAAAAAAGGTATGGAACAAAAAGAAGTACGGAGTTTCGCGAGGCGTGGGGCAACCCCAGGCGGAATATCTTACGAGGCACCGGCAGCAGCTCCTCCTATTATTAAAACCTATAACGGGGTGGTGGAGCCTGGCGCAAAAGTACGCGATCGAAATGAAAACCAAGATGGTATAAAGGTGGGAATGAAAAAAGAACGCGAACTCCAACTCGTTGTGTGACGCGTCGAAGTAACACAAGGGGAATGAATATACAACGGTTGGTGTAGGCGTATTCTTGTATAGATATGTACATGCGGGTGCTCGCAACTGCACCAAGGATATTTAACAGTTTTCCCCTCGGTCGTACCGCGGCACAACTTTTTCTCCGTCGCCCTCGCACCCGCCCCATCGTGCGACCTCTCCGTAGCATCTACGAGACACGAAATTCCATCGGATCTCCCAATATGACGACTAAAAAAGCGAGAAGGAAGTACGCGCACTCGCATATTGCCAATTGTCGAGGGCTGTAACGTCGAAAAGGACGTGTCACCCCTGTGTGTGTTCGAGCTCTTGCGCTGGCTATCGGCGAGAATTGCACTCACCCTCCAGCCCCTATAATTGTAAACGTCGTGGAGTTGGAGAATTTCGCACGGAACTTCTTTCTCTGTGAGTGGAACGCTGGTGAAATTGTCCCCTCCCCGTGTTACTACTTCGTGCTAATGTGTAACGAAGTGCCGTACGCAACACGGTATGGGAAAGTGGAAGACCGCATTCCCACAAATTCCCGAGTTTCCTACGTATTTACGTATTTACATTCCTAGCCGACTATGACCTACTGTTTTTTGGACCGTTCGCAATGATTGAACTTTAAGGGTATTATGGATGGCAAAGCTCGTTAATGATTCTCGTGTAGTAAACTATATTTCTAATTAAAGGCAATGTTACTTAAAATGCATCAGCTATTATTCAATTTTAGATGAAAGTTTACTTGAAACCCATCAATTTACAGCGACGATATCAATCATCGCAGCCTTGCGTCGCTACAACCGTTAAACATTCCTTCCAACCTTTTCACACGATTACTTTGACTCGTATCTCTTGGGGCTTGTACGTCGCTCATGAAATGTTCTCGTACGACCAAGCGGTTAGCGCCTCAATGTTATCCCAGCGATTTCCAGCTCAGCACAGTCACTTAAGCAGTCGACACTCTTCCTCTCAGGGAGGGCAGGAGTAAGCGGGAGATACTGCCGTCTCCACCGTCTGCGGCAGTGACGTAGTATATAAGGAGCTTTGCTACGGACTAGGAAGTATTCGAAGCTTTTCCATATTTCTATGCAACTTCCTGTTTCGAGAATGGCCTTACAAGATTTCCGTCATAAGTATGTGAAGCAGGAGGCAGATACGATGGAATGGAGAAGAAATGTGAAAGTATTAATAATTCTTCTGACGCAATTTCCGTTCGACGATTTTATATGCAACCGCATTAATAATCCTAAACATTTTACATTTATATATATATGTAAAATTTGCGAAACATCAATACACCACGGCTTTGCAACGGTACCAGGATTTCATTGAAAAATATGATGAACAATATCATCGAAGCTAAAATTTTTAATGGAAAATTTAAAGGAGAAGATGTACTATTGCCACGTATCCCAATGATACCAGCCGATATGGAATTCGAATTCAAACGTTTGCAATTTCCGGTGCGATTCGCATTTGCAATGACCATTAATAAAGCACAGGGACAATCGCTACAAGTGTTGGGATTAAATTTGGAAAATCCATGCTTTACACATGGGCAGCTATATGTCCCCTGCTTACGCGTAGGAAAATCTTCTAATTTATTCATATCCTACTTATAAGCTGGCAAAACAAAAAATATCGTGTATCCAAGAGCATTTGAATAATCATAATTTTTTTAAATATCTTTCATTGACATTCACTGTAAAAGAAATTATGACACAAAAACGGCATTGCAATGCATGCTGGGTACTACTAATAATAAATATACGTATATTCTAAATACGCATAATAAGCGGGCAAATGAGTTAAAAACATCTAATCTCTTTAATTAAGCCTAAAAAAATAAACCAAATATTTTGCTTATGGTATGTCGAAGACCGACGAATATTTGGTGTTCATTCAATTAATTCCTCCTGTCACAGCTGAAAAATTTAATATTTTCCTGCATTATGAGCTTAGGACCATATATCTGGTTATCGTTTGCACATTTCTGAGTATATATATATATATATATATACTACCTTAAAATAGGATAGTGCGAAATTGCGGGCGTTCTCTGTTCCCGGTTTCTCCGACTGTACGTACGTTAGTCAGCGCTCGGAGCGCTCCCACGTCTAACTCCGCCGTCCCCTCGCGATGAGACAACGCAATTAAACTATCCTTTACCGCAGAAGCGACTGGCATCGAAGTATATGCGTTATACACTCCAAGCTCAGCGTGCAACTTCAATGAGTGTCTATATACGGGGGACTACGAGAACAAAATGACGACACCGACGACGAGATGCTACCGACGAAGCGAACCTGGGGTGTCGTCTGTTGGAACGCCAGTGAAGATTGGGCCCGCACCGTTGAAATCTCCTAGCATAGTTCCTAACATGGTGTATTAAGGCCCAGCCGCTATGTAACGCGTTTCTATGAATATACTACAACTCGTTGCAATGAACATCAGAGTTGATTACAACCAGTCGTCATTTGATATATCAACTCCACCTCACCCATTGTATTTCCGTCTCCGACGTTCTCACGGATCTATACTGTTTCTCCGCGGATCCGTAATTCCCTCGTCCTAAAAAATCTTAGCTAGCAACACGTTACAATTAGTCTCTTCAAATCTTCATGGACTTACAATTTCATCTCGTTCCATATTCGAAGATTCACCCACCGATCTGTTCGCTACAGGATGTAAAAAAATGATGTCACCACTCTTCCGATTCATTCTCTAGCTCAAGTTTATCGAAAATTACCTTCAAGCTTGACAACCCTTGCGAAATGTGCTTCGCGTTTGAAACACAAGATCGCATTTGTATAATATTCGAAATAATGTGACCAAGAGGGGTTTAGTTATTCTTTGATTTTTGCAACTGTTCACAGATCCAATTTTTTAGCTGCATGCATGAAGATTATTTCCATCAAACGTAATAATATTCTTTAAAGTTGTGGGGGGCAAATTATTAAAAAAGGTACGATGCCTAGAGGTAGTTGGTAGTAAATGTGAAGGGGTACGTATGTGTATCGACTGAAAGAATACTCTGTAAGATGAGCTCGAACAAGCTTGTTGATGAGATAATAAACGGAATACCTAAACTCTTTCATATCGCTCTTGCATTCGGAGAACAGTCTTCATCGTTCATTAAACTGGTATGAAAAAAGGCGTTCTATCGTACCTTTTTCATATTTTGCATGCGATCTCTTGTTATACCTATAACTTGATTTCTCTCTCTTCCTCCCTCCTAGGATTCACTTTACTCGGAATATTTCTCCTATAGAGATCTCTTTGTCGAACGTCAGACCCCGAGTACACACACACACGCACGCATCCACGCATGCGCGCACATACGAACATGTGTGGACATATAAGTACAGATGTATTTCTATGCCATCCAGGGATATCCGATAAATAACAAACGGGATCCCAAAGGGGTCGTGGCGTTACATTTTTCTCTTTCTCTCACACGCCACCAAACAGATTACATGTACGTGTGAGCTGTTAACTTCCAATTTGATACATAGTGGCATATATCACGATGTACGTACATGATCGACATAAGAAATATATACATACGTATATACGATGCTCCTGCCTTAGTTTCAAATCGGATTTCCATCGGTAAAGTAGCGTATGCCTATTTGCTACTGGGCAAAACCATGATAATAGGATTGGCAGCGGGAAATGTCTAGCTATGAACTCTCGATGCAACCGACACTCGCTATATAGATAAAACCGACATTCGTACTGCATCGTTTCGTTCCATGAGGTTCTATGATATTCTTAATAAAGATTTTTTTTAAAGATGTGATATATAACGCCTGTCCGTATGTGTATGAGTGAGAGAGGGAGAGAGACTCAGACATAAACAGCCTCAGTCAGCCACACCGATAGAGAGAAAGACAAATAATTTCGTATTATTGGCATTGAAATCAGTGTTTGTCTTGAGCCAATTGTGAACATGTACAGCATATCTCATTTAAATTTATCGATTAAAATAAGATGCATAAACGAGGGTGTACTAATAAATAATTTAGTATTAAAGTCTTACGGTTTTGAAGTAGCTTTGGGGGGGGGGGGGTGGTCCTATAGAGTGTTTTTTCGTCATGGGGTTGAGGTAACGTGAAGGTTGTCATTTTTTAAATGGGAGCCTATAATTTTTTCTCGGCAACATTATAGGCGGCATCATGACAAATAAAACGAAAATTATATTTCTGGTCTCAAGAACGACGGCCTTATGGCACTTTACATTTTAAAAAATGTCGCAAGCACACGAGCACGTCCTCTAGCAGCGAAGAGTAGAAGATCGCGTAGAATCAAACGTTAATTCACACTCAGACCCGAAATGTCGCACTGAAACTTTACCGCCTGGATATGATACCGAATAATCAGTCGTAGTTCGTAAATACAATAACTAAATATAAAAAACGTATATTACAATTATATTATTTATTAAATAAAATAATAATAATATGAATAACTTCAGTGAAAATTTCAAATAAAAATGCAACCATTTTTCTTCATCAGTCTCGCTTCGTACGGTATGACGGGTGAAGGATGTACAACTAAAAAACATCCAAGCGGTATGAAACTTTATGAGAGTACGGTTGAAGCTACGGACTGGCGGTTTTCTTGTGTAAAGAATATACACCGGTTCACCGACAAAGGTTTTAGAAGTATCGAACGAAAAAAAAACGGACAATATAAAAATATCACGGCGTAAATTTATAAACCGTGAGAAGCTATTGCCACGCCTTGCACTAGCAAATAAAATGTTAACGAAGAATTTTAATGCAGTAAAAGTAAAATGGACGATGAAAAAGCGATGATAATATTTTTTTTAATTGCTCCATTCATTTGCGTCGTCTGTATCGAAGTAAAACAACGAATTGAAAAAGAAATAGCGAAACCGCACTCGTGGTAAATATAATCCAAGCTTTGGGGGAAGGCTTTCGGAATTATTCATCAAAATTGTGTATTCGTCAAAGGATACGCGGTAAAGAGAGAGAGAGGGAGATCCGATCGAGAACAAAAACGCAATGTTCCGGTGAAATACGATACAGCATAGAGGATGAGACGAGAAGTCGATAGACTACCCTGGGCACAACTTACACACGTTATCCACGAAACGTGGATAACGACTGAATATAATAATGTGGCGGGCCTATGTATAATAAGCAAGTGCCATAGTTGCATAAAATTGGGGGGTACAACTTCCCGGCGTGATAACGTTCGTAAGATACTCATTGATAAAGGATACTTCGATTTATACTTGGTTCGGGCTAAAAATTCTCTAATGTTTTCAATCTTATATATATGTATACATGTATATATATATCGCCAATTGGATGGGCAAAGAGTAACAAATGCATTCGTCCGACCGAACCATATTTCCTACACCGCACATGCACCGTTTTCCACTTTTATTAATTCGGCCAATCGGCTCGGAGGCAGCGAGACTCACTCGTCACGGTACTCGAGTTTTTCTTTTTCTCAAACTCATGGGGTTGTATATATGGGTTTCTCGTATGTACCCCAATCGCGAGAGGCAATATTTTCCCTCAGGTTTCTCCCGCTGGATCAACTATATATATATTCGTGAGATTTCGCTCCAAGAGCCGTGCTGGAAGCGAGAACTTAGGCGAGCAGCGCGGGGGTTGTGCTACGAGCGATGGTTGGAGGGAAAAAAGCCTCAAGACGCCGTGTTCCAAAGTCATCCAGACGGCTTCGCCAGCACTTTCTTCGTTCTTTTTCGGTATAATATATTTATTCCAACGTTCCGTCATATAAAATTTCACGGCTTTGGCCCGTGACCAGCTAGCCAGCACCGAGTCGGATGTGGAATGGGCCCGCGATGTAAAGTCGGAAGCTAGCACGAGAGAGAGAGAGGGAGAGAAAAGGAAACGCCATATATATCTATATATTTTTTGTACGAAACTGGCGTGGAGATTCGATCACCTTTTTCTTCTAAGCTTCGGGTTCAAGACATTCCGAGGCCAGGGGAGAACACAAGATGTTCACCGAAGCTCGTGACACTCTCGACTGATGGCTTTAATTACCAGCACTTCGTTTCTGTTTTCCTTCCTGCCTTCGTACCTTCGTAATTTTTTTTTCACCAAAAGACCAATTTAGCCCTGCGATGGTAAAGTTTGTCCTGGCAGTTAAGCAACTGCAATAAGTCAGAGTCGCGATACGTTTCTAAGGGTGTAGAAGGGAATTGAAAGTGGAAGGTGAAACAGGGCGAGGTGTATTGCCAAAGCAACTTACAGCCCCTTTCGCGTTTTACATCGAGATACATACCGCTTCATTGTCGTCTTTTGTTCTTCGACGCAACTTCCGGTTGGGTAATAAAAGCTCGCCATGAAATCGAGCATCGACAATAAATCGTTCGTGTTGTTTATTTTTAATGAAATGACTATACAGATACGTCTTAAACATAAAAATATATGTATGTGATATAAATGATTCTGGTTAAAACGTGAGGCCATTCCTTCGCATTCCTCCAGGAGGTTAATTTTTCTGCTATATTCAAGAATAAAGAATCGTTTCTTATTTATCAGCTACCTACCATACTGAACACAACTTATTAAACGTCATTAAACTTTGCTTTGCTTTTCATTTTCCATTGAATCCCAATTTTTTCTATCTACATTTCTCTCTGTATCTGTCGGCGATTTAGCTTACTTTGATTACCACCAATTTCGTGAAACCTGTCACCATCCGGCTCGAATAATTCATCACCGTTAACAGCGCCGGTGATTATTCCCAACACTCTATCTGGGCTTACTCATAATTTCAGTACGGTCCATGTTGTTGTAATTAAGCCAAACAAAATCAACGTGCTAGGAGCTGCAAATTGTCGACAATAATAATGTATATGAGGCATTCCACGTCAAATCGATCATTTTTTAACCCGACCCTTTTTAATTTAGCTGATAATTTTATATGTCATACTACCCCACTAAAAACATTTTCGTGAAGTTTTTCAAATTTGTTTACCCACCGATAAAAAGTTATGAATTTTGAAAAAACAAACTTTTTTTCAATCTTTTTCAAACAGTCATAATTTCTTCGAAATTTTCTTAATCGAGACGTTTCTTTTTTCAAATTTTCCGCCTTTGAACGCGCTTTTCAGATAAGATAACAAACAAATATTGAAGTCATATTCTATGAAATTTTTCACCTTCTTAGAGAAAAATATAAATGTCTCAAAAATTCCATTTACATTTTTTAATTTTTATTTTTTTAACTTTGATTTATTCTGATTTTTATGCCGCAAAATTCATAGTGGGCAGATTTTTCTTTCTTTTTTCAAAGGGTATGTCGCGGTATCTTTGAAATGTACGTGTGCACTAACACACGTTGGTCTATATATATATATATATTCATTTATGTTTGGAGAATTTTCTACTGCTTTCACTGTAACGTAACAGCGATGCGTTATAACACGTCCAACATAAAAAATGTACACATTGGATGTTCATAACCCTCACCAATATGCATCGTAGATAATTTTCATTTGATAATACATCTCACTACCGAATATCGAAAAAGGGAACGAACGTACAATTCGAGATTTATAAAAAGATGTAATTTGTCCAAATATGATTTACCAGCCTTTTCGAATAGACTGATTTTGCAACTTTCCGTGATTTAAGTGCGAGATTTGACAATTGTCGCCGTTTTTGCGCAATAAAAAAAGGTCTTATCATCGAGAGCGAGAACTTGAAATATCCGGAAACCATTTACTTTCGATCAGCATTTAATAGCCCATAAACTGAAAGATTCGTTTCTCTACCCAAAAAAAATGTTCTACGTGTATTACCCCGATCATTTTTTTCCCTCGAGCTCCGACTCCCAAGGGTCTCCGCGTGTTCCGTTCTACCCTTATCCACGACCGCGTCTGCGTCGGCGCCTAGTGTTTTCTTCAGATGCAGGAAAGGCATTCCTGCCCCGAATCACGCAGCAAAGCTGAAAATAATTACATGGATTCTACAGGGAAAAGTAGATGGAAAGAAACAGCGAATGCTCGCTGCCGAGGGGGGAAAAATATGGTTGCAAGCGAAGCATATAATTGCGGATTACTCAATGCCACTACCGATCTTTTCGTCGGTTGCCCATTTTTTCATAACCACAGAGGAGTTCAATCCCGATTTTCCATCGAGACGAGTCATCGATATCCCTGATACTTATCGATTTATCGATTTATCAATTTTGATCGATATTCGGCGATTCTGGGGTAGAACTCAATTCGTAATCAGCTTTATCGCGCCGTCAAAATAGCTTTGTGTAAATATCCGGAAGGCTCGAAATGTTATTTACTCGTCTATCGAATACATATATACCCCGTCGGACCGCACCGAGTCTGCGCATATCGCAACAGGCTGAAAGTGCTCGTAAAAATTACTTTCGAGACGCATATAAAAAAATATGGTTATATTAAATAATCCGCGAATTAAGACATCTGGGAAATCTTGGTATCTCGGTATCTCGCGTACGCGAGAAAAACGCTCAAAGCTGCGGAGTGAAATGGTGAAGGAGGCGACGGAAAAAACTTGGGCGCAAGAGTCTATACAAATTTTCTTCTCGAGCGTAATAAAGAAAAAATTCATTTCGCTACAACCCCGCTAAAAAATTAAAAACTCATTCTAGCATATCCGCGTGTTAAATTCGTAATGGAAACGTAGCTTACGTTTTTTACTTGCCTTTGCAATCTTAGGCATGTTCGAGAAATGCATCAAGCTCCGGGTTCGAGGAGATTTCGATTCTTTTATCCGTTGCACTTATTTTTACCTATATCTCGTCTATAAGTACCATGCAGTATGCAAAACTCGTAGGAGTGTAAGAAAACAAATGTTGGGAGACAAAAAGAAAACTAAGCAAGACCTGGACGCGCAAGCACCATAACAAAATCATGGACGAGCCAATTTTTGTCGCTACACTTTTGATCGTCGGATATATGTATTTTGTATATACCCTCGGGCCCGAAACGACTATAGGATCGTCGATATTTCTGAACGCGTCGAGAGGATTATACGTCGCGCATTCGAAATGCAAATAGAATCGTCACGTTGAGCCGACGTCCCAAGAGCTGCCAGAGAGCCGAATGATCACCCGGGGGTCGGCCATTCTATAGCCGGGCTTCATATATCCATCCGTCAACGTACGCATACGCAAAAGAGTGCCATATTTTTATAAACGCTCGAACTTTATAAACACGTTTGGAATGAACTTTCATATCCGTGGAGAATAAATGAAAACACCGATTCCCAGCTCGAACGACAATAATATGTTTCCCGGTTAGCCAATCATATTTTAGCCTCATCCCCATCCCCGTCCACCCCCGTCCACCGTCGTCCCCTCCGCCGACACGGCAATAACCTCCAAATTATCGCCAAAAGAAAATGGGAAAAACAGAGAAGAATGAAGGAAAATCGTTTACCTGAAAAACCCAGGATCAGCCCCATCGAGTCCTTATTACCAGAAATCATCAAAACCCCAAGTACCCACACTCACTCTACAATAAATAAAGTATTTCCCAACAACAGCAAACTCGCACTTGTCCACAGTCTCCTTGTCACTCACTATTGTCACGAGGCCATCAATCGGCATCGTGACGTAAGAAGGATCGAGGTGGCAGTAGCGCATGGCGATGAATCGATATCCCCATTACCCACAATCCCGTGTCCACATTCGCCAAGTACCCCTGCACTACTGACCGTCCCGTAATTACACCCATTTCCCCGATAGATCCCCACAGCGTTAACCTGGCAGAAATCGACCCGCGGTGACCCATCTCCTATCGACCCGTGTCGCTGCCCACCAATAATCGACCAAGGATCTCCCGTGTCTTGTCCAATCAGAGGTAAAATTCGCGAACTTCCGGCCGGCCATGAGGCCAACACTTTGCGTGGAGCCGTCAGAAAGTGAGAGTGTTATTGCGAATTTGGAGATAGTTTTTTTTGAGAAGAGTTTTTGAGGAAAGTTTGGAGATTTTTTGAGAAGAGTTTTTGAGGAAAGTTGAGGAGAGTCTTTTGAGTTGTGAGAGAGATTCGAGTGAGGGGGAAGTGAGAGAATTGAGCGAGAAAGACGAGAGGAAAGGATCGCAGGAAATAAAGGAGTAGAGGACGAGCGGAGAATCTAGAAAAAGGAGAGAAGCCCAAAACGGACGTCGAGGATAAAATCGTAAGTGTTTGTATAGACCAGTTTATTGAGCCTTAAAAATTATTCCCTCCCCCCTTTTCGTATATGAACATTGTATCGAGTACCCCCCCCCCCCCACATATCGTCAAATATTATATTAAAAATGTCTAATTCCGTTTTGTTTTCACTCAACTGATATAAAGTTGTCACTTTTATCCCAAGAGTGTGTATAATTCATGAGGTTTGATTGATTATTTTAATCTTCCCAAATCCATTGCTCTGATAGTTGACGATTAATGTGGTATTTACCATCGGTATCATATGCAATAATTAGTGGCGTCGAACGTTTTCGTACTGGAAATAAAATGTCGCCATTATTAATATTAAAAATATCTATCAAATCATTATTTCCAATGTTGGGACAACTCTCATTACCCTTATCGAGGTAAATTTCTTTTTAAGAAGATGGATTTTAAGTCTATTTTTGTAATATGTTCTAGAAAATATATTCGAGTGTGCGAATACAGCCAAGAATAGAGACAATTCAACCTATTTCCAAAACTCAATTTGCTAATTCCGTAAATTCATAAGAACTTTATTCTCTGGCCCCTATAAAACCACCACCCCTCGCCGCACATAACTACACGCTTGAAATCCTCCACAAGCTAAATGCATGCAAATAACGATCGGCTTCGTTCTAACCTCACGCGTGCTTTTGCCACGTTTCATATACAACATTCTCACACAAAATTCACGAGAAAATGTCTCAATAATTTAGTAAATTACATTCTAACAAAAATCACTCTGTCAGCAAAATATCCATGAATTTTACAGGAATCGTAATTTTATTTTTTCATAATAAAATGATAATTGTTTCTCACATTCAAACTAAACCGACTATAATTTTAGGTCCCATGTACAAGCACCCTGTCCATGAAGATATCCGCTGGAACTTTGTCTCGCACGATTTCGTCACGCTTCGCTCGTCTGCAGGCTCCCGCATCGCGTGCGTGAAGCGAGCACTGCAGAACCGAGTCGCCGGTATACCTCGAGAGAAGAGACCTCCTTACAACTCGACCTAAGTACAGAAACCCTTTTCTCTCACGGGCGAGAGATAGGGGTCTCGAGATTTCGTGCTCTTTACGGAGATAAGAGAAAGGAAGGCGCGATATACATAGAGGCAAAGACACCGGTGTTTATATAAACCTAATACATATATATATATATATTAGGTTTCTGCCTCTTTATATATATACATATAAATATACATATATATATATATAAAGCGAGAGAGAGAGAGGGAGAGAAAGACAGATAGAAACAGAGAGGATAGAGGATGACTGGCTCGTGAGCAAAGCTCGAAGGGTTTGCTGGCGAGCTTTATCCAAAACTCGAAATATATATGAAGCATCTATACACAAATGATATAACTATACAGAGGTACGAGAGAAATGAAAGAGAACGTACAAGCGACAGTGAGACGAAAACGCGAGTTATATGCTCGGAAGACAACAATTGTAGGAGAGTTCATTGTCGGTGGCGCAAACTCTGCTCGTACTACTTGTGCGAAAAGCCGAAACCATTCCTGCTTTCCTCGCGGTAATACTGACATCGCGCACTCTACAAACCACTTGCTGGAAGTCCACTGACATGATCAATTTCACCGTGTTAGCGTTTTATATGGGACATATACGACACAACCCCCTGAACCACTTGCCGTCGTTTCTCCGCCGGAAATAATCCGTGGAATTATCGTTGGGAACTTTTTCCGCTTCTACGGGGACTTCCTCGAGCTCTTGGCTGCGGAGTGAATTTTCCACCAGGACATTATACATGGCATGCAAGACTGGGATGTGTATCTATATGCAAGTTGGTTCAAGAGTTTCTACTGTATGGCCACTTGCGTCGCCGCATAGGTGAAACCGAGGGCAGAAAGATGCGAGAGAAAGGGTGTGTATATATGCGTGTGTGAAAGAGAGAGAGAGAGAGAGAGAGAGAAAGAAAGCGAGAGAAGAAGGAAGGAAGGGAAACCAGGCGAATTACCTTGGCCAAGGGAATGCTTGAGACGCCACTATCGCAGCAGGACTATTGTCCTCATATATTAATGCTGGCAAACGGGAATGCCACGCGTGGTGGCTCGTTAATAATTCCAACCTCTTCCGTCGTTCGTATATGAAACCCATCAAGAGAAACAGCGCTGGGCAGGTGGGTGGGGGTGGGGGGGGGGGGGGGGGGGAGGCGGTACGATGCAGATAGTCGACTACCACGAGAAGAGCCTCAACGAGCTTTTATGTACAGCACATCCGCCAGTTAACCGTGAACTACCTGTTCCTTCGGTCTGCACAACTGCGCTAACCATGAAAAGCTTTGCGAAACTGTCGGGTCATCATTTTTAAACTGAACCACTCGTGTACCACGGCAAGGGGTATGAAACAGCGAAACGAGCATGCTACCGAAAGATCAGTTACTCTGAGCGGAGGTTTAGCTGAAAACTGCCACCCCCCCCCCCCATGCTCAGCAAGAGCACTTCCGATAAACGTATCTACCTACGGTGAGAGTATGAAACACATTGCGATTAAACATCTAATGACGCTGGCTCTATATTTTAAAATAAACATGCCTTACCTCTCATTAATAACCCTTTTAATGGCACATAGTGTCTGTCTGGTCGACACATAGTTTTTGTATAACTCGTTATAAATTGAGTAAAAATTACACGCCATCTCGACAAATTCTCCATGACCGTTTCTCGCGACAAGTCTACCACAACTTGTTTCACCGGGTTATTGTCGCGAACGAATTGAACTGTGCTCGTAAAATGAATTATTTCTCGAAGACTAATGTGGAATTGTTGATGCACGATCTAGGAGTATCCCGTTTTGTACCTCACTTCGATTCAATTTTAGGGATAGAAAAAGGGTGCTCCGGGTTTTTGTATTGCGACACAAACTTGATATAAAACGAGCTGCGCATTTTTCTCTCTGCATGGTTATGGAGTAGAATGTAACTGCAGATACGCGCTCCTGCCTTTATACGTATGTTGGATGAACGAATTCACAGATCCTGCACATTTCGATCGTTGAAGCGAAATTGGAATTGGCGCGCGCGTACATATGTATTGTATGGTGAACAGGCTGGCAGGAGAGATACGAAGGCGGTTACGAGGAAGTTGGTATGTACCACGGGGGATTACGGTACGACGTGTATATACGTGTACGATATGTATGTATATACATCTCTCCTCGTCTATGCAGCATAGCTCACCCCCCTCGCCGTTATCGCGTCATGGTGTTTTCTGGCTTGGCGCATTCATCCTCGAGGGGAATGGGCAGGATCAAGAATAAGACACTGATACATGCGGGCGTTTTTTTTTTCGGCTCTGCGGAAATGACCAGCGCGTATTTGAGGGTGGCAGGGTTTTGCTCTGAAATCTATGAGCGTTTCAATAAAGTGCAATTTACACAAATAGGTCTTGTAAAAGATATCGTAAAATTACGACAAAGTAGAAGAAATCATATGGTATTTTCGTACGCGACCCATTACGAATTGGCATACGTTTCGACGACAAAAAAAATCACCAAACAACATTCACTTTCATCCTCGTGTCAGCTGGGTTTTAGCAAGCAAGGGGCTGCTTTTACAATGGCTGAATTAAAACGTAAATAGAAACATGAGAAACAGGGCGCATGCATCACTTTTTCGCGCTATGATCCTTTTATTCCTTACATAAAATCCATCGTTATGAAATTCAGACAACTTCCATAATTTAATTAAGCGGATTTGGGGATACGATAACAACGAATATAAATGGAATCGCCCGACTGGTATAAATTATTAGGGCTATCATAACGAAACCAGACAAACTACCGCTTGCCCGTGTTGGTTTGCCAAATTATTATTATTCTGGTATCAGTTTATATGAGGATGTGTATTTGTAGTCATATATAGCGTATTAATTTGTCTTTTATTCATCTTCTTGTTCCTTGCGGTAATTTTTACAAAATTTCTCCACTTAACTTGATCAGGTTATTTGATGATTATTGTAATAATTATGTTATGTATATATATATATAAATAAGATAACAAACATGAAATTTAGAAGAAAAATTTCATGTTGAGTATCTTTTTATTCACATAATGCACCTTTCCCTGAGGAGGACTTATTGATAAGTTAACGCGGAATACAAATAAAAATGCTTGCCTTGCATACACTATTATACTTATCATATTATAAGAAAAATAAATGGAAGGGCAAAATTAGCTTGAATGGGCCTGAAGCGATTATATAGAGATTTAAATACGGTGATTTTTGTTCGAAATTATTGAACTGTTGTGACATCTATGAATATATATGTTAATGTATCAATGGAATACTTCTATTTTACGCTCATCGCTATTTTGTGAAGGGTTAATGAAATATTCGTCTTAGAATGCGAGAGCTACCAGGGTGAAGTAATGATGCATATATAGATTATTCAACACTTCCCTACATGTATTCTCAATTTAAGTACAAAGCTGAGCACGAAAATCTTTCAGTGGCACACTTCGTCTATAAAAAGAGCGACGGTCAAGAGAATGACGATAACGATTCTTGGAAATTGTGGAACAAGTTCCTCCCGCGCGATCAGTTTAATTTGAATCATCTGTTTCGCGTTAGTCTGTATCACCTTTGAATTTTGTCCTATGGTTTTGCTTGTGTATCCCTATTTTCTTGCCTTGTCTAGTGCCGATGTAAGACGATCGTACGTGCTCTACTGCCGGGAGCATATAGTATTGGCCTATACATCACACTAGCTTTCCTTCTTTCTCCGGTATGTACTGATGTATAGCACTTACAGGCGCGTGTATTCCATGCGTTCCAGTTCCGTAGTATAAAATGAATTACCGTAAGTGAGGGGCGGTCTCGGTATGTAGTAAATCGGCGGACGGTACGGCTCGACTACCACCGGAGGGCCCTTCTACCCTTATGTTCTTTTCGGGATGCAAGGCCAGGCTACCTCGTAAATTCTCAAATGAGAACGAGAGGATCCGCTAGCTGCCAAAGTGCCACTACGCATTGAGGGAGAAACCCGGTATTTTTAGCCAAATATAGTAATACAGAAGGTTATCGTTGAGCAAATGGTCCTAGGGCTGTGTTATACTTCCGCAACATTGACCTTGAATTTCTGCTATCTCTTGGCAACTGAATATAAACTTTCACTACTTTGAGAAAAGAAGGGCAAGAGAATAGATGAGACGAGATCCTCTGATATTGAACGTCGATACTTGAAGCGCGCGTGCATACGTAGATTAATAATAGATCCTGTATTTTATCTGAACTACGAAATGAGTTTTTTGAAAAACCTATATGTTCAGTTCAGAAGCCTGTCAGCTTGGGCGAAAGGTTCTCGTAGCTTGAATCTTAAAGTAGCTCCACAACGAATTTTTTGCTCGAGAACCACGCAAAGAAAGAAATAAGGGAGGTTTTTCAAATGGCGATTAAAACGCAATAAAGAAAAAATCGAGACAGCACGAAGTAAGGCGCGTGCCCAAAAAGCATTGCCCATGGTGATAGCAGTGCTTAAATCTCCCAAAATTTTAAACCTTATTCACAAGAAGAACGGTTAGCGTATCGCGTCACTGTCGCATTCAATCGACTACCGCAATGCAGCTGCGTTATCGGACGGAAATTTAACAACGTTGAGTGATTGGCGGGCGCATGTTACGCGAGGCGCAGAATACACTACGAGTATACTCTCTTGCCATCCATGGCGTTCTGTAAATAAATATTTCCAGGGTAATTTGACGGAGAGAAGAGATTATTTACGAAAACAAAATGTTGTTTAAGTCAATCCCACGCTCAATCATACAGCTGTCAATACTACATCCGTTTTATTTTATTAGAGGTCGAATATATGTACACTGGTGTATATACAGATGTAGGGGAATGAGCCTAAAACGGGTACGTTTAGGAAAATGTTTAATAAAACAGAATTGGAAACGTAAATGTAACTTACATTTGTGATCATGGAAATGTTTATCCAATAAAATTTCGAAAAGCAAAAATAAATCAGTAATTATCCTCAATAATAATAAAAAAAGAAACGTCTTTGAATTGCCTGCTTTCCCCGTATGGGGGGGGGGCTAAAACGGGTAGAAGCTTAAATAATGACATCAATTAACTTTAATATGTAGAATTCAACGAAATGTCTAAGCTTTATGTAAACAATGTTGAAAAAATGTCAATGTGTTTTAAATCTTTCTCCAAAATTAAAATCAACTTCTGTCTATGATAAGTAACAATTATAATTTCTAATTCGCGAAGAGATATGAATGGTTCGTGGGTGCCTTTCACCCCTTAAAACTCGGATTCCGCAGATATTAAAAAATTCGTGTCGCCTACTTTTTTCCACTCTATAATCATACCAAGTTTCATCGAAATCGGAGGGGGCGCCCCAAAAGGGTTTGCTTGTTAGGTAAAAATTCGGAAAACCTTCATGATTTGTCTTTATATCCGAATACCTACCGTACCTATTTGAGATCAGTCAGTCTAGGTCAATCCAATTCCCAAACAGTACTTATAATTACTAAAATTATAAAAAAACAACAAACAAATTAAATCATATCAGTAGTTTTAAACGTTAGTAAGTACCGGTACATCATGGCTTAAACCCATCATTGGCCTAAGTAACCCCTATTGGGCCTGAAAATTGGGTCCATTAGTTTCTAATTGAAATATATGTCACGCGTAGAGACAAAAAAATATGCAAAGGTTATTGGTGTAGATAAAAATAGGGTTTTGTTCAATACCAGCGTTCCGGTATTAGAGTTGCCAATACCGGGATTGTAATACCTCTAAAATTTATCCGGGATCCCGGTAATACGGGATAACGCGATCCCGGTACGCATGCCGTGCTTCCAACTAATACCTATGTGTCTCTTAATGTGCGACCCGCCAAAATAAGTTTATTCATTTTCAAACCATATAAACTTATTACAAGTCATAAATAGTTTTGCTTGATCCTAATCCTGGCGAATCATGCAAGGTTGAATTGCTTCATATTTACCGCTAGAATTCTGTATACCTACACAGTTAATCTACCACGAATTACTCCGACAAGGATTTCCATTTCTACTTATCTCGAGACTACCGATTCCCTCGATATGAAATGTTAGCAAACATAGTCTGAGCACTAAAAGCAGCGCATGTCGGAACATTCCCAGCAGTGTTGGAAAAATAAATATATGTTTAGGGCTATAAATCTACGTGGAAAATCGTGCACACTTTGTTCATCGTCGACATCTGTGAGAGATTAGACAATCGCTCGGAAAATAGAGAGCCATGAAAACCCTCGGTGTTTACGGTTAGCCCAGGGTTTGTAGACTGAACGATGCAGAAAAGCGTGGCGTGTAGTGGCAGAGTTTAGCGCTGCTTGGCCAAGCTCGCTATAGTCATTTCGAAACAATATCAGGAGTGCCGCGGAGCTTTAAGGAGAGAGAAATATATATATGTATATATATATATATATAGATATAATGCTGAGGAGAGAGAAAAGCGGTAGGTAGGTTAGTACGATACAGAGCATTGTGCAAGTTTGAACCCCCAAGCCTCCAACTCCCGGAATATAACTGCACATCCGGAAGAGGTTCGCGCGGTATACATGGGGGAGCATGCTGCGAGAACTGGAGTATACACCGCATCACTCTCTGCACCTCTCTCATAATCCTCCGAATCCGCTTCCACTACGGTACAACCCCGTTCATATCACTCTTCCGCACTCTTTTCGTCGTTTGCCATGACTTCCGTATGTATAGTCGTAGCAACCATGTACGTACATACACTTTATAGCACATACGCAATCATCTTCCAAGCGCGTACACATTTTTCTCATCTTTTACCCCAAATACGAAGTTGAGCCACCATCAACGATACTTGAGACGCATACACGCATTTGACGCACGTGGAAAGGAAAAATGTCAGAGTGGTGCGAACAGTGAGAGAGGACGCAGAGAGAAGGAAGGGGACGAGAATGCACGTATTCATCTTGGGTCTTGCTTTACCATCGAAATACTAGCATTTTCAATTGTATCTTGTATCTGCATTCCCGTGACACACTCCCCAGGGGCATTTCCGCGTCGTGTTCGCAAGCTCTGCAATAGCGCCATATGCGATGCGTCCGCAGCCCAATCTTTTGGTAGGGCAGTGCAAAAAACAAAATAACAATCATGTAGAGAGTACAAAGATTCGTAAATAACAGCATACCATCGTAAAAGCCTATGATCATGGATCAAATATGAATAGCAAAAAATACAAATTTACGCTTCTAAAGTTTAGTCACATATCAGATTCGAAAATGGCTACCAGTAGAGACTTACCCCAATAATCCATATCTACTATCAGCATGAACACGATTAAGACGGTCATGTTAAACTGTTACAAATTATTGAGCTGGCCAAAAAGTAATTACCGCAAAAAACCGCCATTACTTCATAACAAAATTTCATTATCCTAGTTCAATTTGATGGATTTTACCAACCCCCAGAGGTTCACGTGATCGATAATCGCGCTGTTTACCTCACCCTGACGTTAAGTCACGTATTTCCCGCTCGACTTAAATTATTTGCCGATCCTCTCTACAACAATCTCTCTCTTCCTCTTTTCCCTCTCCCTTTCCCTCACTCTACCGTAAACTTTACACTCTCTAGATGCGGGTACAGAGTGCGCGAACGCGTGAATAAACAATTCCCCAACGTTAGGCAGGCCTGTCATTATTCTCGCATGAAGAATTCACATTCACGAGTGACGCCGTCAGCCTGGCTAACAGTCTTGGGCGTTGGGAAGGGCAAACTCAACGAGAGGGATGTATACAGGTGAGCACGAGTATATGTTTGGTATAGACAGAGAGAGAGAGAGAGATAAGGAGAGAGAGAGAGAGAGAGAGAGAGAGAGAGAAAGAAAGAAAGAAGGGTCGGCGGTAATGTGAGGCTGGGAGGAAGAGAGAAAGTGGGTGAGTCTCGATATTTCACCGTACGGCTTGCAAGAATACCATCACACCATCTCACGCGTCTCTTTTTACGCCAAGGCAAGATAACTTAACGTAATGTAAGGTGGCGTGGCTTAAGCGAGAAGGTTTCCTATATCTATGGCGTGGCACATTCTGGGTGAAGCGAGGCAAAAGGTGCGAGCTGCAACACATAGAGGGTTCCAGCAACAGAAGAGAAAGCACAGATAGAAGGTAAAGGAAGGGGAAGCGAGCCACGAAACCGGGCTGTATGCCTTACCTTCCGCTGCTCTGGTATGTTCTCCGTGTAGACTCTCCAGGGAAATACTACGGGCTTTGCCTACCACCCTTACATCGTTACTCCGGCTAAAACATACGGCCGTATAGTTCATAGTGCGCACATGTCTCGGTACACGAGGGTTCTGGCATTGCTACAAAATGTTGGACGAGAAAGGCCTGCTGAGGAGCGGAGACTGAATCTTACATCAGAGGAGAAGTTTATATGTATTGCGTATAGCATAGAGATGAGAGACAATGTGCGGAGAACAACCAACGAGAGTTTCGAGTCTGGATGACCGCTGCCCCACATCCCCCGTGGGATCGCGGTCACATTATTATTTGCATCAGTGCTACATTCTCACCCAAGAGTTTGATGCAGTTTTCTCGAAAAGTCCGTCGATCGAAGGATTTTTACTGGTTGAAGAAAGCCACGCTCGGATGTCAAGTCCAACGTTTATTCACCGAAGATCGAATCGACGGAGCATTCGAGTTACCAGCCGTAATATATAACGGAGGGTGTAAAAGACAGAATTCCTTGGAGACCGTACGGATTGAAAGAAACAGGTTTCACTTCGTCTCCGTCTACCTCGGTTACACTACTTCGTACAACATCGCGAATCCGTATCTACATATATCAATTTCGTCTTCTTAATCCCCGTGGCTCTTAACTAAAGCTCTCCGGACTCGGGAAACTATACGACCAGCTACTGCATAGTAACGTGGAATATATGATTGATTACGAATCGACCAGAAGGCTCCCCTGGCAAAAGAAGATCTTTCTAGAGGAGCTTAATTTGGGGCGCGAAAGAGGGATGAGGTATAAAGTCGTATTATTACTACTACCACTACAACGAAGCTTGATGTCACAGTAAATCTAGATATCCAATATAGATGTATATATTTCGAACCCTCTACTGAAATATCTTTGTACAATAGTATGTTAAGAAAAAATGTTACGTATAGAAGTTTCAAAGTTTGAGGGAGGATGAAAAATGGCATTGAAACATACGGACAACGAAACCAACCGAACGCAATAGCAATATCAACGAGACGAGATCAGGATCATTCAAATCGAAACGCAAATCGACAAACAACCAAATCCGCCAATTTTTGTTTCCCTGGAAAAAACAAAATCGGGTCTCCTGGACGCAAACGTGAGAGCAACGGTAGCTGGAAAATACTCGGCCGCGAAACTGCCAGACGTGGTAGAGAGAGTTAGTACTTTACAGAGACTCGAGAATACAAAATCGGTATAATCATCAGTACAGATCAGTAGCACTTTACATAAAACTCGTACTTCTATTTTTCACAGCACGAAAATCGATGCGTCGTATTCTACAATGAATGTGATCGGCAACACTCTGACCGCTTATACCACGCGAGCAATCGGTATCCTTTGGCGCATCCTTACGCGCGAGAAAGAGATACAGATGGTCATAGTTCGTTCGGCGTCTGCGGAGTCAGATTGGCCAAATATTAGTGTTTTCACGTTTTTGGGCAACTACCGTTCAGTTTTACTCAGCTGTGGTCTTCCAAGACGATGAATGCAAACAATATTGAAAGAAAGAAAGCGCCTGTTGAATTATACGCGTACAACGCCGGTACTTTCCTCGTGACAAACGTCATATTCATGATACCAGTAAAGAGATTAAGCGCAATTCTGCTGGTACCCCGAGGAGTAATCGAGATACCGTGGATATGAGAGCCCAGGATACTCTGAAATGGGTAGAAAGGAAAAGCGTGCAGGCGCGACGAAGCAAACTGAAGATCGGGCTAGGTGAGATGGTTTGGGGTTGCGAAAAGAAGCGGTTAAAGTACTCGCGAAACGAATCGCCGAAGTACAGCGGATTTAAAAAAATGCTCGACGCCAAGGTAGAGAGAGAGAGAGAGAGAGAGAGAGAGAGAGAGAGAGACTTGGGTCGAGCGCACTTCTGTTCTTCACAGCCTCTGGCGAGAACGCTCGACGTTCAGCGGAGCGAAGAGAAGTTTCCTTCGCCTCGGCGAAACGTTTCGTTGTTCCACTGTAGGAAAGCTCCTACAGTTTCGATCTCTGACTCACTTTTTATTTTATCCACCTTGCGCGTTTTCCATTGAACTGCGTTTATATATATATCTATAAATGTACTATATATTGAGGACGTAGTATATTCGGCAGGGCACTACGTATCTCACTACTACTACGGACCTCATCCATTTTTGTTACAAACGGGGAGTTCTCCCCAACATTCTCACCTAATGAAAAAGGAGGTCGGCGCACCGGGAGCCGAAAGATCGTAGGTATAGCGCCAGAAGTTTATCAAATATTCCATATTTCTATATCTATAATAGATAGAAAATCGTTCGATTTCCAGACGAATAAAGCTTCTCCGCTGAGTGCAACTACCCTCGATGTCGTCGAAAAATAATACCTTATGATCGCGCATAGGTCATATATTTGATATAACTGAAGCGAAGCTTCTTGTCGTCCTCACAATTGAATGCCACGCGATATTCAAAGCTTCTTATCAATCGGTACAGCTTCAATTACTCCAGAGTTATTTACATGAATATCCGATCTGGGATAAAAATCATTTTTCTGCGTTCGAGGCGTCACACAGTTTTGCGATACGCGTGGTCGATTAAATTGACAGTTTTCAGGTATGGTGTACCATGCTCTATTTATTGATATTAATTTGGTCGTATTTTAAACACCAGGAGATTAATATTCGTTCTTATTAATAATATATATATATTTTTTTTTTGGAGGGGGGAAATGCCTTTACGCACAGCCGGGGGTCAACCGATCCCCCGAGTGTCGGACTCGCCTTGCGGCCCTACCGACTAAAACCCCCCTCCTTGGCACCCGCGGCACCCCGGAACCGCTGTCGCGTTACTTCAGGGTGGCGCCTAGGTCTTTACGCTCCTCGGGCGTCCATCGAGTCTATCGCCGCCTTTTTTCGGCGGAGAAGCGACTCTACAGCGGTCGCTACCTCCGCCCAGGCCTCCGCACTCAGGAGCATAACACCGACGATGGTCTCCTGTATTATGCCCCCGAACTTGGCCTCCAGTGGGGCCCTCCACACGTTCCACACCTCGCAGTGGAAGAACGTGTGGACGGCATCGTCTCTGGAGGACCCGCAGGATGCACAGCACGGGTCCCGGGCCTTCCCCATTTTATGGAGATAGTCTCGGAAATACCCGTGCCCCGTCAGCATTTCGGTGAGGTAATAGTTTACCTCACCATACTGACGGTTTATCCAGGTGGCCAGGCAAGGGATGAGTCTTGCTGTCCACCTGCCCCGCGGGTCCCCGTCCCCTTATTAATAATAATAATAATAAACAAAATATTATTTACGTGTGCGCTTGCTGGGGGGTTTTTAAAAATATGCTGGGGCGATTTTAAAAATAGGAAGGAGCTGTTTTCCAATCATTTAAATCTGGCGAAAGGGCATACTCTAATGGTATAGCGTGGATGCTATCGCATACGCAAGATGAATCGAACGAAGGGGGTGGGATGAGGTTGTATCGAGAGAACGATGCATTCGTCGAGCAGCTAAACAATGATGGGTGAGAACGAGCGGGCGAGTGATAACTCATCGCTCCGACGAATCCTGATGGCGTCACACTGTTACCCAGTGATGCAATGTGGCACTGTTGACGCGTTCCCGATGTAAAAGAAATAACAGCACGACGTTACGTCAGTCATCGCAACCCGACAGCATCAGACAACCGATAGCTGGCGAAAAATGTGAATAACGAACTGCGACCGTGTTTCATCGATCGTTGATTGAAAACGCGTAAGTCGTTGCTTCGAACATATTGAAAGTCTTATAGCGTGGCTCGACGTGACAGCGAAGCTTCGGAATGTACAGACATGCAGGCTCGCCCATTTCTATATATAGCGTACTATCGGAAATATAAAAAAGAAATGATGAAAGATTTCCATAGATTTCCATTCACGCTTCGCATCAAAGATCAATAAGCCACGAAAAGAGGATTGAAGTTGAAAGACAATGTACGAATGAAACGCGTTTCCGTGGGGCGTGCGTGTGTGCGTACATGTGTGTGCGTATAGCTGGGCGTGTGCGTTCAATCTGCCTGCATTCGTTTGGCATCGGTATTATGAGGGTGATCTGTTCTAGAACAAGTTCGTGATCAGTTCTAGCCAGGCAGCGGCACTGGTGTCATAGCGACACCTAGGAGACCATACAGCGCGCCACCTAGCGTATGCCTCGTTGAACCTTCTCGAAACATAAATAATGCAGACACACCTCGTAAAGCTGCACACCAAACCACCTATATACCGCAGCAGCACACAGCTCCCGCCATTCACGTAAATCCAATACGTTCGTCCGTTTGGTGGCGGGTTATGCGTATATATACATAAACTGTGAGTAGTACATTGTACAGCCGTAGCCCAGAGTGCAGAACCAGCCAAGAGCTACATGCCAGGCGCAGTGAGACGTATACGTACATTCGGCTGTACGTGTGACTGCGTGTATGCAAGGAAAGGCTCTCGTATACAATCGAAGGTCACATGCACCGCGACACCCTCGTATATACGTATTTATACGAACATACGTCTACACGATTTTAGGGACCACAGCTTCGGGGCTTGGAAGCCATGGATGGGATGCAATGTAGGAATGGACACCACCCTCATTTTGCGTCGTCGGGTTACATGTGCATCTTTGGTCCGTTGAAAAATAGTAAGCAGGGAATGACCAGATAATGCCGTACACTTAATGGAGTACTCAATCAACGGAATTCACCTTGAAAGACGCTATTATTCAATCGCGTTCAAAGAAACATGAATCATAATCACCACCAACCACGATTATCGACCCAGTTGCATATAACGAATTTTCGTACACTTACCATTTGATGAAAACCAGAAAGATGTTTTACAATGACATATTAAACGTTGAGTGTGGATTATTGAATTTGGATTCAAATTAACCTTGATCATAACTCATCACATATCCTAAGCTGAACTGCCGTAGGCGTTTGGCAAGCTCATCATGTACACAACCGGCATTGAAGTACAAGTGTAACTTGCGGGAAATTCCAGGTTCCAAACTCTTAACTTAGACGACATCCTACTTCACTCATCCACTAGTGAACACTTGGGGGTGTTAGAAATTCTGTACCATTAGAATCTAAGGGCTTCGGCATTTGCCCAGACAGGAAGATCTATCGTTGAGAAGTTTCATGAAGGAGAAACAGCTCGACACCTTCCGGCTACGGAACCCCGCGGCTCCTTCGGTATATATGTTAAACATAACTACGATTCGCATGGGGTTATTACCGCGGCATTTCGTTGGTGAAATCTTCAACAGAGTTCATCCATACATATCGTATATTTCATACATATTAGATTTAGTCGCGAATTCAAGATATGGAGAGAGATAGAGAGAGAGAGAGAAAGAGAAAGAGAGAGAAAGACAGACAGACAGACAGACAGACATAGAGAAAGGGAGTGAGAGCGATAATCTTTACCCCATTCGAAGCGACGAGCGTTCATCGCCCTTAAGTAAATCCGATAGTACTTACCAACTCACCCGCTACGTTGTGTGAGAATGCAAGATCTAGCTCGGAGGCTTCCGAAACGACATTCTACTTTGCTCGTGAACTGATCCGAGCTCAATCGGAGCCGACTACTCTGTTCCACCTTGACGCGCGTACGTGCCAATGGTTCATGGCCACCTTTGAGCCATGCGAGCTTCATTTCCACCTTTGATAATTTCAAGAGATTCACGTCTTCGTGCGCACGTATATCAACGAGGGAATATGCTGCAGACAATGATCGACACTTGAGAAGTGTCTAGCACGACCGATGACCTCACGTTCTCGCACCCCAGGGAGACTGACTGAACATGAATACAAATATCTGGCCTACGGTGGCCGGATAGAGTTTTTGGTTTGAGTATTATGCAGTTAGGGGCATGCGGTATTCATTGATCGAGCCTACTTCAGGACAAACTGGGTCATCCTGGCGTAGGCTTATCACGTGGGAAAAACATCCGACAGAAGTAAAAATAACCGTTTGTTCTTGCGTCGGTTTCTTAAAACAAAAAGTTTGCCTTTTTGCTGTTCGTAATTTAGAGCTACAGAATAAATGACTTAAGTGGGATAAAATTTAATACGGTGCCGTGCAAATTGTGCTTTTGCAACTTCTAGAACGGCCAGAGGTTAAATCGTCTGAGGGCATGAATATAATTTTCATGATTGTGGAACGGTCATTGAATTTTCATCATTTGTCACCTCGACCGTTCTATGTTTACATATTACCCTGTACCACACGGCATGTATTATACAGGGAGAGGTACATAAAGTATTACAAAGCAATTGCACTCAAACAATTGATCATATCCAAAAATGTTTCAGACAAAAGTTTCAGTGTTCGAGAAGGCCGGTATACTGGACCACCCTATTTTTTATCGGTGGAGGCGCTGAAGCTACGTCAAGGTCAACTCCACTTTTTTAAATATAATGACACATTTTTTCCAACCATCTTATAGAGCACCTCAAGTCGCATAAAACATTTGAGGGTCAGAGTCGTTCAAAGTAAAAAAGTGGAGTTGACCTTGACGTAGCTTCAGCGCCTTCACCGATGAAAAAATAGGGTGGTCCAGTATGACGGCTTTCTCTAATACTGAAACTTTTGTCTGAAAGAGTTTTGGATATGATCAATAGTTTGAGTGCTATTGCTCTGTAACACTTTATGTGCCTTACCCAGTATAGTGTCAATTCCTAGTTATACGTCGCGTGCATGTTTTGTCTTGCTTTCTCACGAAGCTCTTGTTCAATCTGTTATGTGTATACCTTACATAAGCTTCCTCGATGTTTCCCCGGTACGTGTTTCGTGGTCGTCGCTATCATAGCCCTTGCTCAACGAGTCTGCAGAGAGGCACTCTGTACCACTTGGTAAGCAAATGGACAATCATACATAGTATGGAAGGGTCACGTCTGCATCGCATGCATTATGGAGCTTTCTCCCAGGTTCAAGTACTCGAGAGCATAAAGGAAGAGAGTAACCGGGATCGGTTGTAGATGCAGATATAGTGTGCTTGGATTCACCACAAGATTTGCCAATCGGTGCAAATATCGATAAGCGTAGGCCTACCACTTTATACAATTGGCCACCGTAAGTCTTTCACTGCTGAACGGTCGAAGTATTCGACCAGCTTGGAGAATAGAAGAAGCTCTCTGCAATCCTTACGCTAATTGCGTGAAGCTCTTGAAATGGTAATTGCACATATTGGAAAAAAATGATTAATTTTTACCTCACAGGGCATCATTTCTTATCTGTCTTTACCAGTGTACATGACTTGAGTTAATAACTGTGGCGGGTCGAATGCCTATGTTAGTTCTCAAGCATATCGTAATATGTTAGAACTATAGATAGTAAGTAATTAATTGTTTCCCAAGCGAACGGCACTACCCGTAATGTCGAGATCGAAATGCAGTCGCTTGATTAACAACTGAGACCGTTCGCAGAGTGAAAGTACTCAAAACAAACCACGTCCGATATTCCGCTCTTGACTTTATACCCTCGCTTCCTCTCCGTGCTTAGCGGATACGCATCTACCTAGGATGTTTTAGAAACGGTTCTGCATGGTTTTCCAGTAGAACGCGACTCACTATAAGCGACCGAGAATACGCCCAGAGAGAGAAAGAGACATAGTCTTGACTTTTCAGTCTGTTAAAAACCCATGGGACTTGGGCCTCCGCGAGAAGCGTACGCTCCGGGAAAGATAGAAAGATACTGGATAAGGGAAGCCTTACTCCTCGTATTTAATGCAATTTAACTTTCGAGGCAACCGCGAAATTAAGGTAGTACCGAAAAGTCCCTGGCTCCCTCGGCGTACACGAAGCGAGTGGGAAAGCGTATATTCATTTTCCGACTTCCGCCTTCCCCCTCTTACACCCTTGTTTATACCAACCCGATTTTCTTCTCCCTCTCCTCTCCCCTTTCTTTCTCTAGAGCCCCGGGGTTGGTGGAAAAGAAGGGTTATTACCGAGCGTGCGGGAAAGGTAGGTGGTAGGATGAGAGTTCGCTCTTCGGTGCTCGTTACTGCGAACATTGCCCCTCTGCACCATCCTCTCGACGCAAAAGTAGAACGGTAACGCGCGTTATATCTGCTCGGCCCCCAGAGCCTTCACCCTTCCTCTCTTTGCCACTGCTCTATCGCTATATTATTTCTCATGAACGGTAAATAATTTTTCGTTCCCAGACCCAATTTCGCTCGTTCTACACATCCATGTATTAAACCCGTACATGGTTGCGCGTTTTTTCCATCCTTCCTGTAAGTCACTATTTTGTTATATTCATTGCTGCATGGCGTATTAATGTATATAACTCCTTGTACAAATTTTCACAAAAATCTAAAGGATACGGACCTAAATTTAGCGATGATGAACTATCGCGAACGCCGTAGCACACACCGCGCGATAACATATAAGTATCGTTAACGTGGGTGAGGGTTAGGTTTCGAACGATCCTTTGAGCTCTATGTCGATAATTATACAAGGCAAAACATTTATCGTGTAAACGAGAGAAAGGGAGCGTAAAGAGAAAATTGGGACTAACTTAGGGTTCAAGTAATTATATCGTGCTTCACGAATATCCTGTGAATTCAAGCTGTGTAACAAGATGTTCAACACCGTACTAGCATAGATACCCGCATAACTGCTGGTTTTACGGATCTCCAGGCTGGGAAAGGTGCGCAACGCTATACTGAATTTTATGCAGAGCCCGCGTGGAGAATGTTATCCGTGCCCTCATCCACCGCGCTATTTCACCCTCGTCGATTCAGCCTCCAACCTTGTTCTCTTTTATGCGATACCCACAAGTTCCTAGCGCAATTCTTTTCGGAGCAGCATCTTGCTTCTTTCCTTTTTTTCGTTCTCCTCGGAGTTAAGACGAGGAAAAGGACCAGGGATGGGGAAGATGTTGGTTCCGTTAGGGGAAAGGATGAGCTTGAGAAGGCTACGTGAAATACAAAGAGATAGCGGTGGAGGGGAGGGGGGTTGGTACGGGCCCAAGATATCAATCCTCGTGAATTATCCAGGACGGCCCGGTTCGTTCAAGTTGAACTGGCAGGCGGGGTGCGGCTTTTCAGGATTGAGAGAAGGAAACTGAAAAACCCTCTCACGCTTGCTGTACACGCTCGCGAAAGCCATAATACTCGCGCGGGGGTCTTCGTGTCGTACATACGAGATCGTGGATACACACACCTGTACATAAGGGTAGAGAGTGAAGGGGAGGTTTAGAAGGTGCAACGTAGTTACTCTCGTGTATCTTGTACAGGTATATATATTGGCTTAGCCCGTGTAACCGGTGTCTATGATTCTGGTATACAGTTGCGAAACACAGGCTAGATGCTGTACGATGGACTGCTCCAGCAGTCCCGGTGCTTGTACCATTTTTCGCACCTGTCACGTTAATTATGACGAATCGTTTCCCTTCTCTGCACTGGTCCATCCTCTTCCGCACGTTATAACGCCCTTACACAAATTTGGTCCGTAATAATCCACTAACTTCGTAGTCCGACGTGGAATATAGAAGGTAGGAAAAAGAGAAAAAGCGTGGGTGCACAATAGAACGCCATTGAAAAATTGCCAAGCGTTGTTTCAATTGGCAATTAGAGCCGAAGGATTAAAATGTAAAATCTCATTTTTTTAACATTTCATGGATGAAAAAGTGTAATCGGCAAATAGTTATAATTTTTGATTGCTCCACATTCTAATTTTTGTACCACTTCGTACTTGGCCAACTTGAGTTTATTATATAACATCATGCATACTGTGCTCTCACTGTATCAGAAAAAGTGGCTCGCGGCGTATACCAGGAGGGACTATCTCATCCATAAAGTTCCGTTACTCTTACTTTTTTCTCTATTTATCTCCCTCTCTTTCTCCCACCTTTTCTCTCTTGTACGTTTCTGACAGTAGTCGGCCACTTGAAAAATTCACGTATGCGCTTGGTCTGGCTCGCCTCTCGGTCGCTACTCCTCCTTTTCACGTACGTACCACCAGAGAATCGGCTCTCCGGCTGCTTTAGCCCCGTACCGCACCCTTCGGTAAAACACGACCACCACTTTCGTGGGCCAGAAGTTCGTGGTGCCCCAACCTTCGTGTACAACCGTGACCAATGCGAGTTACAACGTTGCCTCTACGGCGGTTGCATTATTGAGAAACTAGTAGCAATTCCTCTACAGACTACGAATAACGCACACCTGACCCTAACCATGTGAGTCTTTCGCTATCGATATACCAACCTCGATTCCTTTCTGGTTTCGAATGAAATAAGCTTTAATGTATGATTGGAGCGGTATTAGCAGCAACGTGACAAGTTTCAAACGTTGAAAAACTGGCGAAAAAGGATAGATAACGTAGCGTGGGTGTGTTCGTAAATTAAAGTCATGGCGAGGATGAAAATATAAAATTGATAACAGTGTAATACACTGTTACTGTCTCCCCTGATAGAATAAATATTCGACTCAAATTCGGCGCTGAACAAATGGGTAACCATCACTTTTAACAATGGTGGAAGATTCAATAATTGCCGACAATGATTCAAAAAAGGTAAAAATAAAGAATAAACACTATTTTTTGTTTTCAAGGATCGAACATTAAATTGGAAGGATCGTTCTTTTAAAAATGATTACCATGATCAGAGTGTAATAATGAACAAGAAGAAATTTGTATTCTGATCGTTACCATCACTAGTCGGGTAATCCATATTATCGTCGCATGCGGTCGCGTGAATTTTATTATCGGACCGCCAGAATGCAATGTACGTAGGTGGCGCCGATAGGAGGGACGTCCAGTTGAAAATCAAGCACGGTTATGTGTATGCTCGTACGTACCTATAAGCCCGGAGGGAACCGCGCATCGTCACCGAGCCGGTTAATGTTTTATCGTATTCGACACCCCGCTCCTAACCGAAACCGATATGACTCACCGCGAAACATCCGGTTTTTGCCAAACCTTGGTTATCCGCTGTTCACCGAACGCTACCTCTCGTTCCATCGTTGCACTGGCTGGCCGCACCAGCTCCGAGGGAAATGTTAATCGCTGGACGGGGATTTGGAGAGAAGCCAGAGATCTCGAGGACACTCGTATTTTCGTCCACTTCTCCCCTACCCCCCTCACTCCCTTCTCCCTCACTCTCCGTCTCTCTTTCTTTCTCACACCCCTTTTTCTGGATTGACCTGTTATTCATATCAAGGCGTTGTCCTTAACGCATTCACGGGACATTGTGTTGACTAATGTTCTACAATATTTAAGTGGATTAGAACCATGGGAACTGGATCTCAAACATATGGAGACCAACAATCTTCTTCATCCATTTTTTTATTGTGTGAAAAAGGAAAAAGGAAACTGTTTTCAAATAATTAATTGTAAATTAAACAAATTGTACAAAATCATATAACGTCTTGTCAACTGCTGTTGAATCGATGTTGATGATTTAACCTTGATTATGAAGTATACAAAAAGTCTATCATATAGCTACTGTTTAATGCAACTATGATTCTAATTGCAATAATGCTTACATTGTCACATAATTTTTAAACCTATTTATATGATTGCGTTTCTTTTTCGTTTACGTATTAAGTTCTAGCACGCCGAGCTTGGAGTTCCGCGAGAACTTTCTCTATGACATAATAGAAGATTTAATTATTCATCGTCGTTCGAATTCAAGTAGCATGCGAGGCGCGCTTGACAATCAGCCGAAGCGATGAGGATGTTGAATTGCGAGGAGCGCTCTCATTGTTCCGCGTGAATGGAACATTTTTTTTCTTCTCATCAAAGAATCGACGATAAAAATAAAACGATAATGAAAAAGAAAATCGAGTGCTCTTTAAAACTTCAATGCTATGAAATATATGACAGGTAGTTGAAGAGTACATGTTGGGAAAACCAAGTTTACCTCAATAATCGGGTGACAGCTACGGGGAATGATATTTTCCTGTTATTTTCGCGTAAGCTTTAGTACTACTACAGAAGGGTAGTAAGATGAATTTCCACGTCCCTCGAGAATGACACATCAAAATTCGCCGTGAAAGCGTCGCGTGTGGTTTCTCATGCTACTACTTTTACTCAGTTTGTAAAGTAACTGTCGTGATGGCACCTTTAGAGACTGTCATGGTGGTACGTTATGCCGTTATGCCTTTAAGGTATATCCTCATGCCGTATAAATTCAAAGTTAACAGTCGTAGAAGTGTATTACGGTGTACCATATAGAAATAGAGGGTTGAAAATGTGCGGGTCAGAAGTATCGTTAAGGTCGGCGCAAACTTGTGCATTAGGAGACTGATCCATTATCCGGAGAAATCTGCGAAACGTAAAATAATTTTTCTTTTTAATCGTGTTTGTTGAAGGATAGCTATTACTTTGTCGTTGGAAGATCGATATTGTTTATTGATCGAGGAATAGAAAATTCTTTTCCTAGTTTGCTCAACGATCACAGCGCGCAACGCATGTCTTCAGATCGATTCAATTAACGCGTTAATTGTTCGCCTTTCCGTTTATTCCATGATATCCGAGACAGCCTGAACGAAATGTATACTCGCGGTCACTGGTGACCGACACAGCGAGAAGGAAAGTATTGTCGGTCGTTGGTGACCGTCATGACGCTTAAAAAGTTATAGATGAGAATATTGGTGTTGGTTTAAAAGTAAAAATTTTTGGATTTTATTTTTCGTAGAAATTCATTCCATTATCTTTTAATTGTATAAATTTAGATTCACGATATTTGAAAATAATGCAATTTTTGAGCTTCGCATAGCTAAGTCATCCTCGCGTAACCTACCTTCCCGCGCCCTCTCCTTTAGTGCGCGATGGCAGCAATGGCGGTATATTATACACATGTATACCTGTATGTAATATTAAGACCATCCATCGGTTAAGTTTGGCAATTCGACTGCCCTAATGCAATTGGCTGCGAGCGATAGGAAAACCGTTATAGCGGTATCATCGACGACTTTAATCAATCTCTCCACCTCTTCTGCTAATTCATAAAATATAATTATCTCGGTGGGGAGGTTCCCTGATTATAATTATCCTGAAAGGATGAGCGCGCAGATGCACGGAGCGCCCCTTCCTGTGCCATTTTTATGTATTCTCTTCGCAGTTTTATTTTAACTCCCGACTACTTATACGGCAAAAAGATTATGCGCTTAGCGATGATCGCGTGACGGATGCAATTTCCAACGTCGTCACAACGCTTCGAAAGCGTGAAAAGCAATTTAAAAAATTAGGCTCGATTTCGAGAGCACGTACGACATTTGAAAGGTTTTTTTTTGTCTGGTATATATCGTAGTAAAGTTTGTATCGAATTTGTCAATTCGTGAACCTTGGAATCACTAAAATCATTGGAATATCGAAAGTAGAGTAGGATAGTAAAAAAGGCAAGACTCTCCGAGCCAAAATGAGACTAAAATTGTAAGTAAAGACTTACTGGAATATTCTCTTATTCGGTTACTGGTAAGTACATGCTTCATTTATTTACATCAGTTGTGATCTTTGATCCAATAATTGAACATAACAGTTAGTAAGAAAATTGCGTCGAATGATTAATAATAATTACATTATACACCGCACTATTGGTAGTTTTCGAGAATATACCTCTTCGAGGTCGTAAGACCTCGTCTTCCGCTTTTTTGTTGCACTCTACTTTCCATGTTCCGGTAATCCCCCCGAACCAGTAATCCGTCCACAGCGGGCTTAACCCCGTTACAATATCGGATTCGCAGGAGAGCAAAGCGGTCACTACTCCAAGTAGGGATAGCGGGAAATGCTGCTTAACTTCGGTGAATGCTAAAGCCTCATGCCGACCGCTTACCTATCCCCGTTACTTATTCCCAGCTCTGTTTATTATTATTACAATTAAAATTATTATTATCAATGCATTATTATTTTTAATTATTGCTCTACAACCCTGGGCAGCTGCTGTTCTTTACTTCATTAGCCCCATCTAGACGTGTACGTCACCAGATGGTATGGGAGAAACGAGTGTCGAAAAGAGTACCAGTAGGTATATCGTGCATCTTATTACAATAATTAAGCAATAATTACTGCAAGATATTCGAGCAGATGTTTGATGAGCTTGGTGTAGTGACGGGTTGAATGCCGTGTGGTCATCTATCCAGGTCGTCAACGGATTGCGTTTGTACTAAGCTGCATTTGGAACTATGCTCGAATATGCCGCGCTTCTCGTATCTCTGACGTCACATAGGGCGGACTTGGCGAAAAATGCAGTCACTCAAAGTTTTAGTGATAATCTTACGCAGCACATTCGAGCACGTAATTTGCCGATAGTTTTTTGGGTAAGTCGAATCTACTCTACTCTCTTTGGGTTAAGCGCAATGCCGTCATCCTACCAGACAATCTGGAATTAAAGGGCATCCCTGGATGAACGAAGAGAACACAGGAGCCAGATGGCGGGGACGTAACGCGAACCTCTTCCACCACCAGATGTTAATCCCATCCCGATCGATCGAGTTCTCTTTAATTATATTCGTACCGTCGATAGTTAAAGGTATGATCGCACATACGACTTTCTTTAAACGAGTTAGAAGCGAATTTCAAAAACAAATTTCAAATTTACGTCATTACAAAAAAAGTAAGATCAAAAGAAAACTTTTCGACTATATTTAATTACAGAATTGAATGACACAATACTATTCGCAAATAGTTTTATTAGCCATTCTATAACGAGAATATTAATTTATAATTGTTTATAACAATGTGCAAAGAATTATTCATGAAATGTTGTGAGTTATTTGGCTTTTTCTGAACTGCGATTGTTTCCTCGCCAACTACGTGATTGGGAGTTTTCGATGTTTTAAACAATCCCTATGTTTTTTACTGCGTATGTTTCCGTTTACAAATTGCATCATAAAATGGCTCTATTATTTGGCCGGTGCAAACAATCAAACGTCACGTGTAAATATTGTTTCCGGTTCTCGACGTTTTCATTCCCCTTGTCATTTTTTACAATATCTCTCGGAATTCAATCGCGTTTGTGCGGCCTCGTTATTTTTGCTTTTTGCCTGTATCGAGCGCATTTTATTGCCGGAAGACGTTCGGATGTTTCATCATAAAAATAAAAGACCTATAATTCAAGTCTACACGCCTGCGTCGGGGAAAAAAACCTCGCTCGTTAGTCTCTCTTCCTCGTCGTTCGGGCGTCTCCACTTCACGCCAATAAATATATCCAATTTGCAAGTCACCGTAGCGATTGCTAGGGGTATGGAGGTGTGAGAAGCCAAAGCGTCGTTTCAATTCTGGCACTAATTATTTTACCAAACGATTCGACCAAACGAGTAAACGCTAATTGATATTTCAGTCCTCGGCAATCCAATGTATACGTCAAGTTATAGCTATAATTACACGTGTACATGGAAACCGGTACGTGCGTATAACATATATGGCGCGCGATAAAAAATTAGTTGCCATCGTCATTGATAACATGCAACGATGGCGAACGCTATACCGCACTCAGGCTACGGTTTGGAAATGATCATTTTTTATCAAGTGGTTTAACGGGTAGGCCCCAAAAATTGACATAAGGTACAAAATGTCTGAGGTGCAAACGTCTCTGATTATACGTAAATACGCGATATACGTATATAGATTAATTTATTTGTGCGTGTAGGGGGGGGGGGGGGGGTATGCGTAAGATTGTTTTTAAATAATCAAGAGTTTATATGGGAAATGTATAATATGCGATAATAATAAGTGGTTTCAAAGTATGGGCAATAAGTATACGCAATAAGGCCGAACAACTTTGAACTGCTGTCTTTGACGCCGTCGGTTGTTCCCTTGCCCCTTAACCCGCCCGGCGGGGCTGGCATACTGTAGCGCACGCCTATTATGCACATTTCTAAATAGATATATCCTCGCGACACATTCAGTTTAGAATGTAGATTGCCGCCGTATATACATATACGAGGTACAATGTAAATATCGATACACGATGGAGAAAAGTCGTTTAATCGTACTGATTCACATTGTGATTTCTGTGTGTGCTCTTTCTTATGCCCGACCACTCTCGTTAACGCTCAACATAGCTTTTCCACTGATCCATCCCACGCTCTCAAATCCGAAAATCAATACCGCTGAATGAGATGACCCACCGCAGCACAGCTTCATACGTATATCCGTATAAATTGATGTATAGATATATAAGTGTAATATAGATGGGAAAAGCTGAAAGCGCCGAATCGGAGATATGATTGGAAGGCCAGATACAGTGAATGTATGGAATTCAAGGATTTCGCAGGAATTCGCAAGAGGAGGAAAACGAGGGAAGGAGGCTATACTCCGGAAGGCTTATCTCGATAGATCCACAGAGGTCATTCAGTAGGAAATCCGATTGGGGTTATATATAAGGTAATGAAAGTACGAGAGAAACCAATCACCCTCGATCACGTTATCGCATATTCAAGAATTATATGTAACATATATATAGGTGCCTATGTTAGGCTGGAAGTCCTCCAAGTAAGTGGCAAAAGTGTGGCTCTTCCGTAGAACAGTGACAGTCTTGCGTATAACGCAGAGAGGTCGAACGAATCCAAAAAAATGTTCGTGTCATTCGATCCCGCTCATGGTCCAGTATGCCATCGGTAGGAACAATCCGATAAAGCATACATGCATATATGAAAGAATCGGATACGAGCGTACGTGGTAACGAATCGTCAATGAATTTTTCAAACGCGCTCTCCGGTGCACTCGTTGTTGGTAATGAATCTAAAGGGAACAGAGACCCTGTGTGGGCCACCACTAGATAACGTTGATACCGATATTGATAGTAGCTCGCGGTGCACTGTATGGCTTAGAAATTGTCAGCAGATGAGAACTCAGTGCCTATAATAGTGGTTGATCCAAAAAATTCTACTTTATCTCTGTAATCCATTCACAAGTCAGGAAATATCGATTTATCTAATCGGGAGCTATTTTTATTTTGACTCGATGAAGGTTTTGTTCAGAGCGTATCCGCATTACTATGTTCGAATAATTGATCATCCATCGATTTTTTCTTATTCGATCCAACTAATTCCCTAAAATAAGATTTATCCGCAAAATGTTCCGTCAATTTTTATTTTTTCGATATGGCTGTTGTTTCGACGAGTTAAATTTAACTTTTATTTTTATTTATTTAATACCAAGAGAAATTTCATTCTCTTTGTGTGAGACTTTTTGTTTCATTGCTTATGCTACATGAAGGGCGTTAACGTTGTCATGATTTTCAAAACTGTATATTTATTCATAGTGGGATAATTGACGATAACTGCATGGAATGATGTATAATCAGTAGAACCGTGTAACTTGTTCATTATAGATCCAATGCCGTCGCATTCACCACACCCGTACACTTACATTAGAAGAGAAAAATACTATTGTTACGTACGAATGAAAACCAGTTTCTATGATATTTCATGTACAAACCGCATTCAAGTCATGTTGGTGGATGAAAATCCGTCAACGAGAGTTGTTCTTTGAACGTAACTTATCTTTCTCTCTCTCCCGCTGTGTGTGTGTGTCTCTCTCTCTCTCATTTTCTCGCTATGTATACCAGGTGTGCCAAAGGTGTGTTAATCCACTGGTGGTTAAATACAGCTTCGAACTGTAGTGTCCCCCATGAGTTGGTCGCCGGGGTTAACGTTTGGGTAGTCAACACTGAGCGATACTCATTGAAGGAATGTGTGGCTGTAATTCCATAGCAAAACAATTATAGCAGCCGGGGCACGATACCTTCTAAGAGACACGAACACACACCTATACGTACTAGTTCCATATGATTCAAGCCAGGGTATTGTTCCATTAACCATCCCTTGATCTCTGCGAGCCTCCTTTGGACATGGTGCACAAAGGATGTATGCACAGCTTAGTTGGCGGTAGCTATGAAAATATTTGTTAGTGATTGTAGAATACGAAGATTTTTGGACTAAATAAATATTGTTTGAAATGTACATTTAGAGAATATTAATGAGATGAACTTCCGAGGATCCAAGTTAATCGGTATATGATAGAGGATTAGATGTTCTTCCATTCGAGATTAGACAAATTCCTGCAATCCATCTGTATAAATATATAGGTTAATATTAATATAGGACGAAATATCAACGACGGAGAAAGAAAAACAGAAATCAAACTGTCAAGCTGCACTATTTATTAATCACAATACGGAATCTCCTTACAAATATCCTATTATTTGTGCTATTTTTAATGTACTTAGTAAGCCACACGTGTGCACACACACCAAACCCAGACGCGAAGTAAATACACCACGGACTTAATAACAAAAGCACACTACCGACACGTCGAAGATACATCAAGGACATACCAAGAACATGCCGGATAGTAGTGCCTGTAGTCTTCAATGTGTTTATCTATCTACGCGCGGTCTTTCTTATATGTGAAATACGCGCTATTAGTCGGTTTAACATTAATGTTTATTTATTTGGGCGTTGCACCTGGATACGGATTATTAATAGACATGGAAAAGTCTGCCGCACATATAACAAGTATCTTTTGATGCAGATTCATGACTTTAATTCTTTCACTACAAATGTCTCATATTGTGATAAATTTTGTTTATTAAATTAACTTATCTGTTTTAAGTAGAATAGACACCAGAATGTGGCAGCGATCTTGTAATAGTGATATAATATATATAGTCCGATGCTTTTTACTTGTGGTGTGGATCTCCACAGAATATATAGAGCCTGCGACCCAACGCACACTGGGACATACCACTCATCGCTGACAATATCATTACAGTACATCAATAATAACACACTGATAACTCACCAACATTGTTCAAACTCACGGGGAAATTTATTAAGTTTTTTTCTGTGATTTCACCCAAACGTCTATCGTCACAGCAAATGATTTGTTATTTTTTCGAGGACTTTAGCCTCGAATAAGGGCATTAAACAGCACAATATTGAAGCTTTAGATACTGGTCCACCCAACAATGTTATCACGAATGTATAAGCTGGCTAAAGTAAATTTGCGGGCATAACACCTCTTGTACTAAAAGGTTTATCTCGATATTATCCGAAACCAAAAAAATATCACACAAATTTATTTAGCAATAAAATATAATTAGTATTACATCTAGACAGTGGATTTATTCCTGCAATATTTCGCAGTGGTGCAAGGACTTGGTTCTTATCAGAGTGTTACTGCATTCCCGCAGAGAGATGGCCTCTTTATTTTCAGCAAAGCTTTTTACTCGTGGCAGAGTCTCAAAATCTACAGCACAAAAACATGCGAAGTGCGTAGGACTGATGCGGTTGAAAGTCGACGGATGGTTGAAAAGTTGTGGCTCTTCGTCGATCCACTCTAGTGCAGCTTCGATAAAATGCCACGAGCAGCAGGGAGCGGATAGGCATGTCGAGTCCTTGAGGAAAGAAGCAACCAGAACCATTTCGATCTCGTGAAACCCCTCTCACTGCCGTGAAAATAGACGTGTGTGCTAGACTGTACCCAGAGGTTAGAATTTTATGCGTACATCGAAAGAAAAAAACACACACACACATCCTTGAGAATACCTTCGGTGGAGGGTTGAGAGAGCCAAAATAGCAGTGGCATGGCGTCAACAGCGACCGGAGGAAGATGCGGTAGACTTTCTTCCCTTTCTTTCCCTTTTTGCTCAAAGTAACGAGATTTTCTAAACCAACGGCAGCACTCTTCTGGTTCGCACGTACTCGCACCCAGCACGAATATCCGGGATAAAAGTTAGTGGTGCACTACGAAATGTACGACTGAGAGAAAATTGAAAATATCGTTACGGTGGAAAAAGCACAAAAGAAGCGAGCAGGTGCGCGCGTCGGAGTTTCGCAGAGAAGGTACGTCGCGGCGTCCTTCGCGAATAAAATAGTAAAAAAAAGTTCAACGACGAGGGACCAAAAAAATCGCGCACGAGTCCAATTATCCGTCGGCACCGCTTTGTCAAGCGTGCGAACCTGCCCGGAAGTCCAATATACACAAATGGCACATTCATACACATACACATATGCGTACACTCGCACGCACATACGCACACACAACTCGGACTTCACCTTGTTAATTTTAACTACGAGATTCGGGCACGCTCGACATTGGTGCATATAATAATGCGCATCGTATACGCGGGAGGGAAAGACGAAATTGTACACATCGATTGGTCCAATTATATTTGATAAAATTTTCAAGCGAAGCGCGTAAAGCACGGATGAATCGAGATATGCTCGGTCGAAATATGTAATTCCACCCTGGCATACCAACATATTATATGCACATACGCAGATGTCCTCGATAGCGATATCGTTATTGGTGAATGGATTTCATTTCAGTGCGTCACAAAATATAGTGGTCCCGACGAAATAAACAACACAAGAATTGCCATATTCCGTAGCTATATATTTTTCTGTCCCATGCTCTCTCTACCATGTTTGTACGAAGCGACACAAAGAGGAGTTTGTACAACAGAGGTGGAACGCTCACAAGGGAAAATGTACAATCTATACGAAGAGCTGGGGCTATAACGTTTGTTATCTATATTTTTAGGGAAGAGCTCTAAAAATATATCCGCGCATTTCCACGAGTCTTCACGCTTTGGACGACTGACGATGGTCTTATATTGTTTATCCGAGAATGGCTGACTAACAGACGGTACAGCGGGTGTTTGCTAATCAGTAATTATTCAAATGTTACGTGTAGCAGGCTAAATTTAGATAGCTCACCTGACCCGCCTCTTTCTCTCTTATTCTTCGATAAGATATCGACAAAAATAGAGGTATAGGTAAATAAAAATAATAAAATAAGAATGGTTCAGTGGAATGAATGTAGAAAAAAAGAAGACGTGACTACTGAACATTGCGGATTGGTAAAATCCACGTTCAGCAAGAGAGGTTTTCGCACGTAACCAGATATATGTTGGTGCGGCCCTACGCTATCAAGCTTGTGTTGGACTATATGGAGATCGTACATGAGATCATGAATATCGTATCGTCCAGTAGGGTGGGTAGCGGAAACACCGGGGACTGCTCGGGTCGCTGTCGTTAATAATTCGCCGTGGATGCGGGAGAGGGCGCATCGAATCGTTGACATAAATTGGGTAAGGAGAGATCTTGGCCAGCTTATCAAATATTCAGGGTTGCCGAGCGCGTAAACGAGCCAGGTAACCAACGAGAATATGTACATAGTACATGAACGTGTATAGCAGACCAGATGTATATATATATACACACGGGTATCTGTAGAAGTAGGTGTAGGATGGGTAGAGTCTGAGAAACGAATGACAAACGAGGTCAGGACGAGTATTGTCTTCGAGTCCGGAATCTACGTTAGTTCGAGGAAAAAAACCGTCGCCATTGCACCACCGAGTTGCACCGGTTTCTCGAGAATTCTCATAACGGAGAATAGAGAGAGAGAGAGAGAGAGAGAGAGAGAGAGAGAGAGAGAGAGAGAGAGAGAGAGAGAGAGAGAGAGAGAGAGAGAGAGAGAGAACGTCGTGGAACAGGAAATAAGAAAGGACCGACGTGTGAGGTGCGGGGAACGAGAGCAAAGTGCCGCGTTAATAATTAATGATCGTGCAGGTTTTTGCCATTTGGTAATTTAGGCTCGATTTCGGGCTCCCGTACCACCGATATAATATACGTAGACGTAACATTTCAGCTACGAAACGACGAAAAACGTTTCAAGGCGAGGGTAAAGATAACGGCGCAAATGAATGGAGCAACGAAAAGGATAGTGATCTAGTTTGCAAAAGGTATTAATAATTAGGAGCAGATGAGGGAATGAGAAGATGAGAACTTACAATGGTGTCGAGAGAGGAAAGAGGCCCTCAGCGCTCGACCCACTCGCGCACCCTCTACCGGGAGATGAGCGACATAGATATGGATATGTTGAGCGTCGTCAAGGAACCGCCGCGAGAGGTTGAATAAATAAGCGCATCATCCTGCGCTTAACTCAGCTTTCCTCTGCGGCAAATGTTGAACATCTTCTTAGGGTGGGGGGAGGTGGCAACAAATCGAGAGAGAAAATACGGGTGAAAAAAAGACGAGTCGTGGGGTAAGCTGTGAAACAAGAGAACGAGACGATATGAGAGGAAGAGAACGAACTAGGGAGCAGCTCTCTGGTTGAGAGACCGAAGAGAAAAGCTCCGCGATGTCCCGTTATAGGGAGCTTTAGGAATGCGTAAGAGAGGGAGAGAGGGAAAGAGAAACCGAGATATTTCTTTTCATTTCTTGGAGCCTCGAGTTCTCGGGAGATATCACCGTTTTTCGAAAAAGGAACGTTAACTGCAACCGGAACTAAGTCCGTGGTATTACGCTATTGTTACAAGTATTCATCTCTTTTTTGTATCACGACAAATATTTCTCATCCCATCGTTGCCGCCGTGACCAGGAATTTTGGGATCCACGTAACGGGTGGTCCATTTAAACCATATCATCAGTCTTCAAATAACTTTACGAGTCTTCAGTTCCATTCATACGAAAAGCAATTAAATGATTTGCCGCCCGACCAATTTTGTGGATTACACGAGGGATTCACTAATATACTTATCGGTTTCCCATTATTGTAAAGCCACCAAAAGGGCTGGAGTAAAACATAAATTTTTTCCTGATACAGAAAACGGAGAATAGATGGATAGCACCAGAATCGAGAAGAAGAAAAAGACCAAAAACGAACTAGATATGGGAAATACCCATGGTGAGATAGTTGGTTGCATATTCTAACGAAAATACACGTATGAGCGATTTAGCGTCAACTCGAGGACGAACTGGATGGCGACAAAAAAACCTCGCAATAATGAAAAGAATTAATGGAGAAATAGATCAGAAAAAATATTGAAATGTAAAACTGCCATTGTAAAGAACATGCACGCATATTCGCCGGAGAAGAATTCGGAGAGGATAGAGCGAAGAATGAAACAAACGCTGCTCGCGAGACAAGATTTATGATCAGCCATCTGTGGTTGTCGATCATGGTCGCCTACGCCGAAAGGACAAAGGGGCTCGAACAAACATTCGTCTCTTTTATTTTGCGCTCTACTGCTGCGCTCGGTTCGTATCAATATTATATAAACTCTATATACGTGTACAACTATTATGACTGTATCTAAACTGAGAATATATATAAAGATATAGAGACCGTTATATATATCTACGTATATAGGCATCTATAACATATATGTCTACATTTGTGCTAGTACGGCAAATAAACGCTTAAAAAAGAAAACATTCGGATGATATTTTCCGGCATGTACATTCAACAGAACCAAGCGAAACAACGCGACCAGCCGCGGATAAAAAACTTGCTATAGAGGTTACAAAAAAAGTGAAGCGATGGACAAACACTGGAAGGAAAAAATGTCGTTAAAATATGACGATATTTCCACCCCTACTCCGTTCCGCCCACTGCGCGTGAATATATTTCCGCGGATGCAGCGTGAATCGACCCTGTCCTCCTTTGTGCTCATTGACGCGCGGCACGTCGATTACGGTTTTTTTTTCATAATCGCTGAGAACGAGAGACAAGCGACGATCTACAATAACCAATCAAATTATTATTATTATTATTATTATTATTATTATTGTTGTTGTTGTTGTTGTTGTTGTTGTTGTTGTTGTTATAAATATTACTACTAGCGGTATCCGACATGCGTTGCAGTGCCGTTTTGGTGTCATAATTTAATTCACAGCGAATGCGTAAAAAAGAAATTCTTTTTTTTTAAATTATGTTTATTAAAGTGCTATTAGATACACAATATTTTTTGTTTTTCCGTCTAGTTCGTACACGAATAAATCTGAAGATCTTCCTATCCGTGAGCACGTCCTATATAGCTGTCCATGTGTAGAGCATGAATTTTCTAAATTTAATTTACATACTTGTAGCGATTGTCCCTGAGCTTTGTTAATGGGCATTGCAGATTCGAGTCATACCGAAAACTGCAATGTTTGAATTCGAATGACATATCTGTTGGTATCATTATAGTTGGTATCAAAATGCAAAATAAAACACACTCATTTGTAATATATATATATATATATATATATATAACAAATGAGTGTATTTTATTTCGCTTGTCGTTTCTGTCAATCTACACCCCAATCAAGACAGAAATATATATACAGGGTGAATACTGTAAGGTTTCTCAAACGGGATTTTGATGCAGATGGGATCATTACAAACAAAAGTTGCAAATATACATTGGGGATATTTTTAATAGTTTACGAGATATGAATATTTAAATTTGATCGAATCAGAGCGCGCCGAGAAGCGATGGAGCCGCCCACTCTCCGCCCTAGTCGTAGATATAGCACATTTTAGAGCGCTACATTTGGGATGGCAAAATTCAGAGCAGTCAATTATTATTATTTTATTAGGCAGTTATTTTTATTTGTCGGGGATTGACTGCTCTGAATATTGCCGAGCGCGCAATAGACTGAAAGAAAACACTCGATACAATAAAATTTTGCGATCGAGAGGGTCGCGAGCGCAATTTTTCGGTATTAAATGGTGTATTTTTACTTACAAGAAAAACAATATAACGGATTTTCCGTTATATTGTAACGGAAAACAATAGGTTTTGTTTCAAGCGGTCATTTCGAGAGAGAATGAGCAGCCAGTCCGGAAATTACGTGCGTTAAACATCCGAGGCTCTATATCTCGTGACTTTGTAGATAGTTTTTTCCCCAACCGTGTTTCTTTCTCTCTCATACTCATTTCATTCCTGTTTGATCAAAGCAACACGGCCGCCAAGCGTTCACTCTCTGTCTGTCGCTTTTCTCCCGTTTTTTCTCGATTTTACACGTACACCCCCAACACATGCACACATACACACATACACGCATACACACACACACACACACACACACGAGCACGCAGACACACACACACATACGCAGGTCATAATGATCGCTGTCGCACCCCTTTGCGTTCATCCAATTGCGAACCTCTCGTTTAGCGTAATAGGAACGTACACAAACATTCACCCGTTTCTCTCGTACGGTCATTGCGTTTTAGATTTCTATTTTTCAACCGGAAATCAATGTTTCTCGTGGTTGTATCCATCTCCGTCGAAATTATGATGCTTCGATTCGAACGGTTTGTGACAATTTGCGTACCATACGAGGGAAATCCGAAAGGATGAAAATGAAAATAGAAATAAATATAGTTACACGAGCGAATGCGCTCGTAAGATACGTTTCTTTGGTTTCAGTGGCTACCTTAGCGGCATTTTAAACGTCTCAACCGAACATCTTTCAACAATAGAATCTTTTTTTCAATTTTTCGTATAAAAGTTTCAAGATCTGAAGGGAGACGCGTTACTCGTTTGATCGTAGGTGGGGATTTTCAAGGTCGTTTGAAGGTCAACTTAGATTTTTTAAATGAGACCCAGTATGTATATTTTTCTGCATATGCGTATCCTACGAATAAAAATACTAAACTTATTTTCAGGATTCATTTTCAAAAAATTTCAATTTCTGATATTTAGCGAGATTTGTATAAAGTTTTAATTTTCATAAAGTTTCTGCTCGCAAAATGAAGATTTCGAAGAGAAGTCCTGAAACTGAAAGATGCTTACGTCCTGGCAAGAATTCTTAAAGAACTTTTTTTTAAGTTTCAAATAATTTTTTAAAGATAATTTTTAATTATTCAGGACTTAATATTTTTAATCAATGAATTTTGTTTTAATATTCTCTAAGAGTCGGTACCCAATTTTAAGAACTTTAATCCTTCAGCGATTTTTTTAGTAAAAAATTTATAAGAACGCAAAACTGAAACTTTCCGATGAAATGTTTGGAACAAAAGTTTCTTTTTTTTATGTAAAATAGGAATCTGCAAAAATCATACTGTTTTCCATTTAATAAAACAAGTTGACCGTGAAATGGTCTTGAAAAGCTCCACTAACGATCAAATAAGTAAAGCTATTTTACGTTCCGCTTCAAACTTTAGAATTGAAATGTTAAATCTTTCAATGGTTGCTGCATAAAGTAGCTATTCGTATACGCGCCGAGAAAATTGTCCCTGGAATATAAAACGAGTGTAGAAAAAAGTAATTTTATTCGTAACGAAAAAACACTGTAATTGCAACGAAGTTTGTAATTTGGACGTTGAGAAAGAGAAAAGTCGTTTACAGGGTGTTGAAATTTCACAAGTTTCAGAAACGACGTAATCTCTCAAGTGCACTTAAAGTCACGTAGAGGGCGCAGAACCGGGACAACGTTACGCTGTGGTTTGTTTACTACATGCGAAGGTCCCTTATATCTTTACGGCATTTAAATTAATCCTGATTCGGTATTTCGGAGTACACACTCTGTATGTAGTATATATACATGTGCACACACCCAGCGACAATTTTATTAAGCCTAGAACGTATTTCCGTTGGAGCTCTATAAGCTCCCTCTTTCTAGACATCCAGGGAAATGAACGTTCTCGAGCCATATTCCTATTCGGTATTCAACGCTATTAACCATTCTCGCGGATTTAACAAGAATCCTCTCGCGCGCCTTCGGCATCATAACGGACAGAGCATGCAAAGCATATATATTGGTATGTGTTATATATCTATACATGTGCATAGTATATATAAGTAAATGGTATGTACCATATAGGTGGTACCTGCTTGATCTTTGTGACCGAGATGAATAACGTGACTATGTGACTCTATATTGAAACGTTTTTGCTGGCTCCGGTATAGCGGACTGTGAGAATTTGGTCGTAAATATTTGCTATTTTCATTTGTATTCATGCTGTGGATAAATCTCACGAGCAATGAAAAATGAATGAACTTGTTGTTCATTGCTCAAAGTTCATATCGAACCTTCTATTTTGTCCTATAGTTATACGGTTATAAATAGGTCAGAGATAGGTATGCTTGTGATTCTACTGTAATAATACGAAAAAGTACCGACTGAAAGTTCAAATATTAGATTTATATTCATATTCGAAATATAAAACGTATCTCAATTAATACAAATTAACGGAAAATATTTTTTTTCGGAAACAGATTAATAAAGTATAAGTGTGCACAGTCCGAAATAATTTCATTATGGGAATTATTTTATTTTATTAGTATGAAGAATTCGTTTTCATATCAATAAAATTATTCGTGAAAGTTTCTTTTTTATCTTAGTGAAATAAATTGTTCTTGTCTGAGATAATAATGTCGATTCCATAATGCAGTTAGCCGATCGTCGACGGCGAAGATTATTGGTATGGAGAAAACGAGAGGACGTGGATAGAACGAGGAACTGGAAGCGACAGATGGAAAGAGGAAAATGTTTTAGTGCATTACGAGCATAAGAGTTGGCAAAGTGAGGGGAAGAGGCAGGGAGAGCGAGATGGAGAAAGAGAGAGAGAAAGTGTTGTGTAATTGGGAACCTCGATCCGATCACGATATTCCATTCGAGTTTTCCCGAGCCTCGTCGTAATTCACATTACGAAAGAACTTCTCCCAATCAGAAGGCCGCACAACCCCTCTTAACGTGTCTGGACGCTTCAACGTAATTGTTTTCAAACGTCGTGTCCCAAATGCATTTTGTTTCTTCAGAACAAGTAAAAAATTCACCATTGCCGTCAGTGATGCAAGATCTTCTAGTGCACGATGAGAAAGTCTAGATAAACAAAATTCTTCGCATCCTCAAAGGAAGGTACATTGAATCTTGACTTGGTATAAATAAAAGGAGAATTTGAACACAACGAGGGGTAGCTCTATATGAGAAACTATGCGCGCATCAAATATGACCAAAGAAATCTTTGATCCTGGCGAGGAACGGAAAGCATGCTTTCTGTTTTGCGTCGTATAAAGAAGTCCTCGTGGTAGACATCGTGATAATACAAACCTTGTCCTTTACAATGTCGTTGTAGGTATTTATGCGAAAAACAGTGCCCGTGGCATATTTCGTTCGAACAATTTTTTTCATCAGTTTGCGAAGCTGTTGCATAACGGTCATACGCTCTTTTTATTCGAACCAAAAGAGATCTTGGAATTTCTGAGTAAGATGAAAGAAATTTTGAGCCACTTCGAAATGACAAAGTATTTATTATATCGATATACTTCGAAAATAATACTTTTGAAAAACCGATATTTGAAAGTTGAACGCACAAAAATTAAGCCAAAAAAGGAACCTGGTTCCAATAAAATATTGTAGGTACAATCGGCATGGAATCTCTCATCCACGTGGTATAGGGTACTCTGAAATGGTTAGGAAGACAGAAGTTGCAAAGTGTTCGCACAAAGTTGGCCCACTTGTCGAGCTACGAGAGAGGGAGAGAGAGAGAGAGTTGTGCAGGCTCGTCGTTGGTCCTTGTACCTCATGCTCGAGAGTACAACCAGGAGGAAGGAAGATGACCTGGGATGGTTCACCGTCGCGACGTAGAGAACTAGGTTTTCGAGCTTTGCTCTGGGACTCGTATCTAGCACCGGCACACACGTTTAGGTGCTTGTATTAGTATGTTGAACGTAGGTGTGTCGTACGTAGGCAAAGCTACCATGGTCCTCTCCCAAGAAGGAATATAACTGGATGGTGCTTTGGCAAAGGTCCAACCTCGATAGTATACTATCTCTCATGTGTTTGGCAGAATTTGTCTGCTGAGAGGGAGAGAGAGAGTGAGAGACAGCGAGGGGGTGCGGAAGCGGCAGTACCCGTGAGAGGGAGCAAGGTGTTCCCTCCCTACGTGCGCCTAGCTACGTACGTTGGTTACCCTGAGGACAGAGAGGAGAGAAGGTCCTTCAGGCAATCCTCAAAAGCCCGTCTCTATGCTCGTCTTTGCTATCGAATGTTTGACAAGAGGCTCGAGGCTCCCTCTCCCTCCCTTCGTCACGGGAGCACACAGAGGCCCATTTCAAACGTTCTCGTTGTGTGTCTGGTGGCACGCATGACATTCCACAAATGATTAGGAATAATTATATATACGGTTATTGTCTACAGCCCGCGGGGGTGACGGAAATAATGTCCATTATGACGTCGACTTAATAACAATCGTATTAATTGCGGATCTATGGTAAATGGTAAAAATAACTCAGTTCGTGTTTATTGAAAGTAAAAAAGAATTGACTTCTCTTTGGCGGCGAATCGATCGACTAATCATTATTCAAATTATTCGTTGAAATTAAAATCTGCTGGAATATGAAACTAATGAATTCCCAATCACCTCTCGGAATAATGACGTCTCTCTTATTCCTTCAAATACGTGGGATTTCGTTTATTATTATTTTTCAATGTTAGTTCAAGCTCGAACTGAAAATGACGTCAACAAATTTGGGCAAATTGACGTGAACTTTGAAACTTTGAAAGAAAATATATTAAAAATACAAAATAATGGCGAGAAATGCCTGGATGAAAGAAGGGGATGCTTGTTATTCGTGAAATTTTTCGGAATGGCATGATTGAAAAATACGGTCCACTCGAGGATTGAGTTCGCGGCAGAGGGGATATCGTCGCAAGATCGAAGGAAGGGAAGGGAAAAAAATTTGTCGTCTCCCGAGGCAGAAAGCGACAGAGCGGGAGAGCGAGGGAGAAGGGGGGGGGGGGCTGGAGGAAGAATCGCGTTTGAGGGTGGATGGCGCCTTTTCTCAGCTCGCATACACCGTTATTATCTTCGACGGTATGAATTTACCGTTATACCGTCGGAAATCCAGCATTACACGAGAAATAATAAATTCTAGCGATAATGTTCCTACCTCGTGAGCTGCTCAAACCTCTCGTTCTCGCGCTATATAGACATCGCTCTCCTTCTCTCTGCGTGACCCCTTCCCCATACATTCGGGGTGAGACGGGGAGTACCAATTTTGCAGTGCTACCCCCAAGCTTTAAGAAAGTTCTGCCAAGTCGGCGCAATAGAAAAACATCGTAAATCCATATCGATTTTGAAGGGAAAAGCGACAGCCTTGTCGTTCCTTCTCTGCGAAAGGTCGTTTCGCGCGAGGAGAGCCGCGAGTACGACGACGGCTATTCGATAAATTCACCTTCTTCTTACGCCTTCCCACCATCGAACCAATGTTTTACCAAGTTTAATGTACCATGCTCGAGACGCTTTCGCTATTGAGCAAGAAAGACGGAAAAGCCGTCCTCTCTCTCTCTCTCTCTTTCTCTCTCTTCCTTTCTCTGTTTTTCTCTGTCTCCCTCTTGTCCTCTCTCTCTCTCTCTCTCTCACCCTCTCACTCATTTCTACTACGTCATCTCGTCGCATGGGACTCTAATTATGATTGTCCGAGGATCCCATCACCATTTAGTTTCTAGTTCAATCGACTCTCGATGTCCCATTATTGTTCATTTATTAATATGATAATTTGTTAGCGTTTATAAATCGAAGGACGGGCCAATAACCTTCGAGGCACTGAGCCGCCGGTCCGATTGATGAGTTTAAAGGAGGAAAATACCAATATACGAACCGATGTTTCAACATTTGAGGCGAAATGATTACGCAAGTGCTGGTAAATATGGATTTTCCGTGATGAGGCACGCTTGCCGCCGATGAACATTTCGGGGACAGATACAGCAAACTCGTCGGCCCCTCCGACATTTCAATTACTAACGGCGTTATTACCATTTCATGTGCTGTGCAACGATACCTATTATATTGTCACATTTTTTGTGAATAAGATGAATATGCCAGAGCCCAATAATTCCACAGATAATAACAGTAATAACGACGACAACAACAACAACAAATAATAATCTAATATTAATAATAATAATAATAATAATAATAATAATACAAGAACTTTGGAACGTTCCGTTATAGATTGATGGACTTGTCATGTCGAAGAGGCCTTGACAGTGGCCACTCCGATTTCGTTTACAAGTCTATCGATGAAGTAGAATTCTCGGCTCCATTTGAGAAAAACATGTAGGAAAAGGAGAAGAAGAAATGGCCCAAACGTCAGTCTCTCCTCGTCGAGTTACGTCCGTTACTTCGAGGGTTTTAGGTCAAGCTTCCCGTGTTCTTGACCGGCGCTCTCAGGAGGCTGCATGTCTTTTGCATCTAACATTTCCATCATCCCGGCTAGTAAGCCTAGGGCTTATCCAGTCGCCAGTCAAATGCAAAAAGCAGTAATCCTTGACTCTCTCTGAGTGCTGAAACACCCCGCATCAAGAGCGCAGTAGTCGGCTTATCCTAGCGCCGAACTAGAACATGTACAAAAAAATAATAATAGTACAATCATGATTATTATTATATTTATTATTATTCATAATACTTGAAAAAAAACTGCTTTTGTCACATCGTGAATAAAAAATGAAAAATAAAACTGCGATCCGTCAAACATTCGTTGCGTCCATCTCCGGACTATCTTGCGACTCGGTTCTTCGAATTCGTATATTCGACATAAAAGCTCTCGTGTAGGCACTAGATAAAAAATAGAATTTGTGCGTCGCCTGAGAAGAAGTGACACGTGACGTGTCTGGATTTAACAACGAAATGAATAATCAACGAGTCGTCTCGTTCGAAATAGTAGCACACCGCTTGTATATATATACTGAACAAATATATAGCCTTGCGAAACTTCGTTATCTACGATAGCTGCTGTATCGAGAAAGAGAGTCAAAAGGTCAGCCGATCTCTCGGCGGGATTTTCGGTGCGGCTCCGTGGACGGGGGGGGGGGGGGGCTGAATCGAGGTAGATGGATATGTAGGGACGAGGAAGGCTGCATGTCATATCTATATATATACCATAAAACGAGTTAGAGGGCCGAGAAAACTAGTTTGGCCTGATCGGATCGACCACTCTGATACCTCCGTTACCCGAATTTCCGACTTCTTTCTACATCCTTACATACATACCTACTATCGTAGACTTAATCGACACCATGCGTACTCGTGCCGAGTCTGTATTTATTTTGGGATTGAGAAAAATATGGCATACACTGGGACGTTCGTAATATCTTATTACCATTTATATCACAAGGTTGTTTTGGCCAACAATCGAAGAAGACAAAAGAAATTTAATTTGAAGAAAATAAAAATTAACATTTAGAAGTAAAAAGGGATCAGAAATTTCATGAAATCGGGCTCTGCATCCTCTAGCATTGTTATGCAAGTGATTTGAACTTGATTCTCCAAACTTTAAAAGTAAGTTGGAACGGACAGATCTTTGTTTTGGAAAATTTTACAATGCGACAAAATTGGTTACTTACTTATTAAGTAACTAAACAAAGCAATGAGAGTAAATAAAAATATCATACTGATTTAGGTACTTATATGCAAAGGGCTGAGTAAAATTGAAAAAAATCATATTTTTAATATTCTTCAGGGATTCAGCATTGATATTTATTTGTCTACGGAGATTATTCAAAAAGAGTTGTCACAAAAACTTATAATTTTTATCCAAAACTGTAAAAACATGTCGGCCATTTTTGAATTATTAACTGCACGTCGATGACTAACAAGGGGTACTTTTATCTTTATACTTTAACTTTGAGATGTACACATATATATACAGATATATCCGTACACTGTGTAGTTATGTATAAGGTCCTTTATAATATTGCACGACGGTGTCGTTGGTTCGACGTGCATTATATGGAAAAGGGATATTTATGCATCTTTTCCAAAGTGCTTTCTTGCAGCCGCTCGGCGACGCCGATCGGCACGTCTAATGGTCTAAAAGACCCGAACAAGAAAGGAGAGGAAAAAAATGAAGAAAATGGAAAAAGAAAAAATACCAAAGGACGAAGCTACTATCTTTTGCACAAAAAGGGACTTGGTTATATGTATATATATATATATATCCATCTTTGTCTGCCATCTTGAGCACCCCCCCAATCGTCATCCTTTTTTATTTCTCTCTTCCTTAAGCAATCGTTTCAACAGACAACACGAACTCGCCAGAAAAATGTGTCACCTAGGCAGAGTACATAAACTGCGAACAAAGGATATTCATTCGACGATGCACTTTGCGGATCAAAGCGATTCGCGAGTTGGAAGGGCAGGAGGCGGGGGGAATTTTTTCTTCTCTGGGTAACCGCAGAGATGCGTTCACGCCCTAGGGATTGTCCTGTGGCTCAAGTATAGCTTTCCTGCTTCGGTGGCATATTTCCGCAAATGGAAAAAAAGAATGAAAGAGATGGAGGGGGGAGTGCAAACGAAGAAAAATTGCGGAAGTAAAGCCGACAGTAAGGTAGAAGGAAAAGTGTACGCGTGGTATTGGCACATGAAAAAAATCCCCGACAATTTAATCATACGAAAAGAAATTCCAAGGTCTCGAAGTAATAAAGATCGAGGCGAAATTACGCAACGGTAGAGGAAACGCGGAATTAGAAAGAAAAACGTTCGAACGTCGCGATCGAGGAAACTGATTTCGGTGCCGTGCAAGATTAGGAAAAATACTCTCGAATTGCAGTAGACGAGCTGTCGAGCGACCCTCAAACTTTACCACGAAATTCATATTTACCGATAATGTCAGCAAAACGAATCTTCGGATGAAGACGGCTTCCGGCTTGCGGGGCTTCGATTCAAGCACATAAAAAAACGCGGGTCGAAACTGTGGCAAAGATTAATATCCGGTTTTCGAATCTCTTCTTTCTTTCCGTATGATCAAAGGAAGACTGCTACTTTTATTTGATATTCGAATATTTTCTGTCCTATTTATAATCCTGGATAGAATTTTACTTAATGGAACTTGATTTTTTAACCCCTATGCCCCTCTCAGTTTCTAAACATTCTGTTAGACATGAAAATTTACGCGTTAAATTAGTTTTCGCGTTCTACAATTTTAGGACGACCTATGACCAGCTTGCTTTGAGTCGGAACACTTTTGTCCGCTGTGCCGAGTACCTCCACTCGACTTTCACAAGGCTAATGTTAGCGAAACTTTGTAAAGGGAAAAGAACGAGAATTGCACGGCAAACGAGAGGAGAGCACACTCCACGAGACTCTGTATCGTATAATGACCGTTCATAAATTTGTTATTTGACTTGGAATGCAAAAGAGAATGAAATCCAAATACACGTACACAGAAAGAAGGAGAGAGGGAGAGATAGAGAACGGGAGGGCATGAAGAAAAGAGAGAGGACTCTAACGTGCATCCGTTGAAACACTTGTATTTTTTTTTCTTTTCCGACTGAAGTACAAGCGTTGAAAAAAGAGGGGTAGAGACGAGGCGCGAAACGACACGCGCAAACGAGTAGTACGTATAATGAGAAGAAGAAAATGGGAATGTCGAGAATATATACGAGATGAAGGAAAGAAAGAAAAAGCAGGTTTCAGTAACTGCGATGGCTCTCGTTGTCTCAAGAGTATAACTGGTGATCCGAGCTTCAAGTTCCGCGCGCTGTACTCACTTTGTTTCGTCGTCGAGACGAGTAATGCAAGTCGCTATAATATCTTGATAACCTTATGCAGCAACATTTTTGCAACCGGTTCGCATGGCAACGATATTTGTGTTAGCTTTATTGAAAATCCCACGTAACGGAATAAATCGTTCCTAGATAGGTTATGGTAAATTTTGGGTCAACCGGATTAACTCTGAGAATGAAATTATTACGACGGCTGTTATTCCCTCCGGCATACGAAAATGATTTTACAATCTTTTTTGGGAGCTGTCGGACGGGGTGGTATTCGTAATTTGTGATCTACGTAATATATTCGTGTCGACAAACAGAGAAAATTTGATTGCAACTCACTTAATTGTTGAAGAAAACTGATTCATACGAAGTCAATTTTTTAATACAATATGGAAACAATACTATCTTATTCGAAAATTGAGTTATTATAAGTATACATCCGAAAAAATTTTACGTATTATTGAGGAAGTGTGTGAGAAATGTTTCAACTCCTTTTTGATTATCGATGTGAGATCTTTCAGGAATTTCTTAGAGCTTATATTTTGTTGATATTTTCGTACCATTTTATGATAAAAGTGTTTCATAACATGTAGCTACTACAATCAATAGTTGGTATTTTGCACGTATTAATTATTACGAAATTCATAAAGTTTAATATACCAATTGTACGTTCGTTTATTAGAAGATTTGTTTTCTATAAAAATTAACAAAATTCTCAATGCAAAGATCATTGCATTTAAAATAATCGCTTTTTTAATGTACAATTCGTTTTTTTGGAACCTTTAGTTAATTTGATGGAGAAAGTCTTGCAATAGAGGGGCGTACAACCTGTATATTACAAACTTGAAAACTACACACATTAAAAAACTACGCCATATAATTAACGATCTGACACGAAAAACGGTATTTGTAAAAAATGTATATTTCTTAATAATTTTACCAGTAATTGAATGAAAAAAATAATCGACTAGACTATAATATTCATGAAGCATGTGCTGATAACAAAAGACTACATTTCGGATAGGAAATACATTACTAATTAATATTGCCGATTTACCCACGGTCTTTTTCCCCGACAGTCATTATTTTTTTATAGAATCGTCGAGCCACTGAACTCTCCGAGGTGTGCGAATTCTGTTCACCGTAAATTGGAGTAATTAGAAGCTTCAAGGTAACTTCCCCGCGAAGTTGCTTTTCTCCTAATTGCATAAAAAACAGTATTACGAGGAGTTGATTACTATTTGTTTAGCTACTGCAGACGCGATTCTATGCCATCCACCCCCTCAGCTATTTATAGCTCGTAGAAAATAGAAAACCTCTTTGCACGTGATAAAATTAATCATAAATAGGGTCGTGGCGGCAGAATTTTTGTTCCCTTCGTATTTTCTCCAGGGATAGACGAGGAATAAAATCTAAACGAAAGAAATGAAGGAGGTATGAAGATCGTGGAAGGGCAAACCGGGAAACAAAGATGGCCGTCTCGTTTATTCTCTCTTTTTTTGCATTTATTTATTTGGTGCTTCCCATTTTCTCCAGGAATCAACGGAATCATCATTCTATCGGACCATCAGCGACGAATGCCGGTACAAAGATATAAACGGGCCCATCGCCTAGACAACCCCCGAATACAATGTGGCGGTCTGACATGGACGATTTTGTCGCCATTGTGTCCCTGTCACTTTTCCTTTTCCCATCGATCCATCAAGGGAGGTAGAGGAAGCCGCGATCTGCCACCTACTCAGCTATCTCGGACAATCTCCCTCGTCAAACGGGACAAAACCGACTCCCGTCATAAGCGTCCCGACACTTTCCCGACGCCACCGCCTTGCACAATCGCAAAACTCGCGCGAACTACCTCGTGGCACTCCGTATGGCAAAATCGTTTTACGTCATAGATAAATATGCGGCAAGGGAGGTGCAGTCCCGAGCATTACTGACAGGAAGTAGATCGCTATGCGAAGATCCTCGGGGTGATCGACCGAACCTTCCAAAGGGCCTATTACGTGACACACGGGATGCGAAAAGAAGCGAGACTTGTCGACCTAACTCCCATCTAGAGGACGTTATCAGAACGAGCACCCAAAGCTCGAGCACCTAGTCTTTGTGAAAAAGGCGACTGGCCAAGCTAACGCATGCTTTTTCACGTCCGCATATACCATACCACGTAAAATGTGCCACGCAACCTATTTTAACAGAAGGGTAACGGAGCTTTGATTATGAAGATCCTTACTGTACCGGATCAAGACCAGCCCGTGTCCCGAAAAGTTTTCATGTTCAACATAGCTATTTGTGTGTCCTTCTGTTACGTCCGAACCGGCAACTTCGAACGCTCCGCCCCTATGGGAGCAAACCCCTCGACACTGGACCATTGAGCACCTAATAGATACCCTTGATGAGTCTCAGGAGTCGTCCGTGAAAATATAAACGTCCTTTCGTATGAAACTCTGTTGCTCCTAGAGAATAGGAAGAGCTTGGATAAAACGGAACAAATGTTTGACAACGGGGTTGAAAATATTGTATTGTCAGCGACACGAAACGACTGGCCGGTGCACACGGCTGGATTTTTCTTTGTTATAAATGGGCCGATGGTTTTGGTCGGAAAATTTTGCGGTTACTAGGTATGGAAAGAGGAGGAGGGTTATTACGCTACTTGCCCCTCCAACCCCTTTCCCCGATCCAATTGAGCCATCCAACTGGAATTCCGATAAACGCCAGCGAGTTGGCCAATCGAGTTTGTTCGATTTCATTAGGTCGAATTCTAGCCATGCCGTACTAGTTGTTCAACCATACACGACCATCGGCCCGTGTCCTGCCTCTTCCACTCTCGCACTCTATCTTTCTTTCCGTGTCTCTCTCCCCTGTCTCTCGCGCAACTGTGACACGATGTACATTTAAATATTTGATTTAATTTTCATGTGACCAGTGTATTCGTTCGTTGATGAAATGTTACGCTGGATATAACTGCCTGGCTTCCGGTTTAATCGATGCATGAAGATGTGAATGTTACAGGTGTACATGTATTCAGACTACAAGCGATACGCATCCGGTATCTATGAGATACAAGGGGAGAGAGAGAGAGAGAGAATGGGGCAAGGTACGATTTTTACATTTTTTTATTATTTTTGTATAACCGGCTCCTTCTCGCGGTGAATAGAAAATCGAAACCCTCATCAGCTAATGGAAACTCAATTGGACAAACGAATAAAAGCCTTCGTGAGAAAACTGCGTATTGTTTTTTTGTCTTCTATCAATCATTTTTTCGAATAGGCCGAACGTGTTCCCGCTTTATTCGACACTTTTTCAAATAGAATCGACTCTATTTACGATATGCATCGATCATCGCGATGGATAAACAAAACATACATAAATATGCAAGGTAAATTGAAATGAATCGTTCCGTCGGAGATCGAGCGAAAGAGAACTTTGAGAATGAGCAAACAAATGTAGAGTGAAATGTACTCGCGTTGATGTATAGGTACACATAGAGAAATGTAGAAAAGCAATAGAGGTTGAAAATTCAGAAACCGATAAATCAGAGGCGAGAAAGGGTTTCACAGGACTCGGTATTAGTTAAGTACAGTTCCATTTTGCATCTGCGTTAAGTAAGTCTTCTATCTTCTCCTTCGTCCTTCTTCGACTTCCTCTCTCGTTTTACATTATATACGTCTTGCCTACACTCAGTGGTTGGCTGCGTATTTATATATATGGCCTTGCCGCTCAACTCTCCACTTCTTCGTCTCATTCCCGAGACTTCAACTTCCTCTCCCGCTTGTCCTATCAGCCACCTCGTTTCCTCTCCGGTTCTTCGCTACATCCGGGGAGCCAACCCTCCAACTATTCGACCTCGACTGTACTACTTCGCCAGCCAGCGTCATATAGTCGTCGTTCTCATTCTCCTTCTCACTCAGTACTTCCTTGCACTCTCTCTCTTTCCTCTCCTCGTTCCCAGCCCCTACTTTTATTTCTGTTCCTCTCACACCCGCAGTTACTTATTTTTGCGGCCTCATAACTTTCAACGGCCCCATGTACACGGAGTTCTGAATCAAGGTATCAAGGTTTAAACTTTGTTTAATAAAATTCTAATTTACAATTCGTTTCCGGTTTCCAAAATGTAATTGATTATTATTATTCATATCCGAAGAAAAATTAATTTGCTTAATTAAATTTCACTCATGGATTTCATTTTTGTTTTCGCTTGTAATCATAGCTCAATTTTGTATTGAAAAGAAAATCCTGTCAATACGATAAATCTTCCGTTTGATACAATAATAATGAAATTTGAAGAGGACCTGAAAGTCTTCATCCGAGAACACAGAGTTTTTCTCGTGGACTCTTGCGTCACCCCATAAGGTCCCCACGACCAAGTCTAACAATAAGCCCCGACTCACATCGATTTCTTTCGCTAACATAATCTCTACATCCCTCGCTCTAAAGCCGTGTTTCTCTTCACGATTCGGTTTTCTTGTTTCCTCCGTTTCTCATTCCGCCATCTTTACTTTGTTTCCTCTCTCTTATCGACCTGCAACTGATTTGATCGGCAAAACGACCGGAGAAATTACTATGCACTATGTATTAACGGTCGCAAAAAAAGAAAAGAGTATATATATATATACATATATATGTATAGGGGGAGAGGAGAAAGAGATAGAGAGAGAGAGAAAGGATGAGGAAAAAGTCATGATTTTCTGCAGCTCTTGCTGGTGGCACGTTGAAGTTCCGGCTGATCAATCAGCGCCGTAACTACTGCGAAGAAAAAAGAGTTCCAGCCGCGCTTCTAGTCTTTTTTTCCTCTTCTCTCATTTTGCTCTCTCGAAGATAATCCGAACCAGAAGTAGATAGCGGCTCTACGTGAAATACCTATAGAGCGTTCCTCCACTGAAAACTCTTGCGGACTTGTCCGGGATCGAGAACTTAATTCGAAAAAATTGCACGAGCAGTAGCCAATAATCGTGTGAAAGGTTATATATATACGTATATACATATACGAAGATATATATTATTTGATAATAAACCGGGGACGATATTTGCATTTGCGGCAACGTTTTTTATATACTTATACAGAACGTTCGTGATAACTTGCGCTGTTAAGAGCGATGCTGGTCGTGCAGAATGTTAGTCAAGAGTCAAGGGAGTTCTCGAGATATTTTTAAATTGCAAGACCAGACACACTGCATCTAATACGTCGTGGGTGTATCACTATACTTACCTTTGATATTTTGATAACGCGAGGCACCTGGGTAACCTTTCGTTGGTCCACTGGAAAGACGTTTTATAAATATATGCGTTTTTATACATCCTTGTGTATATATAGACGTATCTATACAGGGTGACGCGCTTCAATTTATCGACGGAAATAAGTCGACAAAATGAGGTCGTACGGAAAGAAGATAACTATGGAAGTTTGATGTTCTCAGGGTGGAAGTACCTACGATGGTCATATTTAATAAAATACAGCCGCGGCGTTGAGGTTACGTAAATGTCATCGTCGGTTTTTTAAATGGGAAATTGTAGTTTTGATGGGTCACATTATAGGTGGGATCAAGACGAATGAAACGATAAAGAGGAATATATTTCTAGCCTAAAAATTAAGAAAGTTATGGCTCCTAGAGGTTCGATAAATGGCGCAAGTCCTTTGATGACGAGCGGTGAAGGAATGTGTAAACTGAAATGTAAACCCACATTCAGACCCAAAATGTGATACTGAAAACCAACCATCTTACGTTACCCAGTCAGAAATAGAACAGAATTTGAAATTCTTAAATACAGCAACCGGAATAAGTTGCTCTCCAAAATGCAACCATACGACCAGAACGTGGTACCTCTTCGGCAATATTAATACAGGCAGTAGGTCTTCAGAGGTGGAATTTGGGTCCAAGAGTCGGCTCGTGTTTTATTTTACACCATCTTCTACCCCTCGCTATCAAAGCACGGACTCGCATACTTCCGTTATTTTCAAAAATTCAAAGTACCCAAACTCCATCGTATGTCTCCCTCGAATCCATACAATTTACATGAAAAAAATTGTTCGTACAATCTCATTTTTTCGACTTATTTCAATTCTTGAATAAAAATGGGACACCCTAGATTTGTGAGCCCACCCCTGCTCGTGTGTGTTTGTGCATGCGTTTTCGAAAGTTTATGTATGGAGCACTTGAGGTCAAGTCGATAAAGCCGTAGACCCAGTATTTTGTTGCCCTTTTAGTACGTTATACATTTCAAACTCTTTCGAGGAAGAATATAGTATATCAACCTCCTGACCGCCCTTATACTACTCATAGGACATCAACTAAAAAGAAGATTTGGCGGTTATTACTCTTTCTATAAAAATACCATATAGCGAAATCTATCTTTAGTATCACAAACAAAATAAAAGCCCCTTGAGTTCGTGGCATTTTCTGACTTAGGATTTTTTTCAGTATTTTTTTACCTTATACTATGATCTTTATTTACAATATATCAAAGTTTCACGGAGAAATTCAGAAAAAAAGTACCTCGACTAGTCAAGAGATTGACACGTTAACCGTCAGGGTTTTTTTATTATCCTTTTTGTTTAGCCTGTGGTATCCGAGGGGGCCCGAACAAAACGGATAGTGTCGGTCACTGATAACCGAAACGGCGCTTAGCGTGTTAATCATCCTCTTGTCCGATGGGTCGTGACAGTGCTGTTTTTAACCCCTTGCCTCACATTTTAATTTCCAATAGCACGTGCGATGAACAACAATAAGGTCGGTCACACGTCGGGCTATTGACAGTTTGACTGATTGTGAGTATTCCAAATTGTGCAAATCGCAGACGTCCTATGATTTGTATATACATATGTATGGTACAATTAACTTTACGTTGACAAGATGTCTGATAACTAATTACGGTCAATTGATTATTTGATTATTGAACAAAAAATATTTATTGTCTCAAAGTGAATTATACACTAATAACATTTTTATTTTTATTTCTAAATAAACAGATATTTAAGAATATCATCGTCTTTATAAAACTTACAAAAATTACAAAAATTCACTATTACGGTTACCGTCAACACCCATTTATCTTTTTTAACCCATTGTAAAGGGTACTTTTGTCATTTCTTTTGAAAAGTAAAACTCAATGAATGTCGCGTGTAGCCCGATCAGCTCTACAACGTCTTTGCGACGTTTTATTAATATGTGGCACGGCCATCAACATATTGTTGATCGTAAAATTCGTATTCAACACTCCGTTATAACGCCCGGATCTAGAAAATTGAATTTTGTAAACTAAAAACGAATACTCGTTTTCTAATCATTGGTGATGATGATAAAACTGAATTTTTATGAAAAAATGTTATTTTTCCTATCCGCAAAAACAATAAAATTTTGTGTGCCTCGAAAATATATATAATTGAAAAGCTTTAATTTTTCAAATCACGGATTTCTTCGGACATAAATTAGAATATACGAATGGCAGACAAATAATAAATTTAATATTGGATAGCCCGCTGCTTATCATATATATGTATGAAAATTGAATCTCAGTTACAGGGAGCATTGGAAAAATGGTAAAAGACAGCCTCCCCCCCCCATGCTTCATACCCGTCAACCGGAGAGCCTCGGTGCTTAAATATTGGATTTCCAACCTTTTGCGTATCTTTTTCCATGTCCTCTCTCTTGTCCTTCCGAATGCATCATGAAGATATAACATTTTGTTTGAATTTCTTTGCGGATGTGCATCGTTTACATTTCGGTGATGCCTTTTTCTGTTACGCACTCTGGCCATGGTCATGTACTAATTGAAATATTAAACTGGCAACCTTACTTTTTACCATCATAGATTCATTCGTTCTAAATTTGTTCTTATATATTTTACCATTTTGACAATTAGAATAATATCTAAACGCACACCGGACATTCGGTTTAATGTTAAATGACAATTGCCAATTATTGAGCTACCAATTACGAATACCCAGTTACCAATTATATTTAATTTGATTATACAAACAGACCAATTATTGAGACGCATTGTCAGTTGCTAATTGTATTTAAATACTAAAATACTACTCGTGATAATTTGACGCTTCTTTTATAATTGAGTTATCGTTATTATTAGAAAAGTTCAGTTGGTCAAAAAAGAAACTGAGCTGACAGAAAGTGATCACTTTTGTTATTTCTGCACCATTATATGTTACGAACGTTGGTGATGATTTAACTTGCGATATTTATAAAATTATTATAGAATTTGAATTTCGATAGATGCCCGCTTTTCGCTAAATTCTCAATAATGAAATCGGTAAGGTTGCCTTCGGCTGCGCTGCTTTTCGACATTTAATAATATAATGTGAAATTAATTGGTGAGGGAATTAAATGAAAAGCCACTGCCTTTGTTTTGCATGCTAATTATCTTGTCATTTTTATTAAACAATCCATAGACGAAACTTTTGCTGATACCAAAATAATTCGACGGTTTTTAATACAAACATTCGTGGCTATGGTTTGTTCCGAGTGAGTTATAAAGTATAATAATCGCACCCATCATATTGGAATACTGAGTATATTATATATATTCTTCTATAATTTAGCAAACTTCGATCTCGCTTTTATTATGTTTGGTGATATTTTCAAATATTGTACCATGCATTTTGTATTTTATATGTATATACGTATTGAAACGTTGTTGAAACGAAGTTGAAAAATAGAGACAATCGAGACAAATTTCTCACACAAATACAGTTTTTTCAAGATAATTAAAAAAAGTGTAGTTGACGTTTCTACCGAATCAGGCATGCCTTATCAGAGCATTAGCCGCCCCTGATTTGCATTATACGTTCACAAAATCAGGCAGTACCTTATTAATGCCTGGTCCGAGGCTGATCAGGCTGGAATCTGGCCAGCCAAATCAAGCACGCATTATCATACCGTGATCGACTCTGAACCAGCGCTGGTGAATTGTCAGACAGCCTAATTAATTTTCTGCTCAGGAAGCTGTATTATCAAATCAAGAATGAGGCAATATCGGCTTTATGAGAGAATAGCCAGCATATGAGACTGTTAGAATGTTCGACTATTGGAAATTCGATGCTCGCGTCGGATAGTCTCGATGATGCTCGAGTACGCGGATTCACTGTGGATATTCAGATTATTAGACCGAAAGCATGGCGTCGAACTCGATGCATTCTCTTATTCTATCTCAATTTTTTTTAAAAAGGCATATCGTCAAATCCCGGTGAGAGATATACATGTCGAATGACAAATAAATATCGATCAATCGATAAAAGTATAGTGGGCAATTTCTTCACCAACGTTACCCAACCCATCTAAAGATATTAAAAATATTAAGCTCAAAAGCATCACATCGAATAAAGCCCATTATTCTATAGTATATAGAAAAATTATAAAACGTATACCGCATATAAATTTAAAATGTTCTAGGTACCCGAGCATACATTAATAGTAGATCGATTAATTTGATAATTAGCAACAGTTTAATTAAAGTTCCGAGTTTTCTACTTATTCTGAGCTCTTATTAGCAAATAAAAAATGAGTTGATTATCGACCGATAAACCAGGACAAGGTCTACCCGAATAATTCATTTATGACCCGATAATTACGTCGTCACTATTCCCATATCATATTCTTATCGCAAATAATTGACGATACGAATTATATAAAAACATTCGGTCGATGGACTGTTATCCTTGAACGTTGCATTAATTGAACCGACAATAGAGTACGTATTTACGATCAGGATTCTCATTGATTGTTATCAATTGTGTTCGATTATGCGGTAGATTACACCGGCATTTAATTCTATGAAACGCATCAAAGGTTTAATAAAATAAAAATTGGCCAATTTTCATAATAATTCGCATAAGGTCAGCAGGGTAAAATTGCCAGATCATCTTGTAAAATGAAATCACTATCTCGTACTTAAATTCATCTTCGCACTTTTGCAAATACGTACACAGAGATACACGCACTCATGGACATACAACTCTCGCATCACTCACCGCGTGGTTAAAGTGCAGATCATCCCCCATTGCACGGATTTATCCTGTCGGATATGAATCGTTTCGAAATCCATCTGGCCTCTTTCTCTCTCTCTCTCTTTCGCTCTCCTCCCTCTGGTGATGGCTTGCATGCAGATTTTCGCCGAGTCATGGAAAGCACCCGAACGTGCGAGTCCTCGTACGTATATATCTATATGCGAAATTTCGGGGGATGGGGATGAGACATTCGCTTTCGTCGTTCCAGTGAACTCGGAAAGTGGATAGAGAGATGGAGAGAGAAAGAGCGATAGTGCGAGGGTGGGAGAGTAAAGAGAAGCACGATCGACCTCTTCGAGCTTCTATATGTATGTGTCACTTGCTACCTCTCTTTCTCTCTCTCTCCCTCTCTCTATCTATCACACACAAACACATACACACACTCTCTCTCTCTCTCTCTCTCGCGATCCCTCACTCATACCAACCGAAACCCGAACCAAACCCTACTAAATTATATAACTATATATCTTGTCGGGGCACAAATTAATTTTCGTCATGGTTGAAGCCGGGCTCACGGTGGTTCTAGGAACTTGGGTTGTAAATTATTAATATACTATAATATCGCAACGAGGCCACTAGAAGGGGGAAGCAGTCAGGATTGGCGTGGAGAGGAAAATACGCGATGGTTGCTACGATCGAGTGGGCGAGGGGGAAGGCATATAGGAAGAGAACGCGAAAGCTTGCGTAGCTGACACGAGCGCTTTCGAAACAATACACATACACACACAAACACACACACATGTGGGCGGGCGTGCGCGCGCAAATACATTCATCTATATAAGTCAATACATAAGTGCGCACACACACATATATATAAGGGTACATTCATATCATGGAACTACGAAACGCGTGTAGAATCATGACGTGGTTGAAGGTTGCCGTTGGCTCCGCCGTTTAATTAGCGAATGCGCCGATTGCGGCACAAATGTTTATATCTATGTGCGTGAGACGAGAAACCGAGAGATCCAGCTGAAGACTGAACCGCGTCGAAGCTGCCAAGCGATTGATAATCGAGCGGAATATTAGTAATTCATTTATGTGGTATATATAGTCGCGAAGAAACAAGCACTTTTATTGAAACAATTGTTTGATAATTCAAGTGGGACCGGTAAAATTTGTAGACAGTAGGACAATTTATCTTTGAATAGTGATTGAACTGTCATGCTTGGCAAAACCTCGTCGTAATATCTCCCTGTATCGACAGTTTCGAATATGCGACGAATATTAGTAAATATTTAATAATGATAATGTTAGAATGGCCATTAAAGTCGTTGTGTTTATTTAACGGATACGATAGAGATACAAGAATTGATTAGAAACGCAATTATCTACTTTTTTGCGAATCCGGTATTCACAAATCCGGATCTTTTATCCAGTCTGGATTTTCAAATTTTTGTCTCGTTATTTTTATTTAGTGACAGTTTTGACAAATCCACATCGCCGAAACTTTCAATAACTTCAATATATATTTCTGATGACCTGACCGTTATCAAGCTCCGAGTTAATTCCGTTCACGTAAAAATCATGCAGTTACAGAATCTTTGTCTAGACGCTTACTTTATTCATGGAAAATGGCGACGAAATATTGTGCCTTCGAAAACGTGTACTTCTATTGATATTTTATCAAGTATATTTGCAGCTATGAAATTTATACGTACGTTATGTAATGCATTCGTGCGTGCATCGAGCTTTCTCGCACGAGTTTGCTACCTCCGCCTCAGGAGATGATATCGCGGTGGAGAGCCATGGATAGAGGACGTCAAGAATAAGAAGAAGACAAAGAGAAGAATAAGAGATAAAGATCGATCGCGATAAGTGATTCCACGACCCCAGGGGTCTACTTCTCTTTCTTTCTCTCCCTACCATCCTCTCGGTTCTTCCATTTTCTCCGATTTAACTTTCACCCAGAGGCTACACACAGATGGAGCCTCACAGCGAATAGGTAAACCGCGCGCGGCGAATTCGACGCAGCGGTCTCGGCCAAAGAATTTTGAAGGCGTCGCTCCGGCTTGACTCGTCTACCTAGCTGGTGCGAGGCCAGCTTGGAAGATAGACGAAGGGGGTGAAAGCGAGAAAACGGCTCGTCTCATGAATGCAAATTAAATCGAGAGAAGCGACAAGCGCGAAAGTCTCGCTGAGAAACGGGTCTCGACGTTTCTCCTCGTGCACCTTCAATGCCCTTCATTTAACCCGGTGAGCAACAAAAACGTCTCCGATGATGAAAGACGGCGTAGCGACTTCCATGAGGGGAGGCAAAGACACGAAAAAATACTCTTTTTTCGGACGTGGCTCTCTTGGCAAATGCGTCGGAAATTCAAAACGACGCTGCCCTTTTATCTCTCTCGCACGTCGCAAAGCGCTCCATGAATTTATTCATGGGGATTGCTCGTCTTTTTACTCTCGTATTTGTTGCAACATCAATGCGTATGAAAGAAACGAGGTTTGTACGAAGATATCGGCCAGAGAAAAAACGAATCTCAATTTTTTTACTCCACTAACCAGTCTGTTAATTAACAAGTTAGAGGATGAGCGCGTGGTTCGGTCTTCCAATGAAAGCGTGCTGAGAACGGACTTTCGGCCGACTATTATAATTATATTTATATCTATGTATTCACCCGTCGAGAAACGGAAGACGATAGAGCACGGACAAAACGCACGAAATCCAACTAGGAAGCAGCGTGCACGCTTCTGCCTCGATCTGTCGCCAAGTTTCGAATTAATTATCACCCCTCGCGATGAACCTTCCAGCTTTGACGAGGGTCGGGGAACTATTATACAGCTGGGATTTCATTCGAAAATACATAGAGAGGGAACTCAAATAATAGCGAGATGACAAAGTACGGATATATATGGAATAACCTCGAACTTATCAGATTTTCTTTACACTTCGATGAATAATGACAAAATTGATAATAATAATGATAGTAAGTTTAGGACAAATGTCTTGTTCAACTTGCGACGAATTTGAGCAAGCTGAACACTAATCGAAATTCTTATAAATATTCTAAAAACTGAGAGGGTTTTGAAAAAAATAACAATTTTAGTGCATATCTCTGAGTATTTGTGCGGTGTGTGTCTTTTGGCCTTTCGGTTATCTCGATACACGCTGAAAATTCTCGTCGTTTACAAGAATACATTTTGACAAGTAAGTGATCTAATTTACGAAGGGTTAAGGGTGAGAGGGTGACAGAGACGTTACTTGCTACTGACCTTTTCTTCATTTGGGTCAAACGGCCATCCACGAAGAGGAAAATTCGTGTCGTAACTTTGCAGCCCACAGTGAAATACGTGAATTCGATAATATCGAGTACCTATCGTGCGTCCAATAACATTCTATGTTTATTATGGTAAGGGAGATGGGGGAGTGGGCTGGTTGAACAATTTTTCAGGGAGTCTATGACATCTCTTAAAAGATGTATCACATTTAGTTAACTTCTACATTGTGCTGTAAACATCTTCTAAAAAAAATATTTCAGGTCTGGTTTTGCAGTTACTCGCATAAATGCGAGGAAGTTCCGAGTTGTTCAACCTGCCCCATGGGTGGGTTAAGTTGAGCAATGGAAGAAATAGGGTATGAAGATTGTATAAAACTGAAGTTAAAAATCAAATATATGTGTAAACGCTAGTACTAATTGTATAGTGAAAGAAAAAGTATTACTTCTTGAATAAAAAATAAATAAAACAAAATAAAGCAACTTATCCTGACTCTTGAGATATTATTCGACTATTTCCGTCAGAATCGCAGCTTTTCTCTTTTTTCTTCCAGCTGTTACTGATTTTTCTTGGATCCACTTTTGGGTAAGATCGATTGATTTCTGGACATGGTGCTCCTGGCACTGTGAGAACAAGTACCTTGTTCTCTTTATTAAAGGTGGTGTCATTTTGGCCAAAAGACACTGCAGCATTCATGTCAGGTTGACTGGCAGAGGCTGTAACGCTTGCTTCGGGTTGGTCTTGCGCTGATTGCTCATGATTAACGGTCGATCACAAATGATGGCGAAAAATCGTCATCACTGATAATGTTTGTATTGAATGGCTAGATACTAATTTTTTGAAAACCCTTCATTATATTTCTACCGATCGTAGCTGACGGCAATCAGTCTGCCACTATTTCTGGTATGTCATATATTCTTAACAGGATCATTTCTCAACCACGGATCATGCGCACATATAGTGGGGCAGGTTGAGCAACTTCTGCCCAACTAGCCCCGACCCAATTTATCAAATAAAAGTTAGGTTATGTAAAAATGGTAAAACTTAGCAGACTACGCAAAAAGTTGTAATAAAAAACCCAATAAATACGTAAAATTTCAACACCAACATAATCGTAGATGACAGTTTTCGCAAGCGTTTGCGGGGAAAATAACGAGGAACTTTATTTTTTACTCTTTGATGACAAAATAAACAAAGCATGCACCCACCTCGGTCGATTGCCGTATGGCTAGTGGCGGTTGCGCGATGTGTTCCCCTCCCTCGTCCCTCTCCTTCCGCTATTTGAAGTGGTGTCAACCTACCCTACCCTACTTCAATTATCCAAAAAATAAATTATATTTCCATCAATTTGAACAGGGCTGCCGATCCAATTTTGTATTACATTTATTAAAAAATGCGAAAACAGTGGGAAAGATATTAATTGAAAAATAATACCCGGAAAGTTATCAATTTTGGTTTTTCATTTTTTGTATTGTTTATATTTTGTATAAAATCGTAGCACTAGCTTTCATGAAAACGTGTGCAAATATTTATACATAGAGACAAAATACGTAATATTGGCTTTAACGCTTGACAATAATCTCTTTTGCGTGTGTTCGGGCCGAAAAGAGGGTGCGAAAAGCGAGCGAACCGCGCATACAAAGAAGCTCCGGCAGGATAGAAACTCGTGTCCCTCGGTACTGATATATAAATATACATGGAGAATCTTCAGGCATTGGATACATGGCTTCGGAGCTTTCGGTTTTATTCCGGAACGTAAGATATGCAAAATGCATCCGCTAAGCTCCATTAAGAAAGTTTGGGCACGCTCGAGGATTATACCGTGCCTCGAGTTCTGTATCGTACACACAGAAGAGGCCTCTGTGCTTTCACTCTCTCTCTCTCTCTCTCTCTCTTTCCATCTCGCCCACTTTATCCTCATCTCTTCCTCTTTGCAACGAGGATTTCTCCCACTACATATCTCCTTTGCACTCTATACTTTACGTATTATCTGGTGTGAAAACCTTCGACGTACTCTATAGTGATTTATTTAGCTTTTCTATAATCTCTTGCTAGCGAAAGTTTAATATTCACCTCGCCCTTACCTGTTCAGAGTTTAGCGTGTGTGTGGGGTTTGTGTGATGACGTTATTTTAAGGTTATTTTTTCCAGTCTCAATTCAAAATTCATTTCAATCTATAAAAAGAAATTCTATCAAAAGTTCTCGCTTGCGGAGAATATTTCGTAGTCATTGATGAAAACGGGTTAGGAATTTAAAGCTTTGCCGTAAGTCGATGTCTTTAGTTACTTTAAGGTCTTCTTTGAAAAATTATTACGAAGTGGGAATAGTTTAATTAAGACTAGTAATAGTTTAGTTAAGAATAATATTAATAATGTCAAAATCGACCTGTATCGGCGGAGGTTTTCTGCGGTTTACCTCCGTCCGTGGCAAATGCGATACAGGGAGATTAGGGGGAATGCGAAACGGCTGCAGCCGTGTGGTAGCAAATAAGAATGTCGGAGGATAGGTTGAATGGAATGGTTGTAATAGGTGTGTAAAAACCCGATGAGGGTTTACACGTTAAACTCCCACATTATTATTATTATTATTATAATGTCAAAATCTTTTAACTCTTTGACAGGGAGTTGAATACTATCGCATTTTTCTCAAATTGTTTTCTTGTTCGCGCTAATTTAACAAACAAAATCAAACGGCACTAAAATAAACTAAACTAAATGAAAAATCCTATTCGTCGTTTTCTTAGCAACAAAAATTGATAGGTTCGTAATCTCAGCACGCTACATTAAATCGAGATGATCCTGGAAAGAAAATAGCGAATGCATTATTTAATTTAATTTATTTACTTTCCTTCCCAATGAATTTACGATTCCAATATGTGTTTATTTTCATCGTGATCGCTCGGGGTTATATATTTCAATTGGTTCGTTGAGATACGAATTATTAATTACCCCAAAAAAGCAAATTTCACGAAATTATCGACGATGATTAATTTTTATGTTTTATTTTTTTTAAATAGTTTTTATTTGCTTTTAAAAATACTCTGACGTATTAAAAAATCAAGGTATCAAACCAGCAGTAAAACCTTAAAACTTAATATATCTTTTGGATTTAGCTGAACGAGAACAAAGTTGTCGCCACGTGAAATTTTGTTTGTTGTAATTTTTTGTGAGGGATCCAAAATGAAAATGCCCTCCCACGCTTTTGTTCGACGTTTCAGAATAATACAGAATCACAATTTTCTCATCGATTATAAATTATAATGGATTTTTACCAAAAAATGGTAAATTTCATGGGGAATCGAAAATAAAACATAATTTTAATTTTCAATTCTCAACTGTGAAAATCGTGAGATTTTTCTGTCGGTATGGACAGAAAGCTCGGAAATATTTCACCGCGTTCGTGACATGGTTTCCGTGCTGCCGGCCCTCTAGCGTTGTGACAACGACTCATGAATGCTGGTCGCGACGAGACTAACAAAATATTCGCGCACACACCCCCACATACACAACCCCTACCCCTGAGGGGCTTCGGGGTTATTGTAACCAACGTCGTTTACCGGAGAGTTTCTCGAAACAAAAAGAGCAGCGTACAGAAGTACGAGAGAGAAAGAGAGAGAGAGAGAGAGAGAGAGAGAGAGAGAGAGAGAGAGAGAGAGAGAGAGAGAGAGAGAGAGAGAGAGATACAGTACAAGACCTCGAGATGCAAACGCACTCATGCAATATTCATTTTATAAGGGGGAGATAAAAACGACAAGGGTTGAATTCTGGCAACCTTTTACCGTTGGCAATTTTTTATACTGTATTTAGTTATTTATTTTGTTCACATAACCCTTTAACTTATGACACTACTATTTAATATGCAATCGAAGAAAAAGTAAAAAGTATGATGCAAACAATTGGGAAATATAATATTTTTATTGGATTTAAGGACATATAATGTTCGTATAAATAGGCCGTTAAATTCAAACATTTATTCAAGCGCTCTCATCTTTTATTACATAATTTATTTCGTTATAATAATCTATAGTAAAATTGAGAGAAATTTAATCAAAATTCGTAAAAATTTAAACACAAATTTTACAAATATTTTTGAAATATTCAATAAATGCTTTTTCATAAGAATTTTTGCAGAGTATCGAATCGAGTTCTTGCTGAAGATTCTTTTGTCTCTCCATCGGGACTCTTGAATCATTTCAGCATCGAAGCACTCTGTTATCTGTCGAGCTCGAAGTAAAAGGAATACTAAAAAAACGATACTGTTCGTAGAGTTATTTTACATATCTATCGAATCGCCGGACAGACTTTACTAGGTCGTCTTGACGTCACGCCGGCGAATAAAAAATAAAAAATAAATCTCTTGAAACTTCAATTGTTTCCAACGAGAGGAAAACCTGCCAGAAGCTTTCTCTCTCTTTTGCCCTCTGTGAGCGCACTTCACGCAAGAACGATCGAGAGGAGGTATAACGTTGCCGGGACTAACCAAGAGTCGTGAAAGATTTATTCGCGTGAATTTATGACTCACGGCTGCTGGGTGGGCGTTCGCCGCTACGAAATTCTGTTGTGTTGTGCATACACAGACTGCATAAGCGTGTACTAACGTTTTCCTATCGCGATTCTTTCAGTATCGGCTCCCAGCAGAGCGGCTGCGCTCGAAAAAAAGAACAAAAGGAAAAATAAAAGAAGACCACCAGCAGCAAAATATTACAGTTGTGGTTAACATACCTTCTTTATCGCACAAACCCCACACCGACAAAAAAGACGAATTATTTTAAACAAACAAATACCGTTTCGACAGAAGGAACGGTAATTCAAACGGAACGAAATTTATTAGACCGATAATTGGACAATTTCCGGCTTGGCTGTAATTTGTTTTTATATTTTATATTGTATTTATAACGAAATTATTTATTCATCTTATCCGTTTGGCTATCAGTGACGCATACGCGCAACAAAAAGGCGTGACGTTTTTGCGTCGTGACGCGTATACACACATTTTGGGAAAAAATGTATATAGCCATTTGATCGTTAGATATATGACAATTTTTTAGTTCGCTGAATTCCAATCTGATATCAAATTTTCAGAATATAAAATGGTGGATCCAACATGGCAGTCCGAAAATTGATGAGATATTGGGATTTCGATGAAAATTGGTATATGGAGGGTTTTGAAGTCGCTGAATCCAAATATGAAATCTGATTATTTAATTTAGAATGTTGTATTCAATATGGCAGGTCTTCATCCAATTTTCAGAGTAAAACAATGGCAAATTTAATATAACGAAAAAAATATGGAAACATATTTGGATTCTGAGGAAATCTCCGCGTACCGAGTTTTATCTAAATAAGTAACTTCCGTCAATTCGCCCAACATTTCAAATTTCGGATTTTTGTGGGACCGATTCATAATCAGCAGCCCGGAAAACTACCGAATAGATACCAAGTTGCTTCCAAATCCAACCACTTCTTTATATGTGTCTGTCATATTAGCTCAATTATGGATTTGGAATTTTGAAAATCTGATATTATTGTATGTTCGGATTTGGTACGAAAAGTACTCTTTCGCCTGACGGCGAAAGGGGCCGGCATTATTTCGATGCTTCATATAATTCATATTTATACAAACTATGAGAAATCGTTCTTTTAATTTCGCTGTAATTTTAATTTCCGATAATTAACCATTTTTTTATTCTTGTTTTAGCCTCATCGTGCGATATGGTTTTCCATAGCGACTCAACTAAAACCGGTGTCGTAACATCACCGGGCTATCCAAATCCTTATCCGTCGAGAGCGACCTGCAGATACGACTTTCAAGGGCGAGGCAAAGAGAGGGTGCAGGTCGTCTTTCAAGATTTCAATCTCTTTCATCCGTCTGACGTTACAAAGGAGTGAGTATTAGTGAGCGGAACAATAACTTAATTAAAGTATGATTATCTCTTAACTTTGTGTGTGATCTAACTTTATTCCTTATCTACGAGTTAAGGAATTGATAAGTAAAGAAATATATTTTGAAAAAAAATATTTCTTCCATATAACTTTTATTTATAAATAACAAATTATTTCGTGTTGAATTTTGAATGCTCAGGATTGAAAATTGTTTTAGTTTTCGTAGTAAACTGAGAACAGAACGAAATAACATAAGATAAAGCACGCAAACAACCATTAAAGAAAATCAAGAAAGAATACATAAAATTCTCTATTGAAATACTTATTTATAGCACCATTTATAGATTTAATTTTTTTAGTATTATCGATGATAAAGTAAGATGAGAAAAGATAAGTCAACGACAGAAATCATTTCGGAAATTTGAAAGGTCATCCATTGAATTCTATATTGGTGAACTTTTGACAAAAGACCTTTAACACATTTATAAATTATAAATTACTTTATCCGTTCTGATGAATGATGTGAAAAAATTCCTCTAGTTTTCATCGAACGTTCGAATAAAGTATGATTTTAGGTACGAACCCCTCGTATATTACGTCATGATTTATGAGATTTCGTATGAACGCGCCGATTCGGTGAAAAAAGGCGTATAAAACCCGCTCGATACTACATCGAACAGCAGTACATAGCGTATATAACTTCATAGCGGTAGTAGGGTGTAGTATATACCGGATATACGATAGTATATAACCATGAACGGGTGCTTCGGACGGTCGTATAAAGCAATCGAGTGCGAGAGAAGGGAATCACCCCGACTGAGTCAGCATAGAGAGGACACTCCCAATGTTGAAATTCTAGCGATGCACCACGTATACTAAGGGGTTGGGAGAGCGGTCGCTAACCAAAGTGGACGTTTCTGACATAAAGAGTACGAATATGCACATAAGGGACGAAAGCATCAAAGCCTGAAACCTGTATTTCGCGTCGCCGACCAGGCAAAGAATACTGTTATGAGATCTTGTCGCACCGCAAACCCTATAGTTTAATCTGCCCAATAATTCTACTGTCCTTATATAAGTGACAGTTTGATCAATTACGTTGCGGCCGTGGGGGCGAGGAGGGGGGGGGGGGGGGGGGGGGCGGGGTCGCGCCGCTCTAAAATGCTGCCTAACTAAGAATAAATTCATTGAAGTGGTACCCATATAATCAAGAGGGAATTTCACCCGACATTCATCTCCGTTTTCTTCATAAATTATTATTTTTTGACCCTCTGGAGTATGGCCTTCTTGTCCCATAAAAAGTATAATTTCTAGGGGTGCACACCTTCATCTGGCGAGAGGTGCATAAAGGCTGGTCAGTTTTCCCCTGCAAAGATTGCAATTTGAACTAATTTGACTAAAAATTCATAAAGTATAGGGGAGCTAGAGGCTAGTTATAATAATTATTGAAAAAATGCTAATATATTGAAATATTTATGCAATTTTTTATTATAACTGATTTTATATACAGGGTGTCACACCTCCTAAATGGTTGGGAATAGAAGGAAATGTTATTTCTAAAAATTAAATGGTATCAAGTGGTGCATGATACGAAACTATGTGTGTACACTTTTGTGCATCGGTGCATCACAAAAGTGCAACTGCACTTTTTTTATATGGAAACCTATATTGTTGACTGCATTAATTGATGCAGTTTTCTGTACATTCCCGCTACATAAAAGTACTAACACACTTATGCCCTAAACTCATTCGTTAAGAAGTTATCTTGTACTCGTTAAGAAGATGCACTTAAAAATTTTGAAATTATTTTAATTTCAACGTGCATTTGCCTTTTGGAAGTTTCAGAGTACTGCCATATTTGTAAATATAAAATACCGTTTCGTAACAAAATCATTCTAACAGAAATACAGTTATATGGTCCCTTAAAATGACAATATTTTGTATTGTTGTGATTAAAAACTAAGGAGATAAGACAATAGGCAAAGTCGTTTTTCCGCGTCTTTTTACATTTGCAAATTCTATCTCGTTAAAAATTATTCGCCGACAACGAAACAGGCTAAGTTTTTATAAAAACTGTCCCCGACATACTCCCTAGCATCAATATTTCACTTCGAATATTTCAAAAAGAGGAATTATATTATGACGGAATAAATTTCTCTTTACAGACAAACGAAACTTTGCGGCTTTTGCTTCCTCGTTTCTCATCTCGCGTTAACTGTTCTCCCGTTCTTTCTCCCTACACGCTAACTTTTCGAAGGCTTCACTCGCTCCACTGAAAGCGCCTAGTTACTAAGATTGAATAAAGATCATGACGCGTACTCTCTGCGGTCATCGTAGATTATTTGCGGCATAGAGTTTTAGGTTTCTCAGGCCAAAAGTCAAAGGCGCGAGACGTAGTTGAAGAACAAAAAGGCGTTAGAAGAATTTGACGGTGTGTACTGTATCGTAGTAGTCTTGTACTCGTTCAGATACCTGCATTACGTCTGGAGTCTGCGGAACAGTGATGTCCCAGACACTGTCCCGCAGGCGAGCACAAAAGCTAACGCGTTCGTGATTTTTTCTGATCTCATCGAACGAAACTATTGGTGGTAGAATGTTAGGTTGACCAAAAGATTCCGAAATGAACGAAGGAAAAAATTAAACGATGGTTCTTCCCCAACGAAATTCTATATCCAGTCGAGGACGGAAAGCCAATACCTTTTAAAAGAGGCAACAAGATTTAAAAAATTCTAAATATGAAACGCGTCGATATTTGAATAGGTAGCTAGAATTTAATCAAATATCGAATTGTTTCTATATGAATATGTATTCGTACGCTTGGCAGGTCGTTTGTCATTTGTCTGGCGCTTTGCGGTTTGCTATTGACGAATGAAATTCTCACACGCAGATAAACCCGTGTACACGATGAATTACATTTATCGCGATGATACGAACCACGACAACGAGATATTCTCGACTCGGCGGGACGTTATAAACGCTTCGTCGGATAAACTCTACATATGAAATAAATTGCAAACAAAGTCTCCCAATAATGAGTTTTTACGCAGCTTTTGAAAATGGGAAAGCTTTTCAACTGATGACTTAAGATCGATAAAAATGTGTCAGCCTTGTCGGTATAATAAAATCGAGCAATGAAATTGTTATGCTATACGAATCTTGTATCATTACTATTAGTATTTTTGCCCTTTCAGTATAATATATAATAATTTCATACCCGCGATGAAGAAAGTTTGTTGGGAAAAAACTACGAACTCACGTTAAAATTTTACGATTGCAGATGCGAGGGTATCGATTCTCTGGTGGCGTTTGTCCCCATAGATGGGAAAATGGAGAAGATCGACGCTTTTTGTGGCTCGGCACCACCGCGGCCGTTGATGAGCAACGGAGCAAGGCTCTCCCTAGAATTTCACGGCCTCCTGTCGTCACGTTACGCGAAGGGATTCAAGGCGACTTATTCATTCACAGAAAGTAAGTAGAGGACCGTCCTGTGTGCATGTATATTATAACTTACGAATGCATTTATTATGCACAAGGTGATATAAATTCTGGAGTATCATCAATCATTCGTAATTCTTCGAGGAAAAGGAGTAAAGTACAGAGAGCGGAGGGGTGCATTTAAATTTTTATCTCTGTCCTCGGGTACTCCTTGTACTTGCCGCGCGTAGCGACTCTTTTCGGTTAAGAAATAAATCTAGATATATATCTATATATATAGGCATGTAGACGCGTGTATGGGTTATTCAATTTCAACTCATGCGACATTTTATTGATTTTTTTTCTATTCGACCCTCATTTACTTCTTAAATGTATTAATTTTTTTCATATCGTGTCTTATTCCCGGAATGAATGATTGTCTAAGGCTACATTTTAGAACAAAAAAGTTGCAACTTTTTTCGAATCAAGGCTAAAAATCATATTCAAGCAAGCAATCGATAAATCAATCCATTATTCACTTGTTCGATTGATTGATTTTGAAATTAAAAAAAAATCTTTTAGGTAAGTAATTTGATAGCTCGATATAGCGATTTTAAAAATCAATCGATCATATGACATATATCGGAAGTGCGACGGTCGACATTGGTTTCGAGATTCGATAATGCCACCAATCTTTGTAGGGTGTTGCTTGGAAATTTGTTCCAGTTTGGTACGAAACCATTTCTCAATTTTCAATTTCGCTGTCGGAGTGGGCGATGCTTCTTACAGAAGTAATGCCCCATTTACGGCAGGGAATCGCGTGCCAATGCTCAATTGAAATAACAGTTGCTGCGATAAAATATGTTCACTGCCGCTTGTGCTAGCTTCGGACACCATTGCCGAAATGAAAATGGGATTTCTTTTAAATAACGTGGTATCGTGGTAACAACACTTATCGTGGTATCACGGAAACAAAACGTCAATTAAGATAAATACAAAATTACAATTACGGATTTGCTAAGTTCATCGACCAAATGAGAACTCAAGTTATTTAGACCGTTGATATCCTTTTTTATAGGAAAACACATGTATATCGCGATCTAGTGTCTATTTATAGAAGAAAAACAAACTAACCCCAGCATACGACGCTGATTTGTTGGGCTACGTAGTTTCTACGATGTTACTTCGAGCGAAACATCCAGTTAAATCGCCTCAACGAACACTGTCCTAGGAGTGTTGACTCTGGCGTTAGTAACGTAGAATATAGAGAGAAATTGGCACACCGTTCCGTCTTCGAATATCCAGAAGACGCTGTGCCCAGACACCTCTACCAAATGGTCAGAACGGTGCGCAGTATATCTTCGATATCCTAGGGGTGTTTATCCATACTTCCCTAAATTTTATCTTATCGTCGTGTTTGCCTGCCGATCGTCATGGGTCTCCAATATTGACAAATTTTTGGTATACCACATCATAGCACATAGCATGTTCCGGAATATGGAGAAGTGCTCTTAATACTGGCCACGGAAAACTTTATGCCTAAAACATAGAATCGTAATTTGTATATATTATAAATAATAGAGAAAAGTTCTCTACCTTCCAGTATAGCAAGGGGGTTTAGTCAACAATTGGGTAACTCATAGCTGGACTTGTATTTTACTATGATATTGGAATCTTTGGGAGAGCACTTTTTTAATAAATGACCTTTTTAAAGTTTTCAAACCGCAAATTTAAAGTTGTATCTTCGGTATGTCACTTTAACCCGAGCTACTTAAATTATGTCATATGTAATTCAGAACTTTGAGGAATACTCATGAAAAAAATGACATTAATCAAAAAATGTGAATTTGTGTAAAAAAACGTGATTAGCCCAACGTGAACAAGAGATACATAGAAAATATGGCTCTTGCTTGGTGCAATAATATATAAAATAGTTGAACAAATAGGGCAGTGTCATACGTGAGAAGTTTTTCGGGATAGCACGGAACGCCTCGTACACGATCCGGGATGACGAAAACGATCGAGTAACGCCCGTTGATCAATGACTTCTTGTCATCCGTGCTCCACGACCAAGTAAGTTATCGATACTCGAAATCGTAAGACGACGATGACGACGGCATGGAGAAAACCGTAGTATAATATACGAGGTTTCGGGATCTTGGGTCTCGTGTGCTACGTCGCCGCACGACAACGAAACGGTTGCGATATCCGCGCTTGTAGCTCAGTACAAACCTCAATATACCAAGACACGTGCCAAAATTTCAATTTCCTCTCCCTATCCTACGCTCTCGATATAACACGCCAAATCGTCCTGACGATGACACATCACTATCGCTTCCGCAACGGAAGCTGAATTTTACAACACGAAACGAGAAGACCACGTTAACTTTTCCCTCCAAAAATTACAACTACACTAACGATTGTCGCGTTATTAAATTTGTTTCCAACCGGGACCACAAAGATTTCGCAGGTATAACGAATGAACAATCGTAAACATAAATAAATAAATTGGCATTTTGTCGCGAACCTTTAGGTCGATGCCACAATTTTCTCGCGACGAATATAAAAGTTTTGTTACCAAAAAAAGGTAAATCATAAAAACGAAATCTCAAATCTCAAACAAGGCATAGCCATATATACATATATATAAATACAAAAAATTCAACGACGAAAATGCTATTTCTCCACATGAAGGAAAGTCTGAAATCGAATGCCATCTCTGGCTGTTTACTTCTTGGTTGCATTTTACCACTATTCCACGCGGACGTATAATATTTCTCTCCCTCTCTATACCTTTCCACGACTCTATTCTACCCAGTTGGAAAGAATACGATCGGGCAATCTCGATGCTTGCGCTGGCAAAAACTTTTGGAAACTCGTCCTCGTCTATGATGGCGTGTGCTTACTTACATATAACCCAGATAAATATATAGCACGGTATAGCGAAGCTTGTGTTTCTCAACGGAGTAGAGTGTAGTACCCGCGAAATTCGTAGCGACATATTCTTTCGACTCTGCCATCCCGAACTATTTGAGTCAAAGCCCGCCATCCCCTACCCCCTACTGCGAACCTTATGCTATCTCGATTTACGATCTGGCGAGTAGGTGAGGACACGCGAGAGGCCCACATGACAAACGTACAGTTCGTATGTTCCTATATATATATATGTGTGTGTAGAGAAACCAGTGAAACATACGCTTTATATATATATATATATATATATCTATATGTTTCACTAGGGAAAACAACGGAAACTGACGTCTCACTTTTCTCGTACCCCCCACTTCATGGGCCATTCCCTGACCCACACTCCTCGCCAGAAAACATCGCCACCAGGAGACTCCTCCGTTGCGAACGTTCACGATCCGTTATATTATGGATTGACGACTTGTATAGGTACACACAGCTGAAGAATGAATCGGAAATCATTTCAAGTCGTACGTGTTTGTTTTAAGAATGGTGAAGTTAAGACAAAAAATTGTTCGATAGATATGGTTTTTCGTTTTTAAAAAATAAAACAAAAATGAAGAAAAAATTTGTCATTGTTACAAGGGATAAAAAATCGACAGGTTGGAACATAATTTGTAATTATTTTACGTTATAATTGTAGCCATTTGTTGCCTTTATTTAAAAATCTGAATATTCCTCTGGGGATATACTATAATGTTTAATAGTGGTTTCATAATTTTTAACGATAAATGGATTATTCACTTATTTTATTGTTTATAAGTGTATATGTCAGGATAGAACGGTCTAATATAACTCGACGTTTCCTCTTCACTCTCTGGAACACACGCATGGACACACACACACCCACGCGACGGCGGCCCGCTGAAACTTTGGCAACTTGGAAAGTGATATTTCCGACAGGGATACACAGAGGAAAGGCATGGGCCGTACAAGAATACATATATTGCGATCTCTTTCCCTCTCCCACTTTCCCGTTCTTTTCGTCTTAGAGCGACGAATAACGACGTTGGAAACAGTCGAGCGGTTAAAACTTTCTTAAAGCGACTTGGAAAATAGATATGTGTATAGGAAAGTGAGCAAAGGAAGAGAAAGAAGAAGAGGAAGTTGGGCGGTTGTCAGGCTCTTAATCGAGCCTCGTGATCGACCCCTTTCTAGCTCCTCGATTTTCTCGCAGAAATCGTGGAAAAGTCTTCCCCTCCTGACGATTCGACGACGGCGACGACTCGAGGTTCGTAAACTTCGAAGGAGAATTCTTTATGATGCAGATTCGAGGGGTGCGAAGGAAATGACGAAGGTGAATAAGAGAGTAAAGGGTGGATGGGTGGATTTAAAAAAAAAGTGGGGCAAAGTATTAGAATTTTACGACGAGCGAGCTGCGAGGAAGTGCAAGCGATGCTCTCTACGATATATGCATTTACGCTCGAGGACGAAGCACCACTTTTTTCGGATTAAAAAAAAGCTTTCAAAAAGTGATAAATAGCATCGGTTAGCGGATGACCCGGATATCGCACGAGCGGACCGAAATCTACGGCGAATCACGTTTTACCTCGTTGCGGACCATCGTAAAAGTATCGATGCGTATGACGGTACACGGTGTCTTGAATAACGAGGTCGGTAATAGAATTACAAAAATTACTGTGAAAAAACGAAATACGAATTCTTTATTTGCTTCTCTGAATATGGACAGAAAAATATGTTACACAGAGAGCCGCAGACGATTCTCGTTTCGATCCATGAGAATATTCATCTTCTAATCAGATTTATTTTCCGCCACTAGATTTTCTGGCGCCTTGCCGCACGTCGGTATTCTTGAAATCTGGCCTTTATCAAATTTCTTTACTATCACCGCCGATCTCACTCGTACAAAGCAATAACTTCGACTTTGCAAAATTTTAGTTCTGAAAAAAGGCTCAAAATTAAAAAAAAAATGGAATTATCGAGCGTTTTTGGTAAATTTTTTAACGAAAATTTCTCGCATTACCAATTTCCGGCAGATGGCGGGTACTATATCGCCGTTTCTAATTTTTAGCATTGTTCCGAGTCGTAGCTCTGACCAAAGAAAAGTTAACGTGTTTTTTCAACTTCTAATCGTCGAATAAATAAAAATCATTAGTTGGATATTACAGTCATATACTGCGGAAAATTTGAAATTTCCTGAGCATTCTGTGAAATTAGTTTGGATAAATGAATTATTGCCAGTTTGGCTGACGGCCAAAAATATATGGCTTTACTTCAAAGGCTGAAACTTTAATTCCCGCTGGACTTCCAACTTCGCACCAGTACTCAGTCAACTCATAATTATCGATGCGTTATAACAATGCTGGATTCATACAATAATTTTTAATTTTCATTGTGGTTTTAAAAATTTGAGACATTAATTTTTTTTAATGTCTGCATACTTTTGGGACTGTCCCAATATTCATATTCCCATCACTGTCGAGTTATCGGAGGAATCGAAATGAAACCGACCACATTTTCCAGTTTTTGAACTGGAGCAACGCTAGTGCCATTCGATGTATGGATATTTACAGATTTTTTTTATAAAAAAAGCACTCTACAAAACAGTGCTGAATCGTGATTTGAATAGTTTTTCGGTCATATATAATATCAACGATATCATATTCGTTTTTTTCATAAGTTTAATTATGATTGAAGTAACGCAATTAATCTCCTTCCGGGAGTCAGAGGATGACAAATGAAGGTGATGGCAACTTTTGTGCCAGTTCTCATAGTACAGGCAAATAGTACATTTCTTCCTGCATTTTTTGCCAACCGCAATTTTTTTTTATAGATAGCTTCAGTATGACGTACTGAATGTAAATCCACAAAATGCCCCCAAAATGGCGGAGCGGAAGTGCCGCCATTTTGCCAAAAACCGTTTCGGCCTATATCTCCGTAACCGTGCACTTGAGGCCAAAACTGCTAATAACCTTTATCGTATATAATGAAATTTCCTATCTCTTTTGTTAAGTAATTTTTTTTGTATCACTTACCGTTTACGACTTATATGACTATTACTGTTCGTTTTCTGACTTTTTCTTTTTTATTGACCGATATCTCTTCTAATAATTGTTTAAACAAAAAACTGCTAATAATCAAACTTTTAAAGCGACAAATTTTCTCCAACTTTGACTTTAAACTTTTTTTTCTAAAATTAATATTTTTGAAGTTATACCGCGTTAAATGATCGCGTTCGTGTCCGCGTTCAACGGAACTACCGAGTGCAAGGTTAACGGGGTTCGACATATTCGGCGCGCCTATCCGACCTTTTTTGCTTCAAATTAAGATATCTCCAAAACCATTCAACATTTTTCGACGATCTTTTTTTAGTTTTGTTCAGAAATACTTTATTAATAATTCTATATGTGGTTTTAGAAGATATTCAAATTAGAAAAGTATTGGGACCAATTCAAAGTCGAAACACATTGGTTCGAAAAATGCTCATTTTCAATGTACCTTTTCTCAGGAACCATACGGTCGATTTTCACCATTTTTGTTGTGGGTATATATTAAAGTGTTATAAACATTGTATCGAGCCATTTTTTCAATATTTTGTTTCAAAATTTGTTGATGTCGTTTTGAAATTTTTCAAATATTTTGACTACGTTTTTTTACCTTCAAATATTTTTTTCTCGGGTCTGAATCGTTTTTTTCGAAAAAATGGCTCGACACAATGTTTATAACACTTTAATATATACCCACAACAAAAATGGTGAAAATCGACGGTATGGTTCCTGAGAAAAGGTACATTGGAAATGAGCATTTTTCGAACCAATGTTTTTCGACTTTGAATTGGTCCAAAAACTTTTCTAATTTGAATATCTTCTAAAACCACATATAAAATTATTAATAAAGTATTTCTGAACAAAACTAAAAAAAGATCGTCGAAAAATGTTGAATAGTTTTGGAGATATCTTAATTTGAAGCAAAAAAGGTCAGATAGGCGCTTCCGAATATGTCGAACCCCGTTAATAAAAACAAAGTATGCATAGTGTAATGATGAAAATTCAATAAATATGTACAAAATATGCATGCTAGTGACATAATCAGCAATAAATAATTTGCCTTCTTACCTGCACGAAACAGCGACTACCCGTTGAAATATTTTGTTAATTTATATTTTATTTTCTACAATTAAATAGTACTTTACCTCGAATCGCCCTCGATTATTATCAAATAATTAATAATATACTGATGGCATAATGAAACAAACAAATAAGAAAACGCGAAATTTATTTAAAAATAGATAGAAATTTTATCGACCCTCGACGAAAAATTAATGGACGCGTTACAATCTTTATATGCCACCAAAGAAGATGACGAAGAGAAAGAGGAGGATGCATTTGAATCTTCACCGCCCGCGAAACGCACGAGAGTCGAAGAATATGCGTGATTCATTTTCTGTTGTATCTATTTGAAAATAAATTTTCTATTTATTTTCAAATAAATTTCCCGTTTTCTTATTTGTTTGTTTCATTATGCCATCAGTATATTATTAATTATTTGATAATAATCGAGGAGCGATTCGAGGTAAAGTACTGTTCAATTGTATAAAATAAGATATAAATATAACAAATATTTCAACAGGTAGTTGCTGTTTTGTGCAGGTAAGAAGACAAATTATTTATTGCTGATTATGTCACTAGCATGCATATTTTTCACATATTTATTGAATTTTCATCGTTACACTATGCATACTTTATTTTTATTAACCTTGCACCCGGTAGCTGCGTTGAACGCGGACGCGAACGCGAACCTTTAACGCGGTATAACTTCAAAAATATTAATTTTAGAAAAAAAAGTTCAAAGTAAAAGTTGTAGAAAATTTGTCGCTTTAAAAGTTTGATTATTAGCAGTTTTTTGTTTAAACAATTATTAGAAGAGATATCGGTCAATAAAAAAGAAAAAGTCAGAAAACGAACAGTAATAGTCATATAAGTCGAAAACGGTAAGTGATACAAAAAAAAATATTTAACAAAAGAGATAGAAAATTTCATTATATATAATAAAGGTTATTAGCAGTTTTGGCCTCAAGTGCACGGTTACGGAGATATAGGCCGAAACGGTTTTTGGCAAAATGGCGGCACTTCCGCTCCGCCATTTTGGGGGCATTTTGTGGATTTACATTCAGTACGTCATACTGAACCTATCTATCAAAAAAAATTGCGGTTGGCAAACAATGCAGAATCGACAAGAGTAACTGGATCCCTATTTGCCTGTACTATCAGTCCGGTTGTTCAAGTTTATGTCCACAGATCAAGATTAGAATCTAAATAAGTGTGCACGCACATATCGATTTTGTTTCAATTGATTACTCGTTGTTTTGACATTTCTTATATCCAATTGATCAGATCAAATTGATGAAATCAAATTGATTTTCTTTGTTTACTCGATCATAGGATCATCATCGTGAAATTATTTTTTTTTAACGCTTCCAGCCTCTAACTATGAGCTGCCAATATTATGACATTGAATAGTTTGTTTTTCATGTGGGTTGTTTCGGTTTAGAGGGCACATCCAACGATTTGCTCCGCTCTATTTTTTATAAAATTATAAAGCAAATATGTTTCGTTCAAATGAGTGATAGAATTTTGCAACAGCTGCAGGAATTTTATTTGCCCAGATTTAAAAAATAAATTGCTTTAAATATTGATTTCAAACTTCACGTTTTCGATTTTCGTTTTGAAAGGAAAAAAAAGATCAATAAGAATGTTGCACTGCTTCAACGGGTCAAGCATATTCAGGTTGAAAAAATATTCGTAAATGTTTTAGGTTTCATTATACTCATTTTCCCCTCAGATTTGCACTCTGAATATCCCTCAGGACATACAAGAATGTTTTAATAATGGTTCTACAATCTTTTGTGGTAAATGGCTTATTCGCTTCCTTTGTTTTTCTGCAATAGGTATAAGTAAAATCATCAAGCTAAATTGAATTGGATGATTCAATCGAGTGGCAGAATTTTGTAACAAATGCAGTAAATTTAGTTAGGCAAATTTCAATAGTAAAGTGCTTTAAATATCAATTTCAACTATATCAAAACACTCTGTAAGATGATCTCCAACTTTGAAGGTATAAGTGCTGAAACAAGTATATATATGAACATATATAGATGTGTCGTGTGCATGATGATCTTTGTGCCAAAGGTTCGTACACCTTTTGACACAAAGTATCGGCTCGACTTTGCATTCACCGTAGAATTTTCGAGGCTATACGAGTAAAAGCCAAGAATCTGTCTGTTTCTCGTTCGGCCGCCCAACCCCGTCAACCCCTTTACCTCACTCTCTTCTTTCTCTCACTCACCTCTCGTTCTCCAGCCATACGCCCCGTCGCGAAAAGGAGCAAAGAATCTAAAAGACGGGGTCAAACGATATCCAGCCAAGAGAGGCAGTCGACGCGCGCTACGCGCACGGGGCCGAACATAAATTGCCAGCTCGTATATACTTGAACATTCTTCAACCTGATGCGAAGTATGGAAGGAAGGGGTAGGTGGCGCAGCTACGAGGGTCACACGGGGTATTATAAAAGTTCGCCTCGGTGAAACTTTATCAATTTTACGGATTCGCCACGTGTACGCCGTGAGGTACCGAACCATGTTGGAGAGCTATACAGCACGAGAGACGAGCGCGATACGCGGTGGAAGAAAAAATTGAAAAAACAAAAATTCTTTCAGCTTTTCGCAGTTGAAGAAAAAAAAGATTATTGCTTTGTGGGATTGAGGGGGTCTGCGAAGGGTTCGTGCGTTATTCGCATTCGAAATTTTGTACTCTTCCATCCAATACATGATTCATTGACTTCTACGTCAAATTACCGAGTCTTTCCTTTCTATATAGAGCTAATGTATATACGATATAAGAAGAATCTATTCAATATATCCTAGAAGACATTAACCTTCTTACACTCATCATCAGTGACGTTTTTCAGAGTATCGGTGCTTTCATGGGAAGAAAGCTTCGTCGTATTATTTAAGCATCGTCCAATGTTTCTCGATGACGCAATTTTAACTCTCAAATTGAGTGAAATTGTATTCGTTAAGAAGCTATTCCCTTCCTATTAAATCTTCGTTCCGTTAACGGAGCTGAGAAGAAAAGATTTTAGGGGTGGTATTGTAGTCAACTACTGGACCTTGAGATTAATTACAAAATGAAGAACAACGAGATAATGGCATTTGAGAGAATAAAAATAAAACATCTTTTATTAAAAAATGGAAGGTGAAAAAAAGAATTTAACGTCGAGAATTGAAACTTTTTCGGCAGATTCGGGAGTCAAAATCTGAGAACTAAAAATAAATAAAAGCTATGAATTTCGTATGGAAGATCGAGGATGATAAAAATTATCGCAGTTATTTATATTTTTCTTCCTTTCCTTGGCATTGCATTTATCGAAAAAATGTTTTTTTTGTTAAGTGCCAAACACGATTAAATAGCAAATGGTTTTTTCCCGGGGTGGTTTTCTGGTATTTAAAATTTTACGATCGGTGAAAAATGACCTCTCGTATAAATATCTCGTTACACGTGTATAGCCTTTGGACTATCCCGCATCCCGTATTGAGACACCCGCAGTGCTCGAACATCTCGGATAAGGATTTTACGAGACGTACCGACGGTAATTTTCAAGAAAATCATTGCTGGACTTGGAATCTCCCTCGGAGCACCGTACACCGATAGATTCTTCGTAAAACTGCGCGGGAGGTTGTAAATTCCGTATGCAAATTCGAGGATGATAAAAATGATTCGAGTCGTTTACGCTTTCCCTTCTTTCCCTGGCGCTTCAACATTTTTCTTTTCTTTTTCATTTCTCTTTCTTTTTTCTTCGTTCCCTTCCATAAAAACGTTGAGCTTATACTCGACTTTCACTACGACTCAGGCGGGATATCAAACGCTATATTATTTTTTCTATTTATATCGGATAGTTATAGGTGCGGAAGAAGACGATTGGATTGGAACCAAAAAGCATTTATACAGAGATATAGCGAGTGTATAAAGTGTAAGAAATAATTTTCAAAAGTGCTCTCGAAGCTCCGACAGTGGCTTCTGGCGATCCCGAGAAAATTTACAGTCACTCATATAACCGAACTAAAAAATTCTCGATGCCTGCACCAATGTAGAGGAGGACGAGAGGAATGAAGAGAACGAGACTTCATTTGAATTTTAATTCAATTCCAGTTGACCCAAAAATTCTTGAACATTTATTCGCATTTTGCCCACCATCCACTTCAAAAGTCTCACTCCAGTTTACACAGAGAAAGGGAGAGGGAGAGACCGAGAGAAAAGGGGGGGGGGGGGGGGGTAGCTCACATAGGAAAACGAGGTGGGGGTGAAAGAGATCCTGCGATAGCCCTCTTTCTCGTTCGAGAAAACCGAACAACGCTCTTTTCTCCCGAAGTGCATAAGCCGCATAATTGGCTTCCATTAAGTATTTTTTACCCCGTTTCTTTTTTTCTACCCCGTTCGAGTCTCGGTCCTCCGAAACCGTTGACTTTTGTTTTTCGCACAGCGAAATGCGGGATCGATGAATTTGAATCATAGATCGGGCAGAAATGCAGCGATGGAAAAAGCTAATTTATTATATTTTGCCTAATAAAAACCGGACACGCTGGAAAAACGAAATAATTTGTCGTGAGAAACGCGCTCAATTATAATCACGTCGAGATAAAGAAGATTTATTTCAACCGAAGTAACAATATTACGACGATATACAATATTTTCGGATTCAGATCGCTTTTGGTCCAATCACAGCTTATAACTGTTTCAGTTTATCATATTGAATTTATTGGATTGTTTTATACGACAGATTTCTGGCAGCATGCGATGCAACCAGAATGCCCCGGAATGGAAGTAAACAGTCTAACTACAGCGCCACTAGAATCACCCGGAATATCGTTATGCACTAGGGAATAGAAAAAAATTGATGTACATGAGTCGACCAGTCGGCGGAAGAGGGAAAAGAAAGGGACAGATGCCAATGCGATACTGCCATTATTTTATTTTACTTCAACGCAAATTGAACGAGGGCGGCGGAGGTACTGCCGTAGTAGGCATGCGTGCTCAAGAGAGTCCCTATGGAACTTGGTAAACGCATCGTGAATATATAACATGTTGAAAAAAAAAGTCCAGAACGACGAGGAAGAGACAAAACTCGTCCGCTGTGCATACACTGGTCGCTATGGTTGGCAGAAGGTACAAGCGTAGGTGAAGAGGACGAAGAGGTAAACGGGAAAGCAGAGAAATGATGAATAAAACGTTAAAAAAACGTTGGAAAAAGTAAATGTAAACACGCTTACGGCGGAAATGAAAGCAGCCGAAATCGTAACCTCATACACAGATTCAATTATTTTGTGGAGAACACACAAAATTGCCATCGAAGCGAGTAAAAACGATCCAATGAAGGAAAAAAGAATGGCCAGGCTGAAAAAGCAATGAATGGAGGGAGAGAGTACTCACCGTGTACTCACCTACACGGTGAGTACTGTAGAATGGGAGGCGAAGAGAGGATCATAAACATTTGCGCGGTACCATGAGCTGCCATTATTGAAATTTCGTTGCGGGATAGAAAAAAAGGAATGCGATCGAATTTAATTTTTCTTCGATCAACTTGATTCGTTCGTCTCGTCTAGGAATTCGTTCGACTTGTCTGTGTGGGAGCAAGCTCTAAGTAGCGTAAAGCTGCACCCACGCCGAAAGCAGGTAACCGTTCGTCGTCAGGTGATCACCTAGTCGTCGAGGAGATTGGACACTAACGCGCAGCGCCGGCTAATGACATCCTCGGGTTCATGTTTGGCGATTTCGTAACGAAAGTAATTTCGCGTGTGAGTCTTCTTACTCCGACCATTCATATCTCGAACTGCCACATCAAAACGAGGTGAAGCGATGAGAAATACTTGGACCATCGAGATACAACCCTTAAGCTTACAAAGTCGATCAGTTTAAATGTGCTACCCTCGGAACGTGGTATTATAAGATTCAATAATAAAAGTATGTGAACTAGGTGCCAAAAAGCTACCGTGAATTCCAAACTAAATATATCGAAGCTTCTTCCGGTGGCTATTCTATTATTCGTGGAGGAGAAGGGCACCCGGTGTGAGCAAATAATTGGAATTATGATTTTTTTAGTCATGTTTTTTGGGATTTTTGAGCGGTTCGGAGACACTTTATTTTATTATAAACATACAAAATGTCCAATGATTTGGAGAATATAGATCGTACAGGTTTATACGAGACAATCAATCGAAACGTTTCAAGATAAAAGTGTGAGTTTGAAATAGATATGGAGACATCGACTGAGCCGATTACAGTGAAAATTTGAATAAAATTTATTACCTTCCACGATAAAAAACTAAAAGTATGATCCCACAAAGTATTACCGAAGAAACTTCGTTACATTAACATCGTTTAATACAGATATGGATGCATCCATAACTTTCGTCTATTATCTTTTTTCTCTCATCGCTCGTTGCAAGCCGAAGGATAAGTCCATTATCGGTGGTAAATGCTCGAACTAATTCTTCTTCGATTTAGCGTAGTTATTTTATTGAAATTAAACTATGAGTAATTCGATCGAAATAGCACCGTAGAAATCACCATCGAAAATGTTTGATTGTCTACGCATCGATTTACAGGATATGCTTTTTTCTCCGCTTATCGTATGTTATTTTAAAAAACCTTCAGATTAAAAAATTAACTACCAAACACGTGCAGGTAATAAAAATGATGACATTGGGATTTAAAAAAGCTCGTAGCCTACCTCGAATGAAACATGTAAAGCGATGATTTTTTTGTATGGAACAGCTGGATAGCTTTGCTCGTATTTTACACGATGAAAAATTGGTAGCTCGAGCGGGTAAAGTTTCCATCGGGGCGAGAAAAAACTGGGTTTATCGATTCTTCATTGAGCATTACTCTTATTCGTTCCAGCAATATTTCAGGCATAACGTCTGTTCGACAACGTTTTAACGTACCATATGTGACTAAATTTTCAAAATCATCGCGTCAGTTTAAAATGTTTCTATTTAATCATGGCTCTACGTAAAGATTTTAGGGGCGACATTGCCTGAACGTTGCTCGTACTTCAGTATTTTTTTATTAAACGACAGGGATTTAAACACTATAATTGAAATAGAATATTTGCTTCGAGACAATATTTATAATGCATCTGTTTGCGCGAAAGTTTTTTCCTTGAGCAGATTCCACGTCAAATCGATCACTTTTGAACCCAACCCCTTTTATTTCTGCTAAAATTTGTATACGTCATACTAACCCACCAAAAACATTTTTGTGATTTTCTTCAAATTTTTTTACCCAACCGAAAAAAAGTAATGAATTTCAAAAAACGGCGTTTTTTTCAAACACTCATAACTTTTTTAAATATTGATTAACCCTTAGGTACACATCCGGGTACCCAAGGGCTCATCTCGTCATATTTTTGCTTATAACTTGAATAAAAATTAAAATATCGACCTGAGCCTTTAAATCCTCATTATTTAACTCTTTTTGAAGCTAAAAACAGAGTGGTAAATTTTGTTCACATTTGTTGATCCTAAACTAAATGACGTTAAAGTACATGCAGCGCTCAGAGACCCTACTTCTATCTCATTCATAGAAACTGTAGCGGGCTAGAAAACTTGTAAATGGTTCATTGTCAGATAGTTTCTATTGATGTTTATTTAATAAAGTAAATTGATTCCAAACGATTCCGTTCATATGCAAACTCAGGAATTAAGAAAAACTAATAGTAAGAACCCGGGTACCCTAGGTGTGTAATAACGAAGTAAAAGTTGGGTGTGGACATAAGGGTTAACCACGTCAAATAAAAATTGTATAGTATTATCAATATTTGAATACTACGCTCATATTATGCGCATCTAATTTTTAATTGGGTTAAACATGACCAAACTATTGGTATTTCATATTGGCACCATAATTCAATCGGTACGTCAGTACATGGAAATCTTTAACTTACCATCAGTCCGTTTCACTGTGCCTTGTGTCACATCGATTTCACGCGTTTCGTATCTACACCACTATTTTATATTGAGACTGTTTCGTAGATAACCTCGTATAAAATATTACTCAAGTGTTTATTCAACGTTGTTTTGTTGCAATGCATTTATTACATCAGTATGAAAAATTGAATGTCTTTTCATTATATCATCCCTGTAATAATGTTAATCATTAATCATTGAATTGAGATTTTGAATAAATATCGTAGATATTGTATTATATATTAATTTAAATTTATTTTATCTTTGAAAGAAAATTAGATTACGAACGAATTAGAAAGAAAATTCTGCCCACTATGAATCTTAAGGCATTAAACTCAAATAAATCAAAGTTTATAAAAAAAGGAAATCACAAATCAATAATAGCAGTCTTCGAAAAATTAACGGTTTCCTCTGAAAAAGTGAAAAATTTCATGAAATATGACTTTGATTGTTTTTTTTTGTTTTTTTTTGTCTGAAAAGCGCGCCTATGAATGAAAAATATGGAAAACAACGTCTCGATAAGGCAATTCTTGAAAAAGTTATGATAGTTTGAAAAAAAAACGTCGTTGTTTTTCAAAAATCATAACCTTTTTTCGTTTGGACAAAAAAAATTGAAAACATTCACAAACTGTTTTTAGTGGGGTAGTACGGACATAAAAATGTCAGTAAAATTAAAAGGGGTAGGGTTCAAGAGTGGTCGATTTGATGTGGAATGCCCCATATATATATTTCTATCCATCGACCAATCGTCAATTGGACGGTGTATGGACGGCGGGCTCTCGGGTGACCAGCAAAATCACAGTCAAAGCCGAGAGCAGGTCCTGTCCAATATCACCGAGCGTTACCGATGAGAGAGGAGAAATCCTTCAATCCATCTCTCTGTCTCTCTTTCTGGTACAAGCCAACCCCTCCGTCACCATATATATTGGCGGCAGAAAAAAATACCCTGTCATTGGCAGTCGCACGAGATTAAAAAAAAAGAACGATCAAACCTCTCCGACAGATGAGAAAAAAACGCGGATGCACGAACAAAAGCGCAGTGACATTTTTTTCTCGATTATTTGGTGCTCAATGTAGCCTGAAATAGACATTTACCTTTAACGAAAAATCATTATATTACCTTTAAGAAGTAATTATAAATGTGGGTTCGATCTTCTTAATAAACAAATACATTTTTATTGCGTTCGAACGAAACAATTTTTGTTAACATTCCTTACCACTTTTTTCAAAAAAAAGGAAATTTCGAATACATTTTTCAAATGATAATCCTCACGATAATGAATTTCCTTATGAATTAATTCAATAAATTTCACTTAGCTTCGTCGATTGATTTCCTATCGCGAAACGCGATCAACGAATAATGATAACGAGATAAAATAAATGATTTCAGAAAAATGTAAAAAATACAAAAACCCAATGGCCTCTGTGCAATCGTCGAAACGACTCGAGCTTTTTTTGTCAACAACACGAGTTAATAGAAGAAGGGAAGGGGGGTGGAGGAGAGAAAAAAGGTAAATGAATATTCAACGGCCGGTGCATACAATCGGCGGCATCGGGCACGTGATGTGAAAATTTGCACAGCTTTGCTCTTGTGCTCGCCTATCTTTCTTTCTCTGTATAGTATGCGGTATGTAGTAACAACAATGGGTATGCGGTACATGCACAGCATATGTATGCATATGCTCGCGATACACACGATCGTTTTGCAACATCGTTTGTATGCGCTATCGGCGACTAAAGTATCCTACTACGTATTTGGAATTCATATAAATATGTACTATATAATGTATGCACATACATAGACATGTATGGGGATGTATAGTCACGCGTGCGCAAAAGAGATGGGCGCTCTTCCTCTCTCTCGTTAGAAGCTCAGAGACGTATCCGCCGGCGTCTCGACGAAGTCGCGTATTATATAGAAACGTGTATCGCAACGACGTCTCTCGCTATGAAACTCAGGGCTCCCGGATGTCTCGTCCTTATAAATCGATGCTCACTGAATTTAAGTACATGCATCCCTGTACAGACACCCCGATCGATTTCTGACAAGTATATCACTGTACGAATATGAATATACAATATAGGTAAAGGAACTTTTAAGCAATTTATAGCAATATCTGAGAAATTATGGTTATGGGACGGAACGACATACAATTTGGGCTGGCAAAATTATTCTTCATTCATGGATTAAAAGTGGGTAACCGGGTTCACAGAACAAGACCAGTATATATATATATATGGTATATACTGTTCACACCAATCACACCAGTCACTGGTTACTTTTAATCCATGAATGAAGAGTAATTTTGCTAAATAATATATATATATTGCACTGACAAATAAATTTGTCCGTGGAAAGTTAATGCGCTCAATAGAAATTTGAGTATATTTCGGACGAATTTCCTTTTCTCCAGACAGTGTTATTTGATCCAACGTTGACCGAATGTCCATGGAACTAATTGCGGCGATATAGAACCATGTAATTCAAAGCAAATGGCATTTGTTAATAAATAATTATTTGTTTAATAACTTGGCCTGGTAAATATGTATTTTACGAAGAATGATTAATCTTTTGGATCACAAGTTGATTTGTGCTTCCATCAATATTGTCTTTCTATGTGTAATAATGAAAGTTTATATTATACATTTTTCGAGAAACGATCTACAGCGTCTCATGGGAAGACAATAGCAGATATTATCTCAGAAATTTAAGCTTTAAAGAATAGGATCCTTATGCAACAAAGCTCTCCTACCCTGTTGAGTATCAATTCATGGGGCGAAGAGCAGTTTTAGACGTCTTTCTGCAAAAAAATTTCCTTGATCTTATTGTTAGTTTGATCTAACAAAAAAAAGAAGTAAGAAGATTGTCTCCCTGTATCCCCTTTTTTCTCCCTGTATGTCCCATTTGTCTCCCTGTGCCCCCCTTTTCATCACCCTGTGTCTTCTTGTTCGTCTCCCTAAAAATGATCCCCCTAACGGGAAAACAGATATAAAATGTACCTAGACTGTGAATTTTGTGAAATTGGTAATTTTTCTGGTAGCCTAGTCCGTAGGCCTATAAGTTAGTAAACGTAAAATATAATTATTTAATAAAAGCATTCTTCTATATACATTTTTTCTAAAATGATCCCCGAAGCTCATTTTAGACACCCGGATGAGTAAAATGGTCCCCCGGGTAGGGGTAATATGATTCCTGGGAGCATGGTACTCAAACCCAAACTCAAACCCAAATCCCGAAAAATGTCTTACATTTCAATTCTCGTCGTCAGAGTGGAACACCGCCTTCATTAAAGTAAAATTGAATCTAACCAAATCGATTTGTTTTTTCTCGTCTTGAACGAGTGTTATAAAATGATAAACTGGCAATGCTGAAAATCGAGTTATTTCTTTTGTTCGTTAAATACTTTTTCCGTGTATGAATTCTCATTATTTCGATGTAGTCAAATAATGAGAATTACCGCATCGAGAACAACGGGCGAGGCGGGAAGGGAAGCGACGATGCCCGTAACAACCCGTAGTTGGAGCATACTCAGCTTGTAGCTGTGTACACATCGATTCATAATTAACTCTTTAAATTACCATTTCGAAACGTTGATATTTACAAAAGATTCTCATTATTTTTATCGTTACGGGAATTACTCCAGTTCGTGAATTTGGGTTAATACAAAATGCTCGTTTACCAAATATTTTCATCAACCCCGAAAACGAAAAGGTACAGTAGGAGGGGATGAAAAGAGCATCGAAATTTCGTTCCTAACGTTTCGAAATCAAACGTTTTTCCATTGTATAATATTCGTCATTCAGTTTAAGTCAAAAATCGATGAGCACGAAATATATAATACACCCTGATAGAAACAAATGATTAGGCTCGTAATAATTTGCAGGGATTAGCTTTCATTCGTCGCCAATCAGCTCCGAAACGTCAATAGCGATTCGTTTACGTCGCTGGAGGCTGATGACGAGTTGACCTGATTGTTAATCGCTCTGTACAAATAGCCAGCCCCGAAACCCATCCCTTCTCCAACAAACCACGGCTGGCACCCCCTCGAAATATACACGCAATACATTGCCGATATAACTTCGGGAGTATAATCGGCCAAATCAGCAGTATCCGCCTGATTTAGCAATAATCTCCAAGCATTATTACACGGCCTGGTGCCTGTACACACGGGATAGGACTATATATACTTGCGCTATACGTTACGTTATACCCCCCGCCATCCCCAACACACGGAAGGGGGTGCAGGGACGGGGCGAGGGGCGATAGGTGTAAACGAGTTAGCAGTACGAGCCGGTTTACATAATTCCACCCTCTGCCGGTGTTGCCGTTGCTGCTTTTGGGCATTCAGAAAGGGAACAAATATTGGCGCGTAACACGATATATAGTGGTCATCGAGAGAGATGCAGTAGGCGGATAAACGCGATAACGGCAATCGCACAGAGAAACTATAAAAAAATACGGGAAATATCGAAATCACGGTTGCCAAACGATCGTGTACACTCGAGTAAAACGGAACTCTATATTGGTGTTTGTCCATTTTTGCTTGTTTGTTAGTTTGTTTCGTGAGTTCTTTCCTTTTTCTCCAGAATCAAAATATTTAGGTAATATTTGGAAAATTGGAAAAAGAAACAAACAAAACAAAAAACAAAATTTTCGATACGTGCATTTGCGTACTGTAGCCATCCAGCAAAACGTAATCGTTGGCTGCAATGTTTCAAGATTTGACCTCTGCGTACTTTCGACAGAGTGTATTATTGCAGTACGAAGATCGTCGTGTCTGGACTTAACATCATTCACGAAACCTTCATTAGCATATTGCACAATATGAGGAATGACACCGGAAGCACTATCTGGAATCCATCCCCACTTAATCCAACTCTATATATCTATAAAAATATAATATCTACCATCAACCACTAATCCTCACTTCAAAAGATATCCAAGCCACCACTTTCAAACGGAATCTATTAACTCCTCTCGAACGACATCTCGCTATAGAGATAGTTCCGCCTTGCACATGAACGACAACCTGAAAGTAATGAGACCATATATCAAATACTACAAATTGCGCAATAAGGATCCATATATTGTCCAGCTAAAAGTGATTAGTGCTTTTTCCAGAAATCCCCTGCTTGTTAATTAGGTCAAAAGTATATTTATTGTTAAATAGCCAATCACAAGACATTCAATGACAAGATCAAAGAAACCAACCAATCGGAAGGTTCAATTATTGTTAGGCATTTGCCAAAAATTTGTGTATAAAGGTCAGTTTTAAGGCAAGAAAGCAGTTGCAATTTCAACGCGACCAGCATACCTACTACCTCGCGCAACAAAATCTGCGGAGCATACTCGCTCCTCAAGCATATACCATCCGTTGAGTATAAATTGTAAACTGACCGAGCATTGAGGTGAAAATAAAAATCTGATAAACGAACTTGAATCGTACATACTCTTCGCACTCCTCACCGAATCTCCAAGAATCACTGTGGCACCGTATCAAGCGTTAGCAGATAAACTGCACCATACAACCACCGAGAGAGTGAGTCGAACCGTCCTCACACAATCTTTCGCACAGTCAAAACTGACCATCGAACTAGTCGAAAACAATGGCGCCGAACCTAGTCGAAAACCCCTCCAAACAAATCTTGCAGTGACGTAAAGGCGAGTCTTCTGTCCCTGAGGAAAGGACTCCTGCCTCGAGAAGAGAAAACGAACGGCATTCCACGTCCTTATACTCTGATGAGTTCAGCAGCTCATAAGAGTACCTATTTCTGTTGTTTTAACTATCAAATAATTATTGGCCCAAGCATCGCACATTACGCTGAATATACAAATTAAAAAGGATAAAGGACCTACTAGGTGCAGGACCCATCTACGGAAAACTGGTGCTCCGTCCCATACATATACCTAAATATATAGACTGGGGAGGAGTTGAATCAGAATAAAAAATATTTTTTGCGCAAGTGTTTATACACCCCAAAAAAAGTTACCATTACCAAAATATATTTCTTAAAGTACACAGATGTTTCGTAGGTACCCTGACAAAAATTGTAGATGCACACTTCGCAAAGAACTCTGATTCCGTCTTATTAATAGTAATTTTTTACTCACCCTTAAATTGTAAGCTTTCTCAAGCATATCGAATAGTAAATGTGGATTACCCCGAAACATACAACGTTGACGATACACAACACCGCAGAATGGTCATTCGTACTTCATATTACTTCGTACGTATATATGTAGCACAAAATAGTAATATGAATTACACGGGTGTGGTATCCGAAATCGCAACCCCGTACTCGGCAACCGTGACAAAGGGACACCTTTCGGAACATTTGCATTGTTTCGCTTTGCCTTGCCGGTTTTGCGGGTACCGGCACTGACCGGAAGAACATCCGGGGACGAGAAACTGCGCGCGCGCGCGCGTATTCGACGGTCCCCAAACTTCGACCACTGAAAAGCTCTTCTCGCTCTTCTCTCTCTCCCTCCCCCTCCCCCACTCCTCTCTGTCCTTTATTCACACGACCGGTCGCGAATTCACCCGAACTCTATCAAATCTGCGGAGATTTTACGCAACAACAACGAGGTTACCAAAGCGGCGCTGGCATACACGAGAGACCACTCGTGGAAATTCCAATTACCGAGATGTGGATGAAAAAATAAATAGAAAATTAAAAAAAACTTTAATCGCACTCGTCAAGGTACTTAATTGGAGATTTTCAATCCTCTTGAAGCGTTTACTTTTCATTTGCGTATATTTGGAATTATTTTTCCTGATGACGAAGCATAGCGGAAAAAAAATTAATTTCCTAACGGACACCTGTGTACCTATTTGCCCGCGTGCATTTTCATCGAAGAGGTGAAATTCGCAAATTTTACAGCACAGTATATAAGTTATAGTTATGGTTACAGTATATAAGTAAATAATATATAGATGCAGTCGACGGAGTGAAAAAAAATTGTCTTGACGACGAGTTGCGTCATAGGGAATTGAGAAAAATAGTCGTTCGAAAGTCTTACAGTACGACAAAAATAGATTTTTATAGGAAGTTGATATATATATGAAAATATATATATATAATTGAGAAAGGTTCTTATATTCTAGGATTTTTTAAAGAAAACAATATCGGTAGATACGTCTCCAATATTTTGTTTAACGCGACGTAATAAAATGTGCAAAACTTTGTTCTACTTTTGTTCTACTTTTTCGTTGTCGAACCTCGATTTTTGACAAAATTCTTAAATACTTCTTTTCACAGATTTAAAAATACTAATTCATTCCACAAAAAGATATATTGCGAGACGTAACGAACAAATATATGAATATTAATATTATATTTGTTGATTAACCATAATAAATATGGGACAATAAATGATTAATAATTTACTACTAAATATCGAAGAATAACTATCGATTTTTAATTCTAAATTGCAAAATCAACACAGAATTATTGTCATTGCGAATAGACTCTTTACACAATTCGTTACACTTAATATATTAATCGATCAAGAGAAAAAAGAACGCAATAGAAAGCGAGGAAGAGAGAAATGAAGCCACTCTTTGTGGCAAGGCAGGGAGCGATTTCCGCAAAATTGTGTGAGTAATCTCCGCACAAGAGGCATTGTGAAATGAACTGGATGGAGCGAAAGAATGAAACGTTGCTCGGGGTATCGACAGGATTCGCTATTCCCGAGGGAAAAGGGGGAGGGGAGGGTGGAAGAGGATGAAAGTTGAGAGAACAAAAAATATGGAAGGAGATTGAAATATGTCGTATAGATTCACCCGAGAATAGCAATCAGTGCGCAAAAAGTGTTCGAAAGAATATTGAAACTTTTTTTTTATTTCGTCTTATTCTCGATTCTTTTAAACATGCCGAGAGTTACTATCGCTCTCGCTTTAGATAAGTATATTTGCTATATAATCGATTAACCTATGTTTGATACATCGCTTTCGTTCTTTTTTTCTTCAGATTTTGGAATAACAACCGGCAGACAGGAAGCGGGCTATCCGTGCGCTTTCGTATTCAACAGCAATGAGACGAGGAACGGTACATTCGCGTCACCAAACTATCCTGGATTTTATCCCCGTGACACCGAGTGTCACTATTTCTTTAATGGCCAACCAACCGAGAGGGTTCACCTGCATTTTCATTACTTTGACGTCGAGGGCGTACTACCGTATGTATTTAAACATACGAACACTTTCTACTAACTCCGATTATATATATATAACGCTACACGTGCAGTTGGTGACGTACATACTGGTGCTCTTGACACGCGGATGTCTTTTACGTGCTTGAAAAGAGGAACAGCAAAAAAATCTCGATCTCATGCTCTGGGACGAGTGCAATTTCATTCGACAACGTAGTAAATTAAATTTTTGAGTGAAAGAGAGGAATTTTATTTTATATGAAAATACTCGAAGTGTCTTAGTAAATAAAAATCGGTTGATAAATAATGTTATATTATAAACCGATAATATATTCGATCAAATGAATATGATGGAACGTGAATGTTCGGTCGAATCGTGTAACAAATATCAGTTATTAAGTTGAAAATTTTTTAAAAATGGCGATTTATTAATTACTGATCGAATCAGTTTAACAATGAAAAGCAGTTGAATCAAAACGATCGTCGAAAAATGGCGGTCGTTTGTTCGATATTAAATCCATTCGTTTTATAACGTTTTTGGAACGATCGTCGATATTCGATCGATCGATAATTATCAATTGCTCCAGTATGAAGAAATCGGAATTGTTGCGTGATAAGTTTTAAATCGATACTTCATCGATTCGATCATCTCGGAACATTTCGATCGAACTTCCCAAACCGTAAGTAACAGCGGAAAATACAAAGAAAGATGAATTTCCCGGTTTCCGTTCGGGCATTGATCTCTCGTGTATGAAACGGTCGATGAGTCGTGGATACGAGAATCGTTTTTTTTTCTGTGTAAGGAAGAAAAAGAAAAATGGAGCACAACGGGAAAAGAAGGAAGCCGAGGAGCGCCATGGGCACCATTCGTCGTTGCACGTTGACCTAAGTGGCAATTCGTATGATTGATCCTCCTTTCCTTGCAGCCAATAGAAAAACTATCTCGTATATCTATGTACACATAGCTTACCAGGATTCGTACATTCTAGCTTCACGCGTGCTCTTACTCATACGATGCGTTCTACAATCTCCTTCGTATTTCTTCCTGTTTACTCGTCTCCGGCAACGTTCTTACTCTCTCGCTCGCCGTACTCTTATACGACTCTTGTCGCTCCAGTAACCGGCTGAATTACGACGAGAATTTATCAGATCTGAACGCCGAGAGGGCTTGCACCCTTCGACGCCTTGTCACACTTCGAAACGATTTCAAACTCGCTAAAAGATCTTGTTGCCCGATCCCGATGGATGCTGGGGTTGTTACCATTGTACAAATCGGACGAACATTTTATCACCCTCGTACGAGTACCATCTCGTGTCTTATCGGACTATGAGAAGCGAGACACTCACGTTTCTTTAATCTCGAAAATGGCTTTTTGTGAATAGCCTTTTTTGCCCATGTACGGGAGTTACAAATTTTGTTTTACAATATAATTTGAAGATATTATCAAAATAATTAAATATTCGGAGATTTATTTCAAAGAAAATTTAATTGTGAAATAAAAAGGTCAAAATTTATGCAATTTCTTTTATTTTTTTATTTTTATTTCCCCATGGAGGAAACTTCGATATTGTGAAAGAAAAATGCGGGCGTTTTTATGTCAAATCGTAAATAAGATAAGGAACAAATAGAATTTAAAAAAAAACCTGTGCGCATACACATAGGCACGTACACAAACACAGATAAAGATTCATAACGACGATTTTGAGGATGGACGAAGTTGAGAAGCGAATGCAAATCCCAACTTTTAAGTATAACTTAATTTGTTGTCCAATGTATACTATTTAACCCTAAATTTTTATCACTTTTAAATGATCAGTAACAGCCTCGAGCCTTTTGGGAAAAAATTTTCATCATTAGTGTAATAAAAAAAAAAGAAAAACGCTAAAGATCGATTTATCGATCACGCCCAACATCCCAAACCACACCACGTATAACTGCCACCGCTCGCGTTAATTGGCCCCGAACTTCCCGTCGTACAGAGTATAGTCTATCGTGCGCAAACATTTCAAAGTCTGGCCTACACCGTTCTCGCAACTGAAAATTAAATTTGCCAATAGCGAAGCAGCCACCAGTTTCGTATTGTCCTTCCTCCAAGCCATCGCGTCCCATGTCTTTTGCCCTGCCACGTTGTATCCGCGGTATGCGGTTAACAATAATGCTTGGCCTCGTTTCTATCGCATCGGTATATATATGTGTATACCTATATGTACCATCGGCATGGCCAATGTGAACACTCGAGAGAACACGAAAATACGCGCCAGGTTGACTATACACACGCTATGCGTTTGAACCACCCCCAACCTAGCCCTGGCACCCGCCGTTCCTTTATATAACCGTCGTCCAATAAGCAATTCGTAACTTTGTTCAGAGCTAGTTTGATTTAGTAGAGATGTCCTGGTCTCGTGGCCGCCACCGGTTTCTCTCTCGGCAACTTCTCCCTCCCCGATGAGAGTTTGAGGCGAGAGGATATGCCGAGTCACATATAGATATATATAACTCGATGCTTTATATATATATATATATATATATATGTATAATACCGAATGTACAAGGGGCGTGCGCCAGCGACACGGAGAAACGAGGATCGAACACATTAATTCGCTACACCCTCAAGCAGAGTGCTGGAGGACCTTAATTGGGGTTATTCGTACGACCTCTCGTTCCTAGTTTCGCGTTTAGGACTTGAACGTGAACCATTTCATGCTCAACGTCGCATGCACACATATACACGAACACATACACACACACGCACAAACAGACTTACGCTCATTTATACATACGACTCAGGACTATACACGGATCATCCTCTTTGCCCGTAAACCTTGTCGCAAATGTTCATTATATAGTGTTAAAGCAGACGAGTCTTACGACTTTTGGAACTAATATTGACAACATGGAAGCATTGATTGGTGGTGATGGTGGTCGGGAGGGGGGGGGGGTGTAAACAAGCCATCTTTGTGCAATCAAAAGTCAAATCCATGACGGCATTGTAAATTTATGCGTGCTATTTATTATTAGCTACTATAATTACTGATTTTATTTATAATCCTTGCTATTGATGTTGTGATAACGGAATGATAATAATATAGCGTAGGATGTATTTTTTTCTCGAAAAATCGTTAAGATCTGACGGCAATATGCATTCAGAATATATACAAAAATCCTTGAAAAAGATACGAAGAAATAGGTATTCAGGTACGGCACGGACACTTTTCACGTTCGAGTTGCTTGAAGTAAATCAACGTTTCGAGCTAACAAGATAGAGAGTGGCTTTGCTTCCATATGCGAAAGGAAAGCAGAAACTCAATATATACGAGGGAATGTAAAATAGCGAGATGGTCTCGGAGATAAGGGCGACCGAGAGGAGAGAAATATCGTTGGAAGAAAAATTCTCAAGAGTTTTTAAGATCGCGCGAGTTTGATGATAATTTATTAATTGAATATTTGTATTTCATTTCAATGTTATTTGGGAAGAATTTTAATTTCTGTATTAAATATTTGACGCTTAGTGCACATTTGATAATAAATGTTGGTGACAAGCACAAGCTTCTTCGGAGTTTGAATTGAATTGAATAAAAATTATTTGACGCAATAATTCAATTATTCATAATGATAAATACGAAGATGAATAGTACATACGTACGGTCGAAACACAATTTCTTTTTATTCGATAAGAATTTCATTATTTCACGATACAATACAAACTTGATAATAATTAATGCCGTAACATTTTTAAATGATAGAAAAATTGAATCGTTATTGATACTACACACGTACACGCAAAAAAATTCGAAAGTTTTTACGAAATATCATTTCTCGATAATTTAGAATCGGAAACTAGATCATTTGTTACCTAATTGCTCAAACTTTCTTTATAACAAAACAAAATTAATATCCTTAGAATCTTCAACGTGGATAATTCTTCTCAGATTTGTATCATATTGCAAGGTGATTAAATTATCGTTGAATCAAACCTGTATTTCAGTCGAGGCTGGAATTATTCCAGCGATCCTGCTTCCCCGATAGCCCTCAAATAATGGAAGATTTATTACTTTTTTAATCGATCGACTATAAACAAAAAAAAGTCATTTTTCTATTGTTTGTCATTTCAACAGTTGCGAGGCAGTATCGGCGAGCGATTACGTCGAGTTCTCGAACTACATAACCAGAGATCGCAAGCACTCTCGACACTGCGGACAGCTCAAGGAGTTCGACGTCGAGAGCGACAGAAAATTCTTTCGCGTTACATTCAAGAGCAACGACAGACTGGACGGCACGGGTTTCAACGCCAGCTACATATTCTTCGACGAAGAGGACACCTTTACGATGAAAACGCTCATAAATACGACGAGAAATGTCTATGGTAAGCGACGCGGGAATTTAAAAAAAACATTGAACGAAATCGTGAACGATTTGTTTGTACAATTTTGTATCGTATTGGGTTTAGACATACGTGTTGCTGCTGACAAGCACAAACAGAGACAAAAGAGGTTTTTTCGTGAAGCCAATATGTATTTATTTATTTTTTCAAACTGATCGAGAAAGTATTCGATATGTAAATCGGTAAGAAGATCGATGGGGGTTGGTTGAAAAAGGTCAAATTTCGTACGTTTCGCTTTTTAGTTCTGTCAACGTTTATGCCCTCCGATAGTCGATATTGTATACATACATATATATATATACGTGGAAGGATACAGTTTCCCGATTACGCTCTCGATTTGCAATTTTGTTCCTCGTTGCCACCCGCCTCGTCGCCGAAACGTACGGCTCGAGTCGGACAAACATGGACGGCGGATGTGCCTGAATGTACTTCAAAGTATTTTTTTTCTATCGTACAGAGAAACAAGAGAGCTTAGGCCCTTGAAAAGGAGGAGTTGTTAGATTAACTTACGTCATGCTACGTGCTATATTTTTTGTTTGTGAATTTCTGTTCTTTCATGGTTATACTATCAGATGATTACATAAGTTCGTGTTAGATTTTCATAGATGACAATAACATGTATTGCGTGGTTAAAATCCAGTATTTTTGTTTACTTCTTTGCATGTCCTCAGATAGTCATTTTATTGTGTATATCAGTTTATTGCCAAGTATCCTTCGAATAAGTCGATTTGTACTTTGGGGAATTTTATCCAAATGGGGAACGAAAGAGTACCTACACTTGCGGCATGTAATGCGATACGACTTTCGAAACGTCGTGGGTGTTGGCACTGCAAAGAAAACGTTTCGGGCGTTTACTTTGATCGTGGTCCAGGTATTGGAACAGTTGAAAAGTCCTTTGGCATATTTCGAAATAGAGACTTCACTTTGGAAGATCAGCCCCACTCTGGGGGACCTTCTGGCAGTGATGATAATATTGTGAGTACCTTAGTGGAAGAACACCCAAAGATTGCAATTGAGGAGATTGCTGAGAGGTTAAAAATTGATAATTCGACTGCTTTTTGACATTAAAACAAAATTTGGATACGTTTACAAACTGGATACATGGGTACCCTATCTCTTAGCTGAAAGGAATAAGCTAAACAGCATGATTGTGGTTATTTCTAAAATTTCAGGAGTTGCAATAGGAAATTATCCAGCACCTACTATATCCTCCAGATATAGCACCTTCCGATTACCATCAGTTCCGATCCTTGCAGTATAGTTTCAGTAGCAAAAATCTGAAGACCGAGGAAGCTGTCTAAAACGACCTCATGAACTTTTTTCGAGAAAAGCCAAGGTGTTCAAAAAAGGAATCGACAAACTTGTAGATCATTGGAAGACAATTGCAAAGAACAATGGAAACTGCATTGTTGATGAAGGAAACTATATTTTTTTTAGCTTCACCTATTGAAATTTATCTTTGGACCGGGCACGAACTTATGCAATCATTTTATATCTTAACTGTTTACTTTCAATAATGTTCTTATGTTTACCGTCATCAAAGATTCCCTAGAATAATTCACGCGAAAATCTCTTAACCCGTAAATATCAAAATAGCACTACAATTTAAATCCTACATATGTATATACACACAATGATACGTTCCTTTCATTTGCATATGGCTGAATCTCGAGTAAAGAAGCTTATGCTCTCGAGCAACAACTTCCCAATGGATTTCCCATGTAAAATATGTATACATATATATATTTCCAGACATCAAACCGTGGAATGTAATAAAAATCGAGGAAAATATAATATCCGGAAAAATAAGATAGACGGAAAGAGGTAAAACGGGGTTTGCTTAAAGAATAGCCGGTCTAAAAAAGTATTAACTCACCAGGAAACGTTGCGAGGTCGAAAATTCCGATTTAGATGAAATTTGGCATGCTTGTAGAATGGACAAAATTGGCGATAGGTTTTTTTATACGTGCCAAGTCCGATTTTTAAGGGGTGAAAAATACCCTCGAAAATAGAGGTGTTTTTCGTTCTTCGTCAATAACGTTTTAACGATACGAGATATGAAAAAATTTCAAATTGCAACAACGTTTATTTCTTCGCGTACTATACACTGGAAATGAAAATGTGGGATTAACATATATTCCACAGAGATTTTGTATCTAAACTCGAATCTAAAATAGAAAATATAATATTGAAGCAATGTCTACGAGAAAGGGGTACAACTAATGTTGTCTATTTTGAAAGACGTATTCATGGAGAATTTCATCACTTGTATGAAAAATCAAAAACTGAACCCTTGCTATTCAAGAAAAATGTTGGTATATTACGTACGACGTTTGATTATATCGTGGACGCCATAAAAACTGCAATTGAAGACTACTAATTTCCACAGACCTATTTCTATTGAAGAACCGACATTGTTAATCTCTCTCCCTCTCTCAAATCGCACTGAGATCACACGAAAATATTAAATCAACTGACCGTGGGTTACGGTCACGTAGGCCGCTTCCAGTGCGCAACGAGTATTTGACATTTTCGCGTCGAATCGCGTCGCACCGCGTACGTAGCGTTCGCTCGCGAAGGACAACGCGTTAATACTTCAATTCTAATAAAGCTTATTCGACACTCGACGATATTCTTCTATGTGTTTGAATAGATGAATGAAAATTGCACTGTGCGAGTCCGAGAGCAAAATGTAAATTGAGCAACTGGGCGCCGCGAATATTTTCGAGGCACTTTTGTTCACAAAGAAAAAAGCAATAATCGCGAGACAATGAAGTGTCTAAAAAACACAACATGGATTTACTTTATTGAAGTAAATTTCAATCTGCCGAAAATTTGACTCATATTTAATAATAGCTATATAATTGGATTTTTTAATTATATTTGTTCAATACCGTTGTATTCATTCATTCAATTTTTCTCTCGCTTTATAAAATCGCTTATTATTATTATTGTTGGTGTTGTTGTTGTTGTTGTTGTTGTTGTTATTGTTATTATTGCTATCACACTTGGTATACAAGTCTCAACATCTGGCCCGCAACTATGAGGGTCCTACGGGCGTATGTCAAGTAGTATCCTCTTACAACCTTACAGATCGTTTTTGCGTTAGTCTTATCGTTAACCTCACCATGTGACACGATGTTACACGTCTCCACGGTAATAGACTTTTACATTTGTTCATACATCTGCGCCGGAAGCCCAATGGCGTGCAGGGCTTTACTGATTGTGAGTTGTTTCGGTATCACTCCAGTTGCCGATACGAGGATTGGCACTATCCTGACACTGTCTATCCTCCATAGGCATTTTATTTCCATTGCAAGTTCCGTATATTTCGCGATCTTCTGTCGGATGATCATCTCTCCATTATTCCTGTTTGATACTGCAATGTCAATCATCGTTGTTGTCTCCATACGTTTGTCAATTAGTGTTATATCCAGTTTATTTGCAGCAATCTTCTCGTCCGTTAAGATGGCTCTGTCGTGGTATATTTTGTGAGTGTCATTATCCAGAACTGCTCATATGCCATGTACTTGTAATAAGACTGGAATACAGTAATTAGCTGATGTCTACTGGCCAGTCGCTGATGAATGATGTTGGCTACCATGTTGTGCCTGTGTAGATACCGTATGTATAATATAAAAAGAGAGGGAGAGACAAAGAGAATCGAAGAAATATTGGAAAAGACATTGAATCGATGAAACTTTGGTGGTATGTGTACCTTCCTCAATTCCCGAGTCAATCGGCGAATGAAACGCGACCGGATTTTAATGGCACACGAAACGGATATCAGGGCTGGAAGCGATTGTGGAAGACCGTGGGAAGGTGAACGGAGAAGGGACGGAGTATAGTAGAAGAGACGGAGCAGAAGAAGTAGAGGGGATGTTCGTGGTGAAAATGGTGCAAGGGGTTGGGAGAAGGGGGCACAGAGGAGAATAGAGAGAATTAAAGGCTACGTGACCCCGGGAGTCCACACGTACACAAGGAGATTTAACGAAGTACGTGTGTTTGCACGCTGCAAAGCAAAAACGTGTGCCGGCAAAGGGACGAGAGAAGGGAAGGGGAAAGTATAAAACGGGGGCGAGAGAGGTTGCCGGTTGCACACAACGCCCTCCCTTTCCTTCCTTCCCTCTCCCATTAAACTATATATATTACCCGTTGGTTCTCCAGTTTCCATAGGTAGTTTTTACCGAACAAGGAAAAAAGTAGAGTTGGATATAAAAGAAAAAAAGAATCGATTTTTAATTGGACAAAGACACTTCGCTGGCCAGTCGTACCTCCCTGAACCATGGGGGTTGGTGAGGGTTGGTGAGGGTTGGTGAGAGTTGGTGAGGGTTGCTGAGGGTTGTTGTGTGCCCTTTGACACTTTTTTTTTAACTTAAACCAGACGACAAACCGCGAATACGAGAGAAAGAGATTTTTTTCAATCTCAGGCTTGATCTCGAGAAGAAAAGCCAGCCTTTCGCCGAAACACATTTTGTACTCTCGGGGAGCATAATTGAAATTCCCGGAATTATGAAGTTCGGAATTAAGAAATTAATTATTGAATATAAAGCCCGCTATGTAAAATAACGTGGTATTACGTATAAAGAGAGTTCGTTCTACGATCGATTCAATTGATGGCGTTTCATAAAAATTCTTTTGTCCATTGGAATTTTTGGGTCACTATTCTTTGTCAAGTCGTATTGACTCGCAAAAAATTGATATAATCTGAATACTATTCTCGCAAACAAATCTGCTCTCGTACGTCACTGACGTTCCAAATTTGCAAGTAAAAAAGAATTTCTCGATTGTATTATCGAGTGTATTGTAGGTATTTGGCTGATTCCACAAGCAATTAACACAAATTCCGCTATTTCAATTAATTTATTATATCATAAAAACGACTTTCATTTTAGATTCTTTCAAGTTATCCGATTTAAATCATCGAACTAATTACTAGGGCTAGATGGATTTCGGGCACCCTCGCTCCCCCTTCGTGCGAAGCACATTAATGTTAAATAATAGAGAAATGGATTTGCCCACCCTCCCCCTCCCACTCGCCGTATTGGAATTCTCCCATCGACCCTCGCGCTAACCCTCACCGTCAATTCTTATAGATGATTGCAGCTAACTATTTTGATAATATGAGGACATTGCACATACATATTTGTATATGGATTATAGATGGCATTACTCAGTATAGATGCGATCAACAGGTTGCGTAGACGGACAAGTGGACTTCGATCTTCGTTTCAGCTACATGAATCGCTGAACACTATAGACTCAAATTTAATTAATGTTAAATCAATAGTATTGAGAGGGAGATTAATGTCGCGATCGTGATATCGGGAGTTACACGTCCTGTAATACATCAGTGTGCCGTTCAATTCGATGTACATCATATATATATATGTACATATATATAGATGGTATTGCCAGGGGAGAGCACGAGTTCAAGCTCAATTTGTCACTTGGAAAAGCGTGATCAACATGTATATTAATACATGGGAGAGAGCACCGATAAATCAACAGTCGGCACGATTCAACACTTCTCGACCCGTAATATTTGTAGGCAAAGTTTGTAATTTAATCGCAATAATAATATTGTATGAAGGTTAATGGGATCGAATTATAATCAATAATGAAATGGCATTAAAAAAATTTCAAAGTAATTCAAAAATGAATGCAATTTTTATCAAAGAAGGAAAAGAATAAAATTAGGTGACCGGAAATAAAAAAGAAATCCCACCTCGACAATTTTCAAAATCAAAGGCACGCTCGATGACGCGACGAATGCGATTATATCGGCGTATTGTATGGTATACAATAAGCGGTTCTCATAAATTTTCGAGATACTGGTAATTGGCCCCAGCAACCACTATTTGTAACTGGCTATTTGCGTAAATCTTTCGCATAAATAGAACGAATGATTCTTACCGACATATTTGCGAAAACGGCCAACGAGGACCACCGGGACTTCCCGGGTAACCAGTACCATTCTATATACAAATATACGCATCTACAAATATATGTGTATATACGTTGCATAAATCTATACGTTTCTCTATCTCATATGCTATCGTTCGAATGCTATATTTGCGAAACGGGGGAAAGCTTGCTCTTGTCGCGTACAACAACGTCAAATTAGTCGTTGAATTCATTGAACTGAGAACTCGGCTGCATTTTACCTCCTCCTCGCTTCGCTCATACACGAGTTAACGATCCTCCCTTTCGCTATGTTTTCGGCCAACGGCCAAAGGGTGGAAGGGAGTGGTACATATATATGTATATATATATATATACCTAGCTGTGTCGATAGAGACGCGAGGGAGGGAAATTACGAGTGATGAAAGAGAATATAGTGGATGATTTGGGCTCGGCAGTACAACGCAATATTTGATACCTCAATGAAGTTGTCATCAAACAATTTTGCGATAATTATCCATTCACGTGAATTAATTGGCAGGACGAGCTTATGACTTGACGATGTAAACGTGATTCGAATAATTGTTGTACGGACGATGATCGTTATGGTATGATTTTCACTGATTTTCACTTTACCGCTTTAAATGTCCTTTAGATATATGAGTGTTACACTGGGGGGGGGGGGGCGGGGGGGTATATTTTCGAGAGGGTTTAAAGTGGGGCTTCAAAGATAGGAATTTTCGAAAATTCCGTTACCGATCCGGATTTTTGTCCAATCTAATAATAAATTATCTAATAATAAATTTTCGACTCGAATTAAATTAATAACGATGATTAACAACAAAAATTAACAAGCACCTTCATTTTCATTATAATCCATTCTTCGTATTATTAGCGTTCAGAAAAATTGTTCGCTAAATAAAAGTATGGAATTAATCACGTTTAATCATCGATAAATTTCCTTCGATTCAAATTATTTCGTTATGGCAATTAAACGAATTTTTAACGAATTTAATTTATAAAGGGTCGTGTGTTGCAATTAAATATGATTTTTGTATAATTTCAGAATCGAGCATCGTACTACTGATAGGATGCTGGCTCATTCTCTGGGGTAGCAACAGCATCGTCTACTCGGTCGATGATAGGCAACGGATAATCGGGTGTAATTAATTCGTGTCGTGTGGTAAACGCAGAACACACATAGTTACCTCATCGGGTCGCCACGTCATCGAGAGCTATCGTTAAACTATCCCGTTGTCTCGTTCTCGCCGATACTCGTAAATATCGAGTCGAGTCAAAATGACAATGGAGAGTAAAAAAAATGGAAAAGTGCGAGTGTCAAAGGCATTCGCCAGCTGATACGGGGAACACATTTTTGTCAATCTTTTGTGGGGGGGTTGTCGCGACGATCGATCAATAATTGATTGAAAAAAAAAAGATAATATCGAATCGTTCGACAACGAAACTTTGACTAAAATTACCCAAGATCGATTAGTCATTCTCCACGTATTATCTACGTATTATCAAAGCGGGTTGCGAGAAGAAGGAAATCGGCGGACTCGGACAATTATTCGACGAACGATGAACGACCATCCACTACTATTGAACCAATCTTCGACCCCGCAGGTTACAAAAACTGACCAAATTGAATCAAACAAACAAATCCTTATCACTTATGAAACAACTTTTGAAAATATTTTAATGTATCTGACGTCGCCTCGTACTCTTTTCTCCCAGGTCCTTCGTAATTTAATAATATTTTACTATTTTTTTTCTCTTTTTTTTCGAGCAAAGACCAGAGACGCGAGGATTTTTGTCAGTAAAGATCGACTCCCATTGGCCCCGTCGCAAAATACGAGGCTTCGTACGGACGTATACGACAAAATATTTCACGAAAAGTATCCCCTTCGCTCACTTCGCCTCCCCGAGTGTCTTTATGCACGAACGGACACAATTTCTACATTACACAGAGTTATAAATTCGAGAGTTCCACATCGGTAAACCTGGTGAGGAGGTCAAATGCTTTTTTCTCGCCCAGATGCACGAGAAAAATGATAAGAAGAGAGGACGAGAGAAAAAAAGAAATCTAAGCTCAAGAAAAAGAATGGACTTTGTATTCCGAGGAGCAATATAATCCGAGTACAAATTGCTTGGAATATTGCCAGTTTTCTTTATCCAGTGGTCGTACGAGAGCACCACTCCTCGGCGAATTGATGAACTAAATAGATCACAGTTCTCCTTCCACATATATGTATATAAGGACTTGAAATAGTTCGATGGGATAATTGCGGAGGTGTTCGAGAGGCACTCGAGAAGGGAGCCAGCCCGGAAGCACAAGCTCCCGGTCTCCTCCGACTAATGACACAAAAAAATGAAGAAAAAAAAAAGAAGCTTTTTCTTTACCCTCGACGCTCCAGCGAGTTCTCTGTCCCAGATCGCAGACGAAACTTGTTAAACGCGATATATATGTATACATATATACATATTTATATATGTATATGAGCATATATATACATAGAAATCAACGATGCGAAAGAAAAATTCACTGTAAAACAGTAACTAATACTTTGTTCTCCCTCTTTCTCCTCCCCAACCCCCACACGCCCTCTCTTACTCTCTCTCTCTCTCTCTCTCTTTTACCCTTTCTCCAACCCCCTCTCTTTCTCTGTACCTTCCACCCACCCACTGGTTAACTGTGCTGTACATCGAATATTTGTTATAGTCAAGATAACTGGACACATTCGATGAAAAATAAGAAAAAGAAGAAAGAAAATTTAGAGAGAGAAAAATACGTAACCACTTTTCGTGCGAATTTTAACGTCGAACGACGTAAAACTGTATAGCACACGTATACCTATTTCATAGGTAGCAATATTATGGTAGTCTATTGTTAGACCATTGTGAATATTTTTTAATAGGTTTATATAATATGTTAACGAATTGGTCTCCACAACTCTCTCCTACCTACCCCGCCCGCTCTCCTCCTCCTCCTCCTCCTCCTCATCATTATCCTCCTCCTCATCCTTCTCGTCTCTCCCGAACATCGAGAGAGATTCGAGCGTTAAATTTGCGGAATGATAACGAGAATGTTTCGTGTGTAAGTAACAAATTACCCTAATGTGCAAATGAAGTGTAATTAACCTAATGAGATATTGATGAATGACGAGAACAATTATATATATATGCTGATTATAGCTAATGGTGAGATGGGAGACGAGCAAATGACGATTAAATGAAAATCATTGTAAATCACTATTTGATCAAGTAACTATGCATCGATTAACGATTGATTTTACAAGCTTTCTTTTTTGTCGTAAAATCATTTTCAATGATAATTTTATCCGTCGAACAGTGCTCGTCTCTGAAGCCAAGGAAACACCGCTGTTCCCTTCTATTTCTACGTTATCGAGAGTAATAAACACAGAGTTTTCAAGATTGTTTAATTCGTTGTGAGTTTACGAGAAGACAACATGACTCGTACTCGTCGAGCTCAATGAAAGAAGCGCGTGCGTTGCAAACGGAGTCCGAGTCAAATAGTGAACAAATGTTAAAAGGCGTAGAGGGCCAATGATGGAATGCAAGGGATGATAGATAGATAAGTGAAAAATTGAAGAAAAAAGAAATATGAAAATGAAAAAACAAAAAAAAAATTGGCACTACTATTAAGTTGTAATACCCAGATTGGCACTACGCACGAAAAAGAAAAATCATTATTCGCGTGTATTATAATAATAATATCACACAAGTTGTAAATACCGTAATTCACCTCAATTAAGTCACGAAAAGAAAATTAAAAGAAAAATGGATCTCCTGTCGCTTTTCACTGTCAACTCGAAATCCCAAATCTCATCTTTTTTCGCTCTTGAAACTATTGCATAGAAGAAACAAATAAAGGAAGAAAAAAAAAGAAAAATATAAACGAGGAGAAGAGAGGGTTCGTTTGCAAGTTCCTGCAGCCAAGAGAAAGAGGATACAAATATAAAATAATAATAATAACTCCCGAATCATCGTCGTCGTCGTCGTCGTCCCGAGGAGTTGGAGGAAAAAAACCTGTCCGATTATAACGAAATGAGATGCACAGAGAGGTACGATTAAAAAAAAAAAAAGAAAAAAGAAAAAAGAAAAAAAGGTAAAATCAAGAGCGTGCGAATCATCTACGAGCGCTAATATTCGCGTCTCAGGGCGGATGATGTATTTTCTTATTCTGTTTTTTTCGCGGGCTCTTGCCCGCTCCATCCTCATTACTTATCGGCAAACGAAAACAAAAAACAAAAAGTAACAACAAAAATACTGTAATAAACAATCACCGTTACTGTATTAATAATTAACAAAAAAAGAAGTTTAAAAACAAAAACAAGCGTTCTCTTTCATCCTTGGCCCCGAGAATATTGTCCAAATAATCCCCAAACGATTATGAGATCCAAAATTAAAAACTTGATCCTGACAATGATTAAAATTTCTCGAAAAAATTTCGTTTCGTCTAGAAAATACGATCCAGAGAAGACGATATTAAAAAAAGTACAAAAAATAATTTTTTTTTTAAAAGACACGCGCGTCCTTCGAGGATATGTGTCTGAACAAGATATTTGGATAATAATGTTTATTCATGCGAAATCGATCTATCGAAAGGTTACACCCAGGTTGCCCAGAAAATGAAAGAAAAAAATTAGTCATCTTTAGAATAACTTGGCATTTTTGAAATAGTTACGTAGTTCCTTCCATCGCCGCAACGTGGCGATTCTGGCGGGAAAGAAGACCTTGTGATTGGCGCGTGGACCACCCGGATGTGAAATACATAATTATCGACTGCCTCGCGGAATAGGAGCGTCCAAGGCTACTGTACCGTTAGTCGGCCGCGCGAGGCACTCGCCGCCTTTCTTGCCCGCCAATTTCTCCCTCTACCTGCCCAACCTGCCTGAGTCCAGAACGCGCACGCGTTCAAACCGACCGGAGCATCTTCGTTCCGATAATACCACGACGGACGAACACGTGGCGCCCCGGCTAGCGAATAATCAAAAGCTTCGACAGGATCGATCGTTTTTTCTTCGAACAAGAGTTTGGAAAATATTATCGAGAATATTTTTTGCAGTTACCTGCTCCATCGTCTCGCTCTTTTAAAAATATTTCTTCGATATTTTCTTGACTTACATCCGCTGAAAATCCGACGCCATCCACTCGATGGACCAACATTTTAACGAAAATTTGTTTTTTTAACGATTTTATCAATTATTTCGTAATTGAAGCGAGGAATATTTTTTTCATAGACGTAAATAATTTTTTTAATATATTTCTCTTCGTTTCTACTCGTGGTTTTGTATTTTATTAAATACTTGGTGAAATTTTTCAGTCGATCGTGTGAAATTAGGCGATGAGTCATTTTTGTTTAAATTAAAAATTGATTTTCAAGTTTTTAGGAGTTAATAGAAAAACGTTGTTCGCTCTTACATTGACGCAGTTTCGAATCGATTGCCAAATCACGGAAAAATTATTTCGAAGTGATCTTACAATTTACCGATTTCACGTCGATCTTATCCAGAGAATAATCTCATCTCCTTATCTTTTTGAAAAGAGGAGATTACTTAAAAATGAAGATTCCAATCGTAATCGATCAAGCCGTCATTGATTTTCTTTTACAAGAAATCGTCCCGATCGATTATGACAGTTTATCGTCGTCTGTCACTGATCGCTCGCGTGGCGCCCCCTCTACCAAACTTTGTCTCCGGCGTAAAAAGATTTTTCGAGTGTCAGAGGCGGATCATCTGGCAACCGAGAAGTTTCGAGGTGCCAATGTGGCTCGTAAAAGAATTTACGATCGATTTATATGATACGCGATATAACACGAGACATTGGTATCCACGGAGTGACTATCGCGAAAATATTGAGAGACAAGTGGAGGCCGTAGAGATGACAAAATAAAGCCGGGCACACGGTTCGACGGGTTCCGACGTTCGAGAAGGGTATTTCCCCTCCACCTTGCCATTTCGTCTCGGGCTCTCTCTCTCCCTCTCTCACACACACACACATGCACACACACACACATACATGACACAGGCATACACACACATACACCCCCTCTCCTCCTCGCGGTACTCGGTACTCTTTGTCTTTACATAACGTTCTTCGAACATTTTCATACACACAGCTTACACCAAGTGACGCATCCATCCACAAATATAGGGATACATGTGCACATCTGAAAAAAGCGAGAAAAAGAGTGCTAGGAGAGTCGAGCGCGGGCTGTGGGCGTTCGTTCTTCATCGCTGTGGCACGTTTCGATCGCGCAGTCGCGCTCTCGCGTCTGCGCCGGTGGCTGGAAACCAAGTATCCGAAAGAGTGGGGAGTGGTGGGGTGCGAGAGAGCGAGGAAGGAGAGAGACGAGGTAACCGTGATCACGATCAGCTGGTTGAGCACCGGGAGGTGAGACACGAGATGTTCATCATACAGAGGTCGATATTGTGAGTAAACGTTCAAATATTAATAATAAATCATTTTCTTTATTATTCGTCCAATTTATATTTCTTCGGAAAAATGTAATGAAACGATGAGGTTACAACTTTTCCTGCAATTGTTTTTTTGTATCGCGGTTTATCGTCTTGCGGCGTTCATCGGTCGTCGGCGAGGGCTAGTACTACCCTCGATTGCGAATCGCCGAAGTGTATTAGTTCAATGGGAAGAAATAAAAACGTGCCGTTCTTTAGTGCTTTGTGAATATATGTGCGTGTGTTACGTCGCTGTGAAGTCAGCGCTGCCCTTGCAATTTTAACTCTCTCGATGTTATGTAGTCGGCCTTTCGGGAAATTCAGCCTTCGGCTTTTTCTATACACCCTGGTGCACACCCGGCTTACATATATGTGTGTCTCTGTGTGTGTGTGTGTGTGTGTATAAATATATATATACTGTCGCGTAACCTCGGTGTTGTACTAGTATTGGCGCAATGCAGTGCTGAAAATAGGAAGTCCCCACAGGCAAGCAGCAGGCAGCCCGCGAGATAGCCACGCGCGATCGATACCGGGCCATCCGCGCACACCGTATGCCGCGCGGTGTATACGCGACGAAAACTCCTCACCGCACGACAGTCTCTCTCTTCCTTTCTCTCACGCGCATGCGCGCTCTTTAACGCTTTTCGATTATTCAAAATTTTACTGAGAATTACAAGACCGATCGTCATAAATAAAGTTTCTTTTTGTTCGAGTTTCGATCGTAAAACCAAGTTTTGAAATATCTAGATGTCAGAGTTGTGCGAAGAGCTCGGATTCGACGTAGTCGCGATTTTCGTCTGGATAACCTTTCGCGCTTGATTCCTGGGCGTTTCTCCTTTCGTTTGGCTCGGTCGGTAACGTCGTTACTTTATCGACGTGGGGACGAAGTCTCTCGTGAACATATCACAGGTTTAGGACTTGTTTTAACTGCCATTGTTATACAGTTTGGAAAATAAAAATTCTTACTAAGAATTTATAATTTGCGATGTTTCTTGCACAGTTTGAATTAAAGCGATGATTTTCTCATTAAATTAATATGCAACGGTTTTTTTTTTGACAGATAGAAATTTTATTTTATTAGCTGTTTCGTTCCTAGTTTTGAGTAACTGCCACCATTTTTTCACTCTGGATAGAGGTTAATCTTTGGTCTCTCTTTGTACCGTTCGTATCCTTCGGCGACTTTCTGTCGTGCAGAGGACAAAAATTTACGAGGCTACCTGATGATGGGCACGAACCATCCGCAGCTTTCTCGGTAGTATCGTGCGATTTTGACCGGAAGTACAACCAGCCTACAGATGTTAATTGCATCGAAATTCGACCAAAACACAATCCCAATGTGACGATGAGAAAAATAAACTTTTTTTTTAATGAATTTTGTTAATTCATTTAGGTAATTGTTTTTTGGCTCGATTAGAGAAATGTTATTCCACTCTCGTATATTTAAATAAATTGTTATTTAAAAAAACAGTCGTTGAATTACAATAAAGATTTTTCGAAACGACGGTTTAGGAACTGGTGCGGACGATAACTCGGGCAATAATAGTCGCATATGTAAAATTTCTGCATGAAATTTTTTGGAATTGTAGTAGCTATATTTAAGCGTAGCCGTTTTGGACAATTACTATCTCTTAAAGGGCCTTGAGTGTAAATATTTTAGGTGGAAATAATAATTTTTATTTCGAAAGCTAGCCATATTTTGAAAAATAAAAAAAAAAACAAGAACGGCTACGCTCTACGATAGCCCTTACAATTACAAAAAATGTGGATCAGAGATTTTACATACCCGACTATTTTTGCTCGAGTTAACGTCCACACCAGTACGAAACACGTGATTTTCGAAAAAAATTTATTGTACTTTGACTATTGTTTTTGTTTTCCTTTTCAATGAAAATTTACTTGAATCTACTTTAATACATGTAGAATAACGTATCTTTAATTGAATCCAAAAAACCATTGAGCGAATTAAAAAAATTCATAAGAAAAGGTTATTTTTCTGACCGCCAAAGTGGCGTCCTGCCTTAAATGCATGCTCTCGTTTACATCAGATACCATCACACCGATGACTAGCAAATTAAAAATTCGCCCCGATATGAAAATTGCCAAAATTAATTCCCCAAATTCTCAAAGTTTCAGTCTCACTCTTCCAAACTTTCAAACTTTCCCGAACAAACATTCAAGTTTCAAACCGTGTAACAATTATAGACTGAAACCCCTGGAAAAAAGTTAAACGTCTGCGAAAAAAAATCTCAAAGTCCCAACTTTATCCAGAAAAAAGTATCGAACCGTATCATTACAAATTTCCAACGCAAAACAAAAAAAACTCCAGAAATCGTAGACTTGCCGAAAGTTCAACTGGTCGTTAAACTTTCAACGACTCAAGCTTACATAAATGAAGGTCGAAAATGTAAACGGTACGTGACAAGGCTCTTCAACCCAAAACTAGACGAATTGCAAACTCGTGCAGAAAACTTGTCTTGAAAAATTGTATGAAAAACTCATTTTCCACATGAACATTTCGTACAAGATTGAAAGTTGTCCGGTTGGACGACTGAAATGATTTTAATAAAAAACAAATCTCGTCTTCCTGATAAACAACAAATTGATTACGATTTTCTTAATTATCATTGATAATCGTACCTACAATTCACAAATGCGTTTTTGTAAACCGATCAATAACGAGACGAATAACGAGTGACGATGCCTAACGGAGATACTGCGAAGCGTGCATTACGTCAACAATCTAATTCATCGATGATATAAATGATTAACACAGGCATGCGATTCTTGGATTTCTTTAAAAACGCATGACGTCGGAAAGAAGTGTCTACCAGTCTCGTAAAAGCGTTACTGGCTGATACAGAAATTCCTCATTTAGCTGTGTCGACGTTTCGAAAAAAATCCAGACTGATACTCCACACGCTTATAAAATCACAACTTTTTATATTTTACTTTACAATCTGATGGTCGTGTAAAAAAATTCAAATTAAATTAAAAATTCATTTTTTAGTAAAACTTTTTATTTTTTTGTTTAGATTCGATTCATAATAATTGAAAAAAACGTATTATTTCTTGAAGATTGTTCATAATTATTTTGTCATAAAATTATGTTAATAGAAGTTTGATAATGTTGCAATAGTGAATGCGATTATTGATACGAATCGCTCTTATCGTTCGATACGTCCAAACGATTTAATTCCGTTTGCTTATTTGAAAAAAAAATAGAATATCGGATTATCTTACCTTGGCATTGGCGGGTATCAGGTTCACGCGATAACTCTCACCGCTCGAGCCTCAAGTTGCAAAGTAACGAACGAGTGGATTCGCAATGAATTTAATACGAGCCAAAAGAAGGAGAAACTCTAGCGAGCGAACGCACCATGGAAACTATATTAAACGCGTTTTCACTATATCAAATGTATCAAACATACTTTTGATACATGGAAAATTTCATATAAAATCAAATCAACCAAAAACTTGACCCTCATGAAATCCTTTTGAAAAGTGATAAGATAAGATACGCTTTTTCCGTCAAATTCTAGAGATTCGATTATCGAGCACTATTTATCGTACAAGAAAAACGCGAATCCCACAAAAAGTCTTTGATTTTCGACTCAACTCCAGAATCGAAAGAGACAAAAAATTATAGCGACTTGTGAAGATTTTTAAAAAATATAAAAATTAGTTTTTGCACTTTTTTATTACGACCGTGTCTTTTTTTTATTAGGAATACCAGAAGATATTTCTGTGTTCGTACGTAGAAAAAGAAAATGTTAAAAAATGTGTATTTTATTATTGTGGGAATGATGTTACGTTGAGCGACCCACGGACATTATCTCCTATCAGTGAGGATGAATCGGAGCGAATACGTGCAATCGTATAATCACACTCGAGCGAAAGTCTCTCGATTGTATCGAGACGATACATTATGCCACTAATTGTGGACGGAAGAGGGAATGCGATGCAACGCATTGATAAATCGATTAATCCTCGACGAGAAGAGGACACGAACTCTGTGCGAGAGCAAGCTCGTACAACCGAGGAGTTATGCATCCGTGTCCGACGGAATATCAACGAGAGAGAGGGGGGAGAGACGCGAATCGCTCCACTATGAATTACGAGCTTGTCAAATATATTTTACATATATCGATCTTATATTAATCTCACGTCCCACAGACATATCGCCATATATGTTTTCGTACTTCCGTATCATACTGATACGTGTATATCGACGTTTTTCACAGAAAGAATCTGAATTATGGAGAGAAAAAAATTCATACTGAGAGAAATTCGAGTCTTGCTTCAAGAAAAATATTAATTTTTTTAAATTCACGAGGTATACAGTTAATTTGATGCATTCTTTTCTTCTATATTATTAAATTGTAATAATTTACTACAATTTATTGAAATATCCTTCATTATGCTTGCGGTAATTTTATGAACTTTGTTAAAACCAATGTTTCATAGGTCAAACAAAAAGTATCGTTAGTTTGATCAAAAATGTTACTTATCAAATTTGCCATTGGTCGAATTTTCTTTCGTTGTTTCGATAATGTTATAAAAATTAACGACAAAACTGTCAAGTTTTCGAACTCGTGTTCGAGGAAACGGTAATAATTACTTGTATGATAAAACGTAAGTTATTGTACTGCAATAATGACCGGTGTGTGGTAGTCCACAGGCGTTTATCACGCGAAATTTGCGGCGTCACGGATTACCCGGGTAATGCGGAACGAACATATCTCAGTGATATGTATACAAGCGATTATACACGGAACACGGTTCCACCATTAATCAGCGAACCATCCTTAGTCGGGTTTAAAAAAATTCTTAAACTCTAAGATTTTTCCCTTCATAAACTCGAGATTGAAATGTTCTCATGCAGTTTAGAATGGCCTGTAGCAGACTTCAAAAAATCATATTTTTCTATAGTAGAGTTTGCTTTTGTCCCTCGAAACTTAATTCTTTTTCTTATATAAATATTTAATTTAAAAAAATACAAACAAATAGACCGCTGTTCTTAAAAAATCGACATTTCCATTAGTAAAATTTGAATTTAGCTTTCCACGCTAAATTGGACACCATTTATCTTTTGTATCTCCAATTTTTTTGAACATTTCTTCCTTTTAGTACTGGTTGAAATTAGCCTCTACGATTGCTTTCAATTTTTTAATCAAAAACGTCATTTTTCAAAAATTTTTATCTCTCGAATAGCTTGATAAAGAAAATTGAAAAAAAATCCTGATGACTAATCTCAACCAGTACCTACCAAAAGAAAAGAAAAATTTTCAAAAAAATCGCAGTCTACAATTAGTTAACTCGTGTCCGATTTGGCGTGGAATTTCTCATACACATATCTACAAATAGATAGAATTCACGAGCTTTAATGACTCATTAAAATTAGTAATTGTTCTTCTGTGAAAATAATTACTGTCGGTAGGTGGATAACGGGTAAATTTGGACTTGGAAAACTGATGTAAGCACGCACACACGAGTGTACATACTATTTGTATAATATAACCTACCACATTGGTATATAGGTATAAAGTACATATGACATGGAGAATTCCGCGAAGCGTGACTGTGGGACCGTTAACAGTCAATGAGGATATTATAATGGCCATGAACGTGCCTTTTAATGGGATGATCCGGGGGAAACTTGCAATTAAGCTCTTCTCGCACTAGGGCAAATTGTATGGCGAGAAAATAATGACACAACGCGCACTATCCTCCCAAACTCATTAATCACATATTTCTTTTCCATCGTCCCATTTATTTTTCGATCGTCCTCGCAAATTGATCCATTTCCAATATATATATGTAACTCGACTGGAACGTTGCGACTCACCAAGCACGAATGCACCTTTTTCGTATTTCACACGTATTTAAATATTCGTTCGATAATCAACATTATTTCACGCTCATTTAATTCAAAATTAATTATAATACTGCGAATGAATTGAAAAATTGAAGAATTATTTAATTGAAATAAATGTCATAATAATAATGGAGATAGATTATGCACCGAATCAATCAATTTCTGTTACATTCGATTACTTTACAGTAATTAATATTTTCTCGTATCTCTCTATTATTTTTTTTTAAGTAAGTGTCACGTTTGTCAAAAAAAACAAAGGTAGCTGGTGCGCTCCAATTTATTTCAGCTCTTCATTTTGTTCTTCCATTTATCCCGCCTGGCATTCCGCCATACGTGCTATAAATAAGAATTTTTCATCGTCCATTCGCAAACGAGAAAACATGTTTGAACAGACTCGAGTCGCCTTTGGTATTTCTGTACTCCGACGTTCGTCTACGTATCTGTCATTATGCACGTTTGTGACATTCAATATCATGTTTTTTATTTATCTTCACGCTCGAGTTTACTTTACAGAGAGTTCTTTCACATCCTGATATCAGATTACAGGCAAACAAATCAGAATCATAAGAAAACCCCTTTTGCCACCCTGCAATTTACCGATACCGATAAAACGTCAAGCACTCTTTATCAAAAGACTCTTCCGACTCTCATCGCTTAATCGACATGAGTCGATATCTTGCGATGCAACGAATTAACACGAATTCCTTGTCGTCCCCATTCCCTATTAAATTTACACCGTATAATTATTTTCATGGCCCCTCAAATATGAACAAAAAATCATTTTTTACCTCTCAATTAAAAACGATCGTTTGTAATATTTTTCGAGATTTTATAGATAAGAAAAGACTACTATACTTTAATCGAATGATTCGAAAAATCCTCGACTATTGTTCGTTACTTACATTCCATTTGCAACCTGGCTCGTTCGCAGAAAAAAAAATTATAATTTTAATCGAAAAAGGCGAAAAAATTCGAGGCTCGAATTTAATAGTAAAAAGTCTTTCAAGTCGTATGTGTACGTTACTAAAAGTGAATACTGCTGTTGGTATACGATAGACGTCCGTGTAGCGAGTGCAGTATCTACTTGGCGAATGAACGGTGCAACAAGTAGTTTATTGGCAACGTTCGCGACTAACGAAGAGCGATAAACTCTGAACAGCGCCAACCTATTCCTTCAGTTTCACCTTGTACAGGACCAACGAGACTGTCGCTTCTTCTTATACGATGTCTATTAGTGTTATATTGTTGAGAAAGGCACGATCTACATCTTTGCAAATGTTTCAAGAACTCGAATATTGCATTGCATGAACGAGACGATGAAATTATTTGTTCGTTTATTTTCAAACGGTAAATAAGAGTAATTAATCATGACGGTCTTACGACTATCGTTCGACAGTCGCGAGGATTAATTCGATTTATTTTAATAACCCAGTTCCTGCAATTTTCTATAATTCGTTTAACTTGTATATTTAAATTAAAATAATAAGAATCATTTGATTAGAAAAATCGATATATTTTTTAAGAAAATTGTACAAATATTTCAGATCGTCGCGAAATGGTGCGGGAACGTGGGCACGTGCACTTCCGCCATCGCATCCGGCGGTCAAGGACGTACAACACCGGGAAATTCACGAAATTGCCGGTGATGTTGTACCAATTAACATGGTCAAGGGTATCGGACATTTGAGAGATCCTCGACTCAATAAGGTATCGAGACGTTGATAAAAACGTTTTTCCTTCCATTTTCTTTTATTTTAAATTAAAATATCCAAACTGTACGAAAGGTTTTAGAAATTTTAATCCACCACCAATTGTTTCTAGGGTCTCGCTTTCACTCTCCAGGAGCGAATAGCTCTGGGTATTCATGGCCTCCAACCACCGAGATTCAAAACACAGGAAGAACAACTCGCTCTCTGCAAAGCTTCCGTCATGAAATATACCGAAGATCTTAATCGCTATCTCTATCTCGTAGAGTTGCAAGTAAGATCAATTATTTCTACATTTTCTCGACAAAAAAAAAGCAAGCCTTCGATCATAAATTGACCGATCTATATATTGTTCTCTCGGCAAAAAATATCAAAACCAAAACTATCGAATCGTCGATTCGATTTAAATTCGACGTTATAAGTAAAAAAAAAGTTGGAATAATCATTTGAAAAATTCGAAAAATGACTGTACGGTTTATAAACAATTTCAGGAAAGAAACGAGCGTCTTTTCTTTCGTTTATTGAGCGAAAACATCGAGCAAATGATGCCGATCGTTTATACACCAACGGTCGGTCTCGCCTGCCAGAAATTCGGCGTTATTTATCGAAGACCTCGTGGTCTTTTCATAACGATCTACGACAAGGGTCACATCTACGAAATATTGAATAATTGGCCCGAACAATCGGTACGAGCTATATGCGTGACCGATGGCGAGAGGATATTGGGCCTCGGTGATCTCGGTGCTTGCGGTATGGGCATACCGGTCGGTAAACTAGCACTTTACACCGCTCTGGCTGGTATAAAACCTCATCAATGTCTTCCTATAACCATCGACGTTGGTACCAACAACGAGCAACTCAGAGACGATCCTCACTACATCGGTCTTAACAAGCCACGAAGTCAAGGGGCCGAGTACGACGAACTTATCGACGAATTCATGGCTGCGTGTGTCAAGAAGTACGGACAAAACGTCCTCATTCAGGTAATCAAGAGTTAGTAGGTACGGTAGAACCTCGATTATCCGAACCAATTGGGATCGAGGCTAGTTCGGATAATCAAAACTTCGGATAATCGAAACATGGGGTTTTTGGGACGAGGTCATAAACAACACCTTATCGCATAAAAATAATACATACATATTTATCAAAATTTTACATACGTATTAACGTTTTCGCGTTAATACGGACGTCGCGGCAATGTATCTCGCGATTCTCGCAAAGATACGTGTTGTTGTTCACGGCGGTGGCAGCGAGCAACGATGTATCTTTCGGGCCAACGTTCGGATAATTGTGATAATTTATAAACTAAGTCATCGTTCGGATAATTGAGGATTCGGATGATCGAGGGTCGGATAATCGAGGTTTTACTGTATAATCGTTTTAATAAGAAAATTATTTAATCCTTTCTTCTTTATTCTCTTGGATCTTGAATCGTGAGAAGAACTGAGCAATTCCACAAAATATATAAAGAAAGATTTACAAATCCAATGAAAAATAATGAATCTAGCGTTGAAAAATTCCGGATTCGATGGGAAAGTTTGAAGTTTTGTCAGAAAAAAATTGTTTTTTTTTCATTCTCCAGTTCGAGGATTTTGGCAACCACAACGCATTCCGTTTCCTCGACAAGTACAGGGACAAATATTGCACGTTCAACGACGATATTCAAGGCACTGCCGCAGTCGCTGTAGCGGGAATTCTCGCGTCGAAGAGAATAACAAAGAGGAAAATGTCGGACAATAAATTTGTCTTTCTGGGTGCTGGTGAGGTACGTAACCGATTTAAAAAATAATAATAACGCTGATACAACCGGCTGATAATCGAAAAATCCTAAATTCCTATAATATCGGGTATCGAACAATTATCCAACATTCATTACAAAAGAGAAAAAATGATTTCGATTGATTTTTGTATCCTTTGAAAACAAAACATTCAGGCCGCCATCGGAATAGCCGATCTTTGTGTCAAAGCGATGGAGGCCGACGGTTGTACAGAGGCCGAGGCGAGAAACAACATATGGATGATGGATATTGATGGTCTTTTGACGAAAGGTCGCAAAGACGGTAATCTCGATGGACACAAAGTTTGGTACGCCAAGGATCACAAATCTATGAAACATCTCGTTGACGTAGTCCGGGAGATAAAACCAACGGTACTGATTGGTAAGTTGGAATTAGCTCGAACGTAAACATACCGATTATCTTCTACAGTCAAAATCGATTTACAGGAGCGTCGGCTGCCGCGGGAGCATTCACACCGGAAGTTCTTCAGGAAATGGCAAAGAACAACGAGAGACCGTTGATCTTTGCTCTCAGTAATCCAACCAGCAAAGCCGAATGTACGGCTCATCAAGCTTACGAACACACGGAGGCAAGTAATTTATTAACTTTTTGTTTTTTACAATCTCTTCGCGAATTTATAAATTCATAATGAATTCCTCTACTTACGATCGTGATCAACGATGCTTCGAAGATTGTTCCCATTGACAATAAATTTCAAATTTTTGCAAATAATTTAACACAACCGTTAAAAAAATATCCGGTTTTCTGTTTTGACCTCGAATTATCTTTAAACAGTCTTCCAATTCCTTTATAATTGAATTTTTACTTACGCAGAAGTCATTTGCCCGTGGAAGATTGAATTTCGCGGCAATCCTTATAATTTTTAAATGCTTTCTTCATTTAACGAGGTTCACGCGCCATAATCATAATATTATATACAAAGTAACGGCAAAATCATCGAATAGAATTTTTTCCAAGATAATTTTTTGAAATTTTGCGCGAATCTTCTCGAGCATCGTATTATAATGCGTAAGAAATTTGTGAAGGTCTAGTAATCGAGATATTCAGTGTTTAAAATCGCAACTTTAACACGAGGTCTTATGGCAAGTTACGAAAAAGTACGATTTTTTACAATAAATAAACTCGATCTCTAGACGGTAAAACTTTCTCAAATTTTACCCACATTCGAGTATTATTGTTAAGAAGGTTCGTACGAATTTGAAACAATTAAACTTGGAATTCGTCTAACGCATGCCAAACGCGTGAACCTTCTTAATCTTCACGGGAAAATCTTTATTAACAAAGAATGAGAATTTTCTTATTCGGATTGAGGATAATAAATCCGAAAAAAAAATTGTATTGTTTGTGCCTCGTGAATTTCAATCTTATCAAAAGATTCGTTCGATTTTAATTGATTTTTGCAAAGTCCTGTCGAAAGAAACGGTAACAAAAAAATTCTCGCGTCAGGGTCGTTGCATATTCTCGTCCGGATCACCGTTCGGCGAGGTTAATTACAAGGGTAAAGTCTACAAACCGGGACAGGGAAACAACGCCTACATTTTCCCAGGAATAGCACTTGGTGTTATCGCCACTGGTGTTCATCACATAACCGAGGAACTATTTCTGATATCGGCCCGGGCTGTGGCCGATCACGTTACGGACGAGGATCTCGAGGCAGGAAGTCTCTACCCGCCTCTTGGCACTATACGCGAATGTTCGATCGACATCGCCGTCAGAATTGCCGATTACGCGTATGGCCAATGTAAGTAAAAATACGAGAAAGAAAAAGAAAAACATTCAAATCGCGTGAAAAAAAGAAAATAAACCAATTTTCGAAATAAAAAATTACGAAATATTTCATAAACTAAAATTATTCTATTTTGTCAGGTGGTTTGGCCAGTGAATATCCCGAGCCCAAGGACAAGAGGCAATTTATCGTGAATAAAATGTACGATGCCAATTACGATAGTCCACTGCCAAATCTTTATGACTGGCCCGGAGATTACGCCAAGCCCCGAGCGATTCCCGAGAAGTGAGTAATCTCTTCGATGAAAATCCGAATGTGTCTTTCTTTTTTTTTTACGAGCATCGTGAAAGAAATGATAGAGAAAAGAAAAAGTCCCACTTAATAATTTCACCGAGTCTCGAAGCTCGGAGGATTTTTGTTGCACGTCACGTTGTAGAGAGAATGATTAGCGTAGAGCATTGCACATGGTGATAATTAGTCATTAGAAATGTAAGTAGTCGTAATCGTATCGATCGTTGAATTGTCTATTTTGGGTCTATGCGTAGTCAAGTTAATTTCAAAAATTAGATTAATATAACATCGAATGTATCGACACTTCGACACAAAAGCTTCCATAACGAAAATCGCTTTTCTCATATTATTGTCGATTTTTTTTTAATCGCTACTTTTTGCTTAGCCGAAGAACTTCCTTGTTTTCTTTTGCTTATTTCAATTTTTTTCTTTTAACGAATACGTTTTAGCTGCCAACAGACAAAATATTACTCTGCATCTACACTCTCAAAAGTTCGGATCACATTTTTACGTTGTTTGCGTGTGTTTATTTTCGTTCCCACAAAAAAAACAAAAAAGTGTTGATAACTCTAGCAACGAAGAACTAACCGCATTACAAAAGCTCTAAAAAATCTCGCTTAACTCTCTTTCTTTTTCCAGAGAAACAATAGAAATCCGTCATGATTTAAAACACCTGTAAGCCAATTCAACAGGCTGGTAAAGAGAACGTAATTATTCGTTCGTTATTTTATTATCGTTATTAACGAATAGAAATTATCACGATAATTCAATGTTGAAATCTTTTCAATGTGATGGAAAAAAAAGCAATCATGAAAAACAAAAAGTAAGAACCGTGCCGAGTATGTAATTATCGGCTTCCAATTGTCCGTCTGACCGTGATCTAAACGTACGTACATAAAAAAAAAAAATGCCACGTATTTATATTTCAATCCCGATCGATAACGCATTCGAATTTAAAACTTCCGGGATCGTTAGGATTGCTCAACAGTATTGAACTCTCGCATATTTTTCGCGCAATCATTTTTCTTTTAATTCCACGTGCATACACAGATGCGACACGAAGACAGCATTTTTTTATAATGACGATTTCTAAAGAGACGTTTACGATTTAAAAAAAATTAAGATTCTGATTTTTCTTATCTTGCTAATTAATCGAAAATCAAAATTTCTCGCTGCGAATGTCTCAGGCTACCCGACTGGTCATGGACGGACGTTGTTCCCGAAAAATCGAGCGTCGAATCACCCGATCAAAATCCCAACTCCCTCGAATCATCCGCAATACCTGATGAAAAAATTCCCTCGGAGGAAAACGAAAATTCCCTGCCATCAAATATTCCTAGACTTCGCAGATGACCGGCACAGTCTTTGAATTTCACTCGCTCGTTTCAACGCCATTTTTTTTACTTATTTTTGACGACTCGAGAAAAGCTCCGCAGAAAGTGATTATTACCGTATACACATGTATATAAACATACATACGTATGTTTAAATATATCGACGCTGCTTACGAAAACTAGCATGTTTCAGATTTCTTACGAAGAGAAGCACGTTTGATATCAGCGCGAAAACTAGCATGTTTCGACTTTTGACACGAAAACTAGCACGTTTCGATATTTGCCGCGAAACATGCTAGTTTTCGCGTCGAATATCGAAACGTGTTGGTTTTCGCGGTGAAATTAGAAACGTTTTAGTTTTCGTAAGAAATTTGAATCGTGCTACTTTTCGTAAGCAGCGTCGATATAAACATACATACGTGTGTGTATATATTTCATGAAAAAGCATTCGTATAATTGAATTGCTTCTTGCACACGCAAGATCTTCTCTAATCAGTCTGGGCTTATTATTTTTTCGAACGAATACTCCGTTAAGACGTATTCCAAAATTTTGCTCATTCGCTCTTTAAAGAAAAAACTCCTTAAAACTCAACAGAAGCCCAACATATCGTTTAAAGATTCCAAAATATCGCGGGTAAGATGATTTCTTGGAATGCGTCTTTCCTACCTTTCACTCGCAGCACTCGCTTTATCGATATTACGAATGGCACTGTAAATAATTAATCGTATCAATGAATGCAGCTAATAAAATAAAACCCGATTAGTCATAATGTGAGGTGTAGCCAAGTTTCACTGGAAATTGCACTTAAAGATCAAAGAATGGAATGAAAAGTACGAACTCTTGGCTAAGCCGTAGAATCTTATACATAATTTCATCGTAATTCGGATAATCGTATGTGAATGACTAACAGTTTTCGTTTTTCCGACAGATTATGACGTGTTGGAGAATCTAAAGAAAGTGAAGACCAGTTTCCCATACGGAAAAGCGTTTTAGATTGATTTTTTTCCCGGCGTGATAATGAACAAAACGTTCTCGAGAACAAAGTAATAATCGTTAAGTAAATAAATGAATAAAAATAAAAAACCAACAAGAGATCAAAGGAAAAGAGTGGGCTATGAGCCCCGAGAGAGCATTAGTCATAAATGTCTAGCCTCAACTTTTAGTATCATTCATTTCATCATCTATTATCGTTATTGTACTTATTTATTTTTTATTTAACGCGTCAATCATGACGAATGTTGTAATTCGTGTCGAAGAATGAAAAAGAAACAAATGAAAACCCACTCACCATTCGCTGTAATGAAAAGACTCGTTCATCGACATCGTACCATTGCTCTCGGCGATTATCGAATTCACTATCGCGATTCGTACGAATTTGCCAAACGTGCCAGAAACGACTGATCGTCAGTGCTAGATAATTTCTAAACCCGAGTCCGATATCGCCGAATGAATAACTATCGTCGGGTGAATGTTTTTTTTTTTTTTTTTCATCGTCGGCGTACTGAAAAAAAAACAATGAACAATTTGTGTTTTATAAACGATACGCCCGATGGAGAGAGAATGAAAACAAAACAAAAAAGTAGTATCGCAATATTTTACGGAATTTTTTGACGACAGTATTTTTTCTACGTAAAGACGCGCGAAACCGTGTCGTGTTGGGACTTGTGTCGTTTGCAGAGATTTACAAAAAAACAAACAAAACGCATAAGGCCGATTATATTTTTTTTCATCGAAAAGTTTTTTCTACGCCGGACATGGAGAAAACGAAGGGTCGTTAATGTTGTAAAGATACAACGAAAAATGTAGTTTGGGAATTACTGCCGTATTGAATCGCGACAGTTAAATTCGCGATTATATTATGCGTGCGTCGATATAATATACGTCTTTAAACTCTATTTTTTTGCATTCTCATTGTTGACAGTTTTAATGCAGAGGGCATTATTGAAAGTACATGTATAAAATACGGCGATAAGAAATTGTAATCACGTAGAATTTCTTGCCGAGTAACGAAACTGCGTTTCGAACATTGGAAAATAAATGAAAAATTAAAAACCCATTTCGCGTACGTATTTTCTTCCGTGATCCTCGCTTTTTTTCTATTATCGTTATTTTCCCTAATCTAGAAATTTGTCCGATTGTATCAAAAAATTCGCAAAAAGGACAATTTTCATGATCTTTCTTCGTCAATCGACGGTTTATCGACAAAATTTAAGAAATTTCTACGACGAGGTTGATTAGTTCTCGTTACTTCGTCTCATACCACATTATTTTAAGTGGACCGTGACGATAAACAATCTGAAAACGTGTTACGAGTGTAACGAAGAAAAATGGTTATCGGAGAATTAATCAAATTCGAATTTTCGTGCAAATTGCGAATATTTGAAAAGACCAAGTTTTTCTTTTCATAAACAAAATTTTTATGAACGAGAACAAAGTTGTTTACGGCTATTTACAGTAGCTTATTAGGACCTTTTAGGGCTGATGAAACCTCGCGCACGCATTCATACAAGCGAATCGATACAATTGGATTTTGAACAAGAGGAAAAAAGAATAATTCTTAGGCACTGTCGTCGGAAAGATTGAGAGGATCGAAATCCGGATCGTCCTCGTCGTCGTCCTCGTCGGCTAAATCCAAATCATCGAGATTTTGGAAAAGACTTTCATCGACTTTAACCGCATCTCCTAAAACAAAAAGTTATCGGAAATATCGAAATAATGGAATTTTAATGTTTTTTTTTTTTTTTTGAAATACTAAAGTCTAACCATCGTCAAGAAATTTCAGATCGGATTGATCGAGCGTTTTGTCAGTCATGAATAACTCTCTTCCGGTCAATTTTTTACCCTGCAACGCTGCCAACTCCCGTCTCTTTGTGTGACCCATTTCCTCATCAAACTTTTCCTTCCAGGTCATAAAAGTTTCGACGGTGACTCTCGTACCGTCGAATCTTTTCTGTGATATAAGAATAAATTGTTATATTAGAGTGAAAACGATGATAATGATTATTTTTTAAGTTAAAGTCTAAAAAATAAGTACCCTCTCGGCCTCTTCCTCCTCGATTAATTTTTTTGCGGCACTCTGTTCTCTGTGTAATTTTGTTCTATCCCACTGTACATTGAGCCACTCTTGTGCCGCACTGACCAGTGTGAATACCATCACCATACCCAAATTTTCATTCATCTGTTCGGCCAGATGCTCCTTGAGTCTGGTCTCATCGCCTTCTTCGAAATTCTCCGGCTCCTCGATTTGTACCAGAAGCGGCTCTTCCGGATACTTTGGAGTATAAGTGAATTCTAACTTACAGGATAAACCGTTGTTCGATTCAGGCTCGTATTCCTCGGACTTAATCGCAAGTACGAATTTGTAATAAGGCTCCGTTTCCAAAACTGAAAGTTTATTAAGAAATCCAAATGTTTTCAGATATTTCCACCAAATAATTCATCACATTTGTATGATGTTTTTTATTTAGAAACAAAATTGACACAAAATTGAACAACCGCTTATCACGAGTCAAACTCGAAAAGCTTTTCATTCATGTACACGACCAATAAAGACATCGGAAACAATAAATACTTGAAATTATATTTTATTCATATTTATAATTACAAGAACTACCATAAAAAAAGAAAAGTAAAAGGAAGTTTCTCCAGGAATTCGTACTTGAATCTTAAATTTAGAATTTTCGTTCTAGTTAGAAGCGTATCTAGTTAGAAGCCTAACTAGATACGCAGTATTTATATTTCAGACCTTAATCACTCTCAGCTTGATTACAAAAGAAAATGAGTGTATGATTAACGACGGTCGTAGAAAGATCAAGTTCTACAATCGGTAAATTTTTTTTTCCCATCGTCCGTTCCGATTTACTAATTATTAAGTAGCGACGTCGCACATGATACGGTAATTTAATATTTTTTATTACCGATACATAGTGCTTGGATAAATAGTCATTTCGATTATTTAATTATTTTTGTGTACAGACAAACGGACTCTATCTTCTGAAACATTTTCTTGCAATAATTACTTTAAATTGAATTACTGATCACGCAATACCCCATGTACCAGGCAATCCTCATTTCGTTTTCATAGGGCGGCAGAGACTAATACCTCGATACTTACTTACTCTCCACCACAAGCAAAACATAAAAAACACCATGACCTTATATGTACACTCGTTTTTCCAATGAACACAGTGCAAAAACACCGAAAAATCAACACATTGAGCAAAATTGCCATTCTTTCGATAAACATTGAAAGCATGAAAGTTTGGAATAAAGTGTCTGCGAATACGTTTTCTGTATTTGTTTGGATAGGTTACATAATATGGTAAGCGGGCATGCAGGTAGACAAGATCCGCAATTGCAAAAATAAGTACGAGCAGAAAATATGCTTATATTTATTCAGTCGGCAGAGAATAAGAGTGTGTAAAATGTAAGGTTATGTGTGGTAAGGACGAGAATGCTTACTCTCGAGTTCTCCACAGTAGATAGAATCCAATGCCTCTATCTCGTCGTGCTGCTCAGCTTTGTGATCCATATTGTTAACAAAATATTGTCACCTTTTCACTCACGCAAACGATATTTATCTTTTATGCGTAAGGACATAAACGTCTCGAAAAGACCAAGACCGAAATGTATATTCATATCGCCACGCGACCTGCTATCGCCGAGAGAACTGAGCATGACGGCATAAGCCTCATTCTGGAACCGCAAGAGGCACCCCAAACCGTCTATACATTTTTAACACAAGAGATGAGTGTTACCAACGAATTCAGAGTTTGAATTCGTTCGTGTGTTACATTCTAACCGCAGTGGCGCAGTGAATAATGCGACCAACTTGGAATAAACAAACAGTATCAGGTGCCGGGCCCGTCAACCACTAAAGTTCATATCCCCGATAATTATTTACATATTCCAACGGGATCCTCCGTTTAAGATGTGGGGCTACCCTGAAATGCGTTTTCTTTTTCTTTTCATTTTTTATAATAAAACTTGAAATGTTGCGAACAATTGAAGCCGTAGTTGGTATTGAAAATCGCAAAATTGTCGAAGATACCGGTATTTTTCGGTAGGAAGGTCGAACAGCTGCGAATGGTCGACCACGCGGTTCGATTAGTGTATACGAGTGCAAAAAAGCACGAAAGGAGCACGCCAAGGGCGCAGATCTTCTCAAAAAGCGCACCAGGATGCTTAATCAGGTGCCGAAGGGGACATGTATGAACCAGGAATCATTGATTGAAGGAAGGACTCGCAAAATTCCACCGTCAGCCGAACAACCCCACATTTACTTTCCTTTATCAAGGAAATTTCGTAAACCATCAGCCCGACCGTTGTGAAATTTGTACACAATACTTTTAGATGCATTATCTAGAAAGTAACGAAAGATTTTTGCGAGCACTTGATTGGTTTTTTATTGACGTTTTTTTCTCGTACAATTATGGTGAAAAATACACATTTTTTCTTCTTCCGCTCACAATAATTTCCCCAATGGTCGAATAAGCAATTGTTAGTCCAGTTGCACCATGACGATGATACACGATACGCCTGCAGCAACTATATACTTACGAGCCTTACGAGTGCGTGCGGCGGGCCTCCGCGGGCACTTCTCCAGCGCCGCCACTTTGTAATATTATGAACTAATTTTTTTTTTGTGCATTCAAAGCCATTTATTCCGAGTCTAGGAATTATTAAAAAATATGCCAATTTTTCGAGCGACCAGGGTGGCTACACGCGTTAATATATGACACCATAGTAAAGGGGACTGTTTTTTAAGAATTTAGATCAATTAGAAGAAGATTCTTCATTCTAACAATAAGCAACAAACCCCCACCACTCGAATTTGACGGAGATTCCAGTCTCATTGTCAAATACAATTCGTGTAGTTCGTCCGGACGGTTGGGATGAAAGGCGTTGAGGTACGTCGCGCCACGCGTGTCCAGAAAGAGAAGTAGGAAAGCTCCGGCGGGTCGGTATGAAAGTTCTGGAGAGTAGAATTTATCCTAATCGACGTTGGGTTCAGGAACTTTCGTGAATTATTTAAATGTGGTCAGTTGTGACTAGTGATCCTCAATTTCAATAGATCTTCAGGAAATCCATGTTTTTTTATGAGAAAAAAACATTTTTCATATCGATTTTCTGGCGACGGATTTTTTTAAGAATCAATTCTTTGCCCTCGCCTTCTGGCCTCTACACACTGCCCGCAATAAGCGATGAGCGATAGGCGGTGAGCGGATATCCAATGCGCGCTCTGCTTCCCGAAATGTCTCATCAGTGGCAGCCCCAAAGCGGAGCTCACATTGGATATTGTGCATCGCTGATTGCGCGTAGTACGCAGAGGTCATTCTGCGCCGCATTCAGCTTGCAGAACAAAAGAAAATATAGTAACTCCATCAAACACTAATGAATAAAGTTTTAGTGCATCGAACATCGAAATTATTTTTTAATGCGTGACATTTTTTTAATTGCCAGTTTTTACATATTTTGATACAGAAACAGTACATAAGTTCAGGAATATTTTTGTCACCTGGAAAAAAGCTCGGGTCTTAAAGATGCTCATCCTTCGTAGTTTAGAAAATGCAGCTTAGTTTAACCAGGTACATTTGAGCTTTATCGTTTTTGTTCTCGATGCCGTATTAAAAAATTTATATTTCCAAGATCGATTTTTTAAGGTTCGATTTTCTACAGAATCGATTCTCAGAAATTCGATTCAGGATTGATTCTGGAATCGATTATGTACAGAAGATCTAAAACACCACTGGTTTTGACTATATAGCCAAAGAAAAGTTTCATTTTTTTAAATTAACAATAATAATGAATAAAGAAATCCTCAATGAATCAAAAAAAAGTTCAATGATTACACCAGTTGATGTGAAATGGTACAATTTTAACAACAAATAATAAATTTAGCCTTCGGATATGATAATGATGATTTTACATGCGTAATAATTGCAATCACCGCGATCCAAATCGTCAAGGATACTTGACCTATATTCGATTATACCTTCAAATTACCACTATTTCCTTGATGAAAAATATATGACAAAAACAATTATTTTTATACTCCACCCTCTGCAAAAATGATACATCAGATACTTACTCAATTTCACGTTCGTGCGAAATGATTTATACATTATGGACAAATTCCGTTGATATACATAGCTAGTGAAACTAAGGAGTACAGTTACTTCGATTGCTATCACAGATTACCATGAAATAACGCTAATCGTTCAGCCTATTCCTTACATAAAACATAAATAGGAAAAACACATTAATTTTCTTCATAAAAATCAATTATAAATCTTTAAACCTACAGAAAATAATCGTTTTTAAATCTCAATACAAGAATTAACGTTTCACGAGCTCGCTTAGAAAGCCGGGAGTCGCAGAGCTTGCATTGAACGTTACTTACTGAATTCACCATCAGGGGTCACTTTCGCTGCAATACCGAAAACATAATCAATAAACCGTAGGTGAAAGCCGGGGGCTACGGAGTGTCTCGCGTCGTGAGCGAGCTTTCAGTGCCACATTCGGCAGCGGCAGAAGCTCACCAACTTTTCCCTCCCGCTTGGCGGTGAGCTCACTGGCTGGCTGGTAGGTGGTTAGAGCTTTCGTGGTGGTAGTAGTGTTGGTGCTGGTGGTGGTGGTAGTGGTGGTGGTGCTGGTAGTGGCCGTGCTGGCGGTGGTAGTGTATTGTCCAAAGACGCGGATAAAACGAAAGTGGCTAGGCGGGGGAGGGGGTGGCGGCGGCAAAATGGCGTCGGCTATAAGAAACAAACGGCCATAGAGCTTGGAAGCTTTGCCAATCGTCGGAACGTTACGTAGCTTCCACGAGGTATATATATATATATACAAATATATATATATATCAAATAATACAATTGTTAATAAAAAATATATTAAATCATTTTCTTACGGACGCTCGTTAAAACCCTGCCGAATAAACAAAATCACGTTGCTCGGAACTCGATCTCTCTAACAAAAAATGAAACAAACGCCGAATAACGAAATCTTGGATTTTTAAAAATGATGAATAAAGTGACGTTAATATTTGTTTTGTTAGAAAAAGACTGCACCGCACGATACCATAGAGTCCTCGCGATATCGAGTAATCGTAATCTATCTCGAGTCTGAGCTTTTTCTTTCAACCGCCACACTAATGTACATGAACAATCTTGGGACGAACGAAACTATAAAACTTCGATCGAACTATGATAATACGAACTTTACGAGTGAAAGCAAATAAAAGTAAATCGAAACGATAAAGAGAAAAATATTAGTAACGAAAATCAGTGAGTCAATTGTTATTTTGATTGATGAAATAGTACAATCCAATCTGTTTGATAGGCCTGCGTGAGGTAACCGCACAAACATGCATTTGCATTTCGAGAAGAACAGCAACGCCCAGTGTGATTGCAACATCCTGTCGCTTAGCTGGATGGGAAAAGTTCCGGACGAATTACCGGAGGTAAATTAACATTTTTTTATATAATTTCTTTCTTTCTTCGTCATTTTCCCTCCGTAATCTCAATTATCGACAAAATTTTCCAATTAAACTTTCGAAAGTTTCGTCAAATGTTTCTGTCGGAAACCTCATCGAAACTGGTCAATTATTTGGAAATTTTACGATAACGTCGCCCGAGGCAGAAATTTTGTATTGCGACGCGTCATTCCAATTGGAAAATAGAGAGTGGAATTCGAAAATAGTTGGGGGAAGCATAGTATATGTATATATGCGTATTCGACGTTAGAGTAAACGAGATCAAAAGAAAACTTTCAGAAATTGAGCTCTACGTTACATTTATAATATACAAATCGAATCCTTTGACGACGCAAACAATTTAAAAAGTATTTCAATCATAACTTTGAAAATCATTGAAAACTGATTGAGGAACTTTTTCACGAAAGAGAAGAATTTAAAAAAATTAGTGTGTTTTGGCGTGATGCAAAATACGGATTTCAGAATTGGATGGTAGATTGCAGCTTACAAACGCTTTCGAAATCTCATAATGAAATTTCACATCGTAGGACCACTAAACCCTTTTCTAACGACTATTTTTTCAATGTCGTATTTAAATAAATTTCGTTAAAGTTTCGAAAAGGCTCGAAATCCAGCGAGAGGAGACGCTCAAAACTCTACTAGTTGGCAATAGATATAAATACAAAAATATGATATACATGTATTTATATTAGAGCCAGCAGGGCAGAACGGAAGATAATTGCATGAATAGTACTACGGATACATATAGTGATCGTCGCGAGAGGCTTACGTACCGGGTAGAGTGCATGCTTGGTAGGGTTTGAGGAAATCTGAGGAGCGAAAGGCATTTTAGCCCGAAAGTTTAAAGGGTTTCTGTGTGTCGCGTGTGTAGTACACTCGCTGGGAAGATAAAGATCGCATTATGCACCCCGAGTGTCTCGAGTACATCCCTTTTCAGACTTCGCAACTAGGTGGCTGCAAATTTTATTTTTGCACAATATACACGTATACAAATAATATTTAGGAGGTCCTTTCAACTCTCTGCGCGCTTCAACCCCACTTTTTTGGGATAATTTCTTTTACTTTTTAAGAACTTTAATCCCTTTCGGCTTCCTTTCCTCGTGTCAGTCTCTACCATTTTGTTACACCGGTAAATGGGACACCCTATTGGCTATTTAACCCCCGGTGATAACAGTAAAATGGGGCAGCATCCTCCATAACATTTAATCTCTTTTGATTGAAATATGGAACATCCGCTACATACCAACATGGTGGATCTCGAAGGTCATTTTAAATGGCTTATTACGAATCTAACGTTAAAGTCTATAAATTAAAATTGACGTCGGTGCCAGATTTCCTGCAATCGGTAGCGCTCTTTATCACGCTCGAGCCAAACTCGCCCAGTCGCATTGCTTTCTAAAAGATTTTCGACGTCACTCAACCGTAGTCTTTTGAGAAAGTCATCATCCTCCTCATTCTAATATAATGCATTTGGAGATATCGACAACCTACTGGCGTAAACCACCTTTCACTCGCTCAATCGTAAATTTGTATACATTCTTTTGTTTGTTGTCCTCCCTCTCCCTTGATCTTCCGGATCCCACCCCAATTGCAAACAGCCCGAGGGATACAATAATTGAAAAAAAACGAATGTAGCGGAAGCCAAAATTGAGGACATACCGGCGAGTAATGCCTCGATGAAAGTCGGAAGAAGAGCAGACTGTGTACACGGGACAGAAGGGAAGCGAACCCCGAGAGAGACACTGGTTATTAGTCTCTCGTCGTTGGAAAAATAATCCAATTACCGAGAAGCTATTTCGTAGAACTCGTCATCTCCGCCCTTTTTCGAATGGAACTACCTTAATGGGATTCCATTATTTCCTGTCGTTAAATACTCCTCGCGCGGGAATATACGCCCCAGCCTTTGGAACTCGTCCGGGTATGGGATTTGGTGGATCGGATACTGACATACTTGTACATTTCGTAAATACACCTTGTGTCTACATATCCTCGAAAAATCGAGTAATTTGACTTCTCGCATGGGCTCTAATTTAGATGGACAGGAGACGACGACCAACAGACTCGGTACATATGTGCTGCAAAATCATAGATATATATATATATGGATTTTACAGTTGGGACAGTCGACCTCCACTCAACTATAAAGTCTCACCTCGAACCTTTCTGATCTGGTCCATAGTTTTTTGAATATTTTACTGTAGCCAAAAGACCCTGCGTTCAATCCATTTTTCATATTTCTCGTCCTTCGCGTTTCCGAGTTAGATTTTTGCTTATTTCAAGTGAAATTTACCCAAAAATGCACGCATTGACGAATTTGTTGATGACATTTAGTTGAAAACTCATTACAGTTTTTCGAGCTATTCAAAAATGTCACCAATCCTAGAAGGCGAATCGTCAAGCCATTCAAAAAAACGTCACCTTTTCTTCTCTAGGAAATAGTCCTTTCAAATATAATTCAATAATTCACGAAATTAATGGCGTTATTGAGGTTTCTCTTAAGTAAATCAAGGACACTCTGTTTACATGAAATAAGGACAAAATTAATGTAGTTAATAGATGGATCAGATGCGAAATGAGCAGTCGATGGTCGAGTTGAGACTGAATGCCTTGCATATAATAGATATATACAGTATGGTTGAGAGGACAAGGATGAGAACAAGAGAAACATCTCTGGTTCTGGCGTCCTCCGAGAGTAAAACGTTGGTCCATTATCAAGGGTCGTCTCTGTCTTTGATACGTGCCGACACCCAACAGATACTATTAACACACGGCATGGATAGGAATTATCCATACTATGTACCGAACGCATTATGTACATGTCATATACATATATACATATGTGTATATGGATATATAAAGCTGTTACGTGGGCGTAAGTAAAAGGGGTTGTTACGATCAGCTGGCGGGATTTGATCGCGGGACTTACTGCGTCCCTTCGCAATATATAACACCCTAGAATTCTGTCCTCGGCTGCTCCAAGGTCGTTTAGCTGTTAGATTAACATCCTAGTGTCCATGCCGATAAGGGTACATCCACCCACACACGCAGAAACCAAATTACCATAAATACCAAGGCGTAAATGAAAGGCACGCGAACACGCTTTATTTATCGAAGGCTTGCTCACGCTACTTACAGGTACTCAGCTTGCGACGATTGATTGCGACTATTTTCCTTCCGAATAATGTATTTCGTCGTTTTTACTTGAAATCGAGAAATATCCTAAAGGCGAAAGCACCGGTCATATATACGAGTATAATATACTAGTGGTACCCGGTATGCGTTGCAGTGCCGCTTTGACGGCATGAATTGATTTGACATTCGCTGTCAAATGAACTTATTTATAAAATGAAAAAAAGTCCGCAACTTTTCCATTTTTTCGACAATGATCAATAGCTTCGTGATCAGGGGGCCTAAATCAGTCAATATCCGCCGAAAAAAATGTATAACAATTTTTTTTATTCGGATTTTGCACAAATAAAGACCGTCACTGGAATGTCCATAACGTTTATGAAAAAGAGTTGGCAAATACGCCAGTCACTACGCGCATTCAACTCGCAACTTTGCAAGCTTTAAAAAGACGTTGGCGTCATCGTGCTGCGATTTTTTTGCAAATTTTTCCATACATAATATATATATATATATTCTTTGTGTTTGGCCGTATGCGTTCGTTTTTTATATAAAAGGGTTCAACTACTCCAGAAACCTTCGTGGGCATGGGCACCACCCCTCACCAAATGTCCATCGCCATCGGATGAATGGTATATGAACTCATACGCGACAAACAATCAGACAACCAAACATTTTTTCATTTTTATATATAGAGAAGATTTATAATTGTGTTATTTGCGATAAATAAACAATTTTTATTTTCCTATTTCTAAAATTATAGAAATTCTTTTGGTATTTGATCATGGATTATGAAAATTGTCAAAGAAGAGAAGAGTAGATATCAACGATTTCTCGCATCGTTGACACCCGACACTTTTTCGATAATAAAGACAACGTTAATCGAAATTTCGATTCATATGTTTAAACAAAATCCGAAATATTCTGTATTTTCTTCCAACACGTGCCTGACCCTTGTGGAAAACGTGACGAGGACAATTTTTGTACGAACACGAACGAAGGATTTCCTTGGTATATGCAGTAACTGCTATATCGCGAGCAGACAAGACAACTGCACGTGCCCCACAAAATAATACGCAAGCTTCCGCGTCCTATGTACTCCTCTCTCGTCTGTATATGAGACACGACTCTAAATCTCAAACTGGAACAAGATAAAAATTATTCCAATGGCAATAAATTTTTTTAAAAAAGAATTACGCTCGCCTGCATGATGCTTCGGTATAATGTTTCAGTAATAAAATAGAAAGTACACACATGCACACGCACACACGAGAAGCTATTCACAACGAGACTGAGGGTGATTCATATACTAGTTCACAATATCTCTTTCCCATTTTAAAATAGTCCGTTTCCGCTATTATGCATTCGTCTGTAATTTGAAGAAAAGTTTTATAAGTTCAAAAGTTCTTCTCTTCGTTCTGGGTTTTCCTGGTTGGTTCCTGTTGGTAAACCGGCAGTGCTTCCCATAATGTTTCCGCTGGTGTAATACTTGGCGTGCCCATGCTGTGCTGCATTATTTTGCAGTCATATTGCCACCCAAATAACGCGTACACGTCCTCTTTGACGCGCATCAAAAACCGACTGCATATGGGTCGTCGCGAGATTGGCTCGCGCGACATGCATAATCTGAATGTGTACGGGTGGCTATAGGTACGAACAGCGCGTTGCAATGCGTAGTCCATACAAGGCTTTACGCTTTCTCTAAGTACGGTCTATAACTGTATATATATTTTCGATAAGAAAGAAGATATTCCCTTCGTCAAAGCCATATAGTAATTACATGAAGGTGTAGGTACTCTGTTTTTCTAACGTGATGAGTCGGAGAGCCCGCGTTACAATACTCATATAGAACAGGGCATTATATATTCGATGCGTATACGTGACGTTGGTAGAGGTAAAGTCGAAAAGAGAAACGAGCAAGAGTGGAATGAAGAATACGCCATAGAATCGATAGCCGAAAGAGAATGGTACGAAACAAGAGGAAGTATATGTGAGGTTGCGTGTATGAGAGAGGAAAAGCGCTGCGGGCAACGAAGGGGGCAGGGGTGGAGGGAGGGGAAGAGTGGAAGCGAGAGAGGGATTGATTGACGGACCTTTATTAGCCTTATCAACTATTTTGTTAACATTGATTTTTAACATTAATTGTCTTACCTGTATTGTGCACACTAAGAACCGATTTTACAATAAATTATTTTAATTAACTCTTAAACATTATAAGTCTATTGCTTTATCTCCGCTGGTATGCCGTTATACATTTTTAAACCTTTATAAAACAAACTTTTCTGCGTACTTCTTGTTTTCCGAAATTGTATTGCAATTATTCTCTGGTTCTCTGGTTCTAGTAGCCATCCTTGTGGGACACCATACTGTGTTTTAATATCGTTAGATCATTGGTTGTTAAATATAACCTTTTGTGTTATATCTGGCGCTTGTTTCGCCCTAGTATGTTTTTGCCCTCGAGTGTTTTTTTTCCTTGAAAATGAAAACGCATAAGACTTTCTGCAACGAAGTCTTCTCTTTCTCTCTTCCTATCTTTCCCTCCGACATAAGTGTGTACTTTCACGCGAAAACGGAATTGTACGAGGTACGATAACCACGAGAGTTGAAATTTTAGCAACCGCACAATGTCCATCGGAACTCTGATAAGTCTGCAGGATGGAATCGCCAGCCGGTCGTATTTTTCTAAATATAATAGACTTACGGGTTTTTTGGCCGTGACAACTTTTCAAAAAGCAAAGAATTACACTAAAGAATATGTATGAGCATTTGCAAACACGAGACAAAAAGACGAAATAATAATAATGATAATGAATATAATATTAAAGTTCCAGTGTGCAAGGTGACCCGTAACAATCAGTGAAACCGCACCAATTTTAATTTCTAACATAATCCGATGCAATTTTATCAAATGAAATAACGAGGTTTTAAAGAAAATAATTTCTTCATTTATCGAAATTGGCCTATTTTAGGAGAAATTTGGTCGTTGAATTTGCTTTGAGAATATCACAAAAGAAAACGAACTATGTTCTTTCTCGTTCCATTTCACCGAATCATCGTTACATTTGAGATATTGGGTCACAAAATGGCCAACTTACGTAACAGAAAGATCGCCCCGATTCTCACAAGTGCAAAGTCATCGCCACGCTGGAGTAACGTTTACAAAAATTCAATAGGAAGATTTGTGAGCCGGGCTCACGCGAAGTATAGCGTGTTGCCGTGCATGTGGGGCCTGGTTGGCGCACACACGTAACAAGAAACCGCGAAAAAAACGGTTGGTCGGCTAGCAATATGCGGATGAACCATGCCGCGAGGCTGAGTTTGGGGAAAGGGGTGTAGGGGCGATCTCGACTCCTTTTGAGATTTAAGCGAGACAAACGGCCATTGTTCTTACGTTAAGCCACTGCCGGAGAGCTTTTGTTCTCGAAGCTTACTACTTGTAGCCAGTGCACACAAGCTACCCGGCGGAAAAGCTCCCTCGGCGGAATCGAGAGTCGGTAGATACGTTGAAACGAATCTATACGCAAAAATATATCTATACGTACATATACACGGACACACTAAATACTTATACTTATATATATAGGAGACCATTATGCAGAAGGGTCTGGTGCCTTCACTTCCATATGCGCAAATTTAATTTATTTTTTCACAATAGATTTTACTAGAAAAGTTAATTAAACGAATTAATTCAGCGAATATTTTACCATCCTCGTGGTGTTTCTGATCATTTTTAATAGCATCGTCGTCGTTCGGGCGAAAAAAGGTGTGATGAAAAACTTAGGGGCCATTCGGTATTTATTAAATGAAGTTTCAAATGTTTTTAACTGTTGGTGGAGATCATTAGGCTGTTTGTTGTACTCTAATGCATTCAACAATTCATTCGAAAACGAACAAACCTTGTTTTGTGATTCCATTTAGTCCGCGAAGATTTATTTCACGACAGCGTTGGTTAATGATTAATGTGAAATGAAGTTATCGACGGTTTGACTGTATGCATCTGCACATATTTACAACTAAATTTCTGACAAGCTAGCTTCTGTGCATTTAATCCGGGCCGGCTTTTTGTAATCGATTGCCGTCGGTAGATTCCAATTCTTTTTTTGAAACCCCACCTCCTTTTATTAAGTTAAGGTTTAGACAAATCTTCGGACATTTCCATGCTTCGCTTGGTCCGCGATCGTGAGTTCGGCCCGTCAGCTATCGACTAGCGTTTCAAGTTGGTGATTTGAGGACCAATTAAGAATACAGAAAATCTGCCATTGTATCTAGTTGAGTTAAGGGAGAACAGGCTATACTAAGAGACGCCGCGGCGTCTCGATGCCAACGTGTATAGGTAATGATCGATGAGTGGCGATTTGAAGTGATCGCTAACCACTTTCTCTCTTCTTCTTTTTATCTTTCTATACCAGCCCTCGCGAAAAGCCTGCACATATATGTTCATAAGAACCAACCTCAGCTTCGCGTGAAAACACACACGCGAGAATACATTCAGCCCAAGCCGCTAAAAGCTCTCGGGGCTTCTTCGGCTCCTATCACTACTTTGTACATACATGTATCGAGACCGGGACGGCAAAGTTGCAAAGTAGTACGGAGATGTGAGACGACCGGTAAAAGGTATATCATTGCTTTACACCTGACCTTTTGGGAATGGAAACGCTGGAGATAAAATATATCTTGTTCCCGAGAAGAATGTCAATTTACAACATCCTCAGGAGAATTAAATTCAAATGCTCTAGGAGATCAGATGTGAACAAAACTAAAAGTACGTCGAATACCGGGAAAAAAGCTAGGTATCAAAAATCCAACTGTTCCTATCGATTAATTGTCGATATAATCGTTATTTTATTCGTTTTTGGTGACAATAGCACATGGGTTTCTTGCGATTTAGTAAAAATATTATACATTGTATGTATGCTTGATTGAAATCCGACCAATTGGTTTTACCGCTTTGTTATATCAACAAAACGAATTTTCACCCTTCATCACGTCCTTTCCTGGTTAGATTAGACCCTCCGTAATCTTCAAATGTGAAGCTACTGCCAATTTGGAGCGTCCTCTGTGGGTCTGCATATACCGTCGACTATACGTAGGAATCCGGCCTCGACCCTTACCATTTCCCTCGATTTGGCTTACTCTCGAGACGTTACAAATTTCGACTTGGGTGATTAGCCATTCTGATTGGATAATGTAGGCTAATGTATGGCATTTTACGATTTTGCGGCATCCTCGACCCCTCGCCGTTAAAGGACGTCAAAGGACACTCGTGTACTTGTGCCATTTTCAAAAATTCAAATTTTCATTAATTCGTCGTTCATGAAGCTAGCAATATTTTACTTTTTTCGATGTATTTATCTTAACTATCCCCTATCCGACCTTCTTTGCTTCAAATTAAGATTTCTCCAAAACTATTCAACATTTTTGAACGTTTTTTTTTAGTTTTGTTCATAAATACTTTATTGATAATTCTATATGTGCTTTTAGAAGATATTCAAATTAGAAAAGTTTTGGGACCAATTCAAAGCTGTAAACCATTGGTTCGAAGAATTCTTTGTGTGAAGTTGGTTGGTTTCGGAAAATGCAAAAAATGGATCTCATAGTAATATTTCGGCAAGTTTTCCATCCCTGAGTAAGGGACATAATTGCCCTGACTCGAAAAGAGAAGTCGAACATGTTTACGCATCCTCATACTCCAACGAGTCTAACAGGTCGTGACACAAATAAAAAATTCGGTGCGAAACTTACCTTACTACAAGTATGGACAATGAGTCTGGGCAAAACGCCATCTAACAATAAGACAGATCCGAAAGATACTGCCCCATCTACGAGTAATTCTGGATTACGCTCCGCAAGCACCTTGATAAACTGACCAAGCGATAGAAGCGATTCCAATTTTTAATGGCTATAACATCCTATTATCACACTTTCTCAAAGAGTTTAAAGAAGCCCAACAGATGTTTCCAGCTGAAGCGCAACAGGGCCTGATACTTATCTTATGAAATAAGTTAAGAGGCGAGGCGCGACAAGCCATACACGGTGTAAAAACTCTCAACAGTAGCAAAAGTTACCAAATTTCTGAAATCTACTCACTCGCAAAATCGATTTAGCAGCGCCAAGAAGAACTTGGCCGATTATTTCACCTTCGAGTACTTTCTGATTTAATACATGTATATTCTGTGTGCGATTAGCAAAGTTCGTCGCTTGTCCTGCGACGCGCACGATGACGATTGCGTGAGTCGTTGTAAGCCTTCGAAAGAATCCATCAAAGTTCCGCTTAAACACGCGGCAAGGGATGAAACGACCAATTGACAATTGTTGGTGGCTCGATCAAATCTTTGATAAAAGCGAATCAAATGAGATTTGACATTTTTGAAATGCAAAGAATCTTTCCTTTTCTCTTTTTGTCATTTGTTTATAATATACAATAATAAGAATTGTACTCGGGACGAGAGCTTCCTCATAGCACGCAATTAATGTTAATTATCTTCCCGGTCGAGCTCGAGCAAGAAAACAAAGGGAAGAAAGCCCCTCGTCTTTCCCATGCTCCAGGCAAGATGTTATTTTGACCCAACTACTGAGAAAAGGCGTAATCGCCTCGGGGTTGTATATTTTTCTAAGGGTTTTGCAAGACCTTTCTCGTGTGATAAACCGTATATGGCATACTCGTGTAGTATCGCGATGCGGAGTGTAACGAGAAACGGAGATACCAGAACGCTTCCAACCCTTTCTGAAATAAAACCACCCTCTCGGCACCTGCGACAGCTGTACGAGCACACGCGTAACTTTCATTTCGCTTTCGGGTAAAACGACTAAATAATTCACGAAACCCAACATACGTTGGGTTACATTATCACTAAATATTAAATATATAATGCTATTATATTTTATCAAAGCCATTTTTTGCCTAGTTAATGTTTTTCTACCCGCTGACCTCGTCTCCCTAGGGAAATTTTATTGATTATCCCATAAGGATATCAAATCATACATTCATCGCCCTAAATAAAAAAACAATTCATGAAACTCGCACGAGTTTTATACCATCGAATTATATATCGTTTTTATACCAGATGAATCGATTTTTATACCACAAATTTTGGTTTATCAGCTGATCTTGTTCGGATTGGAAAATTCGAGTGATTACTCCACAGGATGCACTGACGCGTTGAACGACATGTATTATCCCTATGTTGATGAGGTGTATCGTGACTATGATGTATAAAGCATATTGCGGCATTGCGTCATCAAACAGTCAGAAGGGCGCGGCGTGAATTGTTCCGCGAAATGTTTAAAGCCCTTCCGTCTCTGAGGAATCGATCGCAAGACGTTGTATTTAACCAACGGTAAAGAGAACCTTTTACCCGAAATTATCACAATGCCTCACTGTACACCATCTTCTCTGGAACCGCGCGAAAACTCCAATTTGGTGACTGGCGCATTCAATCCCATAGTCCTCTTTCAGACTGTATTATTCAGCCCTTTTGCCTCTAGAGTGTTATATCTGCCGTTCAAGTAGTACATTTTATACACCATGAGTGCCGATGGAAATATGTTTTTTTTTTGCAATAAAGACGGAAAGAATTTTGTATACGTGTATTATAGGGGCTAAAGGACGTTCGAGAAAATATGTAAAGACCCATTGGCAAAAACGATATGATTCTAGACGTACAATCCCCAAAGAATCTTCGAGTTTGTATAAGCGTTCACAAAAGAGGACCTCGGGTTTTGTATAACTTTTTTCCTAGCGACTGAATGGTCACGCTCTTACAAACACAATGCGCTTATCCGTGACCATTTAAAAAGTTCCAATCCATGAGTCTACGTAAGCGGAAAATTGTGGAATATATCGTGCGAGGCTTGAATATTTTAATAATATCGAAAGGTTTTATGTAGAGGGTGTACGAAATTGCGAATTCCCAAAACTCTGGGGGTTAGCAGTCGTTGAATATCGCCTCGCACGCCACCAATTAAATTCTCCGAGTTTTGCCCCATCACACGTTGCTGCAATACGCGTTGTCCAATGACGCCGGCGATTTTCAAACACTGAACAATTCCAATTCCGTGTGAAGCTTTTGGGTTTGTGTTTATTTAGCGGAGGACACATGTGCCATGAGATTTTCTTACCATTGTCGAGACTTGTATATTATCGGATCCGGTAAATGCGTTCCATTCCCCTAATGCTTGCCAACTCGTCATACACGTGTACAGAGTAGGTTATGTACTACTTGCAAGGGAATTTGAACGCAAGGCTTTAATCAAGGGCTTTCACATAAATGAAATGTTTTAGGAAAAGCTCTTCCTCCGCCTTTGGGATCTCGTTATGATTGAGGTCTAAAATTCATAGACATATATGTAGAGAGATTAGGCATATCAATACTATGTTAAATATATAATTATTATATTTAATTATATTTATATCTTCATCTCGGTAATCTTAATTAGGACCCTAAGATAGTTTGTTAATGTATAACCATTTTCACACTCCATTAAAATAATTTCTTTATAAATACAATTAAACAAGAAATTATAAAGCGAGAAAAATAATTGTTTAAATATACACATCTCGGGTATAAAAAGTAGTGGAAAATTTTTCATTGTTATCAGGATGATAATATTTACCTTCGCTTATTCGTTGATACTTTGTAACATTCAGGACGAGGGATGGAAGTTGAACCGTACAAATTACTACCAGGAGGGATGGCTGGCGACTGGAAATGCCCGGGGTCTCGTAGGCGTAACCTTCACAACTTCGCACTGTCGGACCCGCGCGGCTGAACTTCCACTCCGAGTAAATTACAACCTCAGAGGACATCAGAGCGAGGTGAGCTTCATCTATTGCCTTCACTCCGTTTTCCGTCTCACCCGTTCTTTTTCTCTTTTTTCTCTTCCTTTATCATCAAGCTTCTGTGACACATTTCAGCCTACTGCATTCTCAAAATGTCGATTTTTCGTGAAAGCACGTCACGATTCCATCAAGTTGTGTTACAAGTTTGAGGGGATATCATTTAACGATCATTTGATCTGGCGTCGCAACTTCAAGAGTTTTGACACGTTGACCTTCCTTAATACTCTCATAAGCAACTAAGGCATTAATTTTAATCAATGGTCAAGTCAGTGTTGCTCTTTACCTGATATTAATCATGATGCTACCATCTCATTGTGCCACGACATTATACGTTCCCTTGAGGCTCATGTCCCAGTGCAGGGTCAGAAAGCAGAGAGCTGTTTGTCTCACTGAAGCTTAAAAATTGCGAATAAGATATCGCAATGCTCATTACAAATGAACCAAGCGTTTAGACATTTTTTTGGGACTCGCTGTGTATCATCAATTCAGGGATGAACTAATCATAGGTGTGCACCAAGCGGAAAGTCCATTCTATTTGAATGGACTCATTGTCAGTGGTATCCACGATGCCAGTAAAATATAATAATTTTAGTTCTTTTCCCTGAAAATTCTTATTATGGTTGATAAATAATATATAAATAATATATAAATGGTCGAGGCAGTTCGAGCAACTCAACGATTTAACGTATTCGTGTCAAATGGCTTTTATGCGATAGAATAGAGAAATTCAAAGAACGCAATATAAAGAAGGCTGAAAAAATGAAAGGTTGATGTATATACATCGAAAGGTTGGCTTGGAAACGATTAGATAATAGAGAGTATGATATACCCAGAGCTTTTTGATGTTTATCGGAAATCGCTTCGACCGTTCCATCATCACGTTCCAATGCATTAGCATAATCTTCATATATCGAGGTAAAGAAGTCCCTGCGTCGAGCGCGTTATTCCTTCGACCAAATATTAAGGTTGATCACATCACCATTCATTCGCATATACACCAAGCTTGATTACATTTTAACGCTGTCAAGTGTAACGTTTTATCACGTCTCAAATTCGGAGAAGACAAATATTCGAGACAATGTTCTGCAACGACCTCGACGGTCTTCCACGAGGCAGGCTGTAAAGAATCTCTGGTGAAAAAATGTGATAAAAGTAGTCTCTGAAGGTAAGAAGAACGTCGAATTGAACGTTGAGAGAAATTTAATCAGACGTTGGCACCACGAGCACCAGATGCGAGGGGTTCGAGAGGTTGAAAATAGTAGAGAACCCCCGCCTGTTTCCACCCCTCTTTCTCCCTTGCTCCCTTCCTCGCTCCTTCTCATCTCATCTCTTTCGCATATCTCCATGGCTCTCGTGGCTTCTTAGCTTCTAGTAAGCGTCGTACACCCCAACACAGAGAACTCCTATCGAAGTTTCGCAGGCAAAAGCTTAATTCCACGCTACTTGAACGAGCTTTATAAGCCTGTGGTATCGAGTTTCTAAAGGGGATGCTACGAACTCGACATATCTCGAGTCTAGTAATACATGGCAACGTGTCCATCAACAATTTTATAGGCTTCAATAATTTTGAAGTCTCACGTTGTAAACACAACTGGGTCCGGATAATTATCGACCCAAGGGTACTTTGAACCCTCTTCAATTTACGAATAGCCGTATATACTATAATTCATCGATAGTGACAAGGATTAGATAGCATGACGAAACGATTCATTGATCCTTAAGAATTTTCAACCCCATTAAATTTACGAATAGCTCTGTGTTGATCATCAGTGATAGGAAAAGTTAGATAGGTGATGGCTTTAGTTCATTACGTTTAGATAAATGTTACTATCGTGCTGTATTCCGAAGACTTGACCGAACGATTTGTGAACTCTTGAAGGTTTTTCACCCTGTGTTGTGTTGATGAGATCTTTCTTATACAGAAACGACTTTTAAATTACAGATTAATAGAAACAGATGGCTTTATTACCTTCCGTAGTTACACCGATCGGTATGTTTCGTACTGCAATTAAAATGTTTAGGTACCACGAACCTTTGCCAACACTGGACAACGTTTAATAGAATTATTTGCGTCGTTCTCTCACCCGACTTCATCAAGTGCAAAAAAACTTTAGATCTTATGCAGAATAATTAAAAAAACCCTCGAATCTGAACGATCGTGAACTCCGAGAAAGTTTCGACTCGAAGTATTGTTAAACTCATTTGCTCCGCTAGTTCCGAGAAGTTGTGGAAAGATCGAATTCTGTCAATTTTTTTATCTTGAAATTGGTATTGGTGTTTCACCCCGAATCCTACGACCCAACCTTTTTGCGACATTTAAGAATTATCTGCAAGTTTTCTGACTTACTGCGTAAACTTAATTCGATGGGGTAACCATAACCAAGGGATTCGAACCAGTTTTGTCACGCTGACGGGAGCATATGGCAAAAGCTTCGATTCTCCCAGAAGCAAAATCACTGGTGGCTCGTAAAACAGTCTCCCTAGGATTCTCTCTTTCCCGCTCTATTTCTTCCTCTTCCTGTCTCGTTTCACTATGCACTCGAGTCACTATGAAACTATACACATACACTATATTTGTCCATGTCCTCGAACCGCACCTACGAGTATATAGTATACGTACGAACGAGTGGATAAAAATATTTAATGTATGCGAAGAAGCAACGGCGCGCCGCCATCTTCAAGTAGATTCGCGTCAAAGATAACCCATCGCCCGACCTACTTCTCACTTTACCTAAAATATATTCCGGACCGTCGCCATTTTGAATATTCTTAATACCTACCCCTTTGCCTATACCCATTTCGCGACAAATTTTCATGCAAATATTCCTGATAAAAAAACGTTAATTTCACGATCAAATTTCATCACGTTATTATAACGACCTTGTCAAAAATTAATAACAACGGATGAAAACCTCACGGGGTTAAAAGGATGGCCAGAATCGCGTCGTTTCCCTTACGTTCGAAGAGACTGCGATCGGAAGATCGCAGTCCCCGTTCACCCCTGTCGCGACGCACCCTTACGCGCCGAGTCATAGCCACCCACCCTAATACGAAGACGCACTCTCTGGTTTTTCCCTATATTTCTTTTTTCCTTTCACCCCTACGCCGGTAGACCGTTGGACGAGGGGTCGGGATCGGTTCGCACACGTGCTCGACCCGAATGTGAAACGAGCCGGATACGTATACGTATACTATGTACTATATATCACAGAAGTCTACCGAGTCTCTTAAGGGCTCACATACCACTGCTCGCGCTGAAATCCGAGTAAATTTGAAAAATTATTATAAAGGTTATATGGAGAAGAAAATTAAATTGTTTATGTCACAGTTTTTATTAACTTTCCACCTATAAGAATTTTATTTTTATGTTTTTTAAATATTAATATTATGTTTTACGGGTATAAATGGAATACTGATAAAAACCATGGCGCCTCCTTGTCGACATCATAACTTTACCAAAAATTATCTAATCTACAAAACTAAAAAAGGATCTAGTAAAATAATGTAATAGTAATAGTCTGACACTCACAATCAGTAATATCCAACAAAATAGAAGCAAAATGAATAATGCCGTAAGCAAAAGTTTCATCACACGAAACATCCACTGATTATCCACGTAAATTTTTCGCAGGTGCACTTGTAAAATCAGTTTTTAATTCCATAGCTTCAGCTTTGGGAGAACCTCTCTTTTTCTTCGGACAAATACCACATTGATCTCTTACAATTCGTACTTTGGGATCGACGGAACGACGTTTCAACATTTTTTTAATTTACAAGAATCCACACGAACTGTACTTTTCGAAGGACGACAGTTAACAAATATTAGAATCTTTAACTTCAGAAGTTCTTATAAACGACCTTGTTTTCTAAGAAACCTAGGTTTTGCAAACAACAGAAATACGAAACGCAGATGCTGAGAGGGGCGCGGCAGTTAGTCAGGTAGCCACCCCAACCCGATATCCGGTCGTATTTATTGCTATAACTTTATAACGGAGAAGAATTTTCTTAAAAGGGTTTTTTGTGAAAAATTCTTAAAAGTATAAAGAATAAAAATCTATAAAAAAATTTTTTTTATCAAGATTTCAGTCGTCAGTGAGCTCTTAATACGCATATTTACGTACACCGAGACTGCGGAGACCTATCATCTTTCGAGGCGGATGAGATTCTTGCTGCGCTAGTTGGCATCGATTTCTCTACTTTCGTGCCTGTCGCTTCTCACATGGCAATATATTTCCACGTACATTTATAGACGAAAGTCCTTCAAATTTTCTTGAAATCTGTTCGCCGAACGACGTATTTTAAATTAAACGAGGACCTCGAAAAATAATCATATCATTGAATATTTGTAAATGGTAATATATTTATAATTATTAATATTATTAATGATAAATATATTACCATTTACAAATATTCAATAATAATTACACAATGAATTGTCTAACAATATTCTAACATGAAAACTTATGATTAAATTATATAAAAATCTGATTGAACAATAATTAATTCGATAATCCTTTTACGAAAAAGGAAAAATGGAGTCCAATTTTGTAATTATTAATATGATTTCAGGTTGATATTATTTAATATTGCCACCGTCAATTTCACCGTAAAAAATGGCGGTCAATTCTTATCAGACTTGCCCCATATTTAATCCGACGAGTTCCTTCGGTCGTATTTTTTTTCTCCTTTTGGGTTCACGAGGGAGGGGTTGATGTCCTCGTGTGTATGCTCGGTTGCACCGTACAAGGCAAGCTGACGATATGGTGGACTTTACAGGGCAGAGACGAGGGAGCATAGGCGAGGAAGCAGAGGCGAACTGCTCTCCCTTCCTCTCTCTCTCTCTCCCTCTCTCTCACACCGTCTCTGTAAATCAGGGTGATCGCGCGCGTCGGGCACACCTAGAGCGTTGAAGCGAGCTTCAACCCCTGTTTTTGTACGCCTCTCTCACACTAGAACTCCCGCTGCGGCAAGCCTACCCTCCGTTCGAAACTTTTCGTACCCGCGCACATCATGTAGATCGATATATATGTATATGCATGCATATATATCGCTATCGTACAGCATACTCTCGTATGTTTCATGACAAAATGGCCTTCTCGCGTGCCGATGCACCGCAGACGCGTGCTCAACCACAGGGGCACGCCAACAATTCGAGGACCGAGAGACATAGAGAGGAGGCGAGGGCAACACCAACGGCGCTGAACTACCCTTTCGTCCACCCCCAACTTTACGACGAAATTCTGATATGCAACGTGAAGCTTTTCGTTTCTTGATAATCAGCGACATATCGTTATGAATAATGGATAGAATTAATTAAAAACTTATAATTGCCATGAAATTCCACGTTTTTGAAAATTTATTTTGTCAATTAAAAAAGTATAATAAAAAAAGTTGAAGATTATTAGCCATTAGCAAATTGCTTCGAAAAATGTGTTCGAGAAACTCGTCGGTAACTAACATGTTTTTACTAAATGTATTTACTCGTTTTTCCAAATGCATTTGATATTTTGCAAATTCTCCGTTTATTTACAACAATTGCTATTAAAAATCGACAATCGTCGCTGAAAAGATGAAGTAGTACGTTTGGCAAATAAAATATATTATTAAAAGAGCGATTCGTCGAACAACTGTTGTTTAACGAATATTTGTTAAAACCCGTCAGTCTTATTATTACTCGAATTTAATAACATCAAGTATCTTTAACACGTTGAAATAATTACGAATTTTTCTCGTACCGCAAAGTACTCACATTCTGGTCAAATCGACAAAAAAATACTGAGGTCGTTAGTAACTTTCGTTCATCCCTGTACGTGTCAAGTAATTTTACACCTTGAAAATGGGCCAAACTTTAACTATCCGTACAAAAAAAAGAATAACTTTTTCAAACATTCGATGAGATCTTTGTAGCATCGCATTCGGCCGAAAGTTTTTCGATCTGGCAATTGCAACCGGAGCGTCCGTAATAGTGGAAGCGTCCGCACACGCCAAGACGGTACAAACGTATAATGCCGCGTATTATATATCGCGACACGGTATATAGGGGATAATGCGGGAAAGCCAGGTGCATAACCCGTGGAGGTGGCTCTTTCGTTTATTTCTGTTCTAGGCCGTACCAACCTCGAAGCAACCGTGCGAATCGATATCGCGATTATCCGCGAGAGACTAGGGAGTGAATAACTATAGAAGACGTTGGGGTGTCTTTTTTCGTCCGTCTCCCCTTCTTTCGAACCTTGCATTATAGTCGTCCACGTAGCTCTTTTTCAAATTTCATTATCGCTGTTATTTCTACTAACGCGTTGAAAAAATTCTTCCTGTATTCGATTTCATAAGAAAAAACAATGGTATGGTGTATCGTTGGCGTGGAAAAAAAGAATCATATTTTGTATTATCGGGGCAATAATCGTGTGTGAAATTTCCGACCAATTTGGAGCAATAAACTAGTCGCGGGACAATTATCGATACGCATCAATTTGCGGTTGCAACGGCTGGTGAAAATTTCGTTACAGCAGCTTCTGACAATTTACGGTGTTGATAGTTTTGCTTGCTTCCTTAATTGACGAAAAGATTTAAACGTTTATTTACTTTTTAATTTTTTGGCAAGTCGGCAGTTTTGGCAACTTTGATATAATTAATTTGAAATTGCAAAGAGGCAAATCGCATGGTTCATAGTGATTACAAATTATTTACTATAAAATAAATTTCTTTCGCTTAGACTAAATTCAATTACATTAAATACGAGTAATACAACTAAAATGTGTTCCATTCAAATTAATTTGAATTGATGAATTGCAATTAAACGGGATATACTTGAATTAAACGAATTAAATCATCACGATGGAACGGTAAATCGACATTTGAATAATTAATTCGAAACGACATAAGTTCGTGCTTCCATGCAATCCTCTTTGTATTTGGTACTTAACGTACTCGTGAACTCATGATCATAAAATGATCGTAAATTCCTCGAGAGAAGGGACCAAGGATCCCGGGAGAAATGGAACGATAATAGCGCGCAGAGATTACGTCGAGTTCTCAGACGTTTAGTACGAGTCGCTGAATGGTCCAAGGAAAGGATCGCACAAGCTTCTCGGTAGAGGCCTTAATACCTAACGGAGTTTCGAAACGCGTACGTAGGCTTATGGCGTAAAGCCTTATGACACTATCTATACTATACTCCATAACGTAGATTTATATATATATTTATGTGTGTAGCTCAGTTTCGAGTTTACCTTATTCGTACGCTCCGGGAACCGAAAAGCTCCCTCGGCAGCCACCGGACTCGCGGTGTGTCTCGATGCACGGAAATGCCGCAACCGAGTCCACACACCTCTACTACCAATATCTGTAATATGGCGCGGGAAACGCTTGCCTGCCATGCAATGTTCTATATATATATATATATATATATATATATATATATATGAGAGAGAGAGAGAGAGCGTTAAGTCGATAATAAAGTGGTCACGTAGACTCCCCTCGTATTACATACTAGATCCATATGCCATCAAAATTATACGTTATACGAAAAGGGCTCCTGGACGCACATCCCTTAGATATTATTTTCTTAAAAATATTATTTAGAAATAATTTTTTTTAGAAAGAGATTTTTTCAAAAAAAATCTTTCCTTTTATAATGTTTTTTTTACTTTTTCATTATTTTCTTCCTATTTCTATATTTAATCGATAGAAATTAATTAGCTTTTTCGCCATCTTTTCAATTTTGCGAAACTAAAGAACCGTTCACTTCCATCAAAGCGTTGATTGAAGCCTAACACGAATTCTAAAAATATCAGGAAAACATCAATTCCGTTCACATAAACCATTCGATCAAAATGAACGAGCCCGTAGTTAATGTATAATTATCACTAACTGGCATACCCATGTAGTAATTAATAATTTTATTCTGAGTTATCGTTAATATTAAAATAAAAAAAATAGTCATACCACGTTTCCATCCATGTTGGCACATTTTCTCGATTCCCTTCGGTGCTATATACATTACTCGTCTGCCAGCCAGACCGGTGATACATACAGCTTCCGTACTAGCAAATGCAAGCGACCATCGTGAATATACATACTTTCGAGCCTTTCAACGCTCGGCTTTTAGTAACAGCGTTTTACAGTGACTTTCAATCAGAGCCATTTCGACGAAATAATATTTTCCTTCTAATGAATTAATGAATTTAAGGTAGTCCTATCGTGGGTGGAAGAATTAAAATTTTATTCCTGTTTTTTTCTCGAATTCCAAGTGGACTGAGTGTTTAAATCCATTTGGAAAAGTTGTTGCAAATCGACTAAAGAACAACATACTCAAAATTCAAATTGATCCTACGTAAAGTTTATTTGTTATATAATAAACGAAATCATGACATTTTTTCCATAAGATTGTTATAAAAACTACTTGAAGTTTCTTTGATGTCATATAAAAATGTGTGTAAAATTTCAACAGACTTCATCGACCAAAAAATCGAGATACACGTTGTATAATATTGCGATATTTAACACGGGCTCTTATGGGAGGTTACGAAAAATGAAATTTTTCAGACAAGTACATATGACATCAAAGAACGCTTCTGCAAATTTTCAGTTTAAATAAGAAACAAAAGTCATATACCATGGGTTCGTGCAAAGAACGAAAGAAATGTCCACCAGCAATGGACAATTCGGCAATTGATTGATAAAAAGGTACGATAATTTCAATGGGAAATGTAAAAAAATATACAGCTTTGCCGAATCACCGTTATCACCGCATAACATGCGTAGCAAAATTACTCGACTTACTTAACAATTAATTGGTATATATTATAAATCGAACGAATGCACGTGGTACTTGAAACGATAAAGTAACGACGATATAACTGACTGTTACCATTCCGCTACGACATCGGTTGTTTCCATCGAGGTCGCGATGCGAGTCTCATCGTATACGTACACTCGAATCGTTGGGACTCCCTCGATTTCCCTTCTTGGTTGCCACTTTTTTCCTATCTACATCGCGAATATAAATCGCATGTCGCTATGGTCACTCATAAATTCAGTAGTAGCCCACGATTAAGGAAGCCTTAAAAAGCCGTCTCGAGAGTACTTACTGGTGCAGCCCTCTTCGTCGAATGAATCATATTTTTTTAATGCTGGGTTCGAGACTTGTGAGTAGCGGTTTGTAAACAACCGAATAAAGTTGCAAAAAATAAGAGATCTGCCCAGAATACGATAAAGGCTCGTTGACTAAATACGATTGTTTTTCGTCGCGAATAAATTATACATTTTTTGCAATCTATATTTGACCTAACGAACTTCCGGCACGAAAAATAAAAAAATGTGTACGCTCGAGTTCTGGATCAACCCTTTGACACCAAACCATACCAAAATCCTTGAAAATGACATACTAAAGATGTATGAACTTTCGCAAAAATTTTATATTTTTATCAAATTTATGTCTGTGCAATTTCCCATTGAATTTTTGTAATTATTGCTATAAAAATGGTAGAAATGTAATTATCGGGGTTTCTCTCCCCGGAAATGCTCAACGGTCTCCATCTAATTGCTTTGATGTTTAAAGCCACCTTGGAACTTATTATTATTAATAATTTTATATATATTATTGTTATTATTATTAGTATTATTATTATTATGAGTGCAAAAAATTACATATTAAATAATATTCATAGAAAAATTCTGGTCGTTAGTTACAGCGACTCTGGAACAAAAATGGCGAAATATTAATATTTCCGTTCACTTTCAAGAAAGTAATTAGTCTATTAACATCGCCTTTTGAATATATAAACTTGACTTTATCTTAGAAAAAGTCGTTATTCATACCTACCTATATTAACTACTTACATCCCTCTCGTGACGGTAACTAGTTCAACCTTCTTCCATACTTATCCATCGCATACGTATAAACGTAAATTTACTACGTCCCCATGGTCCTGTCAAGGAAATTTAGCGCACTCCAGGCCAAGTTCGAGATTAATCGTAAATCGTGCGTATAAAGCAGATACGCGCGCGCTTTTATCGTCTCCTTTCCCTTCTTTTTATCTCCTGATTGCCTCGTCTATAACTTTTTGCCTATTCCCGCGGCACTCTCTTTTTCTCTCTCTCTCTATTCCTCTATAACATACGTTATTCACCGTGGCTACAAAATTTTTTGAATTATGAAGAGTGAAAGATGCTAAAGGAAAATAATATAAAAAAATTAGTGCGTCTACGCAGTCGTTCTTTTTTGGCATTATAATAAATTTTGGCATATCAGTCCATCTTTTAAGTGGATACACGATATTTCATAATGTCCTTTCCGTGCTTGCAGGTGATATTCGTAAAATGGAACGAACCGTATCAGAAGTTGGCCTCGTGCGACAGTTCGGGCGTTATATTCGTATGGATAAAGTTCGATGGTCGTTGGAGCATAGAATTGATCAACGACAGGAGTACACCGGTTACGCACTTTTCGTGGTCGCACGACGGAAGAATGGCCCTCATATGTTATCGGGTAATTGTACAACAAATTCATTTTTCTTAGCAAGGTTAAAATAGATAAAACATAATTTACAGAGCGCACGGTAATAAAATATATATTTATAGAGCCGTTTTATAGTGATAGAGTGTCAGCAATTTATTGATAACGATGTGATTGGACGACGAATAATAATCGATTCTTGCAATATACGAAAAAAGTGATTAATCATTTGTTAAACCGTTTTTCTTATTGTAATTCAACAAATTTTAATTATTTGCGCGGCTCTTTCAGAGCAAACGAAAAATCGTTTCTTCTCTTTTAGAAAAATGATGAAATAAAGATTGATGGTCGGGTGACGACTAGGTATCGTTCAATTCATGTGAGTCAAGTAAATATTCTGTACTTATGAAATGATAAATGTTTTTTTCTCACAATAATAATTAAAATGTTCATTGTAAAAAAAATCTTCGCACAAATCACAAAATACTTGTCATGACTAAAAAATCCCACTAACCTACTTAATTCCACTAAAATTTTCTCACCGCCTGACCGCATCAATCTATTTGTCTGTATGTACCTTCATCGTAATGCATTGTAACCCGCGTATGAAATTATGCGGTTGTCACTTGTCCTTGGTAAAATGTCAAGAAAACCTGCAACCCCGCGATATACGTGATGTACGGGATATACAGGGTTCGTCGGTGCAAGGAGGATCGATAATAACGCTACCAGGTTAAACCACTACTCCACTTCATTCTACTACTGGCTAAAACTCAAGTGAACGAGAGAACACGAGAGAGGAGTTGTTGATTTCAGTTTATGCACTGACGATCGCACATCGGAATCAATCTTGTTTTGTCCCTTAACTGCACATTTAATCCCTCCCACGAGGAGAGAGTTTCCTTGTCAAAAATCAATTTCCCTCTCCAGCCACCCGTTTGGGCTCACTCCCTCTTTTTACAGTCGTATAAAATAATAGGACGGGCCCTCAGAATTCGAACTAAAATTCCACAATCGACTGGCGAGGCTCGAATCGACCCTCTTAACCTCGTATCGACCTGGCAATAAAAAAATTCATACACAGGGGTTCCCGCTTTAAAACGTTCACTCTAGTACCTTTGAACAATAACACTTTTAGAGAAAAATGTCTCCTATAAAAAAGTGAAGATCTGAAGGGCGTGTCAAAATGAATTTACTTTTTTTACCTTAGTGGAGGTTTTCAATGTAATTTCAAGGACACGTTTATTATTTAAATAAGAACTTTTTTTGCAGATTCGTATTTTACATGAAAAAATACGAAACTTTCGTTGAGAACTTCTTTTTACAAAATGTCGATTTTTTGAGATAATTAGGAAAATTCGCAGATATTTATGAAAATCCCAAAAGTTTTCTAATTATCTAAAAAAAAATTGAGATTTTCTGAAAAAATATTTCGCATGAAAGGTATTTATTTTGTTTTATGTGGAATTTGAATCTGCAAACAAAGATATTGGTTCCCATTAAACAAAAAAAGTAAATAGACTTCAAATAACCTTAAAAATCTCCACCTAAGATCAAACAAGTAATGCCATGTTAGTGCCCTCTCTAAAGCCCCTTTTAAACCCTCAACGATTATATGAGACATTTTTTCTAAAAATGAGATTATTCATAAATATTCGAGTGGAGGTTTTAAAATGGGGCGGCTTGTATATACGTTGCCTGTCTGACAATGAGATTACGAAAGGTTCAAGGGGATGATAGTAGACTAGAAGCGTAAAGAGCCGAACGTTATAACGTCGAGCAAAACTACCAACTAATTCCAGCTTATTCACATTTTACACATTAGTTGTTTTCTTTTTGTTGTCTGCTATAGGACGGATTTGTGCTAGTCGGTAGCGTGGCGGGTCAGAGATATTGGTCCTCGATGCTCAACGATCAGGCAACGATAACCTGCGGTATCTGGACCCCGGACGATCAACAGGTACGTTTTCACATCGATCCTCCGGAATCGCGATTATTTTTATTACAAAGTTTCTGTATTCCGATAAATACCATTTCCGATCGACCTACTTTCCTTTCTTTTTTTTACATGCCTGTTGTTCTACTGACCCAATAGCTGTTATAATAAATAACAATAGGTATACAAAATTTGTATGTTTTATTTATCCACAATCGAACAGGTTTACTTCGGTACAACCGCCGGTCAATTAATCGTGATGGACGTTCACGGTGCAATGGTCTCGGAGGTTCAGCTGGCCGCTGGTGTAACGTCGATGGCGTGGAGTGCCGAGAAATTTAAAATGGAAGAGGGCGACGACGACGTATCGGGAAATGCTGCTCAACAAGGTCATTCACAATCTATTAATCATATGTTACGTGCCTGCTAACGTTCAACCTTTCCGCGTTTATTACAATCGCCGTAAGGTGAAAGAAATATTAATCAAATAAAAAAAGAGCGGCGTATCGATTATTAAAGAGAATCGGTAGAACGTATTTGTAACGAGGAAAGCCGTTCTCACGAGTGCCACAAGATTCTGAATTATTGATAACGTTAAGATGTACACCGTGAAATACTAGCTAATAGAACGAATCGATTGAGTGACGATCGGAGGAAATGTGCACTTAGCAAACTTCCCTAAACGATCTCTATATGTGTGGAGTCGAACGAGGGTTGTATTAATGTTGAAGTACCTTTATCGTCATATACAAGACAATAGTAAAATGATAACAGACATTTTTCAATGTGGATAACTTTTCAATGATATTCTCCTCTGTGCGCGATTAGAAAAAATGTTAAACGCGTTTCCTTAATCTCCCATCGTCACCTTCGGTCGCGTTCCTTGTGTACGCACCCACAAATGTGCCGGTAGGGCGCCAGTCAACTTTTGTTTCCGCGGTATTGACACACCGGGTCATCCCGGAGATGGGGGGAACAACCCGATCCCTCTATATCCACCAAGCGGGTTCCAGGGTGAGGTAAAGCGAAACACTTGCCTTCGTTTTCCTCGCCCTTTGTCACCTTTAGTATCCCCGGAAGTGACAATCCGGTGAAATTTGGTGCGTCCGCGAGGTTGACGTAAACGGAAGAGTTCGGCCGCTCAGGTTGCAGGTTAGGGTAGAGAGGGTCGAGGTCGGTCATCCGGGTATGGCAAACATTTTCATTATTCGCCGAGGGGAGGATGTCGATTGGGTGTGCGTGAACACAAATTTTCTCAACGCTATCTCGTTCGTGGTCCCTTTTTTTATTTCGCGAGAACACACTTGAAAAAATATGATCACGGGAAAGCAGGTTCTGCACGGAATTCCCCACGATGCGTACGCGAACTCGTCCTCTCATTCTAGAGAAAGAGACCGCGCAACAAGAGGGTAGCACACCCGTAGACAGAGCACTACTTGCACATGGCCCATGAAGCGAGAGACAGATTCGTGAAACCTCTGGCCTCTAGCGCGGCGCGAGAACGACAGACTCTTGACCAATCAAATAGTCTCAAGATCATCCACGAAATTTATCACCGATAACTATTGCCTTGTTGCTCAGCGCAACTCTCATCCTCAAAGGTATCGCGATTATCGACGTTGCTCGAAAGCTGGCGAGTACCCCGAGAATCGTATCCCCTGGTCATCACGCAGAGCCATTACACCCTCACCTGTGAGCACAAAATCCTCCCCCCTTCTTCGTGCGTAATGCATCTTATGATGGGGAGACGGCATTGCAGCCGGACCTGCACCAATTCCTCGGGCGTACTTGGTGGCAGTTCTTACCAGACGGGTAACTTGTTACGGCGAGCACTAATCTCCGCGTATCGGCCCTGATCAAAACTGACCAAAAAATCAAGCGAGAGCGTGACATGTTCCCCTGGTTGACTGAGTATCGGCCTGACCTCGGTGACACTCTTTGGGACACTAATTCTTCCTTACATCCGGAAAATCACGTCTCAACACATAAAAGGGATTTTGTGTTATTGTCCTTATTTTTATTAATATTAATTTGTAAGATTATTATTGTTAGGTTGAGAAATATAAATAACAAAGGAAGATTATAAAATCATCAAGTTCGCAATAATATTAGCCCGATTGGTAATCGTTTGGCTCTTTCCTTTAATTCTCAGACGAACGTAGTTATATTTTGGCCGTTTGCCTGGCCGATGGTAACATCGTGATGTTACGTTCATTCGACGATCCATCGCCTATAACTATACGCACCGGACTGAAAGCACCCTTGCACGCCGAATGGAGCAATTCACGTAAACTTCTTGCCATTGCCGGTACGAAGGATTCCGAGGTGTCTCAAACGATTTCGCAGGAGTTCACCAATTTATTGAAATTCTACTCGGACGCTGGTAGTCTCGTCTACACCGCGACAATTCCTTACACTCAGGTAAAAGTGTATACAATTTCAAAAAGTACGCAGAAGAAACTTTCCCCAAAAACGTACATCTCATTTAATCCTGCGGAGGTTTCAAGGTTTATCAAAAAATGTATTATCTTCTCGAATTTGTTTCGTAGTGTCAAGTATCGGCACTGACATGGGGTCACAATGACGGAAGATTGTTCGTGGCGACAGGTGCACGTGTTCACGCAGCCTGGGTCTCACGGTAAATATATGAACACATGTATACAATCGCCGTATTCCGATATCCGGCGAGCGTAGTTTCACCATGCATTTTCATCATCCTGAATTAAAGAAGAGCAAGAAAAAAGAATGGTGTAAAGAGGGCCGAAAGAAAACTCGATAGCGGTTGAGCTAATCATTTTCCTGTATTTTCTTGTTTGCTCCTCGTGCACGCACACGAAGGAAGGTGGGCTCGCTGCAATTATTGTCGAGAATCGCTGTGGGTGCGGCCTTATCGCGAGAATCTAGCGTCCAACAACTGTTCTTGCCACCAGGACTGAGGGCACTGGTAGCTGCCCTATTTGCCAGTACCATAAGGTAAAGAGCGTGCGTTTGTGTGAAAAGAAGAAAACGACAATGGATTGATCCTCGCTAACCTAACTGTAGGATATCCGATGGAACGATTTCTTTTTATTGCCTGTCTCTTAAATTTATTCGTTTATTCGTCGCTGCTCGGACTTTACGAAAATGCGATTTTCAATTAAATATCGGCGACTCCGAAGACTCTGGAATACCATAAAGTCAGATCATTTTTTAGTTCACCATTTGCAATTGCAAACTCTTGATACTCCGTGTCGATTGGGGTATTTTCAATTTCGAAACTTCGACATTTGTATTAAAATCCGCAAGCTGGAATTGTTCGGTTGTAAATTTTAATTTCCATCCATTTCCAAATAATCTAATTTACTTTTCTTTGCAATGAATCGTATAACTGACCTTGTATCTCCAGCCAAAACGTGGTATCGATCGCCCAAGAGGCGCCGTTATGTGCGAGAAACAAATTTGGCCACCAGTTTCAATCGTCGAAACTAGTTTGGCGATACTCTCACGCTGAAATTCAATAAAATTTGGCATCTTTTGTTACGAAGGTCGTGCGTGCCCGAGCCAAGAGAACTGAGAAGATTCGTTTCACGGCCACCGCCAGACGGTAGAAGATTGCATTGTACAATGCTAAAACACGCCGGCGAGCCAGCCTCGTGTTACACCTTGTATCTCGAGTATCTCGGTGGTCTGGTGCCGCTTCTGAAGGGACGAAAAACTAGCAAAATAAGGGCAGAGTTCGTGATATTCGATCCTCAAAGTCAGGACACGCTTCACGTGCCTGAATACACGAAACAATTTCCCTCGTTCAGTGACGGCTCGGATACGGAAAAGGACAATGCAGAATCTTGCGGTTCGCCGCGAAATAGAAGAGCGAATCGACGGCGGAGAGAGGAGAATGCCAATGAAGAATGCGACGATCTGGCCTATGTTGATACTCTTCCTGAGGTATATAGAAAAATGACCTCAAACTTAAAGTTCTACTACTCATGCTTCTTCGTCTTATCACCATGCAGCATGCGAGGTTGGTCGAGGTAACGTCCAACATTTGGGGCACCAAGTTCAAGATTCATGGAGTTGCGGATTCTGTACCGGCTAATCTGGGTCAGGTCACCTACAGAGCTTCACTGCTGCATCTTCACCCAAGACAGATGACTCTGGTCATGACAGAGCTCCGCGATGATCTACCAGCAGGTGAGATCTGGGATTTGCTTATCCTCAATAAACTAACTGGATTTTCACCCTAACTAAAGATATCCCTACAGAACTTATCGATCAAATAACAGTCTATTCTAACTGTAATACGATTCAAGAAAACGAATACCTGTAAATTCTATTGAAAACGCTGAATCGCATTAATTTTGTTCACAGGTCCCGATCCTACCTTCAATCCTAATCTCTTCTCCGAAGACGAAGAGGAAACCTTTCAAGAGCCTCAGGGTTCAACGAGAAGCAACCCGGAAACTCAACAAGCACCCCCCATTGCGCCTATGACACCTCGTAATACGAGACTAAATCCATCGAACAGGCCAAAATCGCAGACATCGAATCAATTCTTAGCGACGGAAACTAATCTGCCACCGGCTCTAGCACGCGCTGAAAGCTACGAGGAAGAATTTCCTTACGTCGATCTCCAGGATATGGTGAATTTCTGTGAAAATCTGCGCACAACTTCGAACAACACCTATAGAACTCCACCTCGGCACAATACACCTGGATGCTGCGACGTACCGGCTCTTCAGTCACCGAAGAACGCAGTTGCACCTACTCAAACTTTGATAGCGACGTCCAATCCAAGCACCGATTATTCCAGCAACGTCCAACGTGTCAAAACGACTCTCGCGGATCAACAAACGAATATGACGATGCGAAAGGATCTGGAGAATCATAAGATCAGTCAGAGTTCAGATGAAAAAGTGAATTCGCCTACTTGTCCAACGTCTATACAAAATGGTCAGAACGGCCATAACGCAAGAGCTTGCTCACAAAGTTCGATAATAAATGCCGTGAATAGCACAGGAACGGCTGCGCAGCCTCAGCAGCTTTATCCAAACGCACCCAGTCCACAGAGCCTCATGCTCCAACCCTGCCAGACTTATATTCATACGAAGAATAGCCTAAAAGCCGGCAACTGTGTCCTGTCGAATCTTGGATCGCCATCATCGAACTCGTCACAATCGCAGATGCCTGGATTCGCCAAGACAGTACTGGGATCACCGAATGGTCCTGGTTCGCCGACGTGTTCGCATCAGTTACCAGGTAATTCGGGAGTGTGCCATTTCGGTTCGACGACAGCCTGTGCTGCCAGTCAGTGCGTGAACAAACGCAAAGAGGGCAAAACTGTGGGTTGTTGCGCCAAGGGCGGTTCCAATCGTACGAATCAAATTGGTGCTACTGGTGGCAAAGTCGAAGAGATGCGTTACATCGACGATGAGAATGCACGCTTCGATGCTGATGTCGTTGGCCAGCTACGCAGTGTTCACAGGACTCCTACAGTCGTCAGTATAGGTCCATTATGTCCCTCGCTCGATCCCATAGTGCGAAGTTGTAGCGTCGGTTATCTCGATCTCGTCGACGCTCAGATGGTACCCTGCGACGTTGCACTGAAGATGTTGCGTAAGGAAGCACCAAACAAGAGGCTTGTTCTCGTATCTAGAAAAACAAAAAAAAGAAGAAAAAATAAAGCACCACACGAGACGAGCCCACAATGTACGAAACCGCGACTGAGAACCTGTGGAAAATCGAGAAGCCTCGATTCCAGTGATATGTTCCCGAGCAACGAGCTTATATCATTGGCGCCTCAATTGCCGGAACATGTGGAGGAAGTTGCTGGAGCAGATGTTGCCGAGAGTAGGGAGGATCGCTCGAATGGAAAACACAGTAATAATGGAGTAGGGCCGTCTCAAAGACGAGAGGATTCCGAACAATCTAAAAGTTCGGAGAACGGGACGAGAAGTGAATTAGGAAAGAAACCGAGCGATTCGCCAGCTAGGTAAGCGGAAAGATAGATTGCAGGAGTTTTAGAAGAATTTTGAACCAAGTAAAGTAATTAACTACCAAAACTGTAATATATTCGACGTTGGCAACATTTTCTGACCATATTTAGTGGTTCTCTGGCCTCGTCATTGGACGGACTGGCCGCGAGATTGAGAGACTTCGACGAAATTCATTCCCTACCACCGCCGTCGCCACCTCCAACGTCTCGCTTGCCGAGAAGTTCGCCCAGTAGTCCGGCACCCTCGAAAAAAGGCAAAAGACCAGCCTCCGCATCGCCGATCAGAAGAAGATTGCTTTCGAGTCCCTTGCTGAATAGAAAAGCTCGCAAGAGTCGAGGCGAGAGCTCGGACGACGAGGGTCCTGCACAGGATGAGACTTCGGGTAGTTATCGTAATCTGGAAACATTTCAGAAGGCGCAACTTCGTCAAAAGGTCGGTTGTGAAAATAAAATGTGCATCGCGGCCGGCGCTAAGATACGATAGAGTGGAAAAATTCACATTTTTGCCGATAAATAGAAACCCATTGAATTTCAGTTAAAGCAGCGAGGCGGTGGATCTTTGGGGCACAAAACTGAAGCGATCAGGCGAGAATTGGTAATGCACAATAAAGCACCCATGTGGAACGAAACCAGTCAGGTCTATCAGCTCGATTTTGGTGGAAGAGTCACACAGGAAAGCGCGAAGAACTTTCAGATCGAATTTCGTGAAAAACAAGTGAGTTTTTAGTCCGTTTTTACCCTCGTGATTAGTTGTATCTAATCGAGTGACCTGCATTTTTTTATTGATTCACTTTTATAAACCTAAACATCTACAAACTCATGATTCGTTCACGAACAAAGTTCACGAACTAGAGAACCGAAAAGATTGCCTCCCTCAACTATGTCGCGCGCTTCTTTTCTTTTTTTAGGTCATGCAGTTCGGAAGGATTGACGGGAACGCTTACACATTGGACTTTCAATATCCGTTCAGCGCACTTCAAGCATTTGCCGTTGCCCTGGGAAACGTTACGCAACGGCTCAAGTAACCATCAATCTCTCCAGTACTTCATTCGATATATGTACGAAATTAGTTACAATCGGTCAAGTCCGTCGGAACAAATGATTTTGTTTAAAAATGCCGGCTCCAGACTCACACCGTAAAGTCGCGGCGTGAACTCCGCTCAACAGGAATGACTCTCCACGTGAATCCCGTGAACGGGCGTGAAAACCATCTGCACTCGCGTTCACGCTTCTCCACGGGTGTTCGCGGCTTGAGTCTGGAGCCGGCATTACGTCCAAGATTTATTTGCGTTTGGTTTTTTATATCTAGTATCGCTTCTAGCGAGAATTGGTCGATTGCATTTGAATCAAACCAAGCGTAGAATTTTTTTTCAATTCTTTTCATTATTTTTTCTCTATTACAGTGTGACTCGTTCGTAAGCTCGAAGGGTCAATCACGATTAGAAAAAAAACATCATCTACAACTGGATTAAATACAAGGAAATATTTTCGTTCTTTTTCAGATCCGTGCGAAATTTGGAATTCGAGTTTACCGATACGACTGTAGTCCGCTGATGATTGGACGAAGCGGGAATTTTTATGAAACTCACTTCACACGGATTATCAATTTCCCGTCTCGAGACACATCGCTCGTGAACTCTTTCATTTTTTTCTTTTCGTTTTCCGAACCGCGTTACGAGCCATTGAAAGACTGTGAGAATTTGTGTGGTATTCGTGTTGAATGTTTCTCGATCGTCGCTGTTACAAAAAAAATACATTTTTCGTTTTGTTCCAAAAAATTAATTTTTCTTTTTAACTATGATTTTTTTTTGTCATTTTCGCATCGTTTATAAATGACGTTAAAATGTAGCAACGCTGTTGAATATATGAGATGATAATGTGCTACAGTAAACAAACGGAAAATAACAAAAATTTCGAATCGCATTCGAATTTTATATGTATAAAACGATATGGCGAATCTCACTGATCACAATACGAGCTCGCACGTAATTCGATGATCTACGTTAAAATGTATTTATTAATTTTCAACACGAGTATGAAAGGTTCAGTAAGGGCTGAACATTTTAAAAAACCGCTCACCGGACACGCACGAATGAAACATAAATTACAGATTCGCACGCGTCCGCTACTGTCGTACGCCACGTATATTATCTTTAAAAATCCAAAAAAAAATCATCATATTAGTCATACCGGAAAGCCTAATCGATCTAAGATCGGTTCGCACTTAGGGCAAGAATTCATTTTTTTAAATAGACGTGCTACAACTCTGAAAGTTTTAACAAGCAACAATTTGGGCTATGAGGCAATATTATTATTATTATTATTATTATTATTATTATCACTATCATTATCATTAATGAAAAAAACGATTATTGCCTCAGAAGCGCAAACTCGCTATGATACATAAATATGAAACTTGATTGTCGAAAAATTCAACAATAATTAAATAATCGGCGTTAATCGTTGATAGATCGTGAGTTATTAAAATTTCTAGATAAAACAAATGCAATGTTTATAATCAATGGATCAAGATTTAAAAAGAAAGAGTAAACGTTTGCTTTAAAATGCCTATATAGATCGATTGCGTATAACCTATGTGGTCAGTGTTGAGTTCGCCTTAGTAGAATGTTGCAATGTTGAGACTTTGAAAAAGAAAAGTAAAATTAAAAATCATAATGTGATGATTTCACGTGTTATGTACGAAACGACGAGTTTCCTGGTGTAGGTGTCAGTATTGGGAATTTTTGCGTAACCGATCATTCGATAAATCGATAAAAATCGTGAAGTTGTCCGGATTATTATACATATACATATATAATCTGGGCAACACCTGCTTTCGATTGCAAATATACCTAATCATTCATACATATATATATACATGTATGAATTATTGAATATATTTGTGTCTCAGGCCTAGCTCAAGATATTATAACAGTTATTATTATAGGATTACGCACTTCAATTATTTTATAACATTGTTTATCTAACAATATGTTAAAGAATTCATTTTTTCATCCCATAATTGGTTACATATATATTATTATAATATGAGCATAAAAGCTTATCGAATATGGGCGAAGATAGTGTAAACTTTACGACTGAAAACTGTGGTACGATAAAAGTTTACCATTAAACCCAAAATCAGTATTGTTTTTTTTTTTTCGTAATTATATATGTATTATGCATGATGAGAAAGGGCATATATTGTTGATTCATTTTTATCGCCGCATAGCGTGCCTGACGACTATTATGTATATGTGCAACCTCTCTACCGCAAATTTTGTTACCGAATACCATTTAATGATTAACGGAATATTTGTAAATGAAAACGAAGTAATTGGCAGAATTTTAGCGCGTGTTGGTGACAAAGTTGTGTTTATTTATTCCCTGTCCTATCGCACCTTCAATAGTAATGGCCACGTTTAATCAATGTCTAATTTCATCGCAAGAGTTTCAAAAACTGCAGAAATATTGGGGTTCTCGTTCAGGTTTTCTAAAATTACGACAAACCTTTCTTTTAAAAACAACCCCCATAAAAAATGACTAATTTTAACCCTCGTACAAGTATTTCTACCCTTCATTTACTTCGAAGCATTTTTACATGTACCTAATCTATGTATTGCTTACACAGCTATGATATTTAAACACGTGTACAAGAACGGAGAGTTGGCGCGTGGACCCATAGGGGGCGACAGTCGGCGCGCAGACCTATTGGGCGTTAAGCTCTCGCGTCGACCGTACGTGACGAAAAGTAGACGTATGGACCGATCGAACGTTCTTAGAGCTTATATCGATCGAAAAGTAGAAAAATCGTGAAATTTTACCGTTTTTCCGAATTTTGTCCATTAATCTCGAACTATCGAAAGAATGACCATCATTTTTACGTTGTGCGAGAAATTTCCTATCGAACAAGATTATTTTGTACAATGATTTTTGAGAAACGAATTTCCTTCCACCCCTGCAGCGCTCTTTTTCTGAGCCATTTGGCAATCTCAACAATTATTTTAAAAAATAGGTTTTTAGTGACCACAAACAATACCGTAAATCATAAATAATTGAATTACCCGGGAATAGAAGCGTCATCGATTACGTTTAGGGAGAGTGGTATTCTTGCGATAGAATCTGCTGTGTTCAGCGCCACTCCCGGCTAACAACGAAACCACTAACTCTCCACGAATTCTGTACCATTCCCGTAACCCCCAGTTTGGTCTCGTCCTCTCTAGGCTCCATGGTCACCACCTAATGGAAATACTTCTATTGGTCAGTTATTAACGTTCGAAGCGACACGAGTGGCGAAATCTGTAAACCTTCAATGTGATACATTTTGTGATGATTTTCCGGCCACATTCATGTGGGACACGACAATCCTTTCCTCTAGTCTCCCTGCTCCCTGGTTTTAGTACTGGAGATATCGTTCATAACATCATAACCATCATAACCATAAAATTAATGAAAAAAATGAACTGACAGTTCATATATATGTGATGAGTATAGATAACGCTGTTACTGTTGAGGTTTCGCAACGCAATTAGAATTCGCGTCATTGCTGCCGAACAGTCACTGTAAAATGGAAACGTAAACATTGCCCAAAATATAAACTATAAAAAGCGAATCGAGAAACGAAAGACGTCAAATACGCGTGTGTATAAATTCGTCCTAATTCACGAGATTTTCACAAATAAAACGTATTTATAATGAGCGTTGCGGACTCTGTGATCGAAGACGCGAGCGGAGCACGACATGCACTGCAAATTGCATTTCAAACGATGCAAGAACGATGCCAGCAATTGCAAAAACGTTTAGCAATAGTCGAAGAAGAAAACATGGGACTGAGGGTCGAACGAGGAAGTGAAAATAGTGTAAAGCTTATGAGAGAATGTGGAAACGACGAGAATGTAGCTGTTGCCGATCTTCAGGTTCGTAATCCCCAAATGGGTCAATAAAACTATAAAAAACGAAGTTGCGAAATATTTAAACACAGTTTTCGTCCAAACATGCATTGTCGTATTAATTTGAACGCTCGAAGGCAGTTTCGTATTCCAGTTATAAAAAACTAAACGTTCCGCAACAGATTAAATTGTTTACAAAAAATTCATTTTTTCTGCCCCGCAAGTAAACAATGGAATAACCATCAGTAAACTCTATTTTCGAGGATACTGTGTCGCTATTTTATTCTTTATTAACAATACGGGTGGTTTACAAGTGGAATTAGCCTTCAATTTTTTTTTTTCTAACGTTCTGTACCAAAATATTTAAAGAATAACAACGATAAACCCAGATACCATGACATATTTTAAATTTATAATATTTTGACCATATGCTGACTGTTATTGACCCAAAACACCCAAATAAATTCGTGAAATAAATTCGTGAAAAATAATAACAGGCATTTAAAGAAGCGAACATGGATCCATTGACCCACGACTTTAGTTAACGGTTAATCCTTCGATTTAAACCAAAGTCTCAATCAATGTTTTGAAGCCCCAAAGATCAGTTATTCGCACTTGTACATAAATCTATACTTATAGGAAATTATTAATTTATATTTAAATGAGTTAAAAAAAAATAGTGATAAATCATTAAATATCGTTCAAAAAATTTCCTAGAGGTCTCCCAAGATCGAGACAATATCGTCTTAGTTTTATTTTAATCTAAAAAGCTAAAACTTTAATTATAAAATATTTTCAATTTTTTCCACATTTCCACTAAGTAACGATTCTTATTATTCCCATCGAGCATTATTCTTCCTCCCGCAGAAAAGAGTCGAAGAGCTTACAAAACAAAAATCGCAATTAACGCATCATGTATTCATGGTGGCCGCGGAGAACCGTCAATTGTGGAACCGACTATCGAGATTGACGAGAACAAACAAAAATCTTGGTAATCGTCTCATAAAAATATCGGACACGCTCAAACAACATCCTGGTTCCCAACAAACTGACGCTTTAACTCACAGTTTCAAGAACGTTCCCGCCGAATTGGAAAAAAAGGAATCCAATAAATTTGAGCAAACCGCGGAAACTGGTTCGTAATTATTATTTATATTAACCGAAAAACCTGAAAAGATTGAAATTGAAAAACATATCGGGTAAATCTTGCGTTCAGGTAACAGAGAACCCAGCTTGGAAGAAATATCCTTGAGGCTAATAAATAGTATCATGATGGAAAAATCCGAGCTTGAACAGCAATGTACAGAAGTATGAAAATCGATCGATCTTCTTTTTCATCCTCGACGTAATATTAAACAAAAATGAATTTCTGCGCAAGAAAAAAAAAAAAAACCAGAACGATTCAATTACAGATGGTAGAAATGCAAAATGGAGCGGACATAAATCTGCAAAACATCGGTTTTACGTATCCCGAAGAGTCCGATATAGATTCTCTCCAACAATTAAAACAGCACGATTTACGCCTTTCTCAAACCAAAGAGACACTGTCCAATCAGCAAGCGCGACTGAAACGAGCGATACGAAGTTTAAAAAAAATGAAAAGAGGTAATTATGAAACTGCGAATGATTAAACCATGCGGCATTTGCGATAAGGCTCAAAAAAAATTTGTATTTCAATGCAGGAACGGCGTGTACGAATTGTCGGCAAAACGCGAGCAAAACGACTCGTCAGATCGGTACTCAGTTCGATTCCGATGATAGTTCGAGAGAACACGGAGCTACTCAGACGAGTCTTTCACCCTCGAAAGAACTCTGTTTCGTCGACAATGACGTTCCCACGGGACAAAATGTGTGTCCGTTGTGCGGAGGTAATTTTGGAAAAGCTACATTCGAGACCTTTCACGAGCACGTAATCGGTCACTTTACAAAGGAACGTTCTCTGGAAAGTTTCGAAATCGTGCCCTGAGAATATATAAATATCTTTTTTTCTAAATATACGAACGATCGTAGTGTTTTACAAAATATTATCATTTCACATATTTCCTTGCTACGATCTATTTTTAAATCATAATTAATCATCAAGTATCGATCAAAGACTGGAAGAGATTTATTAATACGACAAATTAAATCTGTTTATTGTTATTTCATTTTTATATCTTCGGCGATGTAAAAAAAGAAGAGATAATAAACGAATAAAAGAGAAATTCTTTTATTGTAATAGTACATTTAAATATTTTGTATTATTAAGCTAATTCCGTTGGTTTGACTTCCTTGGATTCCGAAGGTTTTTGTGTCGTCGACTGTATCAGATTGGTATGAAACCAGGCTGGCCGTTTTTTTGGCATTTCTACTATTCTCTGAGACTGAAGATGGAAGATAATTAATTAAAATCATTATCTGAGATTATTTAATTCGATTAATCAATTTTTTTCTATTTTTCTATTTTTCAACCAACCTGCCAAAATTCTTTGTTACAGTTTTCCTTTTCGTTCTCGTAAATTACGACAATTTCTTTCTCCACGGGCTCGTATTTCAAATCGGCTTTTATCGCTTCTTGCATCTCGGTAGTTTCGGCTTTTATACGGTTCCAACAGTTACCTAAAATTAATGATTAATTGTAATGAAAATTTTGCATTATGGTAAAAGTATTTAGCGTTTTTTTTAATCACCGCAAAGTTTCGTCGCTTCGTAGTCGTGACCGCAGTTCGGACACATTATTAGATTGCTTTTGGGTACGAGCATTTTCCATACTCTTTCGGGATCGCCAAATTTTCGCATTAGACGTTTTTCTATAGGTCGACGAGTTTTCGGCACAGCCCACAAAAATCCATTGCCGACGAGATTTTTTAGTGAGAAAGGCGTGCTACTTTTGTTTATCCGATTTGGTAAACTCGGGGAGGTATCGAAAGCAAAGGCAGCCATCGAACCTAGATAATAATTAATTGTTTAAGGGGGCAAAATGCTGTTGCATCGTTTAAGATTTCAATGATGAGGAATCGCTAAATAATTTCTTATATTAAATCCCGTCGATATAAAACGATTTTGAGGTTAGGTCGTCTAGAAACGATCGTGATTAAACAACGGAACATGGTAATTTCCGATCGAATATAAAATCGCACTCACCCGGTGGAAATCTGTGACTGAGAATTGCATTGATAACTCGTTCAATTCCATTTAACGCGTTATTTAACCGATTTATGATACTGGAGGCCATAATTACAGGGTTTACTTCATCAAAACGGGGCAATCACCGAAGCGAAGTTAGGTTAGAATCGAGGTCGCATATGTCGTATCGATCGCTCGAACGACTCTCGACAAATATCGCAGTATCGTATTTCATGCGCGCGAACTTTCCTGCTGAGCTGTTATGCAATATGTTTTTCTATTGTTAAATTGGTGTGTAAGGTCTCAGTCATTATTTTATGTGAGAGAGAACCTGCCGTTGGCGTTATGATGGAGCAAGGAAGAACGACGTTACAAGCGATTTTGAAACGTTCGTACAATTGTCGAAAAAAGAGAGAACACATACGAATGTTTGTGTCACATTGATGAAAAAATTTACTATCACTAGGAATGTTTCCAATTTTTCCGATCGTTTATTTATTGAGTAAATAAAGTTCAAAGTTAGTGTCTTTATCATAGAGATATGGGGTTATGCCTACTAACCTGACCACTTTTATTAACAAGTCATTGTGTGTCAGCGAGATCTTGACAAAAACGCACACAAACGATGACTTGAATGCATTAGAATGATTTTCATTAACAATTTCATAGTGTTTCCCGTCTATTTAGTTAGTTATGAATGATGAAGTCCAGCAAAGCGAGTATTTTCAAGGTAGGGGTCCAGGCAGACCATGAAAACTTGGCAACATTGCATATCGATACTTTCTATGTCTGCTATGGTATTTCAGCTTGGGAATTATAATTAAGTTAAAAATAATTGAAATTCATATTAAATATCATACTATTTCTACTATATTTTTCTATTTTTATTGAAAAAATGCGAGAAAAAAAAGATTAGGTATACAGGAACTCTTATACAAGGTATGTGTACCAACGTTTAAATTACTGGCGCTAATGCGCTCTTATAAATTTTTTATCACGATTATAAAATAATTTTTAGCCTAAATATATCATTAGCATCATTTTATACATTTTTTGGTTAATTTGTCAGTATATTTTGAATTGGTAGTGATCCTAAGCATAGGAGCTGCATTATTGTAGCCTTATATATTCCGAAACCATTGGCTTTTGAGGTCAGAAATGAAAAGAATGCATCGTAATATCATTATATACCTATAACGTAACGTGATTGCTTTCTTTTGTCGAAAAGATCAACGGTCTCGAGAAAGAGTAGGTGACAGTTATCGTTACCGACCGAGTCCAACGCCCCTTGGCAGCGTCGGGTACCTGTCGCGGCCGTTTTGAAAAGCTTCGATATGCTTATATATAGAAACGCGTGTGATGTCAACATTTTCGTAACTCTCGAGCCTACGCACGGTGGGGTTCACAGATAGTTACGAAATAGGTGGTTACGTGCGATCGCGAAAACTTTCTTCATCAATGTGGCAAAGGGTTGAAAGAGATTCGAGAAGATTTTATACGGGTAATGATGATATTGTCTCGAGGGTGTTCTCAATGTCGAAAACAATACGCTGACCGGAAAGGTGGATAAAAAAAGATATTGTTTTGTCAAAGCTTGTGCGGGCTTGCGAGTTTACCGCGCGACTTGAACGTTCTCCCACGTAAGAACGAAACGCGGGAGATGCGCGCGCATCCAACGAAGGAAGAGGGAGAAAATTGATTTTCGTGAGGTGGGGGGGGGGGCAACGAGGCACGGAGAGGAGGAAGGCTCGCTAGAAACTCGAAAGTGTTCGAGAGACGGTGCGTTCTGGATCAGAAAGGTTTTCGCTATGGCGTGTATAGGGTCGAGTCGGCTCTGTGCTCGGGTCGAAAAATTGTGCCAGTCAGGACATTTCGCCCAGTTGTTAAGGAGAAAATTCACAACTGCGAGTGTTGTTAAGTTTCATCCGATTGTGGAGCAGACCCAAACTAAATCCGGTAATCTTGTGCAACACTGTAAGGTGAGTGCGCAACGAATTTTAGAAAAAAATGAACCAATCCACTTTTCCACATATCGCGACGTGAATAAAAGAAATATCATTTTTCATTAACGAAGATGTAACGTCCTTCGATCTTATCCAGTCGTGAAAAACGATACTTCGATTCAGCTTTCGTCGTTTCTCGTCTTGGTTTTACATTTGCGCAACACTGACATAACCTATTTTGCGTATAATGCTCGTAGATATTCGGCGATAATTCGTTATAGGAAATAATTCAACACCAGACCTAACCTCGTTGCGCATTGTTCTTGCAACGAGAATCGAACATGTTCAACGAAACATCGCGACACTCGTTTTTTCTTTCATCACAAGAAAGTAGTCGGAAATCGATCCTCGGCCCTCGATACTTTCACGTCGCGGAGTTACATAAAAGCGTTTTGGCAGTAGCAGACGACGCGGGTTTCGTTCGTTTTTTAAAACTTTTAATTTCATCTCACTCGTGCGAAAATTACATAATAGTCGATGTCGTTGTTGCACCTTTTCTCGTCCCGCGCGATCGATGCGCTTCACTTTCTAACCCGCACAGGAACCAAAAATTCGTCGTACGCGTCTCAGTTTTTACGAGATAATTTCGCTTTCCGTGTTTTTTTTCTTGTGAGAACGTTGGCTAAAGTGAACGCGAAAACTTTATCGATATCGTGTAGTGAATTGGCGACGGAGGTGAAATCGGAATTTATAAAAGAATAAGAACAAAACTTGCGAGATTCGCGACATGCCCGTAACGTCGTCGCGTCGCAACGTTTCTCGGTCAGCTGTTTCTCTAGCAGACGCGACACGTGCGCCCATCCAACTGCATAACAGTAGACTCGTTAGTCAAACGAGACACTTTCGCGTGACTCGTTTATCAATTATTCGTTACTCGCGAAATTCCTATAGTTATGTGTGTGTTTAATTATTTGATGAATTTCACTTCCTCTTGATGAGGATTTTCGTAACGATAGGTAAATTGTTGAGTTATTTGGATGCTTTCTTGAGTACCAGCGCGCCTCTGGCGGCTACCACTCGCGCATGCGCGCAATTTAAATCGCATGCTCGAGCTGAGCAGAAGTAATTCGCAGTAAAGCGACATGCCATTATTATTATAGGATAGAATAATATTACTGGACATTAAAAAACAACAGTTCAGTTCCGTTTTATTAAATCAATTAATCGTAAAGATATATCAACTGACATTAATATATAGAACTAATATATGTAAATAAAACAAATATGAATTATAATTGCTTAAATAAAAACATTATTTTTAATGATTAATCGATATTCATTTCGAAGAAAATCAGCTATTCGATATTCATTTAACGATTAAAATTGCATTTTTGAAAATTTGCTTTCCCAACGATGTTGACTAATGAAAAAGGCATTATCCATGATAAAATCGTAAAAGTGCCTTTTCTCTATCATCCCGATAAATACCAACGTATCAAGCCTTTCGAGCGAGCCAAAGGTTTACCGTTAAACGATTTAGTGAAAATATGTATCATCAATTAGGACGTATAATAATGCAAACTCAGCGTTATCACGAAATATTTGTGAAATCCTTGTAAAGTCGAAAGTTGGATGCCCCCGAGCACTTTCATCAGAGACGAGCCGGCGCCAAGTTTTCACGCTTTCACTCGGTGCACGCCGGATTCTCGATAGCGAAAACTTTTCAGAGGGTGAAATAATCGTTTGAATTATACTCGTTCTATAAATCGACGATAATTTCCTATGCGTAAATCAATGGGAAATTAATATGAAAATCATGAAAACTACATACTGCGATCGCGTAACAAGCAACAAAACGATTACTCAATAAATACGAGCGCTATTCCCGCATGCATTGTGCAATGTATCGACGCTTGACGCATAGACGCCCAAGCTTTTAATGGTGCTAAATCGATCCCTCTCTGCCTCGTTTCACTCGCTAAAATATAGTAAACGGAAAAATCTTCAAAAAAATTCTTCAATAGTTTCGAAAGCCGACACTATAATCAAATATTATTTTTATACATCGTTAGAAAATTATCCGTACACGGGAAATTAATCGCTGGAATTTCGATTTCAGAATCACGTTGCCTCTGCATATATATCTGCTATGTATACGTATAGGTATACGGTATAACATATATAATCTCGATCTTCTCCTCGAAAGTGAGTTGAATTCTTTGCTTTTAACGTAAGTAGGCTAACTGGCGGAGACGCTATGGGCGTACACACATATATATATACATATATATATTTATATATATATAATACATAGATACGTGTATGTATACGTAAAACCTATAGGTATATATATAGACTCCAGAGTTGTAACCGGCGCTCTTGACTTTCTCGCGCAGACACGACTCGTTTCTCGGCTGACTATCCCAGTAGTATATACGCGTTCTCTGAGATGTTTGTTCATGTATATGTATGCGTCTATATGAGACGTAGGTATATGGGAAATATGGGGAATTCGAGTCGAAATCGACAGAGTCGTGAATTTTCTTCTTTCGGTTTTGGTCGCCATTTTTTTGGTATGTGGTAACGAGAATCCTTAAGGGCATGCAGTTCAAAATAGGACACTTCGAAAAAAAAAATAACGCGTACATTGATAATTATGTCGTATATAATCGAATGATCGAAAATGTCAATTAAACATTCTGAATAATCAGAAATAAAAAGAAATAAAAAATCCATGATTTATAATACAATAAGAGTATACATTGAAATTTAAAAAAATTCAATAAATTGAAATCGAGACTAGCCTATTCCGCGATGTGACTGAAACATATTTGTATCCGATTCTCCGACGTACAATTGTCGTCTCGGGTTGTTGCAAGTATATAAAAAATAAATGTCTCGTGCCCAGAGATTCGTAAAACCGTAGATTCGGGCTGGAATGTTCCATATGCGTAGTATCCGTGTCTGTACTACGTGAAAAAGGCTCTCGTACGTCTGGGACCAAGAGCGCATCGGGTTCTTTCAGCCGTTAGTTTCATTTCATGTCCGCAGGTATCACTCTTGTTCCTATATCACGAGCATCCACCTATATACATGCACAATGCACAATAGGTATGCATGTTCATGGTGCACTCCCCACGTGCAATATTAGGTACTTGCCCAAGAACAGACTCACCGTTTTTCTTTATTCGATATATGTATATAAACACAGATATATATATATTTGGATAGACGCGACCGTATACGAATGCACATCATGCAACGTTAACGCCGGAACATCCTGTTCCATATTTCTCATATTTCCCAAATCAAAATCGATTTCAAATATGCCATCCTCTATGCTACAATACAAGAGGCAGCTTTGATCGATATAAGCCGAGATTTCGATCTATAAAATGAAACGAAATAGTGTGGAAATAATTAAATTAATTGAATAATTGGAATACATAGAAGCCAAGATAATTAATGTATATTAAGGTGATCAAAGAGTAATCCCATTTCGGATATATAGATAAATATATAATTGCATTCCATAGATATAAACACTGATTTTTTAGCCCATTGTAATTAAATTCCAATAATTCGTAAGAGAACAAAAAATACTGTCCATTAAATATTTCTAAAATTTTGATTGGACTAGAATGTCCTTCAAATCATAATTATCATAATCCAATGAAACTAATTTAGTTGACTGAAAAAAAAATTACTCTTTTCTTTCGCGGTAACAATGAAATCAGAAAGACAACGCGAGGTTTGTCAGGCCCTGGAGAAGACACCTCTCGTCTTGATAGCCTCTAACGCGAGCGGGAAAGTTCGAGAGAGGAATTTTCATGGCCGCATTCCGGGGCCCTGAGTCGCGCGCGCCATCTCTCGTTTTTTTCCGCGGGAATACTTCCTCCGCGTCGCTACACTCATATTGTATTCGTTCGATTCAGGGCGCGCGCGCCTGAGTCCCACGTTCGCTGACTTTTGTGTCCACCTGCCATCCGTGTGTCTCCCCGAAGGTACACGTCGGCGAGTCAGATTGACGCACGAATCATTTGCGAATTCCAGTCTCGTATATTGCTCCGATCACGCACGCGGTTTTTCGTTCCTCCACGCGCTTGTACCATGTATGCTCCATGAATATTTTCACAATGCAATTATATCGTAGCGTAACGAGACCCATATAGCTTATATACCAACATACATCAAACCACTAACATACAGGTACAAGTTTGTGTGCGCGTGCGCTCGTCTATTTATTTTATATTATACTCGTTCTTTTTTATACCGGTCTGTACGCACTGCTCGATTGAGACTGTACACGCGAGCGCATTCTGGCGAAATATATATACAACTGCGCATCTAATCTATCGAATCGAGAAGGAAAGGAAAATCTTCGTGGTTGGGAAGCGTCGTCCGTTGTTAATATTAAAATCTGACTAAAGTTACGACGCAAATGAATATCGATCGGTGATTATAATATAAGGAACTTATCGGAGGAAAATAAATCGTTGCATCGAGCCTAGAGCTTTTAATTTTCCCGCTCTTTTTCTCTCTGTCTCTCTCTCACTCTCACTGATTTCTAGACATTCGTTTCTTTATTGGCAACGCTATATTTTATGGCCGAATATACAGGATTGTAATCTCAATATTTGGCGAAATGTAGCGATGAATATTCTACTTGCACTGCTTGGCACCCCTTAAGAAAATTTGGTCACATGAGCGATTTTTTTATTCCATTGATAAAACTAATGCCCGTTTTGGAAATACGATAATCATAAAATATTGAATGAAATTCAAATAAGTATTAATAATTGTTTAATATGGAAAAGCGCGATAAGGATAATTTTTTCAAAAACTTCGATAATCTTACAATATAATATTGTGAGCTACGTTTACTTAGGCGATTCGCCTGATACACCGCATATCGATTGAAATTTTAAGTAGCCATCTCGAACAATTGCATCACAGTCGGAAATTTGAGTTACCTATAAATACGTAGGAGATTTTCTGATTGATAGAAACTCAAAACGCCTCGTGAACAAACTCACTCAAAATACTCGAAAAATAAAAAGTAAACAAAATACCGACAAAAATGTCATAAAAAGAGCATTACTCCCGAAAAATATTGAAAAAAAGAACAATTTTACAACAAAATCCATTCCCAAAGTCGACAAATATTTCTCACTTGAAACAAAGAAAAAAAAGAGAAAAAAAACATATGCTTCCCTTGAAAAACTTGGCGTCAACCCGAGACAACCGTAAACCAAATATACTCTCGTTCATCACCCCGAACTCGGCGAACTCGGGACAGTACCCAAGGTCTACAAGTTCTAAAGGACGTAAAAACGAAGAGGTTCTTTGTTGCTCCGTCAGACGTTGAATAAAAATCCTCTAAATACACGGGAGAGGGGCCGTAGCAAGGCCAAGGGGTGGGAAATGCTAAATGGCCTAACGTTAAGCGGCGGCTGCGAAACAACGTCCTTTACTTATTAAAAATATATTTTTTTTCCTTTTTTTGTTAACGAGTATTCTCATAACATTTAAATATGAATTGCGCGACTTGTAGTCAGTCAAACGTAGTCGAAGAAAAAGCTACCTAGCGCCCGAACAATCCGCTCGAAATATTCGAACGCGCCTTCACCGGTGATCGTCTCGCGACCTACATACAACGAAACTTGCTCCCGTACAGGTCTCAGAACTCCATCAACTTCATCATATATAGCTAGTAAATTTACATTCATATAAGTGCATGCCCTCCCTTCTTACCAATAGCAATTGCTAGGTGTAATCATCGATTTACATGCTGTACTTTATGTATTTACAAATATTGTCCTATGTACGTATATGTTTGTGGCATGCACCGGATCTCGATTGCACCAGTTTATTACGCTAACCATAAAACCGGGTTAATTTTTGGGCTCGTTGTGCAATCGGACTGCGATCTAATTGAATCATCCGAAATAAAAGATTTCCCAGGATTACCTCGACGAAAATTCGGCCAGTTAAATTTAAAAATGGAAAATTCAACATTTCAATGATAATTTAATAATTACTCTTTGAAGTAATTAGTTCTATACCTTATGCTCTTATCGACATTCTCAGTTGTGAATTACGAAAAAAAGGTTTTAATTAGAGAAACATTCGATTGATAAATTGCAAGATAAACACGAAATCGTGATTGAACAGGTTGCCCATGCAGCATCAGTTCTTCATTGGTGATTTACATTGCTCAAATCGATGTCGTAAATACATGCGCACTCAGGGTCACCGATGGGCGTAAAAGTTCATATCGTGTAAGCCATAAGTCGAATGAAATCGTAGGACATAAAAATTGTCGGGGTTTGCTTCTACGGTGCGTATAGTAAGAAGTAATAGTACTATATGGCGGTCCAACCGGTCCTGCTGGAAGTCACACACGCAGGAGAGTGTCCGAGATATTTCTTCACCGAGCTTGTGTACAATTTTATAACGCGACGCGTAAAGAATTTTAATAAGCAACCGATATATACCTACGTGTAAATAGTACATATATGTACATACACATACGCGTCTAGGCATTCAGAGGTGAAGAGCACGTTCCAATTGCTGCACTACTCAACACGTTATCATCAACGCCTGATACACACAAACACATTCGTTTGATCTTGCGTACCGATAAATATCATTATTATTATTATCATTATTATTATATATACATGTATATATCGACGTCACTCTCGTTTCGAACGGTTTTCTTGAAACGCGTAATTACAGTGAACATATCGTACATAGACATAGCTGTCGCCCTTGATAAGATCATTGATCGTTTCAGACTCTCCGAGAGTCGATGGCCTCAAATTGGTTCATCAACCATTCAACTGTTCTAGTATGGGTCTATCGAAATATTTCTTCTCGCGTGTTATAACGAAAATTTGATAATTGAGAACAGGTATGAAACGGAGTCGTCGAATCATGACTTTCGCTCGAATAGTTTGATTCTTAATTTTGGGAAATTTATCTACAAATGTTCTGTGAATGGAATATTATTGTCTTTTTTTCTTGGTTCAATTGGAAGAAGCGAGGTTTGTCGCGCAATTTGAGAATATATTGTGCATGGGCGCGGCAATTTCGTAAGCACACCGATAGTTCGATCATGACGAGAAGACCAAATGAATACACTTGATAAATATATATATATTACTGGATACAGAGCGTTGCGCAATCTGAACGATATCGTTGCGTTTCCAAAGATATCGTGTTTCACGGTTGCATCGGTTGGGCTACCAGCCTCTAACTGGGTTCCATTAATTATATACATGTATCGAGTATTTGCTAATTGAAGTTGACGACAATTTCAATGCGGGTTAACGAACGAACTCAGGCGAGAGAGACGTTTTAGTCCGTGATGACGCGATCGCTATATAAGACTATAAGACACAAATAGTTGGAACAATGCTACACCGGTGTGTCTCGTGACATTACGTTTCACAAAAGGATCTCCCCCTCCCCGTTGGGTAAAGGGAGGTTTATAATGTCGATAGTTAAGTTAAATAACCCAATAAGAATATCGATTTGGTCGGTGGGAAAGGGATCTTCGACACCTGTGAGCCCCTTCCATAAAATAGTAAATACACGATTATTGTTTAATGTTAGGATTAATTGTTAGAAAAAAATGTGACGAGCGAGGGGTGGAAATAACAATCGTTATCATTAAACAAATATGTTGCAGCAGCCTCGGAGAAATAATAATTAATTATAATTACTGGGGTAATTCTCCCGTCGCTTTCATTATATTATATTTGTTACATGACTCGATGAGCTCTAAGGTAACAATCACGATCCATCGGAGGGAATAATAAAGTATGCGATTAATCACCGACACCTCCGTCATCCATACATATCCATACACAAACGCTGTGGGATTTTCTCTCACCGTCACCTCTGCCTGTGAGAGTGGAAGTTGGCAATTATTGTTATCGCGATAGTTCAGCAAGGACACGCGTCGAAGAGATTAAAAAAAACGTGTTTCTCGTTAATCGACATATCCTTCCCGTGCCCATTTTTTATAATAAAAATAATCCTCTAATCGCTCTATTACAAAAAATTGTCGATCGGGTCAGAATAGATGAAATATCAATACACGTTTGCCAAACGTATTATTGATATCAATTTTATATTTTTTTACGTACCGGAGTCACCAATCGTGCGTCTGGCACACAGGGGTTAATAGAGAAATCGTGACGAGACGAACAGGTAGGACGCAAGAGATGATGTAATCGCGATTCTTCATTCACGGAACGGTTGGCGAATCATTCTCACAATGCAACGCGTTTGGGTCGATCGAAACGTCTTGCGCACAAATGAGCGATGATCGATCCGGTCTTCGCATCTTCCATTCCATTTTTATCCATGTTTTATTTCTGTTATACATACCTACGATTCACGATGTGCACAATTCATGATTTAGAATATTTATAGAATCGGTACGATCGCTATGATGAATTACAATGATCTATTCGTAGATATGTATATGTATCAAAAAATCTCTGGAATTTATAAGATCCATACGATTTCTCGAAAGTATGATGGACGATCCCTAGGACCACCTAGGCCACCTTAAGCTACGATATATATGAACTACAATCTCCAGCCAGAAATTAACGTACTTTAAAAAAATTTTATCGATCACGTGAAAATACTTTTGAGATTTCGGTGGAATGGCCGAAGGCCGTGGGGCCGATTTACCGGTGTTCCCCAAAAATGACATGTGCACCGACGAGGTAGAAACGTGTCTACGTGTTCCGGGTCTACGAAGTTTGTATACGCCTCGTAGTGGATAACGGAGAGAGAAAGAAAGAAAGAAAGAAAGAGGCAACGTCGATGAGACCGGTTTAACAGTACAGAGTCGTCGAAGGAGCGTGTCTCGTTTACCGAATTGTTCCATTATCCTTATCGAGCCTTCGTTTGAATGAAATACGGCGATAACACGCGTCGGCCATTCGCGATACAACGATCGTTTCTTATTTTTATGCGATACGTACTACGATCATTAATAATGTCCCAAATATTAATTAAACTTCAATAAGGAAATGGAGCCATCAAATTTGATTGAATATAAAAATATTAGCCAACGTGTGTTTATGAAAATGAATGATTCGTTAAAACGAACGAGTCAAATATTTTTTTATTTTATCCGCGACATGAGTTAACGAATCATTTTCTTGGAAAATACAAATGGAATAAATTTTCGTGCTCACCCGTTTCTTGACTTCCGCGTTAGGTGGACAAGTACGATTGACGAAGTACAATACAAGAAGGAAGATGGAGCATCGAGTTTGCCGCTGATTAATAAAACCTGCGCGGAATGTCGAAGGTGCGAGACGCGTCATATCGTGAATTCTCTAAAAGCTTCATTCGCAGTCATATTGAGACTCGTCCCTGAAGCGTCGAACCGCGAGCTGCTTCGCGAGCGTCGTCGATCGCCGCACTTCCCACGAGGAGCCGGATCTGATTCTATACGAGGCAAACATAACAATTTCTCTGTCCTCGTAACTAAGACTTGGAAGAAAAAATCTTACTGCGTGCCAAAACGTTGCATCCCGAAAAATCTTTATTTTTACAGATGCAATCTCATTTGTCGTTAAATCGCATCGAAATATTAAGATTTACGAAAATTATCGTATACCGAAACATTTAATTTTGAATTCGTTGAAACAAATTCTCTTTATTATACTTTGCGCGTATCGATCAAACTGTGAAACGTTCGAAGTGGCGAATCGAGTACTGATGTTCCTCTTCATCGTTTCACTCACATTCCAATGTGCTCCCGATTCGAAGAGTCACTGTCTCCTATTTAAAAACTCATGTACATCGAGAGTTCGCGTGTCCTCGATACCTAAATGGGAATCAAGGTAAAAGTCGAACATTCGATGTATATCTTTTATATATATATATATATATATATATATATATATATATAAGTACACAGAGGCTACAAATACATGTATAGTTGTACCTTCTGTGCACCTGTACCGAAAGCGAGGCTCGCTCGTGTAATTGTAAGCAATAGTCGCCAGCACGTGCCTCTCGCTGTCGCTTGTAGATACATGGGTACATCGTTGGTATACATATATCATGGACGCAACAAGTCGCAACATACCTTTTCTAACGTTCCAGCAATATCGTCCATACGTCCGTAGTAACCACGAATTCGCAGAAAAAGTTTCGCTAAAAAGCTAAAAAAAAAGAATAAAAAATGTTTGACAAGAGATTTGAATTAACAAAAGGCGTATATGCCATACCATATGGCCTCCGTAGAAGTTACATAAATGTATACGTTTCAGTCGAGCTTGTCGCTTGTTTCGAGTAGGAAGCAAATACAACCACGAAAAAGAAATATTTATATTTGAATATTGTAGCGTTCTCTCGTTTCGAGAAGTCCAAACAATACGCACAATAAACATTATTCAATGAGTTTGAGGTGTGCTGTCGCACTCGAGATAAGAGTCATGCCAGCTCTCATAACACTTTTGAGTGTGAGTAGTTTGTAATAATGAAAAGTAGGGGTCATCTTTTTTTTCTTTATAAAGCATTTTGGGGGAGAAATAAATAATGTTTTTAAATATATTTATAAACTGATGGATTCGCAGTTGGCGTAAGAAAATCAGTTCCAATAATTGCTCGAATAATAATTTAATTTGAGAAAGAGAAAATAAATGGATATTTAATTTTATTCAATTTAATACCCATGTGTAAAAAGGAGAATGAAACTCATCTCTAGTGTAATTATACCAAGTTCATGATCGTCATTATGGACCTCGGTATGTGTGCGTATGTGTGTGGTTTGTTTTGTTTTTCAATAATTAAATGCTCGTGTGCGCGCGTGCTTCATCGTGAGACTTCCACTCATTCGAGTAACGAAAAAATCCTCGTGACGAGGAGCCTCTCGTTTTGTAGATTTTTACAAGAAACCTGTGAGGGTAGATACTAGTGCGAGTTATTAGAAAAATAAAGTCCAATTTCGGGCCGTCTTTTTCACGTGAGTACGAGCCGAACAGCTTCCCGACCGAGGTCGCTCGCTACTTCATGCTAAAAAAAGAAAGAAAAAACGATCGGGAGTAAATGGCTCGTTCGCAGAGAGATGGACAAGGCGAAAGTCGGATTCTACGCTAAATGGATTGTAAAGAGAACATTTTGACAAGAATCGAGGAAAACAAACAGTATCTCCTTTCTCGTGAAAATATATTGGCAAATCTTCGGTAGACAAAAGCCTCGGTTAGTACAAACGCATTATGCTGACTCGTGGGTACTTCTCACCCATGGTCACCATTGTTAAGAAAATATTTGTATGGAAAATTTCAAAACTTCGCTTGGTTAAATTTCCACCTTAAACCATTCGTTTGCCCATCTTATTTTACAAAATGGCTATTATCTCCTTCAAAGGAAATTCTAAAAAAAAGTCATTAAACAATTATTTTATTAAGATCATTACTATTTTTTTGTCGTCTCAAAAATATTATTTATTTAATAATTATTTTCCCAATAATCTTTGCTTTGTTCTTCAAAGTCTATTTTTAAAAAACCCCTAAAAGATCTTATAAAATTAATATTATTATTTATCCAACGATCATTATATTTATTTCATTGTTTATTATTAGTAAAAAGTATTTAACTTCAAGGTAATATTAAATTCCTATATTAGTGTCCAAAAATAGTTGATCAAATCTCGATAAATAAAGATGCGTGCTTTGTTGCGCAAGGTGGAGCGATTGTGAAATGGACGTCGGTTTTCTTTGACTGCAGAAGGAATTTGGACCGGAACACTCAACTGGGCAGCCGGAAAAGACGGCCGACTCGTAATAAAACGACGCTTTCACGATCCTCTGTTTTTTCCTCTAAAATTTTGCTTTTTCCACGTGAAATCGAAATCTGATGGAACAAGGTCATACGACAGAACTATCGTTATCGTATCGTTGAAAAAAGTCAAGAATCATGCGATCTCGACTTTCCCGCGCACACGAGACAGTGACGTTAGTGACACCGTCCTCGGCGTATGCGAGGTGAGGTGTGAAATTTTAGCGATCGGAGAAGACAGCTTCTCGCAGTCACGAGAGCGAAAGTTACGTAAAACGCGCTTGTGTGTGGTCTCTCACGATCGATTTCTCCGCTCTCCTGATATTTCGATTCCACCCGATTTCACGATATCGACATTTTCATAATTCAAACTAAACAATTTGAGTTTCTCTATATTAACTTTATTTCATTTAATAAAGATACTAATGAAAAACCCGAGCTATTCTGAATGACTCGCTCTCTCTCCCTTACTTTGATCCTTTTTTTATCGATGTAAGCGGCGAAAAAGTCATTCATGGTTCGTTTCTCACGCGGGTGTGTGTGCGCGCGCACACACACACGCACGCGCGTAGTGCTATATATACGCACAACTTTCCACGGTCCCGTTTGGTTTCCTCATCGCTTTCGTATTTTAAACGGATCGTGTACCGACCAGTTGATCGCCGCATCATCACGAACCCATGAATTTTAACTTCTCGATTCCTCGAGACGATAAAAACCAGCTCTTCCGCCAGTGATTTTTTTCCGGTAACGGATGCTTCGATGATGCTCACATTCATTTTTGAACTCGAGTTGATATCTGAAAACCGGTGTGTGGTCAAAGACCTCTCCAACCTATCATTGGGGTACAAATTAGCTGTCATTTCTCATCTACCATCCTTTTCCCCCTTTCTTAAAATATGTAAGATTTTTCAAAATACTTTCCGTGTTTGTTTTTGGGCACTCCCAAGCTTAACACCGGAAAAGACTGAATTCCTATCGGTCGTAAAATACCACGACGCGAAGTTTAAGATTGAGATTTCGTAACATTCTTCGTCGAGCCGTGGGAAAATTAAGGTCCGATTCTTTATTCGTTTCAACGATTTGTGTGTTTTGGTATTAAAAATACAGAATTGACATTATTTCTTTAGGAAAAGATATTGAAAAGAAATGATTGTATAAAATCACACAAAATGAAGAACCTCACAAACACTCACGAACAAAGAAATAGAATATCACGACCTTCATAAACAATAAATCTGTATGGGGGATTCCCACTGTGGCGGTTAAAAAAACGATTTTTTGCATTTTCTTGTAGTATGGACTTTCATAAATATGATTACCAAAAATTATATGATGATTTACAAAAATGGCAGAGTTAGAGCACTTTTAGTAGGAGAGCGCAGAGCAGCAGCCCTTGCCGGCCGCATTTCATAAAGCCGGCAACCGACCGACACCTGCCTTTTGGATAAAATCCATTATATCTCCGATTCTTCTAACTCTCCCGTTCTTAAAATCGATGTAAAATCGAAAGGGGCGAAACTTTGTGTTCTAATGCGCCCGCAAGAAAAGTCCGTAATACCTCGATACAAATGTTATGATTAGTTGAAAAATTGCAACGTTTTTCGGATCTTCCAAAGTCGGAGTTATTGGAGAGATGCGCTGGTGAATTTTTATTTTTAATTCATTATGGAATGTTTTAATTCATTAATTTGGCAAATCACGGCAAAGTCGAATACTGCCAGTCGTACGGTCGTTCAAACATCCCTATCAACCATCACATTTAACAATGGCAGCCAAAGTTTGCTAACAAATTTTGAAAGCCTCGGCATCGAAATTGGTCCAACAATGCAACAATATTGTGTAGAACGGGACGAAGCACGTGCACTAAGCGCGGACCGTCACCGGGAAAGTTCGTCACGGAGGAGCAGTATAGCTCATAAAAAAATTGAAACCGTCGACAGATGACGACGATAACGAGGGGGACGTATCTTATTACGGACCTGGAATCAAGGAAATTTAGTAAGTGGAAAAAGTTAAAGTTTATATATACAAAGTTTATACTTGAAATTAGAATCGCGTTTTTCTCGAAACCACTTTTTTCGAACTGGTGCGGACGATAACTTGAGCAATAATAGTTAGGATATGTAAATTTCGTGTACGAAATTTTTGGCAACTGTAATAGCTATCGTTGAGCCTAGCGGTTTTTTTATTACGCTTTCATAAAGCATCTTGAATGAAAATGTTTTAGGTGAAAATAATACTTTCTATTTCGAAACATGCCCACGTTTCATTTTTTCGAAACATTCCCGCTTTTTAGCGGCAATGCTTAACAGTAGTGAAATTAATGCAGATTAAAGGCAATTTGTTTGAAATTCCAGACCATTCAAACCTGAGATTTCAATTCCACCAGGAAGAGAGGGGAATTTCCGATAGGCGTTCACTCTCCCATTTATTATACTTCGACTATTGTTTTTTTTTCAATAAAAATTCACTTGAATCTACTTTAATGTATGTGGAATAACATAGCTTTAACACTTTAAGGATGATGGTAGGCGTATACGCCTACTGACATACTGACTCGTGGAACCACGGCGGGCGTGTAGGACCGCTCGCCACAGCTTATGTAGAACCGCTGGTTCCACCTGATGGTTTTGCGAATCTGGCATGTTCGTTGAAGAGTTAAGTTGAACCCAAAAACCATCAAGTGAATTAAAAAAGTTAATGAAAAAAGCATATTTTCCTGATCGTCACAGTGGTGTCTCGCCAGCAAAGTAAAATACCATTGATTCAGTGCCAGAAACTTTGGTGACCGACAAATCCTGTTTCTCAATAGCTTGCTTCATTATCTTCCCCCATCGTAAAAAAGTTCAGAAATTTGAGCAAGAAGTTTGATTCGCATAATCGCAGCCAACCAGGAACCGGAATTGGACACATTTGGTAAAATGAAGCTATTTCCGTGTATCTGCCGGTCGGAAAGTATCTTGATGTCGTTCAGTAGATAAACGAGACAAGGCAGGGCGGGGAGTAGGAGAGATCGTGAGAGCGACCTTGATTCCTTCTCGTCGTGGTCGTCGCTGTCCGGCTGACGCGGTTCGCTCCGTCTTTCTCTCGAACGTTCTCCATGGTGCGCGTGAAGTATGACCGATCGAGCCGCATGGACCGAAGCTAAAAGAAAAACAAACAGCAGCCAAAGTAGCAGCAGCAACAGGAGTAGCAGCAGTATCCTCGAACCGCACGGCACGTGCAAATCGCTATGTGGGTCGACCGGGAGCCGCGAGCGCGCTCGGTCGCTCGCGCGCGCGCGGAGAAAGTGTATTTTCCCTTACCGAACATCAGCACCGATGAGAGAAGCGCGCACGAGCGCGAGCTCGCCGTGATACGAAACTGGCTGAATGCTGACCGCCGCGACGCGCGAACCTCTTCGCGAGATTCGAGAGTCAACGTCGGAACCGGCTGAACCGAGCCAAGTCGGCCCGAGTGCGTTCACCGTTGTGCCCGCTGGTCATTCCACGGTGCGTAAAGTCGATATATCGCCGATTCCCTCCTTTCTTCCCCACTTCCCCAACGTATCTTTCACTCTCTTTTTCCTTTCTCCGATCTTCCCGACAAACGCCCGGTATCCGCGTCGCAAATTCATTGACGAAACTCCTTCTAAACTCAATTTCACAATTTTATTAAGCAATATACCGCGAATCGAGCAATTCTTTACGATCGCCGTTATTTTTTCTATAATTCTACAATTTAAATTCAATAATTCAATGATTCGATCATTTCGTTTTTCGATGATGATTATTTCCATAATTTTCTCGGCGAAATGATCAATTAATCATAGATTATTGAATTCTTTTTACTCGAATACATAAGCACGAAGTAAATTGACGGGGAAAAAGTGTCGGGTGGACCACAAGATCGTCTTTTCAGGAAAACTGTAGAAAACTGACTCAAACGTATGACTGTGATAACCATGAAATTGCCATCTCGCTAGTTTTTATTTTATAAATGAAAGGTCGGTATAGAGCGATCTCATTACCATTACCGTTGCTCTCAGAGAATGAAAATCTCACAGTGGTACTGTTTCTTAGGATGATTTGTATCTAGAATACTACGAGCTGTACATATGTGTTTGTGTGTGCGCGCACGCGTTTACGTGTGTATGTAGCAAGCGAGCAAGTTGGAAGAGCGAGAAACCAGAGGCACCTTTCTATTCGTGAAAAGTCCGTGCGCGCGCGAACGTTTATACCTCGCTCGCGGAGAAATTGAGTGTAGGCGCATTCCATCGTCAACACGTATATGCCACCAGAGCGCAAAATCATAGAATTAAAAACGTTGCTTCTCTCCTGCTTCTTCTTTACTTTTACTCTCACGCTCTCATATCAATCCGCTTAAAAAATATAATTAAATAAAAGCGAAAACAAGAAATAATTATTATCATTCGTTCTGAAATTTTAAGCTGCAAAATTTCATCCCTTTTGGTCACTTTTTAAAAAGAAAAAGAGAATAATTTGTATACGTTGAAAATTGTGAGGTTGAATCCAAAATGGTTCAACTGCAATTTTCTAAGCTTGCATTTTTTCTCGGATCGTGACGAAGAAAATCGAAGATTTAATCGTATAAGAAATGTAAATATCGTTGAATGTTCGAGCACATTCTGCTAACGATAATTCGATGAAATTTCTGTCGATGAGTGCCGCAAAAAAAGAAATTCCCATCGCAATTTCGTTGAACGATTGTCCAGACTCGCACGTGTATAGCGAGCGAGAGATCTGTACCCCGTAAGATCAGCGATCAGCGGGTCTTCTCTACTCCTCTCTATGCCTCTCTACTCCCCCAAAGAAATTATGCAACTTACGTAAAGGTCGAGATGTAAGCTTGTATTACGACGATGAACAAGCCGAAGAAAAAATTGAACGCGTAACAGAAATTTCAGCGGTCATCGTGATGAAAATTTAACCACTCATTTATTCAAGTTTATCGTCGTTTTTGATCAATGATTTTCCGGGTCAGGGATACATTTTGAAACAGATTTATGCATCGATTAATAACTTAGAAAATATTGATATGCAAACGATCGACGATTGCGATCGACGTTTGATGTAAACAATTAGAACCCTCGATTATGTCAAACCTGATCACTATATCGTCGACTGCGCAATTCAACGACTCTCTTATTACTACTGTTCGACAATAATAATAATAAGAAGAATCAGAAGAAAAAGTAGAAAAAGAAGGAGAAAAATAACAACAACAATAATGATGAATAACGGTTTAAAACTATGTTACCAAGTCGTGTCGTAATAAATATTTTTTGTTTTTTCAATAATTTTGACGTCCTTCATCGAACGTTCGAATACCTAATATTTTCCATTTGGTACGCAATCGAAGAGACATTGATGACGTAAACATTAAAAAAACGTATCCGATACATAATTCTACGAATCTCGTTTTCTTTCTTTTTGGTTCCATGCGGTGCAGGTGTAGGTATACGGCATTATAGTGATCAATATATATATATATATATATATATATATATAGCTTATAACGCCGGAAGGTCTGCTGACAATATGTAACCTACTCGCCACTTTCTCCGGCTCTCACACACGACAGAGATACATAATATACTCTCGCCCGGGACACGTTCTCTCGCAGGTTTGCTATTCGATATTCGAGTCAGGGTCTCCCAGCTTTACGTTCGCCGCCTTACGATCCACTCTAACTATACGTATTTATTTTGAAAAAACATCAATGTTGTTAAATAATAACGTTTTGTCACGATGCAACGTGTAAAAAGCTAAACAAAAATTGATCGTAGTTCGAAGCAGGCAAATCCGATCGAAAATTGATCGTTGACTCTCGCGCGAAAGAACGTTTTCATCCCCTGCGGCTATCCGGCCGCCGATCTTACGAAAGCTCGTACAGCGTTAAAAGAAATGTCGAATTTTGTTCTTTAGAAGAAGAAGAAATGAATGCGCGAGTTAACAACCCTCTTTACCGTACCGACGGATGAGATACAACCACTTATGGTCAACGAGCGTTGGAATAGAAATCGAAAACTGTTATTTTTATGACAGTCTTAATATCGTCGAATAATTAATGTAATGCTTTCCTCTTTGTGATCTTTCAATATTTTTATAATGGTCGATGCATCATATTCGAAAATTCCATTGATGCCGAATTTTCAAACATATAAAGTTTTGTAACGTTTGATGAGCGATAATTGAAACAAAAATGTAAATTTAATTAAACCCGAATTTTCTACGCAGGGAAATATTTTAATTCGGGCTTTAAATAGTATCTCTTTTCTAATTTTTGCCGACTCTACGGCGCGACTTTCGTAGCACGAGAGTTCATCCGTCGCGCTTGTAAACACCTGGTTTCGCCATGCTAATTAACCACGTAACTTTTGCGGCGAACGCATACTCCTATATAAACGGTAAATTATTATCTCAGTATAATACGCGCTCGTTATAAACATTGTTTTTTATTGTAAAGTTTTTTTGTCACAAAAATTCGTCGGTCTTTTACGTTACGTGGCAACAAAACAAAGTAGAGTAGTTTCGGGTATTATGGACTGGTTGGCCAATATGGCCTACTGCTATTTCTTCGAAACTAACCAACATTAGCGTTAAACATACCTGCCCCGTTTGTGCAACCGTACCCCTCAACTCCTCAGTTAATCCGTTCGGCGAGATCACGCCTGTTCTTTGCAGGCAGCGCTCCAAAATTGCGTATTTCGATGTTATTTTTTTAGTAAGTTTCAACCGTTACAGTTACTCGGATTATACGTGTTCTTATATATTATTCCACAGTATTGTAGACAACTCCTTAATCTATATTATGACGTCAATTTTGTATACAAATTGTTCACTGGTTTTTAGTTTAGATCTTACTTATGAAAACCGTTCCTACGACCAGTATGGTCCATCTGGTTATGTCCAGATGGCCATGTTCAATGCCTATGTTGTAAGGTATGTGCTCACGATGAACGCACAAGAGTGAAAACTGTATTTGTTTTCTATGAATTTTACTCCGCAAAATAACGGGCGATTTATTGTTTGTATTGTTTGCTCTGGTGTGCAACATAGTTCACGACATGTACGACCAATATGTCCCTAGGCCATAATACCCAACCATGTTTAGATTTCAACGATTGTTCCATTTGACTAAAACTTCTATTTTCAGTTATTCTTTGAAGTTATCTTGCCTCGAGCTTCTAATTTTTGATTACTGATAAGTTCAACTACTGACATAACCAATAAAGACTGATTGATCTCTTATACTTTCCGTTTTATCTCCAAAAAGGCTTATGCTGTGCCATAATACCAGAAACTACTCTAATATCGTTAAATTTGTCACACGTCTAATGCATTTTGCGTTAGAAGTACCATTAATTATTATTTACTAATGAACATAAATGATCGCATGGCAATTAATCAGTACACGTTGATTTAGATCTCGTGTCAGTGCAACAAAAAACTAGATGGCCGATCGCTACGTTTACGTGATAATCGTTTAATCATACGAACCGTCGAGTACCAAGGATTTTGCTATGGAAAATCAAAAAGACGTATTCAACGTTAAACGCACCGTATCATTTTACGAATATGAGGTTTAATTTTCTGCCTTTAACCTCCACTATTCCACCGACACGGAGCGATTGGAGGACTGCTAATAGCAATTAGCGTATCTGCGTCGTTCGTTCACTCGTTCGTTCGTTCGTTAGTTCGTTAGGTGGTTCGTGTACTACACGAATGAATATTAATGGTTCTTCGTGTTCGGAGGTCACATGTAATGGCGTTGGGCGTGTTTCTGACCCACGTCGTAACCATTCACGTTCTATGAAATTACGTAAATAAACAACCACCCTCTTTTCTCTACTCAAGAATGAAATTGAAGTAAATTATGGTTAATGAATATGGAAATGAAAATAAATGAAATTACCGAAAATTTTAACGTTACGCATATTGTTGAATGTAAGAAAATCTCTGTAGATACAGAATAATCGTTAACTAAAGGATTAACAGGAAAAAATAATAAAAAGTGATGAGCAAATAATCCAAACGATTATATTTAAAATTGCTAATTGTTATTGGCGAGTAAAGGACATATTCGTAAAATACTTCGAATTCAACTTCAACGTCGCCCCGTCGAGAAATAAAAACTTTTATTATCAGCATCAAAGATTCCGCTCGAACGTGTATTTGTAAGCGAATTAAAGTTTCGGGCCGTATGGTCACCGTGTGATTTACATACTTAGTTCAAGAATTCGTGTCAGGCAATGAACTGTGTATTTAACGTCGAAAAATTCGAAAACTCGAAATTCTTCTTTCTTTCGTCGTGCTTTGGGCGCGACGCTTCCGAAGATTTCTATATTATTTAAGAAACGAGTTAATTTTGGAGAGATGTATTACGACTGGACCTCGAACGAACCTCCCGGATGCTGATGAAATTTCTACGATAGTTTTCACATATATTCGGGATATATTCCTCGGCAATATACCGGCTATGATTTTCTGTCCAAATATTTAGTGACGAATGATTATTATTTTTGAGATTCTACGTTCTTCGTATCGCAAGTAAATATAATCCTTTTCGATTAAAATTTTCAATCGATCTGATCGAATCGAAAGTTTGGCTTCTACGACATACTTAAGGCAACTGCAAGAACTTTAACTACCAATTTCTCAATAGTCTCGAGACTAATGAGGAGCATCAATAATTTTCTCATTATCCTTTCAATGTTTTCAGACAATATTGTATGCAATCTTATCCATACGAGTCACTCTCTAAAATATTTAGGTATTCCATTCGGTACTTTTTACCATTGAGCAATTCACTACTAGAACACCATGACCTTTACTTAATCGACGGTATTACCGTTTTGTTCTATACAATAACACATTTAACCATATGTATAATTAATCTTATGTTAGGCTATCAAAAAGGCAAAGTTGCAATTTCACAATGAAATCGTTATTCAATACGATGAAGACGATGATTCAACATTGAACGGCATGCATTATAGGACCAAAGAATTATTCTCATTTTTTTTCAGGATTTATACGGAGAAAAAGATATATCTATATATTAAAACCGCGGGAGTGTCAATATAGTTTATTTTGTTCGGGACACGACGAATATTGTGTTTTTGGAAGGTTTATAGGCAGTAGTGAATATTCTAAAGAAACAAAGTCTATTTTATTGATGGAATTTCGAGATTGACATATAATTTTCCAAAACTTTAGACATGTTAATTTTAACTTTTCGTTTCTTTAATGATTACCTAATAATTAACGTCTTTTTCTTTATGTCTTCTTTCCTCCCCATTTCCGCTCTCTCTTTCTCTTCTTCTCTGCCCTTTGACGGTGGTTGGTGAGATGAATGACCGATGTGGGTCTTCGTCCCCCGTACCTGGTCGACAACAATGTAAACATGGGGTTGGCCTTTGCAAATTTCCAAGTTCCCGATGCTCTGTTCCTAATTAGGTAAACGCGATTCTGCACTCCTACCTTCAATCTCCTAAGTTGTCTCTGCCTCGGTGGTTTCGGCTGCGTAGTTCCCCCTGTTATGGATCACGCGGTACGCTAATCATTCTTCTCCGGATCTCGAGCAAAAGCTAGCTATTCTTTCGTTGATTTCGTCGCCTTTTATATCATTTTCTCTCCCCTTCTCGGTACTTTTAGTGGTTTTCCCTTTTATTATTCGTTCGGGATATCGCGATGTCCCAACCAATCAGCAGATTTTAGTAGGGTGTCGTGCGGACGATTCTTCCCTATAGTTCTTCTTTTTAATTTCTTCTTACTTTTCGGGTCTTGATACTTTTAGCGGTGAGAAATTGGTGGAGGTATGAGACGCTATTCGTCTCAATATACATATATGTGTATCTTTTTCATTGAAAATAAATATTGCTTTCAAAGAAATATATTGATATTGCTAAATAAATCTTAGCTGACGAAATTAAATTAAAAACTATAAAAATAATGAAAAAACACACACACACACAAGAATAGTTGAATGTAATAAAAACGTATGAATTTGAATTACTCGATTTATTATATGACGAATGAATAATTTTGTGATGAAAAATTCTTTTGAAATTTTTATTCTATTTATCGATTCCGTCTCGATCGCTAATATATCTCCGCAATCCATTAATATCATACGCTGCAAAAGCGAGAGGTAAAAGTCTCCTCGATCGCATGAACTTGCTTTCGTATGACGGTCTAGTTCGAGCCACGGGGCGTGCGTTAACAAGCAAGTGCAATGATTGCCGCTCGTGAAACAGCGAGTTTTGAATCGTTTGAAAATTACAGTATCTCACGCTTGATTACACATCTAAGACGATATCCCCTATGTTGCTCAACGATAATACTGTACACCACCTCCTCATGCAAATATGTTATTCTCATGCCCGCGAGACCCAGCTGAAACGATCCAAAAATATAACGCTGGCCTCCTAATTATTCCAAACTATTGTGGTAATTTTTCTTATAATATTTTTAATATTTTTATGTTGTATCCGTATTTATAAAGACACGTATATATTATCAGAATTGTAACGAACGAAAATCTTCGTCCGGCAAGCTGAAGGTTTTTCATTGAAGAGTCTGACTTGTACCAACCACTCCCAACTGCAATCATCCACCAATTGAAAGAAAAATATACCTATGTATAAGTATATGTACACGACTGTGCCAAGAGATCGCACGCGAACGAGTTCGTCGACTCTTCGAGAATGGCAAGGCTGCAAACAATCACTAGCTCACACACGAAGATAATATTGCAATTTATACGTTTTGCTCTTTCGAGATATTAATCTTTTCTATATATTTATTTTTTTACACATTTCACAAGAGCGTCGATGTAATAAAAGAATTTCAATATAAAAAAAACGATTATTCTTTTTATGTGTTAAGGCAATTTTACGTTCAATTCCGTTTTGATAAATTATAATAGTCGTTACAAAAATGATAAACATTATTTCGCGGAAAAGTGACGATAAATGCGGTATAGCTAAGACAAATTACCCCAGTGACTGGTGCAAGATCATTATTTTCCCTTATATCGGACAGCTTACATAATAACAATAATAATAATAACAATAATAAAAATTCTCGAAGGCACATAATATTGATTCGTCATAACGACCGCGTAGCCAATTCATCGTGAGTAATAGTTGACTCCGCGCCTCGCGGCGAATACGTAACCCCCTCTATATACCCCGTGACCTATGAGGAATTCGTCGATTATGACAAAATAAGTAAAGGCGCATCTCGCGATGGCTAAAGAAAAATGCGGTCACGTTAACGACAGACGATAACGCAATCGCGATTTTTCCTCTTCGTTCGATAGTTATGCGATCAGATGCAGAGACGGATGCTATTGAAGAGCGAACCGATGGAGTTTTGTGTCATCGGCAAGTAGATAAGTCACGATCGTGATCAGACTATGTCGGAGCTTCTCTAATTGTAAGCTAAATGCGAAAATATGCGTTTTTCACGATTATTATTTCGCGATGAGCGTAAATACTTTTTTGTTCCGACGTTATTATCTAATGACCACAAAGACAATTGGCGAAAGAATTTTAAGTGTGGTAAACACTCGATATTACCGTGAGATACCTAATATGTAATTGCAATAGTCTCGAGATATATTTTAGTAAAGGAGAATTTTTGATAAAATTAAATTGATAATTTGATAAACGAGAACGACGGGAGTCATTAGGTGTGAATAAAAATAGAGGAGAATTCGCTCGTTCGCTAATATGGGCAGGATACCGTGTCCGTTATTATCATATACGAGATATACATATTTGAGCCTCGCCTAATTTTGATCACCCTGGCGCATTTTTCCACTGTAAGAATCATCGATTTTTGCCTGGTATTATTTCAATACCTTATTTTGAGTAAAGATAACCACTTATAAATCTCTTCCAAGTCTTACAAAAATTGATCGGTGGCTATTGAAAAAAATCTTTTCCGGTACAAATGGTCTTGTTCTCGCCTTCAAGATTCATGCGTACGTGTCAATTAAAAACACTTTTTCTCAGTGTTTATAAACAGTTTTAATTTCAATTAGAAAATCGTATTTTGGTTGTCAGAGAATGATCTTTGGTTACAAAATAAAATCGTAGAGCAATTCGGAACGAATTTGCGCGTCCATAAGTGGAAGAGATCAAGCCGCGGTCGAACGAGCCACGAGCTAGTGGAAACGCCGTGTGCCTAGTCAGACAAGTTCGCCGGTTGCGTCGTCAAGTAGTCACAGCCTATATTCGCTCGGACGCGTACCGTTCGAAGCGTTTTTACCACTGATTGTGAGATGGAAATAGAATGAAATTTTGTTCTTTGCATTATTTTTCAGAATGGCACGGCAAGTCGAGAGCGCAGGTTCGGCACGAGCCGAGGGATGAGCTCGATGCAGACCCAACAGCCGGGATCCTTGCCCGATTACCAGGTCGACCCTTACCGACTCCTCGAGGACGACCTCAAGGACGTCTACGACGACATAAGACAGGTAATTTGTGGCCTTTCTCTTTTTTCCCCCTCACGTCGACTGTCTGTATTTGCCCCTCCCCTCCCAGTTTCACTTTACCCCCACCTTATCTCTCTTCTCAATGCACATTCTACGATTTCTATCGAGTATATTTTACGCCTCTTGTTCACAATTCATCAATCGCAATTCCGTTTCATTCGCCTCATTGTGTATGCGATTAAATTCAACTAATCGTTATTTCACATTATGAAACTGATTTTAATGAAGTAGGAAGTATAGTTAACTTTGTTAATGAAAGTATTTTAACGCTGAGGGGGGAGGCGCCCAATTTTATTATTTATTATCTTCACTGTTTACAAATTATAGATATATATATTTGTTTCTATTATTTATCAGTTCTATATATAACACCGTTTAAATATTATTTTTTACTATTTTTCGCATTTGCTAAATTTCGTTTACATGTCTTGCATAGAAAACTATGTTTCATCGAAGAATGTCTCATATTCCAAAAAAAAAGCATTTCGAACTTCAATATTGCGTGTGAATAAATAATTAATAATTCGGTCTAATTAAATATTGTTTCCTCAAACATTGTAATTTTTATTTAAACATTCTTCTAGACACGTTTAATGATAATTGATATAAAATTGAGAGACGCGAATAAAAATCACTCTTATCTCTATTCTTGATGGTAATTTTTGTTCATATTAAAATCGAACAAAATCGAGATGAGCCATTCGTTGAAAACTATTGTTGGATCGGCGAAGCGAAAGCAGAGCTCGAACTACCCAAGCTCTCCCCACCGTTATTGAACTCACGCAGCGCGACGTACGTCGAGCTCTCGTGTAGCTTCGCGGTCCGCATACGCTTTTACTCACGGTCTTGGGCTCGTTCACGCGTGTTAAATGAGGTAGGAGCCGGGGATCGAGCGGGGAAGAGCCTCGTAGAAAGCACCTGTCAAGAGGCTAAAGACGCCTGGTGGTACTCCAGTATATTGCGCTATTACTTAGAACGTCGTAAATGTATGCCATATGCACGTGGACTAGACGTATAGGACACTTATAATCAAGCAGGGAGATGACACTTTACATCGTCCCTGACCTCCTAGTTTCTCGATCCGTAACGCTGTCGACTGGTTACAATAGTTTTTCATTTCTACGGCATTCGTAAATTTTTATCTGTGGTCCAGTGTGTCGATCATCAAAATGTTTTATCATTCATTCTGACGACTCAAATGTCGTCAAAAAAACGAAAAAAAGGGATACGTTTAAACCAAGAGAAAATCTGAGTCTAGCCTTTCGAAATTGAGTCGACCGGTCCTTGATAGATGAATTTATTCTACGTTCGGCAGATGGAATATCGAGATTTATGCAAGCAAATTTTTTATCGTTTGGGTTTAAAGTTTGTTGAGAATTTTTTAATGTTATTTCGGAATTGCTGGTATGCATTTCGAATTCTTAAGATATTCTGTCGGGGTTGACGACGGCTGAACTGATGTCACTATAAAAATTATTTCGCTCGGGTATTCGTACAATTTTTAATGTAAAACTTGAAAACGTATACGAAGAAAATGTTAAATATCTTCTAGAATTATATCATATAATAATAATATAAACAAAATAATTATATAAATAAAGTGAGTAAACGAATAATGCAAACTCAACGATGAAACTTTTTGTTCGCGCGTCTTCCACCTAATAATTTTGATTCTGAAGTATGCGGAAATTGATCGATGGTCGAAGACGAAGCAACGTAAGAAAGTCAACGAGGTGTTTCCTCGCGCGACTTTGGCCAAATTCCAAGCGAGGACTTTCATAGGCCGCGGCCGCGACTGGAATTCAAAGTACTCGACCGATTCGTGCAAGCCTCCAAATGTGTCTGGCCGTCGGCACATATTTTTCATTTCTTTCCCCGTACACCAGACTGTCGCAATGAAACGAGAAAGAGAAAAAAAATCCGAAGCCCCTCCACCTTCCCTCGCTCTATCTCTCTCATCGTCGTATGGCTCTCGATTTGCGTTTGAAACATCCTGCGTGCATTTATATCTACCGGAGACAAGATCTTGACTGTATAAAGATTAGTAACTCTAAAAATTTGCGCAATAAAAAAGAAAAACGTCGTCTCGTAGACGAGACGCGTCCGGTTACTTCGCAATAGCGGTATAAGTACGCATATATTCGTAGTTGAAAAAGACTTTTTTTTATTTCGAGAATCGTTGTGTATTTTCCTCGTCACCTCGGCAATCGTCAATTTCACGGATTGGCGGAGTGGAAAATCGAAATAACCATCGCATAATTTTCTCGCACTGGCGAGATTGTCCCCGTTGTTAAATTCAGTCAAGGTCGGAAATTCAAAGTTTCGATGTATTTATTTATTTATTTCTTTATTTATTTATTAAATCTATATCACGATTGCAGGAACTCGTGACGAACACGACGCAGGACGAGCTCAAGACCATAGCAACGTACTACTTCGACGGTCAGGGAAAGGCTCTACGTCCGATGGTAGCGATGCTGATGGCTCGGGCCATCAATTACCACAAGGAAAGAAAGTGAGTACACCGGGATTCAACGACTCTGTGTCTTTTGCGTATCGCACAAAAAAGACGTAGATATCATTGTCTTGTTATTTTCTATATTCAACGGAAAATTTAATGAAAATCGATAGTTTGAATTTATCGCATAAAAAATGAGTATTAGTAATTTTGAATGCATTCAATTTTGAGAACAGTGAAAGCCAAACGCTCGTATCGCTGTAAAAAGTACCTCGAATAGTTTCTTCTAGACATTGTGCAAAGTGCGACAATGTTATTCAATTATCGTTCGATTGTTCGGTACGCGAGTAAATTATGTAGTCAAGTTAAAAGCCGCGGGCGATAAATATTGCGAAAATTCGTCATAAATCAGCGTCGGTGAAAAGTTGCGTAGGTACGAACTAAGTGTGATTGAGAACGATGAAACGCTATAATGTCAAAAATACATGTATTTCTTTATTTTTCATCAATTCTATTTATGTTCGTACATTTTACTTTTTCAAATATTCTTCTTGCATTTCTGTTTACTTTTGCTAATTCGAAATTTCTTCCTTTCGATTATCAGCGATCTCTTGGTTTCGCAACGTCAGGTGGCGATGATATCCGAGATGATTCACAGCGCTTCCCTCATTCACGACGATGTTATCGATCAGTCGGATTTCAGACGAGGTAAACCCTCTGTAAATGTTCTCTGGAGCCAGAAAAAGGTACGTTCCGACCGCCCTCGCAATTTTTACACTCCTGATTTTTATTAAATATTAAACGATTAAACTCTTTTAACTCGATATCGTCAAATTACAAGAATGACACACGGATTTTTCTTGAAGCTATGAAAACTTAAGAGTTTTGGCAATTTGGTTTTTAAAGTATATTGAACGAGTGTTGAAATGTATTTGAGTTTGCTCAATATGGTAAAGCCGGTTAATCGACAAATAAGAGTTTCCTGTTCCGTACCTCGTTACGAACCTACCGAGGAAAAGTCAGGAAGATAATCTGGTTATCGAGATATGGCAGGTGTAGTAAGAAACACACACACACGCGCGTGCACACACATGTGCACACTTTTACCATAAGACAATAATTTCTGGAATCGTCGATCCATGGAAACTCACACGAGGCCCGCAGGGATAGCCACGGTGTGTATACTTTATTGTAGGTACGGATATGTGCGTTCCTCAAAACTCTCTCGCTCGACCGGAATGCGATAGTAAGGAGGCTAATGCGATTCAGCCGGTCGAGTCAAACGATCCTATATACGAACTTCTTGACGCTTTCATTGCTCGGATCCGGAAGCAAAGGAAGCAGACGCCACGCCGAGTGATATCAAATAAATTTCGACTTTTTCACTCCGTTGCGTACCGTTCAATATTCTCTCTTACTTTTCGAGTCAAATTATTCCAAAACCTGAAACTTCACCCGACCATATAGTCGAGATTGTCGAAATGTTGAAAACTGCTTTAAAACTTTGAAAACATTATGGTAAAATGCATATTAATTACGAATTTTATTCGTAATGTTTAATAGCGTCCTTAATGCTATTAATAAAATAATGAACCTTTTTTTTTATTGGTACACGTGAAAATAATTAAAAATGAATAAAAACAACACTCGCATCGATCTTTATCGAATCAGCTAGAATACGATGTATTTTGAAATCGTGGACCTTAACGAAACAAACAAATTAAATCATTTGTACCGACAGTTTCGTCACAGCGGCAACCAATTTTTAAATGCCACATTACTTATATCCCTTAATTTTATCATTTTATAATTAAGATAATTAATATCCGGTAAGAAACTCGAACGACTCGCATCAAGTTTGCTTCAGACTATACGGCACGAACCGTCACGTAACGGCAACGGCACGTATCGGCGTCGACATGACAATTTTACGCATAAGTTTAGATTGCACCATTTTTGCTGCGCTTGGCCGGTTCTTTTGTCGTTCTCTAGTTTAGACTAACGAACAAGCCTCGACACGTACCATCGCGAAACATCAAAACATTTGCGAGAGTGCCCGGTTGAAGTCGTTCCGCTACGTCGACAGAACGCCTTTACCGCCTAGTACGTACACTCTCACTGAAAGCCTTGCTACAAAGTTTTGCCGTACCAGTGCCGGTAACGCCCGTTGCAGTTACATAACGGTCCTTGCCGTATAGTCTGAAGCAACCTTTACGCTATTTTTCGTAATCCTCGCGACTAATCTCACAGTTCAATCCGGTGCGATTAAAGCATCCGCCTAAGGTGATGATTTGCCACTTATAACGCCCGCGATCGTATCTCAGGACTATGTTTCTACATAGATAAATATATGAACATACGGATATATACGTTCCTAAAAAAATAATAACGGATTCGTATGTTTTTTACATGTCCACAATCTTTCAACAACTCTATGTATATGAGGCACACCAAACATAAATAGACAGGTCGCCGACCTTCACCCGGTTACATTCTGTCCTCAATTTTCTATACGGCCCTTATAATTCTGAATAACATCTATTTTTTTTGTAGATTTCCTTCACCAATCTCTATACGATAATAAGTTTCTCGAAATAGAAACGACGTTAGATTATAAACGATTAAAAATTCATGAGAAATTCATAAAAATTCGGTGTTTCGCTGGCTATCGTTCATAAATTGTTTGTTCGGAATGTAGAATTATTTGAAAAATTGTACTAACCAAAAGCTTAAGAATTTTTATCAAACCATTCAGGGGCATGCCAGGCATGAGAAAACAATGAGAAGCCACAGGGTGAGGTCATGGACCTGCATATCTGAATTCGAACACACACACATATATATATATATATATATATATATATACCATAGGTGTATATGGTGTACATATATTAGTCGTGTACTATGAGAGTTATAAACTGAAACTCCTACGTGAGCTCGGGCACTTACACACCTGAAAATTGCGTAATGCGACAGGTGAACTCAGACTCGCCTAAGAATTCATTTACTACATTGATGTCTGTATACAGTAATACACGGGTATTCCTACAGCGGCCAAAGTGACTGCTGGAAACGCGTTTTCTTCGCTCGTGCTAGGTCAAGTACAGTGAGCTGGAGCTCGAGTCATCGATTCTCGTGACACGAAACAAGATATATCGACGATTTGGACATACGCCTCGAACGGAACGAGAGGACAAGAAGATGGTGGGATCCACGTGATTCCAGAGTCGACTTTCCCGATCGTATCGTCGGAGTGCCCCAACGACGATGAACAGCTTGCGACACTGTAGTACGAGCTTCGATGTCGCCAGATTGCGAGATTAACGACCATGGAAAACACTTCGGGCTCGAAGAAGCCAGCAAAATTGTTTTCTACGGTTGAGGTGCCGGACGACGAAGAAAAAGAAGAAGACAAACACGGAGAATCGTTGCAAACAATCGGCATTATCATTCGGACGTTCCTTGGGAGACGGGCGTAAATTAAATCTGTCTAACGGTGGTTGTTGCTCATTGGTGTTCGCGACAATGAACCTTACCTATCGTTATTTTCTCATCGAATAGACACGGCTAGTGGTTTGCCAATTGAAAAATCGTAGATGCGTGCATGCATAATGTATGGGTTTATACTCGATGCGGTTTATACTTGATGAAAAATTCATGGGTAATACATTTTTTAGTGATTTTTTCGAACCTCTTGAGTAACTTGAATATGCATCATTTTTACATATCGATTAGTCGATTATTCACTATTTCGTGTTTTCTCGAGTAGTTTCTCATTTAAATTTTTCTAATTTGGAACATCTGACGATCATTTTGTTGTTGTTTACACGTTGAATAAATTTGAGATTATTTCGAAACGTTGTCACGGCCTCTCGTACTTTCGAGCAGCAGAATTGACTCAAAACAGAAAGGTAATACTGTCAAGCTCTCACTCGGCTCACAGTGATTGCATTGTGAATGGGCGAGTCTACGAATACGCAAACTACAGCTTCTTTCGTTTCTTTCTTCGACAGCCAAAACTCTTATTCTTCATTTTTACAATTCTCACGCCCGATATATTTTTTGCAAATTCCTGTAATGTCGAACTTGAAATAAGAATAAATATTCCAACGCGTTTTACAAATGATTAAAACTTCGAGCTTCGAATAAGCATTTTTTCCTCTTGTATTTCACAGTTTCACCGCCAAAGGTCGCGTTACAAATTTTCGTTTGTCGCATTGGTCCTCATCGAGTTAAATTCGTGCGAAGTTTTCTTTTTCGTTATCGAGATACACGGTGTATCTCTCCTTATAACTATCGTGAATTGTAAGTCTCGGAGTCTAATAAATTGTGCAACTACGGTGCATTAACGAGACGCTAAACGGTTGAGCTCTCTATTGCTCAAGTATAATACTTAGCGTTAACCGATCGGGGGGCTTCTTATATGGCACCGCGACAAGGACGCCGACATCGATACCGACTCTCTTTACGAAATTATCGAAACCTTTCGCAGCGCGTGTGCAATCTCGCGTAACGTCACAAAAATCCATCTATATCGATAAGAAAATAAAACATCGCTGGAACGAGAAATAAAAACGATCATAAGAAATATCTCACGAGCGTCGAAGATTCAAAACAAACATGAGCAACTTTGAAGCAGATCTGATTGACTCATTTCAATCTCCGTTTAAATATACTTTTACTAGTTCTATCGAGAATTCTTCAGCCACAGGTTGAATGTAAAACTCCGACAAAAAAAAAGAACCAAGCAGTTGATCCATTCCGTTCTTTTTCAGATACGAGAGATCGAATGGAGCATGCATTTTTTTTTAGTCGAGTTATGGTCGGCGCGCACTGAGCTGACATTAGCGAGGATGATGTCCCATTTAGATATGTGAAAAAATATAGCTTCCGCTTTTTTTTAATGTCTTACAGCGAGAAATTAGAAATTCGTATACGGCTGTCCAAGAGTTTGAGAAGATTTTCGAACATGTACGTGGGAAAAAAGTCCGACGACGGATCGACCGCGGGATCGATAATCGAATTCGCGGCGAAAGGATTTACGATCCATTGTCTGGCAATGATATAATACCACGCTCGGTGACAATCTCACGACCGAGAAGCGAGATCCCCATAGAACGTTCGCAAACTATTTTATTTGCATAGTACCGCGACGACTTTCCAACGTTCGCGTGCCTCCGAGATCCTCCCCGAGCCGTTTGTCACTTTTGTCGCGTGAATCTCGCGACATATATCATCGTCTAGCGCAACTTTTTCCGAGAACAGGGATGATAAACGCCGTCGTCAACCACCGGTAAAAACGAAGTAAACATAAGCAGCTTGTTCCGTTTCGTAAGAATAAAAATAATCGTCTGGTCAAATCATTTGCATAATTATCGCCAATTTAAATGACAAGCCATTCATCGTGACGGCAGAAGTAAAAGCGCAATTGTGCTTGAAAATTGAAAATTCTTATCGTGTCGCTGAATTTATAACAGAAAAAAAAAACAAATCAATTATATGAAATTATATAAATTGTATGAAATGTGGAAAGTATTAAAAACTATTGAAAAACCGAATGAAAGAAGGAAGTTTTCTCGAATCGTGGTCACATCTAAAATCGAATTGCCTTACAAGATATATGAAGCGCGAGAATTATTTTAATAAAATGTGAGCAGTTTGTCATTTCCATGGATAAAAATTATTGCGGTAACTTCCATCGTGTGAATTTATAAGCGTGACATGTTGTCTGTTCCCATAAATATTGGGACAAGTATCATATTATGGAATCCCTGGAGATAAATCTGATTTATAAGATATGCAGATAGTCAGGGGTCACTACCAAAGACCAGGACGAGAGTGTAATATCCTCAAAGTTCGATTGTATGTACATAGGTATAAATCCATTTTGCGAGTCGAGTAAACGAGAGAAGTCTCTCCTTCGTTGCGAACGAAGGATCTTCGGTGAAAGGAAACTCGAATCGCAATACCGTGGCGTATGTTGCTCGCTTCTTTAATGGTCAATGGACCTAATAACCGAGCTCGGTGCTCGAGAGCACAGTACCATACCTCTGGAGGCACAGCGTTTTTAAATCCATAAAAAATCCACTCCCTTCCTTTCGCGGTCGAGCCTCAAGTTCGCTCACTATTACACCGAAGCAAGAAGAAAATCTTGCCACTTTCCGCCCGATATTAAAATGCTAGAATTATTATTAATATCATTGTCGAAAATGTGCCAAAGGGGTTGTATGAAAAAAACAAAAATTATCTGCGCTCTTTTGTCTGATAAGTTTTGCATTTTTTTGCTCACAGGTTACCATGACCGGAGATTTCATCCTCGCAGTAGCTTCGATGATGATCGCTCGGCTCAAGAACGACGATGTTACTCTCGTTCTAAGTCAGGTAACATTTATTCATATAAATTGTGGTATCGAAGAAACCATTGGAATTAAAATACGCGAAATTCTCGAAAATTCTTGTCTTATTTTTTTTCATCGAGATCGAACATTTCGCATCGTTCTAATGTTCCTATTTATTTATACAAACGCTCCATATTGGTTTAAAAAAATGCTTCCATTGACGTATTAAATGTGTCAAGGTGTAGGTCAAAAAATCAAAAAACGTGTCTGACTTTTTTAACACCGAACTCGGCTATTTTCATAACTCACAATCAGAGTCGAACAGAGTTGGTTTATTGTTCTTTTGTTTTGTTAAATAAGAGAAATATCGATCTGAAATACATTTTTGCTTGGGTCAATAAACTCTAAATAGCCGTTACGAAGGTTTATACTTTCATTGTCCAAAGAACTTGGGCATATTTGATAGCAAACTTGGCTAGTTTTGCAACTGCAGGGTGTTTATATAATTTGATTGGCCTCGATATAACGGCGTTCAATCAACCTCATAGAGACGGTAATTGCTCTCACCGTGTACGTATACACATAGGGCGTACTGTTCATACAGACGAAACGGTGGAATTCTGGAGAACGGCAACGATTTATCATCGAGACAATGATTGCGAAATATAATTGCGGGAGTTGAGTGACTGGAGGCAAACGGCACACTAGCTTTGATTCGTAATTTGCAGAATAAAAGGAGAAAGAGAGAGAGAAAGAAAAAAAATGACCCGGATTCGATCGACGCATACATCGAAAAGACTCGGCTCCGGTCGATGCCAGAAAAAAAATATCTACACAGTTATGCTTACACTTTTTGGCAGACAGCAGACACTCATTAAACTCGCTAGTTCATACGTTCGACATTCAACAAAAGTTACCGATTATGACACGCGTCTTTTGATTTTTCCACGATTTTATTCACCGGCAAAGTATGTTTTTTTTTAAATTTCCGCAGGTCATCACGGATTTGGTTCAAGGTGAATTCATGCAACTGGGCGCTAAGGAAACGGAAAACGAGAGATTCGCTCACTACCTCACGAAAACTTACAGAAAGACCGCGAGTCTTATAGCAAATTCGGCAAAAGCAGTGAGTGTTATTTTTAAAAATATTCTTTATTATCGTTAATGGCGTGCCTAAAATTAAATACTGAAAATAAAAGTCGGGTTACTTTATTATAATGACAATCATCTTTTTTTTTGTTTAACAGGTAGCCATGCTCGGTGGGGCAGACGAACGCCTCGCCGAAGTGGCTTTTCAATACGGGAGAAATATCGGACTTGCGTTTCAACTGGTCGATGATCTTCTCGATTTCGTGTCGACCTCTTCGGCAATGGGAAAACCAGCAGCTGCAGATCTTAAACTCGGTCTTGCAACTGCACCGGTCTTATTCGCTTGCGAACGGGTAAATTAATAGAAAATACTATGAATTATTGTCTCGAGCGAAACGATAAAACTTTCATTTCATTCGATCTTTCGACTAATTCCATATATTTCGATTTTTGTATTCTTCCAGTATCCAGAACTGAATCCGATGATAATGCGCCGCTTTCAGGAGCCGGGTGATGTTGAAAAAGCATACGAGCTCGTGCACGAGTCTCAGGGACTCGAACAGACGCGATTTCTCGCGAGAAAGCACTGCGTCGAGGCAATTCGTCTCGCACAGTCGTTGGCCGAAAGTCCATACCAAAAAGGTCTTGTCGTCGTGAGTGACTTGGTAATCAATCGCATGAAATAGTATCGACGAGGAGATGAATATTTACAAAAATCATCCCGAACATCGAGACAAATCCGAAGCGTCTCCTCGAGAGTAACGAGATAAAAGGACGATGACACGAAAATATACGACGAAGAAAAAACAATCAGGAACTAACAACGAAACGTCCGAAATATTCAAATAGAAAAAAAAACGTACATTTTTAAGTTTCGAAACGTTCGATCAATTGTCGTGTAAGAGTTAGCCAGAATGCGTGAGAAAATGATTGTTGTGAATCTGCGAAGGAAATTAATCGATATAACGAGTGAAAGAAATTCCCTTGAGAATGAGGTAATACTCCACTTTCTTTACCGTATGAAACAAAATATTCCAATTGTAAAAAACGATGAGTGAACAAGAACGACCAGAACGTATGAATGAATTATTGTGTATAGTGAAAAAAAAGATAATAGACGATCGCCAGAAAGCGGGTATTTTTGTAGAATTATCGCGAGATAAAAACAGCGATGCGCGGGTGTTCTTCGTTTAAATGAAAGTAAAGAAGAAAAAAAACCTGAGTGCGGAACAGAAAGAGTTTGTTCGTCGATTGTATCGTGCACAGCCAAAAGTTTCGCCTACCTCGAAAGTTTGCGCGCATGTAATGACAGAGTGACTGTACCATTCGGATAGTTGTAGGGTGCTGGACTCCCCTGCTCGTGAATCAGTGAACATCACGCTGAAGTATAATAATCGTTAGAATACGATAGAACGATAACGAAGGTGCTCCAAAAAGAAAAATGTTAAACGCTACGAACATTATTATGGCGAATGATATTATTTTCGATCGTACGACGGTCCAGCGTTTATTTCACACGCGACTTTTGTCTCGTCTCAATGTTTGTCTTTTTGTTTCTCTCTTTAAACCAGTAATACTTTATCGAAGCGAAAAGAAATGAAGAACGCCCGCGAGCACGGGGTTTGATAGCACTTGCTCGATATTATTTTAACGATTTATTCAATATCTGGTATATATCGATATCAATTGTCGTTTAGCTAATCGTCCCAACTGTAAATAAAATAATCTGTAGTTATAGTATTATATATATATATATATATATATATATATATATATATATATATGTATATATATATGATTTCGCCCCCCCCCCGTTCATTGTATATGCAATAAACCCTCGTGCGAAATAGCGTTGACCGCGTTTTGTTATACCGATTGGATATTGTATAAATTGATTACCCAAATTGCAACTGTTTCTTATAGTCTAATCGAAGAGCTTTTCTTTTTATCCCTGTAATCATTTCATCATTTTTTTCAAAGTTGTTTCGCGGTTAATATGCCACGTTTGTAAGCGAGCGAGTCAATTTCTCACAGAGCAGATCGAACTATTTGTTTTTTTTTGTTTTTTTTTTGTTTTTTTCAATGAATACTGCAACATTCGTTTGTCACTGATTTTAATGTCCGTTAATACAATTACAAGTTTAATCTACCAAAGAAGATTTGAGAACTCTGCGCAAGTCGAAGATCCAGCAATATCTTCGGACCTTTTCATTAAGTTTGGAGAATTTTATTTTTTGTTTTCTTTTATTATAGCGTACGCGAAAAACGGTGGATTCAGTATTTTTCATGAACTTCAAACTTGCAACTCGCGTGATGTGCGCATCGCGGAACGAAAATTACCGCTCTTCGCTGTACAGACGTACTGCTCAAAATATTCATTGTTGTATGAATAAATACATTATTATTATTATATAACAATAAAGAAGTATATATGTATACTATAAATGCATATGTATATACACACATAATATACTGTACAATAATGTAATAACTTATATCCATGACACAGATTAATGTATATAAAATATCAAAAAATATATATATAGTACTTTTTTCTTCGCTAATTAGTGTATAATATATTTTTTACTATCAAAGACAGCACCGTAATTAATGTGAAAGTAAAGAGGATAATTATAACGATTATGATCATTAAGAAATTATTATTTCAAATGAATTATAAATTTTATTATGCACGATTCTTAAAAATAGTGAGGTCGATAAAGTGAATGCCTATGTTGTACTTTATCGGTTATCGATGCCGACGCAAGATGGCAAAGGTGGTTAAAGGAGTATCGAGGCCGAGAGGCAGGATTCTGTAACCGAAAATGTGTGACGAAAGTCGCAACGCTCGTGTAAAATTTAAAACCTCGAGAGTTGGTTCTGCGACATTTGAGCGGCCAAAGGGTGAACTATTTTGCACCCACGTTAAGTTGGCCGTAAGCTTAGTCATATATATGGCGAATGGAACATATATACAGGATGAATTTCATAAATTATAGCACAATTTATTCTAAGGTAGATGGGACCATTACAAACAAAAGTTGCAAATATACATTAGGGATATTTTCAATAGTTTACGAGATATAAATTGTTTAAGTTTGTCTAATCAGAGCTAGCCTAGAAGCGTTGGAGCAGCCCACTGGCAATCCTAGCGGTAGAGACAGTATCAATCATTGGCTGCCGGAGCAGTGAGCGCAGGCAACGACGGGCTCCTCGCCCTTCCTCGCCCATGCCCCGGATTCTCTCAAACTATAACAACAATTTTTTGGTGTTTTATGAACCATTATATCGTTGCGACTCTCATTACCATGGCTCGGAGCCGCCATTGAAAATTTAGAAGCATTATCAGCATATTTATTAAAAATAGTTCTTTATTTTTCAAGAAGATTTTGATCTTTGAGGATTTTCTGTCCTTAAGAAAATACTACATGAACTAGCTGGATAACACCACGATCAACATTGCTCGTGATCACCAAATACACGAAGAGGTATATACTATGAAAAGTAGCTGGTAACGCCGCTGTTTCTTCTTTACTTTAGTGCATCGCATACGTAAAACATTTTTTAAGACGCGGATTCGTCTCGTTCAATGCTATTACTCAAGCCGTTGCTTCAACGATCGTTCCAATTCGCTTTCGTAACGCTTGTACAAATCTGGCGAAATCGTTGGAATGTCCGTACAAGCGAGAAGCTTGTTCAGAGTAGTGCAATTTACTCCAGAGTGAATTGCACCTAATAAACGATTAATAGAGATTAAAGATACGGATGAAAAATTGACAAGATTTATGGCATATCTTCATTGGATCAAATTGGAATCTCACCGAATATCATTTTACTCGTGATGTTTGAGTGATTAGACTTTTCGTCTGTAGTGTGAAACTTGCCAGTTGGCACTTTTGTAACTATTGAACATTCTTGACATTTAACGTCTAACACTGAAATAAGACCGAACTGTTGTTCTGCAATAATATTGTCGAGACATAGGACTTTGTGACACTGACAACACTTCAAATTTCTTCCAAGTTCTTTCAATTCAACGATCCGCACACCAGTACCGACGTCATTCTCCGATTTTGACGTAATATCTGTTGTTTCTAATTGTACCTGTTTTATTATACGTTTTTCACTTTTTCGTGCATTCATAATAGTTATCGCTTTCGTTTTTCGCTCAATTGCTTTTTTTTTTGCGAATTTGCCATGATATCGGAATTGATCGGACATTTTTTCTAACCTTAGATGCCTTTGTAAACAACTGTTGAATATATTCGACAGGAGAATTCGTTGCTTGTACGAACCGCCAGATTATATGTATATATGTTCTTTTCGCCATATATATGACTACGATAGCTTACCTGCCAACTTAACGCGGATGTCAAATAGTTCACCCTTGTGGCGCTCAGATGTCGCAGAACCAACCCTCGAAGTTTAAACTTTTGTCGAGCGTTGCTGATCTCCCCCCTAATCGCTGGTAGCGAAACGAAACGTCGGGGGTGAACGGCTAAAATATTAGGAGATAAGTGAATCACGAGAGTAACATAACCTAAAGTTGCACACGATCTACAAACAGTGGTGAAACGATTTATTTTTATCAATGCAAAATGAACAATATTTTTATTCGATGTCAGTAAAGCGTGCGATAGTAAACGAGTGGCGCGATCTGTAAGCTGTTGTGCTGGTAAAAGCAAGCATCAAATTAATAAATTTCAGATAGATGGCGCTACTTTGTCTGTTACTGTAGCGGCCGCCGGTAAGGCAATTACCTCGTACCAACGACCAATATGTAACACCCAAAATCCTGGATAAAATCGCTACCGGTAAACGCAACCCCCGCAACACCACGGGACTACGGTTTCCGGTAGCGGCCATTGCGTGGAGGTTTGCCTTATAACAAGACTAGTTTTATCCACCTTGCGGAATTACTCAGCACTTACCTAGAGAGATGTATCGGCCACGATGTGTTTACCGAACTGAAATAAAATAAATAAATTATTTTTGTTATAATAACTGCGTGCATACTTATTTATGATGGTAAATAAGAAGCATCAGAATATTCTCACGACCACTAACCCACATTGCGAGTATTAAATTATAAGCATTAATATTTTTCTAGAGCATTCGTACAAGTTAAGAAAATGAAATACAAGAACGAAAAATCGACTTTTTTGAATATGAGAACGTACCTTTTTGTAAACTCAACTTTTTGCACACGTTCTGTCCCCGTGAATTATCAATCGGTTTCTCCATTATCACTGACTGCAATGATGCGAGAACTAATGATAAATTATTTTAATAACGATGAAAATTATGTACATATTTACATTAAAGGTACACATACGACGATATAATCTTACAGTAATTTAATAATTATTTATCCCGCCGTATCATCATGTATGATATTATATAATTTCTTTGCCCACGACTTTGGATCAAGTATGTATGTTTTATAACTATATAATACTCGTGAAAAAATCAATCATGATAGAATGCAGGTACGGTATCTATAATATCTAATGACGGAATCGATATAGGAGCACCTGAGGAAATTAAACAGAGCTCGTCTTTCGCGAATTATTTCTTTCCCTTATCCGCGATTCGATATCCTAAATCGCAAAAGAAAATTCGACGAATGATATTTAAACTGTAAGATTTTGTAGTAAAAGTTTCGATCAAGAAATGCAATAATCGTCGGCTGTATTTTTTTACGTGTTGCACTATAATATATGATATATATATTATGTACAAGAGAATGTAGTTTGAATCGAAACAAAAAAAATCTTTTCGTGTCATTTTTTTGTAGGATACGTACAAGTAGGAAAGGCCAAAGCGATCGATTTCTTGGTAAAGTTTTTTTTTTTTTTTTTTTTTTTTTTAGTAAAGCCTGAGCTTGCGCTCGGTCACTTTATTTAAAGGAAACAAAAACGATTATCAGTGATATGTAGGGTAACTTTTTTCTCTCTTGAATAAAACAAAAAAACTCATCTTGCTAGTTTGCATCGCGTTACGATCGGGACGTATTTTTGCAATATATTGATCCATCGGCAAATGTGACGATTCTCGTCGTTTATGTGCGTCTCACGAAAATACATCTTATACGAATAATAAATAGGTTTTTCTTTCTGAGAGTTTCTTTTTCAGCAATATAACTCGCACCAGTGCTCCTCTTTCGTTGTACGATACGACGATATACAAATATCTCTCTACCATCATATCTACCTATCAATATATATATATATATATATATATATCTGTATTAGCATTAGGAGATATTGGGTACCTCGGACAAACAAATCTCTGTTCATTCATCGAAGCATTAAATCTCATGTTATACGTACGTCCATGACAGATGTCGTTTCCATCTCGAATATAATCAAACATATTTCATTCTTTTTCTCTTTCTCTCTCTTTCTCACGCATACTCGAATATTCTGAAATTAGTTTTCACACTCGCATTAGGAATGAAACGTGAAAAAATCACGTTTTCATTATCGTTGAATCAGGGTGACGATGATTGATATGACGAGAGACATCTTTGTGGTAATAAGCGTCTGGCAATCTAAAATTTATTAAAAAAATCCATATAGATCAATTTTGCTAGGGGTTTAATTTGGATCTTGGTTAATGAATTGACGATATGAACAGCAATTAATTAACCGAGCTCATCTTCTCTGGGGAAGGCTTTTCCGTGTGGTTTTCAATTACCATTGGTAAGGTCGTTTCTGGTGTGACTTTGGGCTCTCGTTTCACGGCTCTCCATGACCGGTGCCTTGATCACTCTGTCGTCACCCTCGACACTCTCCTCTTTACCGTGTTGATACATCGTCGCTATTCTTGCGAGACATTTGAGCTTCATGTCGCCACCCTTGCCGAAGTGTTTGCCGTTTACGCGAAACTCCAAGCCTAAAACTGCGGTCTCGAGGCCTCTCTCGTCGACGGCGGTTATATGAGGACCTCTGAGATATTGACTATCAGCCTGAGAAAAGAGCAAACTCATTCATATAATCCAGGATCGGATGGGGATTTTGAAATCTATTGGATCCTGAACGGACAATGCGAAATTTAATCAGACCTGAGACAAAATAGGATTTTTTTCAAAATTTCCCTTTATTTTTCAGTCCAAGTTGAAAGTTACGTCACGAATTTGAGTTATTTTATATTATCCTTCCCCGTTTGTCCTAACTCTACGTAGCTTCTTAATGCAAGTTTTTAATTCTTTAAAGAGTCGTTAGAGGGAGAGGAAAAGGGGTTGTTAGGTAAAGAGATACGCGGGTTTTGAGCACGATTACGCGAGTTGTACAATCAGTAAATATCAGTTGCTTCCACTTACCGGTTCACCATTAATAAACCATGTTAAGAGAGCTGCAGGCTTGGAGGGTGCGGACGTGCAATTCATTCGTACGAGATCACCCTCCTGGTACTTGGCTCTGCCACCGGTTATGTGAGGACCCTTTTCCGGAAGTACTGCACGCATGTAAAAGCGACAGAATATGCACAAGTGGCCACTGGTTAATTACAGCGAAACGAGGTGCAGATTTAACATCACTCAAGCCCTCGTTCTAACACGAAATCTACGGTAGAACTCGCGGTATTTGATTCACACGTTGCAAATTTCAAATTTATCTTTCCACATATTAAATCAAGACTCGTATTTGTTATTGCCTTCTCGATATCTTTCAGACGAAATGTAATTTTTCACAAAGGGTATAAGGACCAAGTGTCTTTACAATTAACGATTCTAGCTCACAGTGATTTAAAACAAAACGTCTAAATTGTCGCGGTCATTGAGTTGATGCAAATTTTTCTTTTCGTATAATTGAGAGTTATTTTGTTGATTTTTTTTCATTGTGACTCACCGACGACACTCATGTCTGCGTGATCCGAGACCGTCTGAAAAGCTGGCGCCTCCGCGGAAACTTCGCACCTGTATCTTCCCGTGCTCGTCAATTCGACGGAATTTAATGCGATTGAACGTTCGGTCGAGTGATTTTTCTGTAAGACGAATTCGTACGTAGATTCGTTAATAATGCGAAACCGAATGAAAATGGGAAAACCAGAGGGTGAAATAAATGAGATACTCACGTCGACCGATACACCCGGTACCGGAAAGACCTGCACGGCCGGCGAATCTCGCGGCACGAAACGATAAAACTCGTGGCCATCCTTGTACCATTTTACGGAATACAGTAATTCTCGATCCAGATTAAAATTGCATTCCATTTTCACCGTTTGATTGATAACAACGTGCTCGGGTATCTGAAGAGCAGTCATACGCAAACCTCGCGTGCCTCCTGAAAAACATATGTACTATAACGATGTATCGCCCACGAGCTAGTTTTGTTACAAAATTAATTTACCCCGCCGATTCACCTAAAAACAAAAAAATAATAACTTTTTTAACAAAACAATATACAAAAAAATCGGAAAAAATCATATAATTTTCATAGAAACATATTTCTCTACAAATTTTCTCCACGAGACGATTCAGGAAGAATAAAATAATCGAGGTACACAATTTTGGAAGTTTCTCGACTCGTTGAAAGCAAGAAGTAAAATTTCCTACGTACGATAATCGTGAGGTCGTGATCGAAAATATAATTTGAATAAACATCGTATCGATTATTTCCGGTGTCAATAGTACAGTCGGAAGCGAGAGTGCACAGGCAACCACTGCCACAATAACCCTCCTAGTTATTGATACGCGCATCTATCTATGCATGTATGCCCGTAATACAATTTAATTCCCGATTGAGCTCCGCAATATTGAGGACTTCGGCAAATAATCCTCCCTTCATAGGTAACAAAGCCTGCGGATACTAAACAACGCGAGGCCTTCGAGCCACGATAGCCAATCTCCGTTGGCAATTTAATTGCTTATATTACCCGTATTAGGTACTGCTCAAATAGTTACGGATATTCGATCGTAAATTGCTCAAAATAATCCGATTAGGTCAAAAGTGTTGAACCGACAAATTTTCCCTCAACTATCGAGACGCGGGTTAGCGCGAATAAAAAACATCAACAATTATAATCCAAAACGCGTAATCGGGCAAAAACAATCATTTATCGTGGTTTTTTTTCTACCTGTGTAACAATTTTCCTCCCGACAAATCTCGCGAATCCCTCGAATAAGTTCCCTTCGCGAATTAAATAAAGCTTCGACAAATTCACCCCTGCCCCCCTCCACTCGCCTCTTCAGCCCCCGGCAATACACACACGTATTCTACGCGTCGATCGATTTATCTCCGGCTCATCTGTCGGGTCCGAAGATGTGTTTTCTTTCTTTTTTGCTTTCTCCTTTTTTTGCACCGAAAACCGAGAGTCATCGAGACCTCGTCAATCTTCTCGATAATTCTCGTATCATATTTTATATATATCGCTCGACTATATTACCAATATCGTCAATATATATAGAGGAATTAAGGATAAGGGTGAAAAGAGCGAGAAAAAAAGAAATAAAGACAGAGAGGAAGAGAGAAAAAGAAAAGTAAAGAAACGAAAATTGCAGCGAGTATTGTTTTCGTCGGTTGCACGAACCTGGATAAGACAGTAGCTGCAACGTTAGTACAATGGGAATAATAGCGGCTGCGGAAGGAAACGACGAGAGTGCTTCGAGGAGTTTCACCCCGTTGAGCAATACGAGTCGCATCTTCGCACGGTGAAAAGCTTTTTCGCTCTTCACCACGGCGATATCCCGTGCCACCCACCAAATTTCTCGTTCGCAGTCCACGACAATGAAACGAGGGGCCTCTAGGTCGAGAAATCACTCATTCAAGACGTAACCATCCCCCCTCTCCCGGCCTTCCGCCACCCACCTCTCCTCTTCCTCGGTGTGATGTATCGTTGGGCCGTTTTTTATTCTTATTCCTATTTTTTTCGCTCGTTCCGTTACGCGTATACATGTATACGCGTGTGCAAATGTATATAGGTATACGTTGGTAATGAATCTCTTCTCCAGGTGCCCCAGGGTATCAGCCTAGCTTGACCCCCCCCCCCCCAAACGGGCGAGCGAGCTTTCACGGCGAATCCATAATTTCGCGTGCTCCTACGCCACACTCGAGCACGATTTTCTCTCGTTCGAGAAGTTTCGAAGCACTCGAGGGTACGGACGGCGAATGAAAAAAAAGGTCTTGAGACAAAAAAGAAAAAAATAACAACAACAACAACAACAACTTATAGAAACTACCCCTGTCTTGTTATACCCCTCCACCTCCTTCTCTAAATCTTTTCTCCACTCTCTCTTTGTCTTTGTCTTTCTCTCTCTCCCTCTCTCTCCCTCTTTCTCGTTATTATTCACCGAGCACACCCGGACACATTAATCGCGAGCTCGATCGCGCGAGCAAGACACTCCACCGTAATGGAAAACCGTGTATTACGAATGTCCTCGTGCACGTATTCGCGATATTCGTGGCAACTTTCTTCCTCTTTTATCTCGTTAAACATTTGCGAATAGGGCTTTGCACCGTTTTACAGCGAATTCAACGGAGCGTCGTTTTATTTCGTCGATTCACGCTCGTCGTTATGTTTCCATCCGATCGCGATGAGAAACGCTCGCGGTATTCCGCAAATATTTCCGGAAGCTTACTCGTTGTTTGTTTTTTTCTTTCTTTTTTCACCCTCGTTCGTTTCACCCACCGTCTCTTTCTCTCGCTCTTCCCTCTTGGCGTTTCTTACACTTGAAAGATCGCGGGTACACCGCAACAATCACCACCACCACTCGCCACCAGTAAGCAGCATCGTCGAGCACGCACACGGACCACGGAAAGTCTCACTCACAGACGCGCACACATACACACACACACACGCACACACACACAGAGTCTCTTCGCGCTGTATATATCGCGCAGAGCTTTTCTCCACGATAATTAAAAATCTATATTATCGCGTATATTGTAGTACGGCCGTCAAACACACGGGGGTTTCTACCTTTCACGGTAACCCGTTGGTACTGCGGCACGATCGTCCCACCCCCGCGCTCGATCGCGATAACGGGAGAGACAGCGTTGGCGACGGCGTTGCTGGAAGTGGTGGAGGTGAAGTTGGCGGAGAAAGAAAGAGCGAGATAGTTAGATCGGTGGGAAAGCGTGAGCGCGGAGGGTCGAAGCTGCGCGTCCAGGTGTTGTCGTACTGTGAGCGTCAAGGGGTGGGAGGGTGGCGAGAGAACGACGGCGAGGTGGGGAGCGCGATCGAGCGAGAAAGAGAGATGGAAATGCAAGGGAGACGAGGTCGTGGTGATAAGGCGATGGGGTTGAAGCGCGAGTGAGATCGAGGCAGAAAGTCGGTTCTCGTTATTGGACGGTGAAGTGGCGCGAAAGGGGAAATCACAGGGAGGTAAGGGGAATGTCGTATAACGTTCGCCCCCCTCTACCAGCTTTAGCTCGCAGGGGGTTGCGCGTTGCGCGCGCTACCGTGGCCCTCGGGCTGACTCGGGGGCGTCTGCGCCCCTGGCCGAGTCGATGATCGCACCTACACTACGACCCTCCCCTGCGAGAACCCACTCGCGCACAACCGTGAATCGGCGCACGTTTCGAACGAGACACACGACGTTACGAAAATTTCGCGTTCCTTTGCGCCGAAGTGCGCCGACGTCGTAATTGGCGTTCGCCGACACAACGAAGAGGTGGGTGGTCGAAGGTGGGTTGTGGGAGGGGGGGGAGGGGTATATCAGAGACATAAGAGGAGCCTAAACAATGAGAACCGAGAGGACGAAAAACGACCGGGTAAAATTTGAAAGGACACCCGGAAAAGAAAATACCCTATGGATGAGAAAAACAGAGAAAGAGAGGGAGAGAGAGAGGGAGAGAACAAAGAAAAGTTTTTGTTTTTTACTTGTTTTTGTGATAGACAAGGGGCGAGTATAGGGGTTGAAAGTGCGTTAAAAACAGCGAAACCTCGGATCTGATTTGAGGGGATGCTTCTCGACGTTCTTCATCGTCTCGATCCTTCGAAAAAGAAAAACAAGATCCTCTCGGTGTCTTCTCGATCGGTCCATAGTGAATAAAATATTTCGGGAATGCTTTTTACTTTTTTCGTTCGTCCAATGGGTAAAAAGGAAGCTACCCATACCAACGTATGAGATATGTTTTTTATTATTATTCTTTTTTGTATATATATAAAAAATCATCGTTTGACAGAAAAAGGCCAGAGGTAACTGGCACCTTTTATCGCGCGCAACGAAGAGGTCACGTCTCAATGACTCTGTACACTTTTATATTCTCGTCTTTGATACAACGATAAAGGAAATAAATCTGAATCGTCGTATTAATCGTGCCTTTGTCGACATTTGTCATCCGCGAACGATTCTAATTCGAGATAGCGAGCTATTTTCGCTTCTTTTTATTTTCATTACGTTTTTTCATGCCCAGCGGGGTATTATTCTATTTTCACGCGACAAAACTAGTTCGTTGATGAAATATCGCGGTAACTTTTCACAAACGCGGACGGAGGAGGGAGGAGAGTAAATACAATACACTCGGGATCGCAGCTACGTGGTATGAAAGAAAAGAGAAAAAGCGGAAGTGAGAACCGAGCGCATTTCTCTTAATTCGCGACCTACCATTATAATCGTATTATACTTATATATATATATACATATATATATGGAGTGTATACCTATGTGCTCAGAGAGTCAGGCTCTCGCCATGCTCCGCAACACCGGAATCTTTATGATGCACTCGAGAGGACAGTCTGATTAAAGAACGTTAATAAACGGAGGTTGACAAAGAGAGAGAGGGAGAGAGAGAGGGGGAGAGGGAGAGGGAGGGAGAAGGAGAGAGAGAGAGAGAGAGAGAGGGAGGGAGAAGGAGTGAGAGAGAGGGAGGGAGGGGTAAGGGTGGGTTTGGAGAAAAGATGCGCTTACGAAAGTCCGGGAAATGGAAGAGCTGGGTTCAAAGGGCTCGACTCGTTTAAACAATGGACCTTACGAGAGCTCTGCGGAAAGTCTCGAACAACCCGTGCTCGCAGCAACCCGGAACTCGAGAGCACAAGAGTACAGAGACGCGCACACGTTTTTTTTTATTCGCGAAACGTTTTTCTTTTTATTTCGTCGACATTGTCGTCGAGGTCCTACATCTCTTTCCCTATCTCTCTTTTTCCTTTCTTTCCTTCTTATCTTTCCAGCTCGTCCGCCTTCTCTCTCTCTCTCTCTCTCTCTCTCTTTCTCGCTTTCTTTTATCTCGACCAATTTTACTTGTCTTTTTTTTCACCCCCCAGTTTTTTGCCCCTTCCAACAATCCAAGAAACGTAGAGACGACTACTCTTACGTCAATATATATATATATATATGTGTGTGTGTGTGTGTGTTTGTGGGCGAGTGTGTATATAATGTATACCACAGAGTGAGAAGGGATATTTTCTAGCTTCCGGGAAGTCACGACGTGCCCGTGATGTCTCTGGTACTCTCTGCTTATTCTTGTAACCCCGCCTCTTCAATCCTCGTGGCCTCTATTTTTCTCTCTATCGTTAGCCTTTCATTGTCGGACACGGAATCATATAGCTTGCAACCCCCTTACTAACCTTCCCCGCTATCTCTCCCTCTCTCTCTCTCTTCGCCCAGCAGGTGGATGGATATATTGTATATATACGTATATACAGATTAAGGGAAGCAAAGAGGTACGATAGGATGCACAATGAGAACTCGAGCAGCGTATTTCTGGCCCAGAGCTATATAAACGTTATATACGTATATAGCAAGCCCTATATACATACATATACATATATACATATATTTGTATCTGTCGCTTATTCCGGCGTTTATTCAGCCCCGCGGAATTTAGCGCTGAAAATAAGAGAACGAAAAGTCGGGAAAACAATCAACAGCTCCGGGCATAGGAAAATGAAGAAAATCACGACAGGAGGAAAATTAATTCGTCAACGTTGTCATATTAACAATGTTATAATGATAATAATAATAATAATAATACGTTATCATACCCTATTGTAGTCGGATAAATATTGGAATAAGTTGGCATTTTTTTCTTTTCCCTTTTACATCCCTCGTATACGCTGGAACTATTTCGTCTTGTTAGAAGAAAAATAGGCGAAAAAGAAATATCATTCTCGACCGTTTTTTTTCCTCCTTCCTTCGAAAGGGTGACAGCGCGGAGTGGCGGTCGCGAAAAAGAGAGAAGCGAGAGAGAGAGAGAGAGAGAGAGAGAGAGTTTGCGAGCCTCCACAGTCGTGATTTATCGGTACGGGTCGAGGTCACAACGTTTGTCGTCGTCCACGTCGTCCTCTTGCCACCCCCCTCCCCCGCCATCCTCCCTCACTCTTTCTCCCTCTTTTCTCACTCTTTATACTTTCACACCCCCGAACGTCTTTCACCTTTTCGTTTCCTGTCTCGCGAGATTCTCGAGATGTCTATATATACATATATCTATATAATGTTATTACTCAAACGCCGCTTTTCTGTTACAGTGGTTTTCGACCGTGGTACGAAAAGCCTTGGGACATAAGTGAATGACCCAGCACCCTCACGTCGTCCTGGCGAATATCAATAATGGCTTGAATAACTCCCGAAGAATCGCACACGAAACGCGCCCTTTTCTCACCTCGCTCGCGCCCTCTGCGAATATAATTCTTTGCCACAATTATTAATCGTTCACAGACTAGGTTCAATTTGCACCGTGACAACGAGAAAATCCATCGGACGCGAGAACGATTCGACGCCCCGAAATTACATTTTTATTTTTATTATTAAGAACGTTCGAATCGGTTTTTGCATAAAAATTTAATGATAAGTTTAATACGTTTATTTCGAGAAACGCAGCAGGGCTCTGCTTCGCGAACTCACTCGTTGGAAAACGAAGTTTTATTCTTCGACGTCCTGATTGTGGGAGAAAGAAGCGACGAACGGAACGTGGAAATAAATAAATTTACAAAGATGGTCGAGGGGTAGTAACTCCTTCGCATCGTACCAATTGCCGTCAGTTTACTTGGCTCGTTCTTTTACCATCTTCTTGCCTCGCTTCTCTATCATCCCTTGACTCTTCAAAATTGCATAACAGCAATGAAACGAAAGTTTTCTCACGTAGCTACGGTAAATCTCCTGCTTTACACTTTCTATGTACATACATACCTATAAATATATCCTATAGATATATATCGTCTTCCTCTCGCTATCCGTCGTACTTCTCCACGAATCTCAAAAATCTTCTCGAGACGTTAGTTAAGTGGTCGACCAGAGTCAAAGTAAGTTTGGAAACTCTCTCTTGCTTGGATGCGGGGGCGGTGGTCCACGTGGCTTTGCCCTAGACCGAAGCATTTATCATACATATATATAGCCACGGGGTGGGCAGAGAGGAAAGAGAGAGAGAGAGAGAGAGAGATCGAGAGAGGGAGTTACAGCATAGAGGTCCTGTAGCAGAGCAAAGTGTTTCCTCCAAAGTTCCCAACGTGCTCGCGAGTGCATAAAGTCGTGTACACCCCGAGAGCACCCCCTCTCTATGTATATAGTAATGTATCTATATATATTTCTAAACCTACAATCACTATTTTCTCTCTATATACATACGTGTAACTTTACGTAGCTATAACTATGGAACATACGCTGTGTACGCGGATTTAAGATGACTATGTATATAGGTCCACTGTAGTTCTCTCCCTCCATCTTGCTCTCCCGCTTACCCTCGGCTCTTTCTCTCCTGTCTTGAGAGTAGGTTTCGGCCGGGGGTTCTGAGCATCGACCCGCATTAGAGCTTTCTCTCTCTCTCTCTCTCTCTCGCTCTCTCTCTTTCTCTTTCGCCGAATCCCTCAGCCTCGAATCCAACGACTCTCCGGATTGTTCTCGCAGTTGCTATTCAAGTGCTATGGAACGACTATGGTACTTGGTACGTAAGTGGCATTATATAGAAGTGGTATATTCTTGGTTGAAACCGTGACTCGTCTTTTCACGTGCATTACCGTTATACGGCTTGAAATACGAGCCACGTATCGTAGGTGCGATATTTTCGGTCTATCATGGAGGGTGAGAGTGCTTCGAAAAAAGAAAAAAAAAAAAAAAGAAAGAAAAGAAAGAAAAACAAGAAATTCGCAACTCCTCGGTAAGACAAATTTTTTCTAAAGAATCTCGTAACACAATGAATATGTTCCAACGTCGACCTATATCCGCCCGTACGAAATCCTTGAATACTTCGACCATCCGTGTAATAAATCACGAGCGTAAGATGTTAAAGTATAACGAGAAACGAGAAACTCTAAACGAGAACACGAATTACAGGCTCGGCCCGGCGACTCGTTGAAACGAGAGGACATAAAGAAGAGAAGAAAAAAAACATCGAGCTGAGAAGAGAGGGTTCACCATCGCGGTGACATACCCTCTGGTCGAGAGTTTGCCCGTACGAAGAGAGATGGAAAGAGAGAGAAAAAATTGCGAGAATGGGGGATAAAAATATATCGGTGCTGGGGACGAAACAGAGAGTAAGGAGAAAATGTATGAGGGAATTGTACGGGCCACAGTTCGACTAATAGCTCTCGAGAAGTAATTGGGATACCAGTTGCACGTGTCAGGATGAATTTCATCCCCCGAAGGTACACATGTATATAAATATACAGCCATTCATATACGGTCACCCTCGTTTCGTGTCTCGACGCTTTCTGCTCATACTAGGGGCATGTTTTTCCCCGAACACACACACACACACACACACATACACTCTATACATAATTATAGAAACGAGGAGGAGTCACTACCGTTTTTGCATGTACAGGAAAGTTCAAGGGTGCCAGAACGAAAAGAAAGAAAAAGAGAAAGAAGAACAGGGAAAGAGAGAGAGAGAGAGTAATGCCCGGTTATCCAAAAGCAAAAGAGTATAGGAAGCAATTGTAGGCAAAGTGCCGAGAGGAAATCCACTCACAATCAGTAATATAGCAATCTCCGAAATCTCCGATAGCTATATATATACGCGATTATATACCTATATAACAGACCGAAATATTCTGCTGACGGTGCGCCAAGCCATTCCCCATTGCCGCCTACCGTGTCTTTCAGCTATCATTACTTAACCGACATTGACATAGCTCCTCTGTACCATGTGACTCGCGTCTCTGTCGCGTACCTATTACGAGCCTGCGTACAGTGGAAACGGAAGAGAAAGGGGGATGATAGCCCGTAGGGCTAAGTACGTTATATGCACAAAGGGTCGAGTCAGCTCTCGTAGACGATACGTCGACTACGTATTACACAGACCATGCCAAGATGCGACGCGTATCACCCAGCATGCGTACACCATATAATCTCATATAATCGTATATACACGGTTCGCTCGACGACGTTGCTCTCGGATCGTCGAGGATACGGACGTGTATCGTCTCCTTATTGTACGTTGATCCAATAATGCACGTGTATGCACCGTAGCGCGTTGCAGCACGGCAATATCAAAGAGCGTTCGTAAGGACGAATGTAGGGGTAGTTGGGGGTGGGGGGGGGGGGGAGGTTCAGCTGGTACATTAATACCTAATTCACACATATTTCATATGTAAACAGAAATGCAGAATTGCGGAATGCATTGCCAACGTTGCTCTTCTCTCGGTCGATGTATTGTTTGTGTATATATATATAGTTCACGCGGTGAGATATAAGATGCATAATTTTCGTACGGTGTATTATTATTCTCGTATACGCCAGCACGCATCTAATACGTAGAGTCTGAGCTCCGCGATAACTCTCCATTTCCGAGTGGGCCATACGATACAATATATACCAATATATAATAGCATATTCATTGCATTCCTATCGTACGTGATAGAGATAGATATATATATACATATAAATGCAAGACGTAGGTATGTTGCACGTATAGACAAGTCGAAGTATATAACGAGTACTTACGCGTAGAGATACGTCACGACGTGCCACGGCACGTACACGTTCCACGTGCATACATATATACGTACGATCTATATGGACCATTCCACCGTTAACCACCGAGCCATTAGTTTTATTTGAAAAAAAAAAAAAAAAAAAAAAAAAGAAAAAAAGGGTCTAGAGAGTAAAAACCAGCACCCACGATAAAAGTGCCATATTTGTTCGGGGGCTTTGAACTTGGTTTTTTTTTATTCTTTTTATTTATTTTTTATTATCGCAGAACGTCGAGTGTTTGTTTTGGAATGACCGTTGAAAATGAAAATTGAACCGTATACGGGTGGAAGGGGTGGGAGGTGGGGGATGGGACATTTCGACTTTGACGTTCTCGAAAAACCGATGGACGAAAAAGGGCTCGAACTTTCCAAAACATTTATTTTTATCGCGCGAAACGAGATATGTCCGAATGGCGGAATAAAAAAATTCTGTGCCGGATGGCTCGGTGGTTAATCGCGGAACGGCCCATATATGTATATAGACGTATATGAAAGCGTTTTATATATGAGGCATGTGTAAATTTTTATATATCGTACAGCAGGTAAATCATTTACGAGTACGTGATGTACCCGCGCAACGTACGTACAATATCGCGTATATAAACACGTATATATAGATGATAGCCGAATGTACGTGTGTGTGTGGTGGGTGGACATAGCGCGCGGGGCTGCTCTCGTGGGGTGGCGAGCGAACTCGAGCGCGAAACGCGAGCGCATGCGCCTATTTATTAGCGCGAACGAAAATCGATATCCGCCCGGCGTGAGAGGTGAGTTTGGCGAGAGAGAGAGAGAGAGCGTCTTTCTCGCACCCTGCGACTCCCGCATTGCCACGATTCTATACAGTAATACCGACCAATCTTATACACGTGCGCTTCTCGTCATCCCTCTTTCTCATCGTGTCTCTCACATCATCTTTCCTTCGTATCGTCGTCTCTCGTAGATCGTTCGCTTCGTCTCGTCTTCATCTCTCTCTCTCTCTCTACAAATATATATATACCTATATACGTATATTGTAGATCGTCTATATTTTCATTTGATATTTCTTTCCTCGTCACGAGCAGCGAGTCTGCAAGCGGAGCTTGAATTACGTGGATCCGGTGGGGATGGGGGAGTAGGAAGAGCTTTCGAGTACTTGCAGAGAAATATCTACACTTTCTATTCCCCCTTACCCCTGCCCCTCTCCAACAGCATTTCTATTAATGCTATATATACATATATGCGTATATATTCATGACTCTGTGTGTAGGTATATATGTGCGTCTTTCGACGCATTCGCCGACCCGTGTAATTCCCACGTACACGAGAGAGCGCAAACCTCGGCATTCGCATGCTCGGTCATGTTCTTCCCTTCCGTATATATATATATATTCCAACGTAATACAGATACATATATATATATATATATATATATATTCCATTTCGTCCTCAACTATCCGCCTCTCTCGTCCTTCTCCTCGACTATGTATTACCGCGGTGCAAGCTCTACGGAGCTCGACCTGTACCTACCTACCGGGAATGCTCCGAGCTCGTTTGATGCACCCTTGCCCTCGCGCTACTTGCCGATGCACTCGCATGCACCTCGATCTCCACATTTGGGGTTCGCGTTCGCTCGCTCGCACTCATATCGATGTATATATATATATACTTAATATATATGTGGCTGTGTGTAGGTATATTTTGTTTGCACAGAGTAGTGAACGCGCCTTTCGAGTCAGCAAGGCAGACGAGGTCGAGTGATTCCATCCCTCCCTACCCTACCCCCTCCGCCGATATATTTTCCCCGTGAACGTATATCGGAAGCTCGAAAATCTATATATCTATATCGTCGTACGGTCCAGCTGGTGCTCGTTTACTCCGATGGAGTCTTCGTTCTCGCGGTTGACCCCCCCCCCCCCTTGTCGCTGATAAATGTGCGGTTTATCGTAACGGGGATGTATCGTTATTCGTACCGTACAACGATTCTTTAATTAATCATGATTTTATTTCAGTTATACTATCGAATTTTGCGTTTTAAAAACGAAGAAACACAATTATTACAAAGTCGTTATTATAATTACGGATTAATCTGTTATCGTTCACTCTCGACACGAGTGCGGGGGGTGCGTGCGAAATAGCCGATTACGCAATTCCTCCGGATCAATATATCCATACGTACGGAAAATCGCTTCACGGTGGCCTTAACGCGTACCGTATCGACGGACAGACGGACAGACAAGACGCGCACAATTCCGGATTCTCGTGTGTCCTCTCCGTTTGCTTCACGACACGGGGATGTGAGCGCGAACGCCCTAGTTGTCGTTGAAATTGATCAAGCGAGATAGTGAGCATGAGAGAGCGAGAGTGAGTGAGAGAGAGAGAGAGAGAGAGAGAGAGAGAGAGAGAGAGAGAGAGAGAGAGAGAGAGAGAGAGAGAGAGTCGTGGACTGATAATCCGTCGATTAATTCCATTCCTAAGTCGGAATATACATCCTGGGCGTTACGACGTTTCCGTATAATGCGCTAGCTCTTGGCGCTTTTGGTGCACGCTCTGTTGCAAGATCTGGCTATTAGGGTATAGTATGAACGTTATAGTTTGGAAGTACATGCTCGCCAAAACGGACGATCAAATCGACTATATACATGTATATGTAATATATACGTACAGTATTATACATATATATATATATAAGTATATATGCGACAGAGAGAGAGAGAGAGAGAAAGAGCGATATGAACGGAAACGGTAACGCGGTATATACGTATATATCGACGAGGAAGGCAATATATATGTGTGTATAGCTCTCTCCGTTAAATCCTTCCGCAAATATCGCGCTAATTATTGAACGCCGCTCCGTTCCTCTAATATATAGCATACAGAATGAGGAGAAACGAGACAGATATAGACGTATCGCTGGATATGACAAAGAGAGAGAGAGAGAGAGAGAAAGGCAGAGGCTAATGATACAACTCGGCGTTGGCGGAGAGTCGGAACCTCATCCGTCATAAAGTTATATGGAAATTCTCTGTTTCCATCACCCTTCCGGTCTTCTGTCTCATTCGGCTCGGTACCGAGAGGCAGATCGACAGAGACAGGGAGATGAAGAGAGTACCAAGGCAAACTTGCCCCGGGAATATCATGGTTGCTGGCTATTATGGAACGCTTCATCTCGTATCCTATATGTCTATATATTTTACATACAGGGTGTTAGGCAATTATGAGGTCGCAGAAAATACCGAGTTGGTTGTCATCAATACAACCAAAACGATTTTTTTTAAATTGTTCTACTCTGAAAATTAGCCGAGATATTAATTCGGAAAAGTTAAAAAGTTTGAACAATGACATCGAGCCCCGGGCGGTTGAGTAATAAAAAAATTATTTTCTGTTACCGCCTCTCGATACATCGTTAGTTTATTAACAGTTACTTTGTCAAGATCTACGATAAAAGTAACGATTTGTGAAAAAAGAAAAAGTCCTGAGTGATGCTCGAACCGACAGTCCTGGGGTTTATTATCGACATGGCATTCGATTGCCGTTATTAGATTAAGGTGAAACTTTCAAACTTTGAGAATTAATATCTCGACTAATTTTCAGAGTAGGACAATTTAACAAAAAATCGTTGGGATTTTACTCGCGCCAAGTACTTAAGTATTTTCTGTGTCTTCGTAGTTGTCTAACACCCTGTATATGTGTTTTATATACGATATTATATTATTATATGAATCGGGAAGCCGAACAGAGAGCAATTGAGGAGACCGAAATATATCTTTCAAGAATTAATTTGTCCCGATTCGATAAATTAAAGAGACCGGGAGTAGACAGACAGAGAAAGAGAGGGAGGGAGAGAAAGAGAGAGAGAGAGAGAGAGAGAGAGAGAGAGAACGAGAGAGAGTTATCACATCGGGAAAAGCTCGACGAGGAAGGATAGGAACAGGCTGAGGATATTGAAAGTGCAGAAGGGTCTAAAGTCTCCCAAGAGGTCTGGAGAATAAAGAACGAAAAACTTTCCTGCTAAAGTTCTCGAATTATACATATATATATTACACAAGAATTATTGAGCGGAGATTTTGCGAATCTGCGATTAGAGTCGATCATTCATCCGGACGAAATATATTTCCTCTTCTTTTCCTGTTATCTTTCCCGTATAATATTACAACACGCGTAAATACGATTTTCGATTAAGCAAAACTGATAATCGAACGAAGCTGCGAGGCACGTTAACGAATTTGGGGGATGTAAGTTTTATCATCGACACAAAGGGGGGTTGCTTTAATGCGAGAGAAGGACCGTCTGCCAGCTCGTGCCACATCACGACGGGGCAAAAAGTATGATAGTACGTGAGCATACTTCGCGAACGAAGGGGCGAGAAAACGTCGAGAAGGGGACAAAAACACTATGGGGTGGAAAACCTCCATTAGAGAGAAAAAGAGACGAACCAGCCATATTGGATTAAATCGTACAAAGTCGGGAAATATGATCCGTACCTACCTCCGAAATGTATAGGAATATCTCAATTCTGTATACGCACAGGAAGAGGTCATTGATAATTTGAAAATCACGTTCCACCCTTCGTACAGTCAATGGCCCGTCGTTTCCGAAGGATAATGGATTTACATACCTAATGTGGTATATGAAATACCACCGATCTCTAATACATTTACATATCCAGGTACATTAGATTCGTATACCTCCTATGTAATACATACAAGCCGTATATTGTGTATATATATATATAAATATATATAGGTATGACTCTAATAAACTGGACCGCCTTAAACGAAAAGTTCCAGGCTCTGTGGGCCAGACCTGTCGTCGTTTGCACGAGACCCCTGCCTGCACGTCCACGGGAAAAGGATGGAAGGAGAGAAAGAGAGACGGAGAGAGAGAAAGTGAGAGAGAAAGAGATCGAGAGAGGGTGAAAAGCAGAGGGTTGAGCGAGACAGTCACAGGGACCATAGTGCTATATATGGTATATAGTGACTCGCGGAACGCGAGAGCGGTGAGAATAGACGCCTGCCTGCTCCAGATCTGGCTCTTTGTTCTCTTACTCGCGCTCGTTTCTCTCGTCGCGCGCGGCGCGCTTCCTTTTGCCCCTCTCGCGCCATTCTCACGTCCCTCGTATTCTCACCCTTGCCACTATCTCTCTCTCTCTCTCTCCTTGCAAAACCCTTTGCCACGATCCTTCGCTATTCTCTACCGAAAGATCGCGCCAACCCTCTCTGTGATCTTGCTTACATATATATACACGTATATACAGACACAAAGAGGGTGGATTGTGTGCGCGACCGCGATGTCGCCCCTGGCTCGCTCGCACCCTCACACGACGTACTACACGCGCAAAATCCATCTATTCCGTACTATATATTATACATTTTTCTTCCCTCTAACTGCCATCGGAATTTAAAGTCTCTGACCGATTTTCTTCTCCTTGCCTCTGCGCCATTGTTTTTTTTTACTTCTACCACTCCCTCGCACACCCTGACTCTCGTTTTATTCTTCATCCCTCACCGACATCTCGCGCACGAGATCTAACCGTGTCTTTTTCTCGCGTGATCTTTCACGAGGGTCCCCTATCCACTTCGTCCACGAAGCTTGTTCCTCGATTTTTTTCTTTTTTTTAACAATTTTTTTTATTCGTTCATTGCCACGCTGGCCGCCACGCGTTTTTACTCCTTTAAAGCTCATTCTTTTCGTCCCCGGGAGAACTCGGCGAACGACAAGACGCTCGTTCTTCATCCCGAATTGTGAATGTTGTGTGCGTATACGTATATACATAGGCGGGATTTGCGGTACCCGAGGGAAAGATTTAAGAATATAATCTTCGGGGATTATATTTTTCGCCGCCGCCTGTGTCGCTATCATTCACTCCATCTCTCTCTGGCTCTCTATCTCCCTCTCCCTCTCTCTCACCCTCCACCTCTCTCTCTCTCTCTCTCGTATACTTTTGATACATCGTGGAGGATTAAAAAAAAGATTACCCGCAAGCGCACTTCTTTATATATATTTCTTTCTTTATTTTTTTACGATTGTATTGTGTTATTCGAGAGAATAAGGACGCGAGAGATAACACATAGAATAGGGGGTTCGCGAGTTGCGAGAGGAGGAAGAGGAGGAGGGTTGGGAAAAAAGTTGGCAGACACGAATGAATGGCTTTCACCGTGAGAGACGTTTTCAGGGACGGTGCAGGGATTCTTTGAGAAACTAAGAACATTGGAGGAACGGCAAAGACGGTATTAGAAGACTAGACAGTTGCCGTGAGTGCAGGGATAGAGATAGATAGAGAGAGAGAGAGAGAGAGAGAGAAAAGACTCGCTTCCAAGTTTTCCGTAATGTGGTACGAGGGAATCCCTTTCACGAAGACAATCTCCGTGTTTGTCTTTCACCGTTCATGCATTCACGTTCTGTGTGTGCAATTACGGTCGAAGACACTCAAAGAAAATACATAGAGACAGTTCAGACGACATATACTCACTCGAGAGTCATTTGAATTGCCGATTGGTTTAGCAGTCTCGAAAATATAGAGAAAGAGGCGTGGCAAATTATTTTTTCAACGTCGAATTCAATATATTTTGACGAATGAGTTAAAAAAAATCGATACCACAAATCTCCGTCAACGAGGATAATAAGATTCTCGAATAATCCACCCTGGCGTTTTGTCTCTGCCGATAAAAAATGCAAAATTATTGGTATCGCGCGATAGCGCTCGAAATCCGCCGCGCGTTATCAACATCAAACTTTGATCACCTTTATTATATACCTATATAGGCACGTATATACCGTAACGGCGAGGAGAGAGTGAGCTCTCGCTATAGGAGAAAGGGTGTGAGAAACCGACCAAGAGTTAGCGGTATAAGCCCGGCAACCAATTACCTTGTAGCCGAGATCGTCGAATCCCTAGGGACGTTGAACGTGGAGAAACAAAGCTTCCAGGTGTATTTGGTATTAGTGGCATACGTACGCAGTAACTACGTATATTTGATACATATGTAGGGCGACCTCTATCAGCCACCACCGTGCCAACAGAGTCGTAACACCGACCGGAGATCTTCGAACGATTAAATTTCACTCGTGTCGCAACCACGAGATTCACACATAAATATATTAAATTTTTAAAATGCCATGATTTTTTTATTTCACTGCAACGTTTGTTTTTCGACCGGATGAATTTCTCGAAATTCGCGAAAAAACGACAAAAATGGTGTTAAACCCGTTCCGATTTGTACATTTTTGAGCGGATGAAAAGCTTTCTCAAATTTCATGATTTTAGTCCATTTCGTCGGTTTTTTTTTCTCGAAATTCCTTAAATATTTAAATACTTATGGGTAAACGTCGTTCGTAAAAAAAATTGATCGCTAATTGGCGATAAGCTAATCTGCACACGAACAAAATCGTATCAATTTTTAATCAACTCGATAACGAGATATAACGAAGTATCGCGATAAAATAGACGATCGAGTTCGAGAGGTGATTACGACCCCTAGTTTATTCGTAACGTTTCTATAGCTAAAGTTCGCTCTAATTGACGACGTAGACTGTTCCAACTCGTGTTAACCCCTTTCCTGCAATAAACCCCTAGACAAACTATTTAACTATTTCGACGACCTTACGAATATCCACGTTATGACGTCAGTACCGTAACTCATATACATTATGCGAACCGTTATGTTGTATAGAGATGCAGTCGATCAAACGATCCATCGTTTCTGCGAATCTCTCTCTAATATATATATACTATATATACTATATACATATATATACTATGTATATACTATCTACATATACCTACTATATGTATATCGTTAAATCCCTTCGTATTGGCTTCATCGCTATTGTAGTTTGCCCATGGATCGCGTTTTGCTGGCCTTCCTCAACCTCCCCCCCCCCCCTCTACTGCCCCAGCCAACCGTTATAGGGAGAGATTTCTCCCGAGTGTAAATACGTGTCGTATTAACCTCCAGGTACTCCGAGACCCAATATGGCCGCGGGAACGAAAGACCGAGAGAGAGAGAGAGAGAGAGAGATGACGACGACGACAGAGGGACATTCAGATGATATCACGCGTAATCGGTGTGCGCGCCGATCAGAAGCTTCTCTCTCTCTCGGTCTCCGAATTCGAATCTCTCCGTCTTCGATCCTTTATTATACACATGCGTTACGTCGTTTCACAAAGCAAAGGTAAATTCTATCCAATATGAAGGACGATGACGACTATAATACCAGAGGTGGATAGTCTCAGAAACAAGAGACGCCCAAGTTTCGTTCCTTATAATTAAAAAATATGATTCCTCGCGCGTCGCCTTCATCGACAGAAAAATCTTGTCTACGTGGACAATTTTTCATAATTTTGTCGTCGATAAATCAAAAATTAATTCGCCCATTGATATATTTATTGGCATCGATCGCACGAGAACTGGTACCGGTCTAATTATTTCTTTAGCTTCGTATAGCGAATATAGCAAAACGCGATATTTTTTTTTTTTCACAAAAGCAATATCGCGATAATAAATGTGCTTCTCGCATTATCCCAAGGGACATCGGGACTTTGGCGACAAATGCTCGCTTGCCTCTTACATACATCGTTGCTCGTCCGTATATTAACAGTTCCGATGGATGTACTATACACGCTCAGACAGGCGTGAAAATTGCGAAAGCCTAGATACCCACCCCGGTATCGTTCTCATCAATCTTTCTCATTGCATAATGCAACGCGTACGCGCACTCACGTACTCCCCACCTGTCCCTCCCGGCCCACGATATGTACTCATCGGATTGATTAAAAGTGCGACATTATAGAAACGAAGTGGAATTTTAGAAATAGAAACGCGCATATTTTTTTACCCCATCTACACCGCTTCCCCCACCCAAGATCCTCGAGCTTCGACAATCCTCAAGGCACTGCCATTAAACGAATTGCCGCGATACATACGCGATAACAGCATGACCGTTTTGCCCATATTTCTGTTCCACGAAATTATAAAAACTTCAAAAGTGAAATGAAAAGCTGGGAGCGTTTTTCGTTCGTTGAAAAATAAAACAAAACGTTAAAAATAAAATAAAATACTTTATCACGATTATCAGCTTTCCGAGTAACTCCATTTAGCGTATTAAAAAGGAAAACAAAAAAAAAGAATAATGAAAAAAAATAAAACACTTCGTTTCTCTCCTCCGTGAAAAATTATCATCGTAAAATATAAATACGAATTGTAACGAGCTCATCTGAAATTCGTACTGAAAAACGAAAGAGCCAATTGCACGACGACGAAGAGTTATTACGAATCTCATAATTAAATACACCCCCTCCCCCCCCCCCCCCCCACCCTCCACCCCCTCACCAATCTCGCTGCCGCCTATTAATTATTACTCCCTCGTCGTTGTATGCAGTCTCTCGTTATAGAATCGATAATACGCGTAAATGAATATAAAAAAGGATTTGAAAGAGAAATCTATGGCTACGTTTTCAGCGCAGCGAGTGAAGGTCGGATTATCCCGCAGCGATCAGTCGTCGTGCTTTCGCTTCACGTTTCGATCGATTTATCTTTAACCCTTACAACGGCCCGCGGTGTATCGCGGTTCGGTGTTGTCGATATAAATATATATATATATTGTCGACCATGCCGGATAGTTCATTGGAAAATTGGGTTTCGTTAGGTTACTGCGTCGTCGTCGGTTCTCGATGAACGGGGGTTGTATCAGCACTATATATACAGTAAAGGGTGCAGAGTGCATATACAACAACGGAACAGAGAGTTCTCGCGTTCGTGGAAATCCGTTCTACCTGAACCAAGGCATATACCATATATATATATATATATGTGAAACTCGTTCGGTACAGGGGTAGTTGTAGCTCTCTCCCTGCTGCTGTTACGGTTGCCCGCGTTATATAGCATAAAAGTAACTTATATATTTCGCAACTTGCTGCCATCACTTGCATGCAGAAGCGTCTTCGGTTCCCCGGGGAAAGCCCTCCATCTCTGTTTCTATCTCGCTCTCTCTCACGCACACACACATACAGTCTCTGTGTACCCGGGCGATTCCCACAATTTGGTATCGACACTACAATGTACTTTCTCTCCCTTACTCTCGCACACACGAATCTCTCGGTGCACGCGGTTATATTTTTCCTCGAAACAAGCACGGTTTTCCCTGTCTCTCTCCCTCTATGTCGCCGTCTCTATACGTTGGGTACATGTACCACGCACACTCGCGGGAACCGACATTAAAGATCGATTCTCGCGGTACCGCGAACTGCGAAACGAACGAGATAGAGAGAGAGAGAAAGTGAGAGGGGACGATGAAAAGCACCGACGAAACCAACAGCGGCTCGATCGATCGAGCCGGTCTATATTGGCAGTACACCCCATGTGCGTTGTACACCCGATATTCGATACTCCCCTCCCGACCAGACACGTATACATATACACCCCTTTTTCAACTTTTTCCGCTTTATTCGCTCGAGTTTCTCTCTCTCTCTCTCTCTCTCTCTCTCTCTCCCTCGCTCACACCCTCTCCACTACCTCGAAATAAAATGACCTTTCTCTCTTTATCTCCAGTTTTCCGGTGAAAAATGTTTCGTTTGACCCGTAAAATGAAACATTCACCGGAAAAATCTCTCCATCATCGATAGCCCCGAAAGACCAAACGAGTCATAATCAATGGCGCGAAACATGCGAATTATATCGGTGAGAGACCTTTGTGCAAAAGCGCGGAATCAACAGGTATAACATGACCGAGAGTAAGAACGAACAATGAATGATGTAGTATATATCTAACGTATGAATAAGAACGGTCCAAGTAATTCGCAAAGGCAAATTCATTATTTTCCTTATCGATATTTCGAGAATAAACGACGATATCGAAACTTTCGAATCTTACGCCCGATTTCAATCTTTTATTCGCTATAGTTCGTTCGGCGATAAAAAGATCGTAAAAGAAATCAAATTTGGTCGCAAAGGTTAAAAAATTCATCGACGGGTTTTCACGGGATCTTGTGAATATTTGATGTCTCGAGTCTCGCTCGAAATTGAACGCTGCCAGGTCTTCTCGTGTCATTAATAAAATAACATTGGCTTTGTGGGAACGAAGTAAATTTACGAAAGATTTTGATCAACCGGTCGGATTTGCGATTCGACGAGTTCTTCATTTTCCATATTTTGCAACGTTAACTTAAATTTGCTCGAAGATCTAAAAACGAGACGGTTTCTGACGACGAATAGAAGCGAACGAGCGAGCGTGAATTATCAATCGTTATCCGGCCGTACGGCAGCGGCAAATTATTGAAGCCTCGTGAAGATGTCCTCGAACACTTCGCCAGTACGAAACGCTTCGAGAGTTTCTCGAAATAAAAAATGTCGAAGGGCGAACCGTTGACAAAAAGTTATGAATAATTTTCTACGTGCTTCTCGTCGTAACAACGAGACACCCGCCCCTATTTATATTTTTATTCGAAATATAGCACACGTCGACGTTGTACAGCTTTACGACGTACGCTCGTCCCGAAACTCGATACTACTGGAGAAAAATCTTAGAGTGGCGCGTCGTTAAAAAGTTTCCGTTCTCCACTCGGTCGTTTGGCTCCCGCGAGCTACTAAGTCTACTTTTCAGACTTCTTTTTCTCCGCACAAAGGCGCTCGAAGACACGTCGAGACGGTGAATCCTAACGAAGGTGCACTTTGTCCATCTATCGCCTTTCGTGCGCACTAAAATCTCTATACATCGATCTAATAATATCACGAGCCAATATCTCTCGAATCTCGGTGAATCCACTCTCGAATTGTAGTAAAACCCAATCTCAACCACGTTTATACTCGATTTAATCGCTGTTCAAAATTTCGACTCGATAGTCGTACGAATTTTCCATAAACAGTTCGTCCAATACGATTTTTCGAAAAATTAAAAATTCTATACCCTCAAGGTCATGCGCAAGAGTGGATGCAAATCGTTTACAAAGTTCAAAAACATTCGATAAAGTGTGGTAATCAAAAAAACCACGTAGTTGTTTGCACTCGCCGTTAGATGGCAGCACTGATCACGTCGCTGATAAATTTTCGTCTTTCGTCGCAAATTTGTAAGTTCCAGGTGAGTTTTCTAAACGGCAAAACGCGTATCCGATATACGAATGTAGATTTGACAGCAGTAAATTAGTGTAAGTCATATATATATATCACCGTTATACGGGAGTTGGCAAATAAAATATAGTCGTCTACCCGATCAGCAAAGCGCATCATCAAAGGTACATAAATCCGGTACAATCCCATCGTCAAATATTGATGAAAATGTATATGTATATATATATAAATTCGATGAAAATTCATACGCGACAATAGATATTGAGCGTATCTCTCTCTCTCTCTCTCTCTCTCTCTTCGTGTGCTAGAAATAGTGAGAGCTTTGAAAAATGGATCATGGCGGAATGGATTAAGCTTTGCTATATATCGCGGTATAAGCCGTCTCCATGCGGAGCATTGAAATGTGCATTAGTCCATGCATCCACGGTTATCAATAATAGAACAATTTATTATGGGATAATCGTAAACGATTCATGATTTCCATCAAACACACGATTCCTAGCATTGTATCCTTATACTAACGAGTTCGAGCCGTTATAACGGTCAATTTAGCAACGATATAGCGAAAAAAAAGAAGAAAAGAAATGTAGCTCGTGAGAGCAAGAAGATGAAGCGCGAGAAGAATTGTTAAATTCTGAAAAGTGAAGGATTCGTTATTAAAAGCTTCGACGGCAAAAGTCTCGAGTGAATTCATCCGCTCTTTTTTTTCTGTTTTTTTTATTTGGTTCGCGAATCCCGTCGCTTTCGTGGAAAAGCGTCGCGCGGGATAGCGCCCCGTCTCGTCGGCTTCAACGTCGCTCAAAAGTGGAACGTGAACGAGGAGGAAAAAAATAGTCGGAACGAGAGAGCGAAGCAGAATGGGAGGAAAAAGTAAGAGCCGGAGAGAAATATGCAGTCTCGAGAGTCCTCGGAGTCTAATTTTCTCGGTTAAAGAAGAAGCGAGGGGTGAGAGGTAATACAGAGAGAAGGAGAGGACAAAAAGAGGGCCGAGTCCTTACGTCCTAAAACGCAGTCAGTCGAGGAAGCGACGCTTGAGAAAGAAAAAGAAAATGCGAGAATGGAAACTGTGCGCTGAATTTTTTTGTTTTTTTTTCTTCTTTTTAATATTTTTTTTTCGAGGTCGAGCACCACAGAGGGCGCGGCGAAGCCTCCGGTCCGGTTATACACGTGATGTCGACGAAACGAGGGAACCAACGGAAAAACCCTCGGCAATCTCCTTCCCTCATGGGAGAACACGAGAACGACGAGGGAGGAAGTTCTTCTGGTCGATCGAGATTTCTCTTCCTCTTCTTCCCTGGATTTTCTTCATCACGGAAAAATACTTCCGGTATCCGAGAGAACGAAGGCATGTACCATTACTTCGAGGACCGTGCGAAAAAAGAAAAATTCATCGACCAACGACGAGCTACGTTTCCATTATGTAACACAGAGAATTCATTCTCTTTAACATACAACGGTTCGGCCTTGATGGATCGACTCGAACGGTAGAAGATGGAGATTCAACGACGTCAAAAGACAAAGCCTCCTGAATTATTGAGAGAAAAAAAAAGTAGGACGGAAATAAATTTTAAGACCATACTTTCCGTGTTCGTTTGCTGCGAGACTCGAGCCCGGTGCAACGAATTGGGTCATCGTCTTTCCTCAGGATATATATATATATATATATATATATGTACGAGGGAACGAGACGATGAGACATCTCCCGATGTCGCCTATATGGCTTCTTGTCTCCACGGCAGAGTCGGGCCAAAGTATCTAAGCGAAAAGGGGATGACAGCGGTGTGGCGAGGAGAAAAGGGTTGCAGAGGCGAGAGACGATGGCATTCCACTGGCAGAGGAGATGCCACCGAGAGAAGAAACGCCCTGGCACGACGTTGCTTATATATACACACGTATATGGGTCGTTCCACGCCATTTCGACCATCGAATAACAAAACTATCTCGAAATTTCCTCCAATTTCACACGAGCATCAACTGTTGGAGTTTTCTATGATGCAACTTTAAACACAGAAAAATGTAAATTTATGATTTAGAGAATTTTCTATCGAATTTAATCGATCAGAAGAAATGATCGATCGCAGGAAAAATCAAGAAAATCAAGGATTTTGTCATTCGCATCGGGATGTTTCGTGATTTTTTTTAGAAATTTCTAGAATTAATATAAAAAAATGTATATATACTGTGTATTTCCGGTGGCGGAAGTGACGTGGAATGCCTCATAGATAGACAATTTCTCTCGTGTACAGCGAAAACTCGCCCCTTTGCTCCTTCCTCTTTTCGTACCTTTTCCAACACCTTCGTCTTACTCTCGCGCTACATTCCTACACCGCTCTCCTCTCTTACGTGTTTCAACCGTATCAACGTCCTGTTTGCGCGACACTCGCATCCGCAACAACTCTCCACCCTATATACCGTACACAGGGCAAGCCACACCAACTACGTACTACGTATAAAACGCGAACCATACACGTATATATCGCTCCACAGATCGCGTACAACCAGCAGCGGCATCAGCAGTATAAAAAGCCGCCGCTGTGCAGCGCACAAAGGCTTCTTACTTCCGTTATGTCGCCAGTTTTTTTTGTGCTTCCTCCTCGCCACCACGTATGTCTATGTCGAGCTCGACAAAAAGAGAAGAATGCGCGACACAGAGAGAGATAGAGAGGGAGATGGAGAAAAAAAAGTATATAACGCGGTCTGAAGATTCGCTGCAATTGCACAGACGTGTCAACCGCGCCAAAGTTTCGCGACGCTCATTCGATTGTGAAAGAAGAAAACACGTGATAAATATCGCATCATCCCGGAAAACGGAAAGATTGTTTGTTCGAGAAAATTGTTGTTTCTTTCGTTAGCGTTGCAAAGAAACAATAATTATCCGTACTTCGTCCGGAATAACGAATCGCATTTTTATAAAATAATAATCGCTTCGAACTTTTCGTTAAGATTTCTTCTTAAACTTTTGGGCAAATTAAGTTAATCCGTGCGTAAGAATAAATAATGCACGAAACTGCCTCCCCTCAATTATCTCAAGATCCTTTTAATTCCGTTGCAGCATTCGTAGGGGTGGTTTTTGCAGATTACTCATATATATACACACAACACACACATACATATATTTATGCGCATGTGTAATGCAGGGGTACGAAATCATCCTAGGCTATACGTACATCGTGGTTTTAATGCTTTTCGTTAATCTCCCACAGTTATATTCCGGGAGATCCTGGAGAAATACAGCTGGCTTTCCAGTTCCCGGTCCGTGGTAGTCTGAATTACCCAACGATTTAAAGATTGAACGGGTCTAATACGGGATTATTCATTGACGGAGACACGGATAACCTTGCGTTTATATCGTATACGAGACCGAAAGCGGACACGAAGAAATTTTGCCACCGATCAAAATACCCGCACGGTCGTTAAACCCACCGGATACGATCGTCGCGAATACGACGATTCGATCGTTTGGGCAAATTCCGTCTCGTCTTTCTAGCCAATTGTCGAAATGTTTGAAGAAAAAGAAAGTAAAGAAATAAAATAAAAGTTTCAACGACCGGAATGAAGCGAGAGAAAAAGCGAGACTGTGGCGTTAATTGAAGCGCCTCCGTGACCGTATGGTATCGCGCGAGCGAGCCTTATGACGGGGTCTGTCGCTCTCGCGCCTTGCTTCCCGGTAAACGAATCGTGCTTACTTAGTTTATAGTTCATACTGCCCCGGCGCCGTGCGGCAGCATAGAAATTAGGCAGCTGCCGTTTTTTGGCTGCTGCTGGTCGGACAAACGCGTCGCCGGCGTGACCAATTTATGTTTATATACATATATATGTGTATAAACGAGTACATACATATAGCGGTCAGTACGAGGGTCAGGGACGACGTCATCGAGAGTTTTAGGGGCCAAGCGAAAGAAAAAAAAACGGCAGACGCGTCCTAGGGTCACAGGACCCATTGAATTCGATCGACCTTCGCGAACGAAATAGATCTGTCGTGACTACAAAGATAACCACGAATTACTAAATATATCCGTGATCGAGCAGTTTTTTTAACTCGAGAATCTCTCGAGAATCTTAGCTATCGCGTATATAATTTCAAGGCTCTTCCAATTTTGTTCTCTTTCTCGACCACGTACACACCCAGAGATGGTTACACATACATTTATCAAGGAGTGAGCAAACTAAATAAAGAAGAGGAAAAGCGGGATGAAAGAAAAGAAAGAGAGAGAGGGAGAGAGAGGATGAGAGGAACAAAAGTTGGGTGGGATGATGAGCGTCGCTCCAAACTAGACCGAACGGGGATTTGCCTCGCTCGGAAAATGCGGGTACGTTTTCACCATGATCCGCCTTTAGTCGCGAGGAGGAAACTGCCGGAAGAAAAAACTGGAGCACGTCCCGTAAATATGCAGATAATTTGACTAATCCTTATCCGCGTTTCTCCCTCTTTCTCTCGTTCTCTCGGGGCAAGAGATCAGGACTTGATGTACACGTGTATATTGGACGGGCATATACGAATGAGATGCAACGCGGTATCGCAATGTGTTTCATCCTCAAAGCTTAGACGGGTGAAATGCACTTTTTTTTCTTTTTTTAATGACCGCTGTCATATATTTCCATGAGATTTTTTACTCGTACGATACGAGAAAACATAGTAATTCCTTCCATATTTAACAATCGACAAGCAAGAAACGTGAAATTTCACGTTTTTTCGAGATTTGACCTATAAATTGCCATATGTCAGATAAATAACTATAATATTCTTGTTATACGGGAAATTTTCGATAAAAATATGCTTTACAAAAGCTATTGCTCCGAAATTATGTTTTCGATCTTTTTCCCAGACTTTCGAGAAGACTCGGGAGGATGAAATTTCTTTTTCCTCGAAAATCGCTCGTCACTGCTACATTTTCATCGTAAATTTCTCGTACAACGTGAAAATCACAGTTTATCAATAATCGAAAGTTGAAAAAAATTGAAATCACGTGTAACCCTGGGCTTTAAAGCACAAAATTCGAAATGATACTAAATCGCAATAAGATTTGACAAAAAAATAAATAAAGACCATCACCTTGATATTTTCTTATCTCTCCCCGCGATTCACCGATATTTTATCATTCTCGATCCGTCTTTCCGAATGAATAACAAGATTGACGTTAAACCGGAATTTGCGTCAAATTTACGAAAGACGTCTGGTTCGCTCCCTCTCAAGCCTCAACCCTGTTAGTTCTAGCCGCATATAACTGTATTTATATAATATGTATATAGTGGCAAAGGTCCGGGTCTAGGCTGCGTGTGGTGGTTGGAAAGCGCACGCGCTCTCTGATCCCCGAGAGTTTCCCCATCGCACGAAACTCCCCCGGTGCTGGCTAGCCTGCTCTCTACAACGACAACGCCACTAGAGACACCAACACGTATATCCAGGGGTATATCCAGACAAGCTTGCATGCGCGGCACACTAAGAAATAGAGTACCAACACCGTCGAAGTTAGTTCGAAGCTCGTGTTGCCTCTACCACCAGAATGGCCAGTGCGTGTCTCGCTCCCTCGTTCGCCCTATATCTCTTGGTTCTCTCGCGCGCCCTCTCTCTCTCTCTCACCCACCCCGTATATCCCTCGGTTGGTGGGTGTGCGGCGATAGCGCGGAAGGAGTGGCGCCATTTGCTGGCTCTCCGGGTGCCATCGGGACACCCAGCACCAGCGCGCGGCAAACGAGCACAAGCCCGAGAACTCGCGCGGGTCGAGACCAAAAGCATAGTCGAAACGAGTCGCGGAGGCCAGTAGTCGAACAGCGCCGGTGCGCGCCTCTCCGCACGCACGAGCAGTCCGACAATTAAACGAAATTTCACTCGTGACAAACGTCACATTTCTTCACGCTCTCTATTACAAAAGTGTCAACGAACGAATATCCTAAGAATCGAAGCGCGAATTCGTCGCGACGAATTACACGAACGTAGGGTATTGGTGCTCGTTAAGTCGTTTCGACGATGACGATAATAATTATCATTAATAAACGATAAAGACCAAAAAACCGCGGCAAACAAAGAATCGCAAAATTAAAACTTTAGTGAGAGATACGAGATTAAAAAACTATCGGAGAATAAACGAACGATAAATGTCAAAGTGATCAAAAGAACTGAGAATAGTCCGAGTGACAGTGAAGTATAGAGATCGCGCGCTTTTTTTTCTTTCGTTAAAAAGATCCCCCGTAATTACGCGAGGTTTTCATACGAGATTTTTCGCACGTAAGTCGAGGACACGCTGGTGCACTGTACTTCGTAACTGGTGAAAGGGGGTGTTTTTGATCGATGACGCAAAGCCGGCACCGTTTCTCGATGGCGTTCTAATAGCGAGAAGATTATCAGCGCTGCTCTCCGGGCTGGATAATTTGGTGATAAACGGAGCCATCGGACCGGGGGGAGTTGATATACGGGAAAGTGGCTGGAGCGAGGGAGATAAACCTATATATATATATATATATATAGACATATATCTCCGGATAAAAGAGGGAAAGAGCGAGAGGGAGAAGAGAGAACGGTAGTGAAAAGAGCGAGAAGTGTGGGTGTGCAGTAGTCGTCCCGTAGAGGTGTGTGGCGGTTTGCAGCACGCCAGTGCATTCACACACAGTGCAACCGTGCACCCGGAGGGTGTGGAAGGCAGGAAGTGGAAAGGTGGGACTGCGGAACTATCGACGAACTTTCGGTGAATTTGCGCTCTCACTATCTCGCTCTCTCTGTCTTTCTATATATATATATATTCTTTCCTCTCTCCCTCCCTTTCACTGTCTTTCTCTCGTCCTCGCTCGCTATTTTTTCTCTGATACAGCCCGCCGTTTGTGAGAGACAATCGAGGGGTGTGGGAGTGTGTGGGCGCACGCATGTGTGTGCGCGCGTGTGTGTGTAAAGTTGCGACTTTTCGAGTGTCGTGTTTTGTGCATATGTACGTATGTACGAAGAGCGTTTGAAAGAGACGGTCGTTTTTTTTGTTGCCTGACTCTACCATTGTTGGATACAGCGTATAAATAACTCTCGTGCAACACCATTGTAAGCGAGTACGTGTCCGCGTCAGTGATACTGAAAATTCTGGACGAGGTTGTCCGGGGGTGTCCACGTGCAAGCATCATCCCCGCAGGGATCATCGCGAGCTCTCAGCATGGATTGGCCCCGGAGGATAAGCCACGTAGTAGGCTTACTCGTCGTTCTCACGATTGCCGGTAAGGGACACGGATCGTAGTAGTTAAAACCACGAATGGTCAGACATTAATGCGATTTAACGAGGTGGGAGGGAGATTTTCGAGCTTTTCGAAATCTCGCGCGATACGTAATCGGGATCGCGATAGTTATGATACTCTTATCACCGTCGCTTTAATCATCGGCTATTACGCGACTTGAGGGTCGTTAAGAAAAAAAGAAATATTAATTCACAACGGAAATAATGAATTATCGAAGCTGGTATAATTAATTTTTTAATCGATACTTGGCGAACGAGTAAACACGTTCCTTCTCTATCTATCTCACTTTATCAAGATAAGCTTAAAAATGGACTTACTAATTTATTAACCTCCCACAACTTCCTGCAAAATACGTACTTATGGCGGTAACGAAATGAGAGAGGGAGAGAAGAAAAAAAAATTCTCGTAAAACCGCGACAGTACGGTAAGACAAATAACGGTATATTGCACGTCAGCAACGTAGCAAAAGTTGAGTGCTAAATGTAATAGAGTAATGGGAACATGAAACATTCGCAGAACCTCGGCGAGCCCTGCGTGACTCTCCTTTGCTAACTCATCCGCGACTGTTTAATGGCTTGAAAAAAATACACACAGAAGCTTACGATATAAAAAAAGGGAAAATGATAATGATAGTCTACTAGGACGTGTGTATTTATCAAGATTCATCAAGATTTACATTGCCACATGAATATACATTCTCTGCTTTACGAAGTATGATTCTTTTATTTTATTTTTATACAACTCCCGCCCGCTGACAGACGTTATGGCGAATCGTTCATATAGCGATACTTCGTTTCCATGACGATTTTACTATTTAATACGACAGGCGTTCTTGCATTCGTGCAAACTATCGACGATATCCCGCGCCCAATGTACACGATGTCATCCCAAACGTCGTATGATTTCACGGTGAGTCGTAAAGACGAAACGAAAAAATGGAGAAAAAAAACTGAGCCAAGATGCAATACGACCTTATAAATCCATCGGGACGTTTTGTCCACGGGGAGCAGCGATAGCGAGGCCTTTATATACGTATATTACCTACATCTCGCGTTACGTTGGTTTCTTACGACGTATTCTTGTCGTTCGGATATCGAGAAGTATTATCAGTGTGTGGGTAAAACGGGAACGAGACAGTTGCGGGGTCGTCGGGAGGGTAAGAGAGAGAGAAAGAGCGAGAGAGAGAGTGAGAGAGGGGGTGGGTATAGACAGGCCATCAGAGGCCGGTGAGCCAGTAGCTTGAGGGGGAAAAATTACGGGAAAACTTTACGATATATAGCGCATATATATATATACAACTCATATGTACATATGAGGGGAAAAAAATCACTTTATCGATTCCCAGTTCCCTGCACTCCCTTGTTCTGGTCGCACAGGTACAACCATATGCACCAAGGAGGGAAAAAGCTTCGCCAGTATATTTTCACGTTACGATACCTATATATAAAATATGATCGCGAGGAAGCAGGGGTTTGCTCGTAAAGGTTGAATGGAGAGAGGTCGGATGATCCAATAACGCTTTGCTAACGCGAGGGAGCAAGGATCAGATTTTGATGTTATTTTTTTTGCTTTATTTTCAAATTTATTTTAACGTCTCTTTTTACTTACTCATTTTTCCCGGCACTGTGGAGGACACCGCGGGATTTTCCTAGCAGGATCTGTCGACAATCTTCGTTTCACTATTCATACTTTAGTTTTTTTCGTTTTTTTCTTTTTCAACCTGATCGAACGTATACAAGAACAACAGGAGTAAAGACAGCGATGCTGAGACGCGCAAAGGACTTTGTCAAACTTACGGGTAATCTACGGTACACGATCGTTTTCGCGCTGCTCCGAGTCGGTAGCTCGTATTTTACGATTATAAAACCGAGAGGTGCGATTTTGTTTTGGAATTTCGCGAATTGACTGATAAGGATCGTCTCTACTTTTGACAAGCGCAAAAACGAAACGAGGATGTCTATTATATATATTTGTATGATATGAGAACTAGGGACATACGTATGAAAGGACGAGACAGGTGTAGACACAAAGGGATGAAAAATTCGAAAAGTAAACAAAAGATTCGAGGCCCTTTCACGCACGAGCGACCTCGAGGATTTTCACGCAGACGGTTACCGTAACATTATTACAGCGATTGCATAGCCGAAAAGCCACGATGTCCTTTGATATACAGAGATTTGACGACGAAGGAATAAAGGTAGAACCTTTTCGCACACGCACGAACGATCAGACGTAGCAAAAGGAAACTCGATAATGGTCCTGCTCTCCACTGTCGTGCTTCGTCAGTATTTTAACTTGTCTCGACACACTCGAGCTTTTACCTAGTTTGCCAAGGCGTCTGAGTTCCTTACACACTGTACACATCACCCACGCTCACATACAGAGAGACACAAAGAGCGTCTCATTAAGATTCCATACCCCACTGACCTAGTTTCGTTCGGCGAAGGACGCGACGAAAAACCGCGACGTTACGACGCACGAATTGCTTCGAGAAGCTTTCGGCAAATCTGCGATTAACAATCGTTATCGCGTGACGCGAAGCTTTCATAAGCTCGTACCATCGAGCTTCGTATACGAGGGAACGTTCGGAGAATTGATCACGGCGGTGCTAACGTGATATGATTGACAAATGGGCGTATATATGTCAGGGAAGAGGATGCGCTTTCATTGCGCGTATATATAGTCGATGCGATTAAATATCGCGTACGACGCGATAACGGTATCGTGAAAAATGTCACGCTCACATCGCATATTCCTACGGGACAAATGACGCCCATACGGGGAACATGAGATTCTTTTTTTCGTCGTATATAAAACAAAAAAAAAGAGTATTGAGAACGATGAATTGAATTAGAGAACGCAATTTGTGCGGAGGTTGACGCGATGTCGCGATTCTTTTGAAGAACATTTTTTTCCTTTGAGGGATGAGTGTATTTTGCGGTCTTTCTAGCGGTGTAAAATCGAGTATGTACGACGTAATTGACGAGGGAATCAACCCCTTTTACAAAGATGCGACATCATCACGGAGCTTTGAAACGTGCGTGAGTGGTGCGTGAAAAGAGACAGTAAGAGATAAAGAGAGGGAGGGAGGGAGAGAGAGAGAGGGAGGGAGTAACCCCTCGGAACACGAGAGATGAAAGAGATTGCTCACACGCGCGAGGTACTCGAGTGAAAAATTAGCGTACAACTGAAGGTATACGAGAGTAGCGGTAACGCCAGTAGCAGCAGCAGCAACGAGCACTCTCGAATCGAGCTCCCTGTACAAATGTCGTAGGTGGATCGCATGGAGAGTGAAAAATTAACCGACGTATATGGAGGATCGAGGACGAGCAAAATTCACATAACGCTCGCCATCTCGGGCAAAGAAAACAGAGCGAGGGAAGAGTAATGAAACAAAAATAAATATAAAAAATGAAAAATACGAAAGAAAGAACGACGGATAAAATAGCGTCTGAGTTATTACCGTCGATCATGTGGAATAATCAGATTTTCTATATCCAGACCCCGGCAGATACAGTTCGCTGGTACCTATATGAAACGACGCTAATAAATAAAGGACGAGACACCGTCGGGATAGAGCGATGCCAATAAATAACGACGAATAAATGAAATTTTTTGCGTGTCGCGACGACAAAAATAATCATCTTAAAAATAAAAGCTGAAACATCGATCGAATCCGCGACGATAGGTACGAGTATGAAAATTTTCTTCAAATATTTTCGCTAACGTAATTATGCGCGTACTCGCGAGAAAAAAAGGCCGGATAAAGCAATGAAAAACAAAATTATATAGGTTCGCGCGAGCGTTGACTCTCGTCGAGCTTGTGCATTATTATACTAATTTGAACGACGAGAGAGGGTCGATGGAAGGAGTTAACGTTGATGTATTATAACGTCGGTGGAACTAAAGAGAGAGAGAGAGGTTTGGTGGTGTGTTGGTAGAAGAGATAGAGACAGAGAGATCGGCAAAGTTGCGGTAAGTGCATATACGCGATATCTACATGCGACATACATATACATAATGCCCTTACCACGCTAAACCAGGTCCGACAGTGGGTTTGCCATATAGCTCGGGGGTAAGCGCCCCTACAAATTTACCCGGGACGTCATGCGGTCACGTAGCGCCCGGCAAGGGTAGAAAAGAGAGAGAGAGAGAGAGAGAGAGAGAGAGAGTAGCGCGAGGTTGCTGGTACTCGGCGGTAAACGTAAACGGAACGGGCAAACGTCGTAAACCAACGAGTCGAAAGAGCAAACACACGTCGAGTGTACCGAGAAATGTACCATGTATCGTGTATATAGGTTCTAATACGTACCACGGGCTAGAACCCCGTGCACACCGCACTTTCGTACAGTTCCCCCTATAATACCGAATGCGCGCACTCGTCGTATCTACGCGACTCCCTTGGCAAACCGGTGTCAGCCATATTTCCTATATTCACACGCAAATCGGTATTACTCGCGATATACTCGATCGAAACCTTCGATTATTCCGACACACGCGGAAATTGGAGATTTGATGTTCCCACGATTTCGCGATCAAATTTCGTACGATCGAGAACAAGAACGACTCGATATTGTCACGTCGTTTCGTGTTATACGTTATCTCGTACCGTGCTGCGGTACGTTTCATCGTCGAAAATTACCATTTTTATGACGACGAAACTCGCACTTTGCTCACCAGTCATTTCTTCCCGTACGAGCAACCGGTTTGCAAAATTGTTACCGGTTAAAAATCTCGCGTCGGGAAAACCGTATTCGTCGTTTTTATTATTCCTCGCTCGTTCGCAAGATTGTTCGCGAAATTGTCATAAAACAATAGTCATTGAACTTGTCGAGCGATTTCTGACTGGAAACATTTTAAGTACCTCGAATATACCTCGAAATAAAAATATTCATGAAATAGAAGCTTCTTTGCGCGTGGAGACGCGAAACACACTTTCGTATAAAGTGCAGGCGGTCGTCGGTAACGACTACGAAAAAGTTGAAAAACTTTAACCGCGAGATAGTTAAGAGGGGGCGGAGGGGAGGGGTGGGAGCACTTTCGAGGTCCTTTCGTGCATAATCGCATAATCATGCACCATTGCCCTAAAGAAAAGAAATAAAAGAAAGGAAAAGGAGTGAAAAAAAGAAACGAAAGAAGAAACAAGAATACTTTTTGAATCGCAACAGAAAAGAAAAAGAAAAAAGAAAATGTGAGCCCGGACCGCGAAAATGTGGGAACAAAACCCGTTGGAACAGTGTCGAAGAATGCATAGGAACAGTCGCGAGCGGTTTGTCGAGAGTTTCCAACGCTCGGGGACGATGTAAATGCAATTATGAGAATAGACCGTTGCAATTAAATGCTCATATTGCGAAACGAATGGTTTTAGCGAGAGAAATATGTCTGGGAGTATAATGCCGAGGGTAAGAGTACGTATGTATGACTCCGTGTGACATTACGGCCGTACACGAGTGTCATACAACTAATTGCGAGAGAATAAGCCGGAGGGGGATCCAGATGTAATCGTCACAAAGTATAGCACAGTAATAGAGCAAAGTGTGTCTCACCGTTACACCGTGGAAAGCCGCCCTCCTCCCAGCCTGCTACCCTCCCTTTTTCGAATTCACCTACGAGGAAAATGTGGGTCAGGCGTATCGTATGATACGCGAAAACGCGAGAGAGCGAGGGAGAGAGAGAGAGAGAGAGAGACTGTATACGTAGCGTCAGGAGCTTTTCCCTCTCGCACCGCGCGTGCTTCTCTCGTACGACCTCTCTTATTTTTCCCCTTGCTTCTTTTTTTCTACTCCCTTTCCCTATTCCACCTACCAGCATCCCTCTCTCTCTCTCTCTCTCTACCTCTTTCTCGCACTCTGATAAAGCTGCTCGGGGCTATAACGCGTCGTATACTGAAAAAATAAAACCACCCTCCCCCGGGGGCACACACGGGAGACTCTTCGTCGACGAGTTCGTCGTCGTACGTACCGTTACCTATATAAACTTCGGTGTGAGTACATAGTAGTACCGGTATAGAGGACCGGGGAGCAAGATGGGAAACGACGAGGACGGTCCAGACTTTTCTCGTATGTGAACGTACACGTATGAACATATATATATATACGTCTGTGCAGTAGATTTTCGTCTCTCTCTATCCCGAGGGTGCTCGTCCCGCACGTAAAAATGTACTTCCGCATATTACGCCGTTATAATACGCGGAAAGAAAAATTCTACGGCAGAGTCCCGCGCAACCCCTTGCCCCTGGTGGATAAAGCGCAATATAAAATATACACCGAAGAATACCATAGTACACCGTAGCTATGTATATGTATGTTTCTGCTGACGGGCTATATAAACCATAGAGTAAATTTACGTGCAATAATATTCGTCACGTGTGTCAGTACACGTACGTGTACGTATACGTTAAACGTTATATATGTATATTAATACAACCCTCTTCTTCCCTGGGTTTCTCGCTAGCAACTAGCGTTCCTTTTTTTTCTCAAGCTCTTGCCGGTAGTTCAAATATTTAACGAAGAAAATAAAGTTATCCCGCTGTATCCCTCTATGTACGTATGTAGCTATTAACCCAAGCCCCTGCTCTCACCCTCTCTCTCTCTCTCTCTCTCTCTCTCTCTTTCTGTACGTCTCGTGCGTTCTCGCAGTACGAACTAAAACCTACCTCGCACGCTGTGCTCGCCTATGTACCCGAAGCACGCTTCGCTCTATCGCGGCGAAATGTGCTCCAGAGACTAAAGCCCTGGGCGATATAGAGGTTGAGGCGTGGGGGTTGGAAAGACGAAGAAGAAAAAAAAAACAATTATTGTATAATGAACAAAAAAAACGCTACGGTACTACGCGCAGATGGGGGGGCTTGAGAGGCTTATTTATTCATTCTTCGACTGTTGTAAAGTTTTGGCTCGGGCTAATTGCATTATGCATTGCACGATATGCTATATGCTGATGCTTGAGAATCTTTTTTTTTTTTTCATTTTTTTTCTTGAAATTTATTTTTTTGTTAAACGCGAGTCTGCCTTTTAGCCGTTGGAAATAACGTGCGGTAAGTTCGAGTGGACCGGGAATAAAACTTGTTGCTAATTGTAATTTGAAGGGTTTAACGAAAATTCCATTTCGATTCGATAAAATTGTCGATAATAAGTAAAAAAAAAAAATAAATAAAAAACTATTCTTTCATTTCGGCAATGAAAATCGTTCGATTGCTCGACCTCTTTCGGACCTTTGACTTTCCTCTAATTCATCGAGGAATCGCTTCAAGAGTTTCGTTCCACCGAACGCGAGGTCTGCCCGGAGAAAATTCTCGATAACCGATTTCGGTCTTGAGACTCTCGAGATTAATGAAAGAAAAACCAGGAGAGTGTTGTATTTTGGCTCGTGTATACGAAATGGTAGAGGAACCTCGATCCGGGACTCTTCATATATATATATATATATCGTGTACACTCGTAAATTGACTCGTTTTTTCAATTAACGACTGTTGAGCGATAAAACGGTGGACGAGCAGCCGGCACGCGTCCGTGTATGCTGCCTCTCGTGTCCATCCCTCGCTCGTCTCTTTACCTCCCTCCCTCTCTCTCTCTCTCTTGATGTGTACACGTTGCTCTCTCGCTCTTTGCGAGCATTTTTCCCTTGCACTCCTACGTATGCTCTGTCGTGACGAGAACCATCTGGCGCTCTGGCTTCTCGTATCATATACGTATATATATATATTATGAGCGTGTAAATGTGTGGGTGTATAAGCACACCCGGCTCACTCTCTTTCTCTCCGCATGAGTGTATCCCCGGTAAAACACAGTAAAAGAGTGCGAGAGAGAGAGAACGGAAAACGCGCGCATGAGTTGCGAGCGAGCGAGAGTCGAGAAGCGGAAAAAAAATATGCGCGAAGGGTAGCACTAGCCGGGTGAATAAACAGTAGAATTTTTCGTTGATGCAGCAACAGCAGTGACCATGACTCGTGCCGTCGGAAATTTCATATGAAACTTGACGTTATATTCGTAATAATTATACCGAGAAACTATATGCTAAATGAATATATGTATACGCATTTGCGACAGGTGTATTTCTTCGTACATGAATTCTAATTATGCATATATAAATCTGACTTTATTAAATGTGGAATATATGATAATGACGTGCGATAAAATATAAAAAAATATTAAATATAATAAGTGAAATACGTAAAAAATCGTTTCTTCCTAAAACTAAAAAAAAAAATTTTTTAAAAATATTTTAAGATGTATAAATATGGAAAACCTTTTGAAATCCATTAATGAAGAAGCGTGTGATAATATCGTTCGTTTGTTCGTATAGGTACTCGGGATGTCGAATAATAGCATAACAAAACTCGAATTATTGGACACGTGTGAGCCGAGAAGAGAGGCTTGTCAATTCCGAAGTGAAAGAAAGGAGTCCTCGCTCGCGATTCATTCGGCCCCATTGCTTATGCATACACTTCGAAACACGTATACGTATAGCTTTCGTGTTTATTGAGTAAACGAGAGCCGTGGTAAAGGAGAACGATAAAACGAGAGAAAAAAGAAAGGGTTGGTGGTGGTAGTAGTAGTAGTAGTAGGTAGTAGGTAGTAGGAGGAGAAGGAGAATGGAGGATGAGAGGAGAGGTGAGAAAACGATGTCGTTTGTGCTTTGTGCGGTGGTGTTCCCGGGGCGAAAGCTTCTCAGTGGTGTGCAGCGGTCGTGTCTCTGCCCTGGAGGAATCGCGACGTTTCTCGCTTCGCCTAAGCTAGATTGAGCTCTTTTCCTTCGCCTTCACCCTTGCCTTTTCCATCCTTCCGTTGGAAGCTTTCTTACCCCCACCACTCTCTCTCTCTCTCTCTGTTACTCTTCTACGCTCGACTATCCGCCGGCACTTTCGTACAGGTCCGGTGAATCCTTCCGGTTCCCTCCCTCTCTTTATCTCCCTTTCTCTCACCCTTTCCTCCTACTTTATAAACCCTCTCGTTCTCTCGATGCTCTCAGTCTCCGTCGTACATCCCCTTCTTGCTCGCTCTCTTTATCCAACCAACCCTTTTGCCTCTTAGTGTCGTAAGCCAAGCACCAGTCAAGTACACGAGCTTATTCCACCCCCGTTCGCGTCTATCGTGTCCTTTTACGCGACGAAGAACCTCGCATCGCCCATTCACAAATTCTTGCTTTTGTGTTTAGTCAGTAAACTTGACTCCGACTACACCTTCTCTCTCTCTCTCTCTCTCTCTATCTTTATCTCTCGTTCTATACATATATTGTCTTTGACCATCTTCCCCCTTTCCACTCCATCAGTTTTCTCGAGCTACTCACCCTCTCGCGTTCTTGTCACTGACCCCGGCTACCTCGTCTGGTCGAACTTCGGATATCGGACAACAAGCCCAACCCCGACTTTTCCCTCTCTCGTCGAGAGCTTTTTCTTGCTACTCCTTAGCAAATTTATTATTATTTTTCTTTTAGCATTTTGACGTCTCTGATACTCGACGCGAGGAGGCAAACGAGCATGCCTTGTCACATCATCAATCGCGGCCACCGTTTCTCCTTGTATTAGCATCGAGGAAAAATATGTTCTACATCCATATACTAGTATACACGGGGGTGATATTTTTCTTTCGTATGATTACGTTCTATATATTTTTTTTTTTTTTTCGCGTTTTCCCAATTCCGATCGAGCATGCCCGATTTCGCATACGATGGAAACGACGGAACGAGAGTTTTTTTCCTCAGGGACGAACGAACGAGGGACTCTCGTTCGTATGCATACGTGCCCTTTTACGCACCCCTGCGCTCCGGATTCTTTTTTTTTATTTTCTTCTTTTTTCACCACTCGCTTTTTCAGCGAAGCAAATATCGAGACCTATCAACGAGGGGTCATGTCGATGGCGCAATGAAACTTTTCCATCGTTTTTTTCCGGGCTATATAAACATGAAAAAATAGTGTCTATGTATATAGAGCGACTCATTTTTATTTTTCGTTTTGAAAACGAAGCGGAAGTTTCGTCGCCTTATTTCCTTTCCTGTCACGCTCGAGAATCTTCTTTTTTCTCGATACGAGTATAAGCAGGCATTACCGATCGACCGATAAACCGTCATCGCGTCAGACCCCGCTCGTCATTTATCGCGATTAAACGTGGACAAGGGGGAAAACGAAAGGTCGCACGTGAAAATGAGGGTATGAATAAATATGAGAGATTAATATATACGAAAAGAAAAAAAGAAAAAAGAATATTACTGAATTAATTAAACAAAATAGATCGAAAAATTAATAAATGAGCGGTCATGTGTCAGCGATTGGGCCATGGAGGTGCCAATCACTAGGACGGCACATTTTCATCGTTTACACACGTTTATAGGTAGGAGGTGAAATTATTACAAAGCGTACACGAGCGTTTCGCGTGAAACGATGAAAATCTCTCTCTCTCTCTCTCTCTCTCTCCCTCTTTCTCTCGCTCGCTCTCTGGTACTCGCACGCCCCGTGAAAGCTCGCGTGTCGCCCCCGATTTACGGTGTTCCGTTCGATGGAAGGAGGGACAGAGAAAGGAGGACGAAAAAGGGGAGTGAAAAACTCGCGGGTTTTCCAGCTGTCTAAACAGGCGAGAATGAATATTTTTTTTCTTTTTTCTTCTCTCTCTCTCTCTCTCTCCCCTTTCCCCAGGACGATGAGATTTTTCTTGGGCTTGTTCAATAAAATTCGCCTCGCGGATGGAAAGAGAAGGAGGACCTGGCACGAGCGGTAAAGGTCGAGACTATACCTTTTACCGTATACATAGTACTCAATTTCGGTTTTCCAACGCACCTTCTTCTTCTTCTTCTTCGTTTTTCTTTTTTCGGTTCTCTCCACCCTCTCGTCGAATCGATTTATGGTTAAAGGGCTGTTTCTGTGGAACAGCCTCGGGGGAGGATGCGAATTACGACTCGGGGAGAAAATTCAAACCCTTCTCGGACCTTCCGGGTTCACTTCTGGCCTCTCTTCTACATAAAACCTCCGCGAATATCCCCCACACACACACACCCACATATACCCACATATATATAGGTATACGAATATATACATATATCGAACTCCGCAGTAATTTCGCTCACGCTCTACACGTTGGGGGAGTGGAAAAATCGAGCGTCGCGATGCTTCAACCCCTGCTGCTCTATTACCATCGGAAAATTTCCCTTTTTTTTCTTCCCTCCCTCCGCCATGATAAATTTGAGACAATGTGCTACGTGGGCAAATGGGCGTCACATTCCAGCTCAGCCGGAGACTCGAAGAGTGGGAGGAGGGTGGTTGGAAATCTCGAAGAAAAAAAAATGACTATCTCGCTTCCATCCTCGCGAGACTCGCCCCGCCTCTCTACTTTCCATGGATTTTGCCAAATTTTTACCTCAGTAGACTCTTATTCTTTACGTTTTTTTTTACCTACCGACTCATCGATCTTTCAAAAAAAATCGCGTGCAACACAGGCAACGGGGGTGTTGGGAAAAAAAATGAAAGTTTCGAGCGCAATACCGAAACGGAGGGGAGGGTTTTCGAGGAGAAAGCAGGAGATAAGCTTAAAGAGGCTAAAGTCACCCCCGGAATAACAAATCTTACCAAGGGTTGTCGGGTCGAAGAGAAAGAGAAAAAAAGAGCAAGAGAGAGAGAGAGAGAGAGAAAGGATGACTCGGGTCCGCGTGGCGCCGTTGTACGAGAGGATATCGATGAGACTCGAGGATTGAATATGCGATTCAATCCCCCACGCGCAATAACGTAATATTTTCCAATATTGTACTATCGTATGAAAATGGCGGAATAAACGTATTTGCATTTATTACAAAATCGTGTGTGCGAATCGTATACCCTGGGTATGATATTATTGAATCTCTCTTTCTCTTTCTCTCTCTCACACACACACACCCACTCGAGTATCGCCCGGAATAATGGATCTACACGAGCGTTAAATAGTCGAGAGAATCGCGTTTTGTAAAATGAATCATAACCCATTAAATCGTTTAATCGATATCGGATTACGTAAACATACGATTCGACGAATATGACATTCCTTTAAAAGAGCGCTCGTCCACCTCGGACATACGAACGCGAATATAATTTTCATAAAAATCCGTTAATCCCACCAAAGTGTGCAATTTTTAAATTAATTTTCGTTTTTTCGCGGAATAAAAAAAAATCTCTCGTTTTTGCACGATAAAAGAGACAAAAAACGAGAAATCATTGAAATAAAAAAATGCCCCGAAAGATAGAAATATCGACGCTACCGATTACCCGCGAGTTTTAACTTTGTAGCTTTGTAAAACGTACGAGGGAACAAATGGGAACTCGATAGTGGTATAATTTTTAAACAAGCACTCGTTCACGTTACTCCGCACCGCAAACACATCGGTGGCTTCGCCGGAAAATCGACGAGCTCGAATTTCGTCGATTTACACACCCCCCGCAGCGGCTGTCGATACGACTCGCACGTCTCACACACACACATACATATATAACATCAGCACCAACTGCCGCTGTACCACCGCCTCGCCTCTCTCTCTGTGGGAGGGCGACATGACACAAATTACTTCCGCAATTATCTCGTCGAAGCCGCAGTTGTCTACGGATCGTCACTTTTCGTCAAAGTCTCACTGTCCGATCCATGTTTTGTATATATATGTATATGTTCATGTGTATAAGCCAAGAGGGGAGATTGGCCTGTATTCTATACATAAATAGCTATATATATTTATGTATGAATGCGCATGGGAAGGTTCTCTCGTATTTACGTGTAATCGACTTCATGAATCAGAGCAAGCACGACGACTGGGACGACCACGTAGCTGGCTTTTGCTGGATACTGGGGATGATTCATACTACTGCACATAGAGCACAGTACCTATAAAAAGGGGCTATGGAATCGGATCCTTTTATCGCAAAGGGCTCTCTCTCTCTCTCTCTCGACATATATATGCGTATACATAGTTGTTTCTGCCACTGTCTCATCCGTCAGAGATATATTTCTACCATAATTTTCATTTTTATCTCGCTCGTTTTATTACAGCCTGTTTTCGTACGATTATCATGAAAAATAAAGTAAATAAATTCCACATGGTTTTCAGTATATTAAAAAAAAGGAGGTTTTAATTCATACCCGTAACAATTTTCAATATCCGTTAAAACGTGATAATGTATTTTGCTATTGGAAAATTTTGTCTCGTCGTTGAGGCACGATCGATGGAGAAAAAAAAAAGAGCTCGCGCGAGGGTTGGATTATCGCGTGTATTAGTCGGAAATCGCTGACGATACGCAAACGAAGCGTAACGCTCGAGGCACAGCGAGGCGAAACTTATCGTCCAGTTTAGATACAAACTTCCGGCTTACGGAGAAAGTAGAAGGGCGTTCCACTCGGCTTACGACCAAAAGTGCATTCGCGCCTCGAGAGCGTTCGTATAACTTACTAAAAAGAAAAGTAAAATGAAAAAATACGGATAAATATTATCTCGTCGTATTCCTCTAGTTTGTTTTTTTCTAACTCGTTTCTACCTGGAATTACAATTCACGATTGTTATTGCATCGCAACGTTAAAACGTTTTACGCTACCCCGAGCTTGCCTAATATTATTTATGCATATATAAAATGGTATACTTACGGTATTATACCAGAGGGGGGTAGCACCGGCGTCTTTGCATTTTGGAACTCAGGAACAGCGACGTAGGGAAAATATTTGTCGACGCTGCGAGAGAGACGCTTTGGGGTGGGCTGGCTCGTTCCTGGCTTCTGCTACTTTGCCAGTGAAGTCCTGCTCGTTCGCTCACTCCCTCGCTCTACCCCTGAACCTGGGGGTGAGGATCGATCTTACAACGGTGGAAGTACTCGAGACGCGCCTCCTCATCTTCATCGGTCCTCGTTCCATCTCTCTCTCTCTCTCTTCTCACTCTCAAAGCTTCACTCGCCAACTAAATATACCCTGTATACCCGGATAGTGATGTGTACACACCGAGCCTCTCTTATATACATAGAACGCTTTAACCACTTTGCCCAAAAGCATCGAATTACCGCGCAGACGACGTTGAAGAATATACACTTGTATAAATATAAATATATATGTGACCGTGCAGACGTCTGTCTACGACAGATGAAACGACTAATTTCCGTACCGTGGAAAATCATCCGTTCCCTCAATTTTCACGGGTCCTCGTCTCTCGCCCGGTTATATTTACTTTTTTATATATATATATATTTTTTTAAATATATTATTTCGCCGGTAAAGTAAATTCGTTTATTCCAATATCAATTTGTCTGGGACAACAATAATATTTGCGTTTTCGTCACGTACCGCGTCACGTTCGTTGAAATTTTTATCGAATCGAGGAAAAGGATCGTTTGAGAAATTCTCAAGCGACGTTTCTCAGTGGTTGTCGCAGTCTTTTTTTTCCCTGTCTTTCTTTCCACCGCAATATTCTTTCATTGCGCGCTGAAAGTTTTTCATTAATCCACAGTTTTTCCTCTTTACCCGACGTTGGTGTAAGGTGGAAGCAATTTTTATTCTCCTCGTTGTTTCTTTCGCTTTGTCTTCATTCTTTCCTTTATTATTTTATTTTTATTTTTATTTATTAACGCGCCATAGTCGGTTGATGCCAAGACAGCGATTTATGGGAAAATTATACGGGACGTTTTTACGTATCGCGTCACTGATAAATTCAACCTTCTTGTTATTATGTATCGATGGGCTTTATGAGAGGCGAAGGCCGAGACCATTTTCGTACGGAGGGAGAAGCGTTCTTCATTATACCAGAGTGGGTGTTGCTCTATAAGGGATGCTGTACTCTTGCCAGTGAGAAAAAAAGAGAAAAGGGGAAAGGCCGGGAGAGAGAGAGAGAGAATATGTAAGAGAAAAGACCAGAGTGAAAGATGGACCGAGGATATACGAGAGAATCAAGGAAGGGAATAACGGTGTTGAGAGACGGAGAGCGAGCGGCAACGAAGGGGATGTTTTTTTCGAAAGCCCCAAGACGCGTCGAGACGACGAGGCCTCTCGATAGTTGATAACGTATTATATTGCGACGTATAGTCTTGTGGAAGACGCGGAAGACGAAAAAAAAAGGTGACGAAAAAAAAGTGGATGTCGAGATGAAGACGAGAAAAAGACAGAAAAGACCAGAAAGCCGACGTCAGCGTGATTTAAGAGTGGCTCGAGAGGTGTGCGTACGTGTCTTTTTCGTACTACCTGATAAATATCGCTACTCTCGCTCTTTTTTTCTTCCTTTTTTTTGTTTCCTTCTTTCTCTCTTTCCATACCCAACATCGCGGTTTCATGAAGGTGCGAGAACAAACCCGGAGGGTCGAAAGATTCGTCGCTGTGGAGAAGAAGAATGGCGAGACGAATGGGAGGAAAATAATAAAAATACGTATAGGTTATATGTATACGTGTACGTGTATCGTAGAAAGAGCCCCGGAGAAACAAAACAGAAAAGTTGCAATTCACCGAGGAAATCAAAATGAAATTGCCAGAGGCTGGAGGGTGTCTCGTACCATTACGCGAAATTACAAAACGAGAAATGACGTATACGCACGTATGAAGAAATAAATTCACTATATTTTATCCCCACCCCGTTCCTCCACCCCTACTCGCTCCAAACGCCTCTCCGCAACGCATTATCTCTTCCCGACTCTTTTATCACTCATTTCACGATTCCCCTAGTTATAAAAGAATTTTTGTAGCTACTATTCGCTCGTAATATTTCACGACAAGCCCTACGGCCATGCACGATTGGCCAGTAAATTTAACCGAATGGAATAGCGCTTCGTGAATTTTCTTTCCTTCCTTTCTGTTTTTTTTGTCTTCTTTCTTTTTCGAAATCCACGAAACGGAGATAGTAGTGCGGAGGAGGTCGTAAAAAATATAAAAAAATATTTTTAAAAGGAGGGAAAAAATGTGCGAGCCATTCTCGCGAACGCTAACGTCGAGCTCTAGTGTTAGAGCGATCGGGGTTGCCGATAAAATTTTGCGGATGCCTCGTATCCGGTTGTTTCATGGGCTTGTTGGTCGCTCACGTTGTTGCGGACGCTTGTCAATGCCTTCTATGCATGCACTCCACCGTACCCCGCTATATATATATATATGTATAGGGAATTCCGAGTCACTCGAAACACCCACTCAAGTGTTTAGAAAAAGTATTCGAAAAATTAGAGAGTATTGACCCTTTGCTTACTGAAAAAGACCAACAGCTACGAAAATCTTAAGGGCTAATTTAAAAAATAATATTTTCTTTATTTTTCTTGTTATCATAATTTTTGTTTTCACTCATAATATTCTACGACTAACCGTCAGCGTTCATCGACTGCGGATGAATTTTTGAATATCGATGAACGTAATATCGATCAAAAGGAAGAGAAAAAGGCTTTTTTGTAGGTTCGGAATGTTATCAATATTTTAAAGCCATTGGATTTTTTGTTTCGGCACGAATGGACATGGAACGTCCCATACACAAATCTAGCGAATACATAGGCAGGATATAAAATTCTCCGTGCAAAGCTTCGAGTCACGATGAACTGGATATCTACATAGACATACCGACAAAATGTATAGAATGTGTCCTTCAGTGTCACTGGATGATGTTTCACCGGAGACGAGATCGATGCGCTTGACTGGCAAACAGTGCGAGCGAATTTCCGGAATATATTCTCATCTTCGTTCATTTTTTTCTTTTTTTATTCACGTTTTCGCATTCTACTCTATCTCATTCCCTCACTTGATCTATTTTGTATTCCATTGCAATCCCCTTCTTTTATCGTATCTCTTTTGTGTGTGTATGTGCGTGTCTGGTTTTTCTCTCCCTCCTGGTGTGCGCCTCTCTTTTCTCTCTTGCTCTCTATCTCTCCGGGTGCGGTGACACCGTTGTCTGTCTGTTCTCTCTATCACGCGTCGGGTCCTCCCGACTCTACTGGTGCGATAATTAAAGGTGCAGAGGAAACCCTACGTGAATCCCCTCAATCCTGTATAATACCCCATGCCGCTTCCGTTCTAACCGTACACAAATACAACGAGGATGGTTACAAAGAGAAGTGTGTAGGAGAGAGAGAGAGAGATGAGAGTCAAAGAGGGAGAGGATGAGAGAAGCAAGCATGGAAATCGTTTCTCTCGTCTTTGCCGCAATTCTCGAATTCAACGGTTGAAACAAGAATGGCCGAGAGTACAACAGGATACTTTTTTCCTCCACTGTACTAATCCACAATAGAGAGAGAGAGAGATACGCAAGAGGAATAGGATCGAGAGCCGTGATCGTGGTCTACCTCGGCAAAGCTTTGTCGTTTTCCGCAAATGGACTTTTGGTCGACAATGGACAGATATATACTATCGTACACTCCCTCGTACAGGACGAATCGTGATAATCAAAGGTGTTTGAAGAACGTATAAAAAAGCTTGGGTGGACAAAGATCGAGAAGACTATACGTTCACGTCGAGATTACAGTAACCGCAAACGGTAGATAGGAAAATTCTCGTTGTTGAGTCGGTAAATAATTCGGAAAAGCTCGCAATGCATGAACGGAGTAAATGAACTAACGAATAGAAGATCGACCAAATGTGTGAGTGAGTTGGAGTGAAATACAGATGGAGGGAGAGAGAGAAAGAAAGAAAAGCCTTTGTCGCCTCGCAAATGAAGTTCCGGCGGGCGGACCCTACTTCGTCTATCGCTCTGTCACCCAGCGAGCAGAGACGAATTTTCCGCGTTCTAGAGTTACTCTTTATACATATATGTATAGATATATTATGCCGAGTCGCTGTCCTGGTTTTCGTAGTACGTATGCCTGTATGTCGTAGCGTGCTACTGTCGTTCCTGGATTACTATCTGGCCACGCCTCGAGTTCTCTCACTGGCGTTGGATAGCTACAGCATCCATCCCCTAGCAGTTTCGGTCTTTCGCTTCCTCTCTCTCCCTCTCTCTCTCTCTCTCTGTCTCACTTTACCGAAATATACCCTCGTTCCAGAGCAAGCAACGAATTCATCTCTGCTAGTGTAACTCTCTCTCTCTCTATATATATATATCTTACTATGTGCCAGTTCTCTCGCTCTTCCTGGCTATGTAACCAGCATATAACATCGGTACAGAGTCGCGATGCTTAGGAGTCTTGCACAGAAACACACAGACAATCCTCATTCTCATCCACAGTCTTCATCTCTGTTCTGTCCTCGTGGCAGCACCTCTTTCACCCTCCAGGAGTTTCGAAATAGATAGAGAGACCAAATGGACGTGACGGCTCTCGGAGCAAGAGTGAGAAGGCGAAGGGACGAGAGGGAGAGAGGGAAAAAAGTAGAACGTTCCAGGAGTCCTGAAAGGACGTTATTAGTAGGTACCTACCGACCCTCTCCAATCCTCGGGGTTGAGTCGAGAGATAGCGACGAGAGTAACGGCCCACGAGCTTTCTCTGCTCGTCGTCTCGCCAGATACATTCTCCTTCGCTCACTCTCTCTCACTCTTTTTCTCTCTCGCTCTCTCTGTCTCGCTTTCACAGTTGTCTCTTGGAAACGAATAGAACTGCTAGATTTATCGCCTCGCTTATATTCACGAGCGAATTAAAACGTCCTCTCCTCCTTCTTCTTCACTCCGTCTCCCAAAAAGTGATCTCCCGGTCTCTATTCGGTTCGCCAAAGGGAGATCCCACGTCTCCTTGATTTCTTCCCAGGCCTCAGGTAACTTGCTGATATTTTTTTCGGTTGGTCTTTTCCACCGCCAATCGATGATTGCGCACGAAAGTCCACGCTTCCAACAGATCTTAGAGCCACGAATAAAAATAGAACCGGTGAAAATAGGATGGTTGTCAGTGCTTGCCGTCAATTCCCGTCCACTCAAAGTCTTCGACTGATGAAATAAAGATAATAATAAATAGAAAACCAACGTTCAGCCTTTATGTATAATCGAACCCTCCGTCAGGCTTCCTGAGGTACGGAACTCAATTTAGAGAACGTTAATTATTCGACTCCGTGCGGTCGAGAGTTAATGTACTTGAAAGCGATTAATTGGAACTAAGTACAAAGACGTTACGTGCGCCACCCCTACGGCGTTCACTGTAAACTCTCCCATTCTCTCGTATAGAAGCCTTACGCGACAGGAAACCTCAAATGACTTTCGTATCGGTGGTGGGCGATAGTCCATATTATATCCTTCTTCTGGTCGCATCAGACCCCGTTATAGAGAAATAGACGGAGACTCTAGTTGGTGGCTATGTATATAGTATACATCTCTATATGTTTACATATATGTATATATAAAGTCGATGGCGACCCTCGTTTCGTGTCGATGGCTCGAGGCAGCAGCGTGAGCGTGCCAACAGCAGACCGTGAACCACCAGCATGAACAGTGTATAGGGACCAGTAGCAAGGGGTGAGAGGGAGGCATTCGAGGCTGTATCGTGCTAATACGAGAGCGCGAGGGAGGTTTCGCAACCCTTCTCGATTTCTCGCACACGGAACGGCACGAGAGTAGATAGAACCGAGAGGTTCGAGCGAGTCGATGCCTTTATGGCTGACGGGAAACCGGTTGGACCATAGAGAGTCGAGTCGAGTCGAGTCACGAATCGAGAGGGGTAACGGAGACGGGGCGTGATGAGTCTCATCATCGCAGCGGGACGGAACGGAGGCAAACATACCCACGGTAGCGACATCCGACACGATTTCGCTTTACCCGTACCAGGTTTGCCCCGGGGGCTCACGCCTGGCGTAATATCCCACATCCCAATCGGATTGATACACAGACGTGATAACGGGACGTAACGGAGGGAAATGAAGATCATCGACTGCCTTCGAATAATCCAACGGGGTTCGATCGACGCCCGAGGTCTAATGGCACGTAGAAAAAGAAAAGAATCAAGATCCGGCACTAACGTCGAATTGCTAATTAGAAATCAATGAAATTCTTCGAGCTCTGCCGCTAATGAGAAACGGAACGTCTTTACTTCGTTTCTAGAATTATTGTTGACTTATATTTACGTAGATCCAAGCGATAACGAGTTTCGACCTTCATTTGCACATCGACGAAAGAGAAAAAGTGTCGACCAATTAACAAATTAGCATATAACTTTAATCATGATTTTGCCCCCGTTCGCGAACGACTTTCTTCGTTAAAGAAGCATTTTCATCCCTCGTCCATGCGGTTCCTTTATTTTCTGGAAAGAGGCTTCGCGAACGAGGACGAATAATGAGAAAGCGCGATGAACGATCCGGTTGGCGATGGTAGTTAAAAGCGAGAAGCCTCTCGCCGTGTAAAAATTCACGAGGATAAAGAAATAAAGTACGAGTTACCAATATTAACGTTCTCGAAGCGATGAGAAGAGTAACATTTTCCGTAGGTAGGCAAGCGGATTTCGGGACGTTTTTTTAACGAGGTTTCGGTCGTTAAAGCTTCGTTTACAAGAATATAAAACGTTAATAATTACGTTTGCGTGATAAACGCTACGCGCACACGCTCCGCGCGAGCCGCAATTTTTTCCGATAATTGGTACACGACAAAGGGAGGAGATTTTTCAATAGCACGTAAAACATCGCGAACGCCACTGGCAAAAAGGCGAGCGCCCGATATATTTAATTAAGACGAACCTCGAATTAAAGTGGCTGCATCAAAGTGGTCGCGTCCAACAATGTCCCTCGGTTGGAACACTCGTGGAGCGACGAATATCACGGGGTGAATACCGACGGTGGGATAATCGATACGAGTATTATGCACGGAGCTCCTTCTATGCCTATGATTGCCCGCGTATTATCGGAAACAATACAAGATCCAATATACAGTATGCGTTACGAGCCGATCATACCTGAATAGGAAACTCGACTGGGTGAAACGAACAAAGCGCCAAGGTGGAGGAGCGAGGAACACGACACCCGTTTGGCCTCTGCTCGCACGCACTCAAAAGCAAGTTGAGTCACCCTTACGTGTGTGCGACCCTATCGCTCGTGTCAACAGGGAATGGTGGAGGAAAGGTGGTTGGGGGAGTTAGATCGGTCATAGGTGAGGATGTAGTCGAGTTTAACGTCCGAGAGGCAAACGTGAATGCGACACATCGAAATAATGCAAGCGAAACACACGCACTTTCATTGTTTTATGGCTTCTCCTAGAGCACCATTCTACGACGACAATTTTGCGCGTCTCGTTTTTCGTCTCTTCCCCCTTATACATCGAGCTCTGTCTCTTTGAACGCGTTTTAGATACATCGTTCCACCTCCAGACTGTTTCTATCCGTTTCTCTCCATGACCCGTCGAGGTGTTCGATTTCCTCGCTGGTAAGGTAATACCGAGGTGTACACTAATATATATATATATATATATATAAAGGCGTCTCGGCGAATTACGAGGAGTAAGAGAACTGGACGTGTAAGTGAGAGAGGCGAGGAGAAATTAACCGAATCGTCTCTATGTGAAACGTAACTAGAGGGAGAGAGAGAGAGAGAGGCCATGACACCTGACCTCATCGTGTTGTCTCGTTCCACTAGACTCACCCCCTGGGACTTGCTGCCCACCTACGGAACCCACCGTCAACGTTCAACACCAGCCGCATTCAACGGTGACTGGGCACGACGGGGGTGGTTTCCGGAGTTCTTGTAACGGAGCATCAAGACCTCGAGGCTGATCCTCTCGTCATTATGTCTGTCTCTCTCTCTCTCTCGCCTCTCACTATGCTCGCTCTTTCGTCGTTTCTGTAGGACTTCGACAACAATCTAATTGCACGGTCCGACGATTCGCATTGTCACGCCAGGGGTAAGAAAAATAAAGTCATCGAGTCTCGTTGCGTCTGTCTGTTCCGAGTTTCGCTGTCTCGACGAATTGAATAATAAAAGATAAATAAAGAAGTAAAAACGAAAGAAAACAGAACAGAAAAAAAGAGAATAAAAGTAAACAGCGAGACGAAGAAATAAACAAAGAAGAAACGCGTTGTTAAACTCGGGATTGTCTACCGCGAAACTGGACGAGGCTGCGAGAGAAAGGAAACGAGCGAGTTTGCGAGAGCGACAAAGTCCGAGAGACGCCACAGGAGTGTATAGAAACGAGGGACTCCTCTTAATTGAGAAAATTGCAAGCTTGCTCGAGAAAGTCAGCTCGTGCTAAAAGAACGAGCACTCCGGCTCGTTTTCTGTCCCGCGCAGTATACGGCTAGTATATCATCGTTGTCGACGACGTTGTTTCAGAAAACAGCCGAGAAATGTGCGAGGCCAGGCGAGAGGAGGAGACGAGAGCATAATTGCACAATTTAAGAGCGTGTCGAGTGGAGCGAGAGCGATACTTCAAGCCTTGTACGTGGTCTAGTTAATCGTGTATACACAGTTATACACAATCCCAACTATTACAGTAAAATGCGGTAATTTCGGAACTCGACTGGCTATGCGAGACGAAAAAAAAGTGTCCTGTGGAAATGAGATAGCGAAGAATAGAAGTTAAATAGAGGTTTGATGAGAAAATTGAGAGCGAGAAAAGGTAAGACTACCGGAAGAAAGAGAGACAGATAGGGGATGAAACAAGTTGAAATAAAAGAGTGAACTAAAAAAAGCGTACCAATGACGAATTCGCGGCTTTTTATAGTTTACGCCACTTCATCGAGACGTGATTCATGCCAGCGAGCCTTATGAATGATAACTCATGCATATTGAACACCGCAGGTGGCGGGCGAAAGGAACTCGAGGGAAAGAGAAAGAGCCGAGAGCAAGAGAGTACAACTGCTTTTCGAATTGTTCCTATGTGAGTCAGTGCGCGCCAAAGAGAGAACGAGAGAGGGAGAAAGAGAGATCTCGTAGTCACTTTCGAACGCGCACGAGGGGGTTGAAAAGGCTTTGCCTTGTGCCTCTTCCTCTCGCCACGAGTTGGCGATGAATAAGAGGGCCGCACCAGGCACCCAAGAAGAACCGTGTACGTGAGTTGGCTCGCACTACCGGTTTAAATCCCGAGCGTCTTTCATACACCACGCACACGTTTACCCTCCACGATCCAATCGGGTATATCACGCTCTATATCTATAACGCACTGTACCTATACTGATACGCCACTCACCAATACCTAGTCACGTTACGTGCCACACATCTTACTCCGCACGTTCTGTAAACTCGGTTCACTCGAAACCCTCGGGCAACTCGTCTTGTAAAGCTGTATGCGTACTTCAATACAGATATCGATATAGATATATGCAAATATTCGTGTACAAGGGCGTTACTATGCTAAATCGACTACCAACCACCCCTCGGCCATTTTTTCACTGGATTAAAAATTTGTAACTCGAATATCTTTGGAAACTCCGAATGTCTGGAAATTCGACAGGAAGTCTTTGAAATTGATAATCGCTAGATTTAGTGAATTATCCAAGCAGATATTACCCCTTGACATTTTTTTTATTCGATCATAAATTTGTATTTCAAATATTTGTCGAATAGCTCGAGAATTAATAGAAAATCTTGAGGAAATAAATATTGTCATATTCAATTAATTATCGCTCCGATTATCGAGTTATTGAAAGTACAACCTTTATTTACGATATTAAAGTCCGTGATCGATTGTAAACGAAAAACCTCGTATAAATGTATCGTAGATTGTACACGAACGTATATATTGTTTGGTATATCGCGTGATTCCTGACGAAATTCCGAGTCAAACGTGAGCGTAGACACGACCTATACCCGTGGTTTGTATGCACACATGCGGCAACACTAATTAGAGCAAGCGCCGGCACTTTCCTATATAACTATCATCAAACCCTTGCCACAATGTTCTTCCCTTCGTAGAACGGAGCTTTCTTGTTCTCTCTATACCTCGACAACCCCTTTTTAACCCACATTGACGAGGCACGCGTCGTACATCGGATATTCTAGGGATATTCCACTGGCGCTGTACGACGCGATTCGTCGACTCGTAAGCTGCCAATCGGTATCGCTATTGTCAACACGACGATTGTTCCGATGACAATGAAGTGTAGGCGCGAGAAAGCCGAAGCGTAGACTCGGTGAGCATTTGATCAAAAGGTTTCGTTGGGCAACGTGGCGAGCATGAACAAGAGACGAGCGGATAGAGAAGATCGTACCAAATTATACGACACGTACAGGCCTCCCTGGCAAACCTACATAATTATGCTCGTCCCATTCGCTCGACGTACCGAATTCTAAAGTTTCCCACGTACGCGACAGAGAGGTAGAGCGAGGGAGAGAGATATCGACGAGAACGGATAGGGGTGGTTTTTATTCAATTATATACGATACTTCAAAACGTGCCGAATGATAAAGAAATCTTTCCGTTAGTCGTATTAAACTCTCGGTTACACGCTTTGTATGAACAGAAAATAAGAAAAACGAGATTACCCGATGAATATCGTTACGAATGATAATGTGAAAATTTATCAAACTAATTATCAATCGTAAGTAATTCTTCGTATAGTCGTTATCAATTATACAAGAAAATTTGACCTCGAGTGCGAATATTCGCTTTGAAGGAATCGGTCGTAGAATCATAATTTCGTGCGGGGAGGGATACGATAGCGCGGCATAATTTAGCCGTAGAGCCTGAACGTGCGGAATCGGGGTAGCCTGAATTGGCCATAATGACGACGATAAGACCAGAAGGGTTTCGAGGGAGAGAGAGAGAGAGAAAGGCGAGTCTGATATAAAAAGTTATAACCAAAGTCAAAGTTTGCCGTAACGTATGTTTTTTTTCGTTGCATCGGGAGAGCGAGGGTCCCGCTCGCAGATCGTCGCGAGATATCACTTTACGGGGTTTCGTGTGACTCATTGAAAAAAGAAAGAGAGCAGAGCAGGGTAAGCCGAGCGAGACACGGGTCGAAGAGACGTAGTGGTAAATTGCGTGTCGGTGTTGAGCCCAGGCGGTGGTGAATTTTCGGCGGGGAAAGGGGGATGATTCGGCGGTGGTGGCGATGACGCGAGAGGCAAACCGGAACGAATTAAAATTTCGTCGTGTCGGGTTTTGTGCCAAGAGAAGCCAGAAAGGCTCGGAAATCGCGAGCAGAAACGAATCGCGTGACCATACTAGGGGGATCGCCTCCCTGAACCGAAAATCCTCGTGGAATTCGAGACGTCGGGCGTCTAGCGCCGCTAATTAACGGTGACTTTGTTACAATTGACTCGCTCACGGCTCTATAATACACGAGACATTATGACGGAGGTCTGATTGACTCAAAGTCTCTTTCAACTAACCGTGCCGACTCATTTAATGCCTTTGTGTAGAAGGCAACATTCTCGGAATCCTTCGAAACGAATGTAACTTTGGGAATCAATTTCTCGTAATGCTCGGACAACGTTTCTCCGGAGAAAAAAGAAACTCGCCGTACTCTCTTCGTTCTCAAGACAGGAAAACAAAAAAAACACTGATATTTATCTATCAAACGGTTGTTTTTTCTTGTTGAAAATCGAGGTATTTATTTAGTTTGCGAGAATATTTCGTTACGGAGCTAATGACCCGTCGACTCCCGGATAATCGATTTAAATAATGCGACAAGCTTTCCTCTCGAAAATAGATGCTCGGTGAATAATTAATCGCCTACGCGAAGATCGATCGGTAAATCCTATTTTCAGATAGCTACGGAACAGTATTCAGACTTTAAAGCCAACACGCCTCTTTTATAACCAAGGTAGTTTACGCTATAACGAGGATTGATCGAAATCGAGAATGAATTCTTCATGCACTCGAGACTTTTCCTACGACGCGTTTATAGGTAATCTATACTTATAAATATAATGAGCCCAACCCCTTCTTGGGCTGGATGAGTGATATACAGATATGAAAAGAGTGAGCGGAGCATGCTTATGTACATGGCCAGGTGGACGAGCAGAGGGCCTTCTCTTTCTCTCGGTTCTCTGATTAAGTTGTTATTTTTCCTACATGCCACTTCCAGGAATCGATGCCCTGAGAATGATGGAGCTTCTGATACCACAGCACGTGGTACGAGGCCAGATGGTTAGGCTCGAGTGTACTTTCAACCTGGACAGCGAAACACTGTACTCGGTCAAGTGGTACAAGGATGGGAATGAGTTTTATCGTTATGTACCAAAGGACATGCCGCCTGTACTGGTCTTTCCACTTCCTGGTGTCACTGTAGACGTAAGTTTCGATCTATGTCCTTATCCACGTGGCTTTAATTTTTTTCGTCATCTCTCACGAAAGACCCGAAGATACAAAAATTCAAGAATATATAAATCAATCAAAGTTTTATGACAAATATTGCAATAAAAATGAGTGAAGATTGAAGTTTGATAAAAAAAGAAAAATAAACCTCAAGGAATGTTAAAAATATATTTTACGACTCGTCGCTCCAATTGGAATTCTAGGGGCGACACCCTAGCCACGATGCCAGCCCCGTGGTATCCGCATAGTAACAATATATCTTACTCCTACTGATCTAAATCCCTATAGGTGCTCAACCAACCGAGAGAAAATAACGAACCGTGATTTACATTTCAGATTCACAATTCCACCGAGAGATCGGTAGTCCTGAACTCGGTGAACCTCATGAGTTCGGGACGTTACAGATGCGAGGTCTCGGCAGAGGCACCATCGTTTCAGACGGTATCCGATCATTCGGATATGCTCGTGATCGGTAAGGATCTTCATCGATTTAACGAACTTACTACCAATTGGCTCGATCATTGTTGAGAAAAAATGAGTAAATCTAATTGTTAAATAATCCTCCAAGCTCTACCCGAAGCCGGACCGGTGATAACCGGACGAGCCGGACGACCGCGTTATCAGGTCTCCGACGTCGTGAGATTCAACTGTACTTCGGTGAGATCCAAGCCAGCTGCAATGCTCAGCTGGTTCATCAATGGCGAACAGGTAATTTTTCCCAAAGATTTATAAACCTTGAACGGAGAATTTCTTTTTCCCCATTTCTATTCTACATTGGATGGTATCGAAATAAACGATCGTAGCACCCTGTAGAGGCCACGAGGAGGGATGATTTTTATTGTAAGAGAGGGTAATACTTAGGGAAGAAAGTCGAAGAAAATCTAGTTTCGAGCTATCGCAAGAATGCGCATTAAGGTCCGCTAGATAAAAATCGCACTTGATCCCCCTTCTCTCCGGTTATAAATGATGGAGAAAAAATGGTAAAATTCGTGACGCAGGTCGACCCACAATGGCTACGAGGACCTCACATTATCGACGTCGATCGCGAGGGTCTCGAGACCGCTGTTCTCGGTCTTGAATTTCGTCTACAGCGAAAACACTTCAAACGGGGGGACATGAAGATTAAGTGTTTGGCCACGATAGCTACCGTTTATTGGAAGACGAATGAGCTGAGCATAGAGGGCGAGAGAGCCTACAAGGCACCGGTCATGGAGAGCAGAGAGACCAGGGCTCAAGGCCACACGCATGCCGAACACATTTTAGGTAAATCGATCCTACAAAACGACATAATATCCCTCGAGTCCTTAACTTACACGTGCCATTCCACGGAACTTATATCGACTGATGTTTCATCCAATTTCTTCTCGACTCGAGGTCAAATACGGATATCGGGACAAAGATAGGCAAATGGCGATTATTGAGAATGGCCCGTGAGACCCGAACAATTTTGTATTTTACCGTTTTTCAATTTGTAGCAGGATCGAGTCGGAGAGCAACCGGATGTTTTTTACTGCTCGTACTCACAGGACTATTGACTCTACGGTAAAAGAGGAATTGCTGTGATACTACTGCCATTATTATCAGCATATCGTTGCCCGGAAAATGGAGAGGAAAGATCCGCGACTGGACGAGCGCCGAGCTCATCGAGTCTTTCGCCGTTCCAACGAGATACACTTCGATATACATATATATATTATATATACGTATAACTTCTATAAAATTATCGTTGTTTCTATTTTTTATAATCGCACTTAGCGTACCGTACTGAGATAATATATAATTACTGCGTACACGCCCGCCGGTAAATCATTATCTCATAATATCCAAAGATTAAGGGGAAAAAAGCAAAAAATATCGTTTTACGAAAATGAAATATTAAAAATCGTCGATGAACCAAAGACGACCGATCGTTCGATCGCTAGTCACGAATAAAATGAATCTTCGCGTCTCCGCGCAATGTGCATTATCGTTATACATAAATGAATATATTGTGTATAATGTAATCGTGAGATTTCTCGTGACAAATCCTCCGTGTCTCGTTCGAAAATAATTTTATTCTTCTTCTTTTTGTTTTCTAGCTTTTACCGATCTAGTCGATAATGATAATAACTCGTACTCTACACTAATCGTAAGGCTATAATTATTATTAGTTATATATTCGATCGGGTAACGAGATTGAAGGATTCATCGAGAAAAGACGGAAAATCATGGAAAGAGAAGCTTAAAGTGGATACGATCGATCCATGGATCGAATCTCTGGCAACAAATTTCATCCTAAAAACAAACATTCCCGGCTGATCTTCGATCGGAATTACGTAGGTGTGTAATAATAATAACAATACGAAAAAGAATAACGACTGCCCTCTTAGCCTCCTCAACCGAGTGTATCGTGTGTAAGAAAAACTTTGTACATATGTATATAAACGAACGATAAGATTTTTTTGATCCATTACGAGTATCAATAATAAAGAACGTTATGTCGAAATGTGAAAATAAAGAAGAAATAAAATATTTAAAAATCGTGCAAACGAGGCATTATATCGTTGAAGATTCGTTAAAGATCTACCTGGAATACAGGGAGAGGATCTTCACAGTTCGATGGTATTCGTGAGACATCGATCGAGAAAGAAGGGATGTTTCTTTCGATGCGATTTACCGGAGGTCGATGCCGAGCGAATGAAAAATTTTGATATCTTAGGCGCACTCGGCGCCTCGTCCTCTTCGACATTCTCCCACTCAACGGACAATGCCTTCGATTCGAGTATTTTCTCCGCCGTTGACCAGCTAAATCTAACGATATTGGGAAATCCGAAGACTGAATCGACGTTATCGGCGAGCCACTTTTTCGTCAGCGGATCGTTTGGATAACCACTGCCGTATTCGCCGTTCGTCGTACCTTCGCGAAATTCCCATGCTCTCAATGCATGATCCCTCGATACTTTGGCGCATATACTGGCAGCGCTGACGATCGGATACGTCGAATCGGCTTTTTTCGCCACTACGATCTTCTTAATATCGGGAAATATGTCTTTTAATTTGGCTTGATACTTCTCCGGCTTTCCAACCGTGTCGACGTAGATCTCGGTAACGTAGACTCCCGCGGCAATGGCCAGTTTTATGAGATTTATCGCCGAATTCATTGATATTTCGTTGAGCGATGTTTTACTACGTCTGTACATGCTGTTGGCTATTACGTTCGGCGATATGGCCTCGACCGCCCAGCCCATTTCTTCGCGCTTGTCGCATATCTTGTCGAATATTCCATCTCTCTGATCCTCCGTTAGTGTTTTCGAGTCGGCGCATCCTAAATCCACGAGTAATTGCTTTTTGGAAAGAGGCGAATACGCGATGCCGTAAAGCATAGGGCCGAGAACAGGACCGCGTCCGGCTTCGTCGACGCCCAACTGACACGGCTCGTCGCGACAAATCTTTGGTACCTGTATCAATGGGGATCGACGGTAAATAAGAGATATAATGGTGCGAGGAGTCTAGTACGACGCTCGATTTTTTTTAGAATGTTTAATATTTCAATATTAGAAAAGACAAGTCTTTGTCGGTTTATTAATTGTTCACGAAAAGTTAACACGCTTGCTTTTTTTTTTCAAAATATCAACTGTTTATAAAAAAAATAGAAAAATACGGCTTTTTTATTAAAAGTATCTCATATCGCCTTGACAAATTATGAACGAAGCGTAAGAAATGCCGAAGTATTTTTTTGTCATTTTTTAAAGATTGCAGCAAAATAAAGGTACGTTTTTATATTTAAAAATTATCTATCACGTCATTGCAGATATTCCGATCGTTAAACTTTTAATTTGGCCGTGCTGTGTAGCGGCTGTCGGTGACGTTTCGTTCTCGTGTTATTATTTACTTGTTGCATTTTTTAAGGTTAAGCCTTGTAAGAGTAGGCCGTTCTATTCACAGGGCAAGCTGGTCATATAAAAGTCGGCGAGAATAGATGGTTTGTGCAAATTACCTCTGTGCAGTGAATCTTATTAATACTGTGATCACTTTTCCCGAAATAACCAGTTAAATCCTGTCTGCACGTTATACGATCAATAGCGTCTTTTTTTTCATCGCTTTCTCCGTCATTCTCAATAGAATCTTCAGCTTTTTCAGGCACCGTTTGTTCCAGAGGATCACTCATTTTTTTACTTAATCTTTACTAACAAATCGTCCTACGCAGGAAGTCAACCTTTTTAACGCGCGAATCTTCTAGAATGACCGCCAAAACACAAACGTAAACACCATAAACGCTATGAAGCCTATGAAGCTGAATCTGCCGCGAAAACGTGCCGAGTATCACCATGGAAACTATAGTGATGGAGATTGGGTTCTGTTATGTCGAAAACGTACCAAAATATGTAAAATAGTGTTAGCGGCAAACAACAGAGGCGCCACTGTAATAAAAAACCACCATCTTCGTGCATGCTAGACTAGTGCACTAGGGAGGAGATGAGCAACTCTTGACAAAAGTTGAAACCTTGAGAGTCTGTTCTGCGGCATCTGAGCGACCAAAGAGTGAACTATTTTGCCGCTCAGATGATGCGTAAAGTATTATAAAAAAAGTTTGTTTTTTGACCCAAATCTCTGTCGATTATAAAAATCACGTTCTACAACGTGAGTACTTTCATCTCAAGAGACCAAAACAGAAGTGTTATTGAACCCGCAAAATATTTCTAAACCGAGCCTTCGAGATGCGTGAAAGTCGTATTTGAAACTCAAAAGTCATCGATAAAAGTCGGCATTGATGTTTACCGGCAGCTGTTACGGAGAAGCGATACACTTGACCTCTAGCGTCCGACAAGCGAAACGCTTAGCAGCGGGTATTCCGAGGCGCTTCCGGTTTTCTGGACTCACCGGTTAATATATTCGATGGCCGTTATTCTCGAGATATCAGCTTATCACGTATCATCGTTCATTCCGTCGTATTGTAAACTAACCATGTCACAACGAGCCATTTGACGTGTGTACGTGGATCGTGAATTTTGGGGCGCATTTAATAACGTGGGGGAGAGAGGTGCTGTCGTAAGGTGCGCGAGGTGCTGAAAAAAACGTTCCGAGATTGTGTTCTCGGCAAACGTCGTTGACACGCACACACACGGTGGTGCGTAAGGGGACTAAAGGACGAGGAAGATAAAAAAAATGAGTGACACGAAGCCCCAGCACGGCAGCCAAGATATGAAGGGCTGGCTGTTCAAGTGGACAAATTATCTGAAAGGTTACCAACGAAGATGGTTCGTTCTGTCAAATGGCCTCCTGTCATACTACAGGTATTTTCATTGTCACTTATAAAACACGTTACCAGAGTCAGCTGTCGCGATCTATCCGTCGTTCTCCACCTCGCGCGCGCGCGAGAGAGAGAGAGAGAGACCGTACACACAACGTTATTTCGCATTAAAAACGTGGCACGATACGCTTCTTGCCACAGATGAAACACCTTTTTCCTCTTTCTTTTTAAAAACCTCTTAATATTTCCACAACCACAATCATCCTGCTGTTACACGCCAAAAACATTTTTCTCGACTGGATCAGCAAGGATACGTTGATCGTGCTGTTGAACTTTAAATTCACGCCCTGTTCACCGTATCGTGACCAAATCTCAAGGATGTTTTTTTAAATATTTCAAAATCTCAAATGTTTAAGATCGGGAAAAACGATTTTCAAAGTAAATAAAGCTGCAAATTACGCTTTCTCGTCAATATGGTAGACTCATTAGGCGTAGAGTATTATTTTCTCAATCAAATCCTTCAGTGTCACAAAAAAAAAAATAACTCTTTTATGTCGATCACGAATCTTTACTGTACCTCTCGCACACGTTCTCTCGGTAGAGCTATGTTTGAAATGTTAATGCCAGCTATGTACATAGCCTGAAAGTTGAATGTTCGTTATTTATCCATTCCAGCTGTGTTTGTTATGATCATATATTTCGTCTCTTATATAGATCGATTACCCAATTTCGATAAATACCGCAGATTAGAAGAATCACACCGATCATTGATAGATGAATATTCATAAATATATATATATATACATATTTTTTCAATTCTTCATTTTGCAATTCATCGGATGTCGTTCATATAACGTAGTTAACCAGTATCTCTTGAGTTCTCGTTCATCGTTGCACTTTAATGTAGAAAATTCACCAGCAACCGTAGTACGCCATCGATTCGTTAGACGACAATAAACTGTTTTGTTACTAGATCGACGATTCGTTAGCGCGATTGGCGCTTTTTTTTATCACGCGTCCTCCGGTCTTACGGACCTTGGCACGCGTCGCACAGTTTTTACATACGTATATAAAACCTTCGCACCGTTCATTAGGAATCTTAACAGACATAATTATTTTTAGACCAATGCATCATCGTCTTTCGTACTCTTCGTTTAAGATATTACCGGTTGAGATGTTTTCTTTCCTTGTTGGTAAACTCCGATAGATCGACGTTCATTTTTCCTGCGAAATAACTTTTAAATACAAAAGGGCGAGACAAAGGGAGATAAATGTTTCCCGATGTTTTGTCTTCTAAATGTTGTATACGTTTCTGCTTGTCAGATTGAATCTTCAGTTACGTATTGTCCTTTGCGTCTTGATGCGAGAGCTGTAATATGTTCAATCGAACGAACATTCATTCGATTCAATCGTAGTATGATACACTGTCTTATAGGCAAGTCGAACGATACTTGAAATCCCTTAAATCCAAGGTCATTAAATCCAAATCCAGCCTAGACCAAGCTTCGATCAATACGAAGCTGAAATAACGATATGAAAGAAATTACGTAAAACAAACAAACAAAAAATGCATTTTTTTTTTTTTTAAACAATGTGCACAAAGTGAACGTGGGCCTATTTGTTTTGTGGACTGTTTAGGGCTGAACCGACAGGGGGGCCAAAGATATCGACGCGACGCAAGCGGAGGGCTGGCAGAGCCTCCGAGTAAGTAAAAAAAATTAAAAGCAGAAAAACAAGAAAAGAAGTAAAAAGAAAGATGCGAAACGAGAATAAGAAAGCGAGCGAACGAAATTTTTCCAAAAGCTCAACATCGAAAATTCCTTCTCCACTTATCTAAATTCTATGTAACGTATCTGAAAGCAGATGGACGAGTTTCGTCGGGATTCTCATTTCTCAACAGCTCGCAATCTCTTTTCACGAATAATTCATTCATGGGATTCATTTCCTTCTTCCTCCTCATTCTTTTCGCGATTTTTTTTTCTTCGTCTCTCGACTCGTGTCTCCATGTTCCACGTTGCTCTAACACCAATTGTCTACAATTCAATATCGCAGACGAATAACAAGAACACATGGTTCAACATGATTTTTCATTTCTCATCGCTGTTTGTTTGAATTATTATTTTTTTTTTGCGTCATCTATGTGGTATATTTCAATTGGTCCTGGCATATGTTACACGAGTTTTTCATTTTTAATTTTTATTACACGTTTTTTAATGAGAGTGGCAATATTGCATAACGCTATACCTCAACGTACACCGAATGTACAACTGTGTGTATATGTTGATATAATCGCGAGGCTCGAGTTATTTCCGACTCTTGAGCTCCCATAGTCTCTTCGTTCTTCGTCAATTTTGCTGTGTAATACAATTTTTGTTCTCTACACCGCAATGTATCGTACACGATTGCGTTTTCGTTCTCGCTCCCCTCTCCGCCAACGCGTCCTCATATTTTCTTTATCGCACACGTGTACAATTATATCTTGATGTGCAGGAATTTCTAAAACGCCCACGCCCGTCTCACTTTTTTACCCGATAGATCAATGACTCGTAAAAAAAAAAAAGAAAAAGAAAGATTGATAGGCTGCTTCGAATCGTGCTAATTCTTCGTAGATCATTTAAAAAAGAAAACACACTCATCCTCAAATTAAAAAAAAAAAAAAGATTCATTCCATACTCGAAACAAATCTTGCGCACAATATTTTGAAACTGGTCGAGGAGCTTTTCACGAGGCTTTACGAATGAAATTAAAAGGCAATGGGATTCACGGCGCAGCAGGCTTCGAAGATAGACCGGTCGATAAATCCGCTCAATTTGCCCAATTGAATTCTAAATACTACTCCAAATAATATTCAATCGATCGTCGCTCGGAGAGAAGATGCATGCATCGATTATGCACATTCGATTATATTTAGTTGTATTTATTTCTCGGAATTATGCGAAGGCTGGTGCGAGAGGCATTTGTTTATTACTCGCTATGAATTAATTTTTCTACGAATTGTTTATTTAATTTGGAGGAGGCAGAGAATTCAGATTGGCAGTTTGTAAAGGCATTGGTAAATGGGTACACCTGCGATCTTACTGGTCATACGCATTACATCCCTCGTATTTCCCAAGCGCAAATGGTATCATCCACGAGAAAATACAGATAACATGGATTTTAATTTGTTTTGAAACGTCTTGCACATAATTAAATCCATCGCGAGATTATAGGATACTCTGAATTTTCCAAAGTACCAAACGGTCTGTATTTTTTCGTAATATTGAACATTTTTCATCTTCATCGTTGAACCAAGAGGCGAGTAGCATAGAGAAACTCGTGTGTTCACGTAATTTGTTTAGAAATCCGGCGGAAATGGCCCACACCTGCCGTGGAATAATATCATTGCACGGAGCGTTAATACACACGGTCGACGCATGTACATTCGTCGTGAGCAACGGTGGTACACAGACGTTTCACATAAAAGCGGCAACCGAGGTTGAACGACAACAGTGGGTCACGGCATTGGAGCTTGCAAAAGCCAAGGCAATACAATCAATGGAATCAGGTTCGTTAATCCCGTCGATGAAGGATTTCGTCGCACCGTTGTACCGTTCGATTACCACGAGATGCCGTTTCGGGAAAAACTTTTCGTAGCCGACAACGAATTTCACGAGTCAAAATTTTATACCGAAACGGAGATCGTTTTATGATGAATTTAATTGATTTCAGAAGAAGAGGAGGAGGAGTATCAAGACAACGAGAATCAGAAGGGTGAACAGGCCTCTATAATCAAAGATCTCACGGGACGTCTCGAGGATTTGCAAACGTGTAACGAGCTCATATCCAAGAAAGGAATGAGCCTACAGCGTGCTCTCATGGACCTGGAATCTCTCGAAGCGTCCTGTCCCGAATTCTCCACCAAGATCAAAACCGTTCACGAACGAGCGATCGCTTTTCGAGTCGCGGCAAATGCTATGATAAACGTAAGTTTCCAGGATTCGATCCTATGACTCTTGGAACGAACGTTCTCGATGGAAAACATATCGACGCTGCTTACGAAAAGTAGCACGATTCAAATTTCTTACGAAAACTTACACGTTTCTAATTTCACCGCGAAAACCAACGCGTTTCGATATTCGACGCGAAAACTAGCATGTTTCGGCTCTCACCGCGAAAACTAGCATGTTTCGGCTTCTGCCGCGATAACTGGCATGCCCGAAACATGCTAGTTTTCGCGGCAAATATCGAAACGTGCTTCTCTTCGTAAGAAATCTGAAACATGCTAGTTTTCGTAAGCAGCGTCGATATAATATGCGAAAGTATTTATCATACTCTTGGTCTCTTAGAAATGTTGTCCGTATGGTTGAGAAATTAGTAAAATCCTCGCGTATACTGACATTGGAAGATCGTATTTTGCAGAATAGCTCGGACTATTTGCATCTGGCGCAACAGCAGGAGCCCAAATGGAAGAAGATGCTGCAACACGAACGTGATCAAAAAGTACGGATAGAAAAAATGGTCGAGCAGCTAGCGAGACAACACTCGCATCTCGAGGAAGCTGCTCAGCATGCTCTGCCATCAGCCACACCCGCGGGAGGACACAGACCATCTCGTAATGATACATTTTTATTTCTACATCGATATTGCGATAATCTGCCCATTTATCGATAATTCGCTTTCTCGCGTAAAATCGTCTTTAGGTCTTTGAGATTTCGCATTTTCCCGCGTTCTTTCGCTATGTTTATTCGTTCTACCGCCAGATGGCGGGACAATCACATTCTTGGGTCGGTAAACGGCTAATTTATTTGACATCGAAGATTCTCATCGATGATTCAATCTCGTCTCCCCGTACGTAATGATACTCGTAACGGATTTAGAAATATCGTCGGTGATTTACGAGCGTGTACGCGGAATTAAACTCGCATAATCAAAGATCACGGGAATTTGTCAGTTTTGCGACTGACACTGACGTGGCTAGCCCAGCGAGTCTCGCGCCCTCGTGGCACTTTCGTTTTTTCCTTTCTTCTTTTGTTCTTGTTTTTTCCTTTTTCATTTCCTATCACAAATTCTCGAACGTCTCTGGCGCTCTCGTGCGTACACGAGCTGTCGGTAAATTACACGAGTTGGATACGGTCACGAATACGAGCGGGTAGGAAACGGGATTGATAAGGTAACAAACGCGATAAGGGTGACTACGGGAGGGGGTGGGGCGATCGAATGAAAGAACGGTTCAGTCGTCAGGCGCGGTAGAGCGGATTCCGCAAGCAACTTTGTCCGTCCGACAAAGGTTAATGATTCTTCGTATAAATATCTTCGAGGTGCACCAGGTGAATTGCGATATCTCAGTGTCGCTCTTGAAAAATTCGTCGAAAAGTTTGAAAAATCTCGAAAATCGTAATATTACGAATGATTTTTTTTTTCTTTTTTTTTTTTTCAAAATCTTTTTCGTTACATTTTGCGCTTTGATTTTTAATTTATCATCCGAATACAGACGTTCCGACGAACACATCGCCCTCGGAGGACGAGGAGGACGGCGCTGAGTTTTACGATGCTCAAGAATCGGATACCTTCACCCTGAGTATACCGAGCGGAACTACGAGTAATTTGCGGGATAGAAGCAGAAACGACTCTCAGGGAAGCGACGATGGCTCGAGCTCGGAGGGAGATCCCGCGCCAATGTCAGCAAACGATTCTTCGAGGGCCGATTCTTATCTCATCGTGACGGATTCAACTGCCGTTTCGCAACCGTCTAAAAGCGCTTCCGACACAGAACTGGACAATGTCAGTACATAATAATTCTATTTAATCTCAAAATATTCGTTTCAACTCGAAATAAAAGCAATACGAATCGAATTTATCACTCCGAGAAACATATTTTGCAAAAAAAACTCGCGAAGATAAACGCGGATAAATGAAAAGATGAATTTTATCCGAAACAAATATCGTAATAGAGAAATTATAGTATAAGGTTGATTTTTTTTATAGACGGCCTGGCAATCTAACAATGGAGGAGGTAGCTCCGGGGTGACGACGGTTTCAAAGCGTAAGCGACGCACGCGAGTTCCTGAAAAACCCAATTATCCTCTCAATCTATGGAGTATCATGAAAAATTGTATCGGCAAAGAGTTATCGAAGATACCGATGCCGGTAAATTTCTCCGAACCGTTGAGTATGCTTCAGCGTCTGGCGGAGGATTACGAGTACGCGGAAATCCTCGATAGGTAAGAAACGCTGTAGTTTATCTCATAAATGTTTTTTTTTTTTCTCCAGCAAATTCACGTGATTTCAGCTTTTTATCTTTATTCGAGATGTTTATCGTTATCGTTGTTGTAATTTATCGATATAGAGCAGCCGAATGCACAGATAGTCATGAGCAAATGGCGTACGTCGCAGCTTTTACAGTCTCGAGTTACTCGACGACTGCGTCGAGAACCGGTAAACCGTTCAATCCTCTTCTCGGTGAAACTTACGAGTGCGACAGGACCGACGATCTTGGATGGCGTTCTATAGCGGAACAAGTTTCCCATCATCCGCCGATGGTCGCACAATTTTGCGAAGGTCGAAAATGGCGATGCTGGCAGGAATTCACAATGGCTTCGAAATTTCGTGGAAAATATTTACAGGTACGAAATGCTTTGCGACTCGTTGTTTAAAAATTTCCCTTTTTATTTAAATTAGCATTGAAAAATTCACACTACATTCGTATATGGGACGGGTGAAAAAATCTACAGGTGATACCATTGGGAACGGCTCATCTCGAGTTTAACAACACCAAAAATCATTACACGTGGCGCAAAGTAACGACTACCGTGCACAACATAATCGTGGGAAAATTATGGGTAGATCAGAGCGGTGATATGGATATTATAAATCACAAGGAGGGCATTAAGTGTCATCTCAAGTATATACCATACTCCTACTTCTCGCGAGATAGTCAACGTAAGGTCAAGGGCGTCGTGATGAATCTGAGCAAAGAGGTCAAGTGGGTAGTTCAGGGCACGTGGGACAGTAAGATTGAAATTGCTCCGGTAATCAGCACTTCCGGTAGTCCGGACAATCCCGTCTACAAAACAGGACCCTGTACACTAGCGTGGAAGCGTCGTATGCCACCGTGAGTAAAAAAAAATAAAAATTCAACACGAAAGAAAAGAAACGATTCAATTATTTTTCGCGTTACTTGAATTTTATGCCAAATTTCTTACCGAATTCAGGGAGGATTGTGAAAAGTATTATTCGTTCACGGAATTGGCTTGCCAATTGAACGAACTCGAGGAGGGTGTCGCGCCGACGGATTCGCGTCTAAGGCCCGATCAGAGATTGATGGAAAACGGGCTTTGGGACGAAGCCAATGCGGAAAAGTTGCGTCTCGAAGAGAAGCAACGAGCCGTTAGACGAGCTCGCGAGGCCGAGGCTGAAAAAGCCGCGGAACAAGGTTATTCTAAATATTTTTATACATCACGTAAATAATGAATTAACGTAGTACGACGGATTGTCGGTAATTCTTTATTTTTCTCGTACGCCTTATTTTAGGATTACCCTACGAGGCCTATCAACCACTGTGGTTCGTCAAGCAACATGATCCTCATACGGATAGTTTGTGTCACATTTACAACAGTGAATATTGGGGCGCCAAGAGCAAAGGGGATTGGTCAAGGTGTCCAACTATATTTTAGTTCGTTATACGGGGTTAATGATAAAGAAAATCAATCTTTCGGGGTAAAGTTCGAGGGTACACGCCTCGATTGAGCCAAGAGCTGAAGACGACAGAGAGAGAGAGAGAGAGAGAGAGAGAGAGAAAGAGCATCGAGGTCAGGGTATCGGCAACACTCCGAATCTCTTTTAGCGGCGTCCCTACGTGGACGAGTTTCTTCTTTTTTTTCTTAGGGAAATACGCCAAGACATTTCCAGTAACACGAACGAAAGTCGGCAGTTCGTCCGCCATAAATCGTTTTTTGGGCCTTTTCTGTAAATTTCCTTGATACGCCCCCTCTCCCCTGCCTATTTCCCAAAGTAGACGCGTAGTATCAAAAACACACCATTCGATTTTTGTAAAAAAAAAAAAAAAAAAAAAAAACAAAGAAAATAATGAAAATCATAACGAAGTATATACATATACACGAAACTAGCTATCGCTTCGAGAATATCACTTTTAGATTTTTATTCTATAGTTTATTTTTCTTTTCTCAAACTACCGTAAAGATCTGTACAGAAATAGAAAGAAAAAAAAAACAAAAACAAAAAACAAAAAACGTGATGAAAGTTCTAGCCTCGCCGCGAATAGCCCAAAAGGAGCACGAAGAAAGAAAACGTCGAATAATTAATATAAACCACAAGAACGGCGTACGAGCTTCCAAAAAAAAAAAAAAACGAAAATATCAATTTACGGGAGGCTTGGAGCTTTGTGAACGATATTTAACTAAGAAAAAAAAAAAAAAAAAAAAAAAAAAATGACATTTTTCTGTTTCCGCCTGTAATTCATGCTCGTTGATATTTCTACATACATATACGAGCGATATACGGAAACGATATATCGACGTATGTACATAATCATTAAATTAGAAAGAAACTATTGTAAATCCCTTTACAATTCCCCCTCCCCCCTCTCCAGCCCCCAATTACTCACGGCCACACTGTTTTGTTCGACTCGTCTATCGTGTCGGTTGGATAAATAGAGATAAAAAAAAAGCGCAATTTTTTTGCTCGCATGTCCAAAGAAGAAGACACATTTGCCTGACGATGGTCGTGCGTAACAGTCGGTTTAGCATAACCAATGTTTGCTATGATAAGTACGTTAAGTCCCCAGGCTGTACTATAATTTTAATAGTCGATGATTACCAAGGAAGATGATATATTAACTTGTAAACACTATAAATACAAATTGATTATTACAACAACAACAACAACAACAACAAAAACAAAAACAACAAAAGGAAATAAAGTAATTAAAAAAGAAACGAAAGATCAAAGATATGTAAGCACGGATAGTTTTGCGCGTTTGAATGATTAGAGCTTGTAAATTTAGCGACTTTGTTCATAGGGAAAAGACGCGATTAAAGTAGATTTTTCGTGCGAAGCAAAGGAACGCGAGAGAGCGAGAATGCGATAGTGAAATGAGCGAGACGCGCAACACCGCTATTTTATAGTTTTTTCTTTTTTTCTTTTTCATTCAACAGACAAGTAATGGATTCGTTGTCGTAAGTGCCTACGATTCCCCGATTTACTACAAAGATCGAGAGATACGGGGGTATCGGCTTTCGTGCTTTTCTTCACACTTTATTTCGTATGTCTGACATTGTTCGAACGTGGAAATGAAGACTGTGCGAGAGAGGAAAAGAATCGTACACGCGTTTCTATGCGATCAGTGGACAACGATATTTCACGATTTTTTACATTATTAATCGTTCTTTTCGAATATCCGATTATCAAGCTACTAATATACTCGACTGACGGTGAGCCATGAAAACCTATATATATATATATATAACTTGTCGCGGGGGGGTCAATGCATCGTGCGATCGATACTATAAACAGGAGTTACTCTTTGGATACATTGGGTCATCTTGTACGCTCTATGTACATTAATAAATACATCGTGCTATCGGATATCCTTACTGACATAAAAAACAAATATCGACGATCATTGCGCACGTGACGCGATTACAGCCATCAGGTATTAGCAAAGCTGTGATTAGGATGCACAAGATTTTTTTTTGTTTTTTTTTCAACGATGTTAGGATTGTGAGATTTAACTATCGGTCTATTGGACAAAAGATTTGACTGTAAAGTAGTTTTGATGGAATAAAGGACAAAAAATTACGAAAATCGGACTTACGAATAATTCGTTGAACACGTTACCATTTTTATAGAGAATGGGATTTTTTTTTTTTGGAGAAAGATTGGTATTGTGGGACGCGCGTTTGACTTCGTTATTCTAAGTAAGTATATATGCAGATACAGCGATGAAATTGATAAGATAATAATTTGCTCACTCTTTGAAAATTAAATTTGTCGGGAACATTAAAAAGACTTATTTTTATAAACAATTATGCCAAGTTTATTAGTTTTGTAGTTTAACAAAAATTTGTTGTCGAATTTGATTAAATCGCTGATTTTTTTAAATACATCTAAAGTTTGTTGAAATTGTACATATAAACTTGTATCGATTACGTTGAAGCTTCTTAATGTGTATTGAATAAAATCTTAGCACGGAAAGGTATGCAAATATGACGGCTTTTCATTAGTAATCTTTGAATTTGATTTTTGGTTAGAATAGAACGAAATTGACGGTTTAAAATTCCCGCCACAAAAGCCTTCTACCGGAGATTATCCGCGTTTTTGCCAGGAGAGCGAAATAATGGTTCGCAGGATAGCGAGAAAAGCGCTTCGATCGCTCAGAACCCGAGGCCGTACTGTTTCACTATGTATGCGTGCGAGAGAGATAGATAGTCCCGTCCGTCGTCCCTTACCGGCGTCAGTGTTCTCCAGGCATTCCGTAGCGGTATATATGATCGAAGTATAATCCGACGTGTACGAATCGGTCGAGTCTCGCGAATAAAAGTTGCATAGATTGTCTTTGGCGTTAGTGAGAGACACGATAAAACGGATATTCGGTATTCGATATAACGAAAAAAAACAAATCAAACCGATCTTCGAGTGAATAGACCAATATCGGTGCGACGTAACCGTTTTGTTTTTTCGCTCCGTTACTAGAGCCATTTTTCCAGTGTATATTCTCCCCCCGTGGCGTTTCGTCCGTGTGACGTCACGCGCGTAGTAATACACCCGCCGCAAACGAGAGTGGAGCGCTGCGAGAGGCTCGCCGCCTGGATTCGCGTTGTCTCTCTCGCTCTCTCCCTCGTTCTATCTCACCTCTCGTAGTCCCGATTCTGCGCCGCTAGCCGGGGGGGAACTGCTTTCGATTGTTGGCGGGCGCCGCCATCTTGGTCAGTGAGCTCGCGAGCGGCCGTACGAGAAGCCGTCCGTTAAAACCGTCAAGCCGAAGAACACACACGTAATCCTCCCCCCTTCGTCTCTCGTTGTCTGTGCGTCTCTACTATAAAAAAAGCGAGGAAAAAAACCGAAATTTCGCTCTCGATACGAAGACGAAGAGGACGGTTAACGCGCTTGAACCCCGTGGTTATTGAAATCCGCTAGCATCCAGGATGTCGGAACGGGAGGACAATGTCTACAAGGCGAAGCTGGCCGAGCAGGCGGAACGCTACGACGGTGAGCACATATTTCTCTCGCGTTTCGCCGATACTTCGGGGTACGCGATCCCTCAAATCCATTGAATTTTCCGCGTGCCGCGGGGACAACGGGGCGAGCCAAAATCGCGCGCGGTATCACGACCAAGACAGAGGGGACATGGGGCTTCATACGGTCAACGATTCTACGTACATAACGTCTATCTCACCGAATCATCGTTCTACTCGGCTACGGACAAATTTCTATCAAATACCACACATGCCTATGTCTCTCTCTCTCTTTTTTTTAAATTCTTTCTCATACATCTGAAACGGCGAAAGAAAATTGAGTTTTGTGAAATACGCGACAGATATATGACGTTGGTCGAATCAAATCGAGAGTAATGCTCGAATGACCGGGTGGATTATACGTTTCTGTCAAGGAGAAGCGTTGAGAGGAGAAACGTCAAAAGTGACTGATGAGAGAACGCTACCGCGTAAATGAACGAAGCCGGTATCTCGTCGACACCCAACGGCGTATTACACGACATTTCTCTCTCTTTTTTTGTTTTTCTCTCTCTCTCTCTCTCTCGCGCTGATAAACCGTGCCGTGCCCGTGTTGGATAGTCATCGACTTGGTCGTCGTCTCGTGATTCTGGAGGGTCCCCGTGTTTCTTTCCACGATTCTCGCGTCTTGAACCGTCCCGAGAGGAGAAACCTTGGCCGTTTATACTCGCCTTGAGGATTATATTGGCACACGGCGAGAACGCCCGCGTGGAAGGTTCTCGTGGCCTCTCTTTCTCTCTCTCTCTCTCTCTCTCTGTCTCGCTTGCTCTCTCATTCTCTCTCCCTCTCTCTCTCTCTCTCTCTCGCTCAGTCTACCTATATATACATTTCTCACTCTTCCCGTGAGCCACGGAAACGATCTCTTCTTGAAGCAAAAAAAAGGAGGGGGTTTCGCACGGGAGCAACGTTGCTAGGCGTGCTTCGCGTGTAACGCGAGGCGCCCCCTCCTTCCCATCCTCCTTTCCTCGCTACCTCCTTTTCTCCGTCGTTCCTGCACACGGCTTTATAATAGATAACCCGCTCCGCGAGTCCGTTCCTCTACACTCGGGTGACGCATAGAACTCGCGAAACACCCACACTTGCTCGTTTCGACGTTGTCCGCGGAGAGCTCTCCTTACTACGTACGTAGTAACGTGCGCGGACTCCTCGCCCTCGGCCTTGAGATCGAACGAGCCACACGGGCAATTCGAACATGGGACAAAATCCGTGCTTGAAAAACCTCTTCCTCGGCCTTTCCGATCTCTCTAGTAAAGATTTTCAGAATAAAAAAAAGGTATCTCATGCCACGGTCAATATTCCTCTGCCCCGAGACGTATCTCCTTCCATCGAATCTTTTTTTTTCGACTCGAAAAAGCATCGAAGCAACTCGTAAAAATTTGCGCGTAATACCACTCGGTTGTACGCATGCTCGTTGGACTCGTGAGTATTTCACGATACACAGCCCGGTCGTACTTATTGATTACGTTGAAAAAATGATCCTCGATAAACGCTCGCACGAGATCGTCGCGATGACAAAAAAAAACGTTCGTATTGCCGGAAAATTTATAATTCGCTAATTGAACTTGATCGACCGAGATAAGAATGCCTTCGCCCTTATCTACGTCTCGTCTCTCCTATTACTTATTATATTACTATTATATCGCGTTATTCTCCTTACTGTGATTCTACGAAATGAAACGTAACGATTGCTTGGATCTTGGAAAAAAACCTGACAGTTCCTTTTTCAAGCAAAATACAAGATTAGAAAAATCACTCTAGCCTCTGTTTGTTTGTTGTCGAGCACTCGCAGGTCAAATACCGGAGATACAAGCTCCCGTTCGGTCGCAATTAATTCACGAACGAAAAATTGCTCGTTCGACATCGACAAACGCGGATTGAACGCTCGTGCGGAAAATGGCAAAAGAAAGTTTTCCATTCGTTATAACGTTCCCGTTACACCGACGAGTTTGTGGAACAATCGAGACAAAAAAAAAGTTGCAAACAGGCCTTGTGATTAATGCACGTAGAATTGTAATGGCGAATTTTCTTATTTATTTATCCATACACATCTATGTACGAACAGCATTTCGGTGGGATAGCTGCAAAGAGAAGGGGGTTAAATTTGAGGGTTTGCTGGAGAGCAAGTGAGACGGAGTAAGAGCAAGCCGGCAGAGGGTGCGCTTGGTAAGGGGGTGAGAGAAGGGAGGTCATAGCTGAAGGAAAGTATTGATCTGTAGCCGCCATCCTCTGTGTCTGTATAACGCGGGCCCTATACCGCCTTCATACTAATTCACAGCCTCATTACATAAATTTAATTTCACATTATTCACCTCCCTCTCCTGTCTTCATCCCCAATTTGATTCGTATTGTATCAATTTAACGTTCGAATCAAATTCATTTAAAATTGAGAGAGAGAGAGAGAAAGGAAAAGTACGTGGTTCATCGTCGATTATACGTGGATGACGAAACTTCGTGGAATGATAATATTTATAGCAAGTTCCCGACGTTTCGAAACGCATGTATCATTAATTTGGAATTTTATATGATTCGATCGTACGCTTTGATCAATATAATTCGTTACGTTTGTGAAATATATTCAAAAGAGGGTCACGAGAATGAACGCGATTGCATTCTGCTCGTTGAACGAGCCGATGATATACTCGTCGCGCAATTTACGATATTTTAGGCAATTTTTGACTCGTGAAGAGACTCATGGAAAGGAACGAAAAAAATTGATGATTTACAGAGATGGTCGAGGCGATGAAGAAAGTTGCCTCTCTGAGCTTCGAACTGACGGTGGAAGAGAGGAACTTGCTGTCCGTGGCATACAAGAACGTTATAGGAGCGAGAAGAGCTTCCTGGAGAATAATATCCAGCATCGAACAGAAGGAGGAGAACAAGGGTGCGGAGGACAAGCTCGAGATGATTCGTCAGTACAGATCCCAGGTGGAAAAGGAGCTCAAAGATATCTGCGCCGATATTCTTGGTGTTCTCGACGAACATCTGATTCCTCACGCGTCCCTCGGAGAGTCTAAAGTCTTCTACTACAAAATGTAAGTACTTTATCACTGTCTCATTAATAAAATCAAGGAAATTAAAAATTTCCTTTAAGCGCAATTTATCAAATTCCTGACGATTTTCAGGAAGGGAGATTATCATCGTTATTTGGCGGAATTTGCGATCGGTACCGACAGGAAGGAAGCTGCCGAACAATCGCTCTTAGCTTACAAAGAAGCGAGCGACACGGCGATGCATAATCTACCACCGACTCATCCAATTCGTCTAGGATTAGCCCTCAACTTCTCCGTTTTCTATTACGAGATATTGAACAGTCCCGACCGAGCATGTCGCCTCGCGAAAGCGGCATTCGACGATGCGATCGCCGAACTCGATACACTGTCCGAAGAGAGTTACAAAGATTCCACGCTCATAATGCAACTCCTCAGGGACAACCTCACCTTATGGACCTCGGATATGCAGGGCGATGGTACATAAATTCAACTATAGTCATTAATAATCTATCAATTATTCGATTCATACATTTTTCATGATTTTGTGCGATTCGTGGATCGCCGTAATTTACGAATTTCCCGATATAAACGCCGTCCAGACACCGAAATCGAAAATCCGAGTCCTCCAAACGTTCCCGATCCCGTTCAAATTACCACCGACGTTCAATCTTGACCTAATTTTTCCCTATCCGCTCCAAAATCACGATCATCGATGGTAAAAATAATATTTACTTATGAATTTCCTTCTTGAAAATTCTATTGGCTTTAATAATCGATTTTTTTTCTTCTCTTTTTTCTTTTATCTTGCACGCTCTTAGGCGAAGGCGAACAGAAGGAGCAGACGCAGGATGTGGAAGATCAGGATGTATCGTAACTCTAGTTGCAGTGAGTGTTATTTGCGCATACAAATGAGACACAAGAAAAAAATAACAACAACAACAACAACAAAACAAACTCTTAATAACTTTTAAGCAAAACAAAAAGAAGAAGAAGAAGAAAAAAAAGGATTTAGCAGGTGGGAGGTCGGGGTGGGATATGAGAAGAGGAAGAGGATGATGCGGGAAAGGGATAACGATGAATGGCGGAGGGGGAGGGGAAAATCTTTAGCGATTGCGTGATCCGAAATACGCATGTATTCCAGCAACATAAAAAAGAAAAGAAAAAACAAGAGAAATAAAATGAATTGTCTAATGAGAAAATCGATCGAAAAATCCCTAAAATACCACGTCACAAGAGTCTAATAATGTGCATTCAGGGACAGAGCGAGAGAGACCGAGAGAGAAAGAGAAAGAGAACATTCGATGGCAAAGGAGAATCCACGCACCGAGCGAAAGCAATGTATATAAGGATTCGTTGCGATTGAAAGTTTTTTCTTAGCAGGTGCGTGACGAACCAACTGTTTTTTTTCCCCTTGAGAAATAACGAGACGAGGAAAAAAATGCGAGTCGAGAAGAGAAAATGGAAAATTCATCGATATCCAATCGAAAAGCCAGTATAAAAAGAATTTCAGTATAAAAGAACTCTCGAAGATTCGTGCCGCGAAAAAAAAAGACTCCCGTTTAAACTCTTTATAATTGTCGAGATATACAGAAAACGCGTCCTGTATCGAGACGGACGAACGCAAAGAAAAAGGAGAAGAAGAAAAAACCCCCCTTCGTCACATCGTCGAACTTTGTCGCTTTCTTTCCTCTCTTCGAAAGACGAGCTTCTTTTCATTGATCGTTCTCGAAATCTATCGATAAAATAGCGAGCTTTATCGAGCAACGGGCAATTCCTGCGAAAATTTAACTCGAACTGCAACACGCGCTGCGATTATGTATTATGTATCCCCCCCCCCACTCCCACCTCCCCATTTATATTTGACTATCGCGACCACCGTTTCCCTCGTTACATTCGTTTCGACAGTCGAGCCCCCTCCCCCCACCCCCTTGTGCTTTTTACATATTTCATTCGTGAATATAGAGAGACAAAAACGAAGATCGGTTATTCGGACGTCACGGAAAAACGCTATCGCCCCACGTCGATACAGCGTAAGGCACAAAGTAACAAAAAGAAATAAAATTATTTAATGAAGAAGAAGAAGAAGAAGAAGAAAAAAAGAAAAAAAAACAAGCGAATCAAGGGAGATGAACGAAAGTAGCGTATAAGGATCTCGAACTCATTGCAATAAATAACAATCTCGTCGGTATTCGTTAGCTTAGCACCTGTAATCAAAGATAGAGCTTGCTACGGGGCAATCTTTCCGTACCGTTAACAAAAACGTAAAAACAGAAAATAAATTTAAAAAAGAAAGAAAAAAAGAAACACGCATCTGCCCGAAAGGAGAGGGGAGGATATTTAATTTATATCACGTAGTTGATCTTCGAGCGACTTAGGCAAAGCGCAACGAAACGAAAATAATAAAAATGAAATGAAAAATTTTCTCATGAATTCTGTAACTCGAATAATTATGGATGAAAAATGAAGTTTTCTGTGGAAAGACAGAGAGTAAGGAAATTAAGATATACGAAAAGAATAATTGAAAGAAGAAAACAACAATATAGAATGGATCGAAGCGTTGTGCTAAGCGTTCTCTGGTCTCGTTTTATTACTTTCGACGCGAACTCTCCTCATCAAACGGATGAATTCTCACGGACGTCCGGAAGAAAAAGAAAAGAAAAATATCGAATTATAAAATGAGGATAATAACGATCGTGGCAAAACGTTGCTCATCGCCGAAGAGAAGCCAGTTTAACGCTCTTGCATTCATACCGTGTAACAAAGCAAAGCGGACAATGGAAAAATTGATAATGAAATAAACCTAGCGAGCTAGGTAGCTTGTAATTGTGAATGTACGTTTGCATATGTCCACTTATGTGAACTGTATCCGGTAGCTGTGGTATGAAGATGAAGAAAAAAAGAAACGACAGAATAAATGGCTCTCTGTACCCTGGTTTTTTTTTTCTTTAACTCTTATTCTCTCTGTATCTCTTGATTTTGTTTATTTCTCTCTCGCTCTTGCTCGCTCGCTCGCTCGTTCATCCTCCCTTTCGTGTATCCACAATACCGATCTCCATTTTTGGGCTCGACGTTCGCACCATAAATATTTCGAAAACCCGATAAAAGCTACTTTTTATTTTTCCTCGTCCAGCGACACCCCACGTGAAATTGTGAATTTCGAACCGATCGATTCTCGTGCCCTCGAAACGTTGCTTCACTCCCATTTCCGAAAATATTTAATTTCTCTCTCGTCCCGTCTCTTTTTTTTGTCTCTTTGTTTTCATGAATATCAATGACTTTTTGCAAAGGAAAGTAACGAGAATTTGTAATTGATCGCAAGAGGAGCTACTAGAACGAAGATAACAATAGTAATCTTTGAGTTTCGTATCTTTTATCTCATTTCGGAAAATCGATAACGCGCAAATTGAAAATAATCGAAAGAAGACGTGAGATGTTGAAAGATCGATATTGTAAAGGTACGAAAATTCGAATAGTAAAAAGAAAACGTACGACGAGAACGGTATACCGGCGTGTGTGCGACGTGCCCCTGCATTTAAGTATTATATCAGTAATATTGATAATTATGTTACAAATATATTACAAAGAATAACATTAAAGTAATATTGATAATACCGTAAGTAAGAAGTACGAGGTAATATTAATGATATAAGGAGTCGAGCGACAAGAAGTAATTAAGATTTAACTTTTGCAATAGAGAAGACGAAAAAAAAGCGGCGGAAAACAAAAGAAAATGAGAAAAAAGGGCGAACGAGTACGGTTGTAAAGGAGAAAAAAGATTGTGAATTTCCGAAAATCGCCCAAAGGAGAATCGAACTTCACGACTAACCGATAAAAAAATATTGATCGAACGCGCGCGCGCGCGCGAGCTCCCATTAAGCCATAAAGCTTGCACGCGAAAATAAATACGAAAGAGCGTGTCGTGTGTTTTTTCTCACAAATCCGAAAACGCGTATGAAATAAAATTTTAAAGACGATTAGCTACTTTCGATCGGATCTCGCGTTCGCTTTGTACTAGCATTAAACGAACAAAAATGAACGAAACGAAGACAAAGTCCACAAAAGAACGCAACTCTTTTTCTTTCTTTCTTTTTCTGTAAAGCTACAAAACGAGAAGAAGAAAAAACTCAAAGAAATAAACTGATTACAACTCTGTATATCGTATCATGCGTATCGTTATTTTATTATGATGAAGTATACATCCAATTTTATTAAATATAATAAATCTTGTCGCGTCCTATAGTCCCGAATACAATATTAATGATTATTTTCATTCGTGTCACGCAATTTTTCCGTGAGGTTAAAAATTATGATTCAATGGAAAATAGTAATTCGTGGCAATATACAATTGTTAACCGTCGTTATCGTGTCGGGCACGACGGGACTTTGTTCGTCTCTAATTCTTCGAGACTCTTGGAAAGACAAGCCTGTGTCTTGTGATCGCCCGCGTCGATGATCGATTCGCACAGAGGCCGTTTTGAATATTTTTTTAAAAACATTAAATTTTCACATTACGACGAATAGTCTCAGTCCGTGGGTGTCGTGATTTTTTTTTTACAGCGTAACCTCAATCATCGATCCAGCCATTAAATTCTCAGAAGCACAGCGAATCACGCGATAATGGAATACGACTTGCTGTGCCTTGCAGCGGCGTCAAATTTCTTTGGGCTTTCCCTCGTCGGATCGTTGTCGCTGTGGGTCGGGCTCTTCAGCGTTCTCTTCGCTCCTCGTCTCGGATATACGTCAACCTGCCTCAAAATTCTCTCCAGTGGACTTTCGGCCCCTCCCATAATGGGCGAAAGACTGATACTCGATGCCGGACGATTTCTTAACGAGTGCGAGCGTCTTGGTGATCTTCCACTGTGTTCGCTCGATTTCCTCCTGGCAGATTTCAATTTAACACTTCGAAGCATATCCAGAGATATTGCAGGACCTCGTGGTCCTATTACTGACTTTTTTCGGTTCTCCTGAATCAAGAATTTCCATGCCATACATAATTTTGCCAGGAGCACGAAATTAAGTTATCTCTTACAGCAAAAGAATTTAGTACACCGCTAATGATTTAAACATCGTTAAAAAATGTGGCTATCTCTCGTTACGACCGAATTTTAGACTCATATCCCTCGTCAGACTCGTTTCAAAAACGTAGCGGTCGAAAAACTTGTTAATCACGATTTCGACGTACTTCGTTATTTTGCTGCGTGGATAGTACCAAGTGTTAAATTAATTTAAATAAAAGCACCGTCACCGATTTAGCAGAGCAATAATTTCAACAACTTTACGATCGTTTAAATAATTCCTCAAAATACCTTATTACTCTGTGGGGCTTTCTTGAGAGTTACTTTGAGAAGATCATCGACGGTGATGGACGGTCTACCGCCGGGCAATGGAGTCGAGCTATTTCTCGTTGGAGTTCCGAATGTTCTCTTTCTGCTGCTGTTTGGCGTCGTCGGAGTAATCGGCTGTGACAAAGGGGGTGGAGGTGGTGGCGGAGGAGGAGGAGGGGGTGCGCAAACTTGTGCAGCTTTGGAATTTGGTACCATTTGCGATTTTGTTAATGATTCGGTGAAAGATTTGAATTCCTTTGTCAATATACCGTTGTTATCGGCTAGTTTGTTGCTCGCTCTTCTCATCTCGCTTATTTCCGACTTTAGAGCTTGCAAACTCGCTTCGCTACTTGCACGAACCTGTGATAAGAGATAACAGCATTGATCAATCGTTCGATTAAAAAAATATCTACTCTACAGTTATGAATAAACGAGTATACGAACAAGGGCAAGCTCGTTGGAGAGAAGAGCTACTTTCTCGGTGAGTGCGGCCTGTACTTTCTCATTTTCGGAGCGTATCAACGATATGACTCGAGTAAGCTCTTCCTCGGGGATAAGAGAGGATTTTGACAAGAAACTGCGACGAGTTGCCCAATATCCCTGTTGTGAATTATCGTCATTAATTTCAGCGTTGCAAAGCTCGTTGGGAATTAATTCTTACCTTTTGTATAAAAATTACTACTTTTTTGATCAGCCATTGACAAAAAGCTCGTATTCTCACCATGGACATTACACGCTGACGAACTTGAGATATCAAAGACTTTCTCAATTTCACGTATGGAAAACTCTCGTTCGAAGAGTTCGGCTGTATAGTTACACGAGATTCCATCTAGTGGAAAATGCGATGAGTTGAAATAGTCGGTGATTCTATCTTTATTTTTTCCGAACGGCGATCGAACGGAGATAGCCATTAGTTGAATATTTCGACGCTGCTTACGAAAACTAGCATGTTTCAGATTTCTTACGAAGAGAAGCACGTTTGATATCAGTGCGAAAACTAGCATGTTTCGACTTTCGACACGAAAACTAGCACGTTTCGATATTTGCCGCGAAAACTAGCATGTTTCGGCTTTTGCCACGAAAACTAGCATGTTTCGGCTTTTGCCACGAAAACTAGCATATTTCGGACATGCCAGTTATCGCGGCAGAAGCCGAATCATGCTAGTTTTCGCGGTGAGAGCCGAAACATGCTAGTTATCGCGTCGAATATCGAAACGCGTTGGTTTTCGCGGCGAAATTCGAAACGTGTTAGTTTTCGTAAGAAATTTGAACCGTGCTACTTTTCGTAAGCAGCGTCGATTTATACTCACTTCTATAGTTTTGCAGTCGAAATCTGAGACTGCTGGAAGATCAGGGAAGACCGCAGATTCGGGCGAATTGTTCAAACGATTTTTCGTACTTTTACTCGAGTATTCATCGATCTGGATGTTATTCGCAGGTTCAAGAGACCGATGTATTCCAACCGGTGGTAATAAGAATTTCGACCGTTTCTCATTGTCGAACAGCAGAGTCGTCCGGCATCTCTTCGCAGGTGGCGAGCCAGATCTCGTTGAAAAATAGTCGTTTCCTTCGTTACTCGTTTCCTGGCGAGCCTTCTGTTTTCGCGACGGAATAATGTTCGAACGCCACGAAACCTCAATATCCATTCCATTATGGATATCGGTCAAGCATGCTTGACATTTAGTTTTCGGTTCAGCCGATAGCGAAATGTCGAAATAATTGCATTTTTCTCGTTTTTCCATAATACCGGAAATACTACGAACTGAGAGACTTTGACTGCGATTTGTTGTGTTTCTGGAGAAAGTTTCTGCTAATTCGACATTTCTGCTAGATCGAATGTCCGAAAAAAGTCTTTCGTCGTAAACGATATTATCTCTTCCATCTTCCGAAATAAAGTTTTTCAATGGCAATATTGAGTCTTGCGTAGTACATTCGTACCTCGATACCGTTTCCGGCCGATTAAAGATTTCTTGATTCGCGAGATCCTCGTATCGTCCTGATTCGGTTGTAAATACTTTGTCAATGGAAATTGTCTTGTCAAGAATATAATCCGTGTCGTAATCGTTTGGAATCGCTATTTTATCTAGACAATCGTATCGTCCAGTAATCTTTTCGCTGATCGAATTCGTTTTGTCGGATTCGTTTCCAGTCTCGTCCGATTCTGGATCGGGTTCGGGAATATCCAGATTTAATCGCATTTTTGTAGGTCTTGGCGTAATTTTTGGACTCAGTTGTTTACAGTAAACAAGCTCCGTCGACGGTGCTTCGAAGAGAACAGATTCGGGAGTTCGATCGTGCGAATGAGAAGGATCTTTAGTTTCGTTATTCTCTAAGAAAATGAGTCGATGCGTTTCGTCCCAAATGTTCGCTGCTGGACTTTCTACTTTTTGTTTTTTGAAGGGCGATTCTATATCGACTCGAATCTCATTGTCGATATTCTCGCCATATTCGTTTCCGTTTCTCGATGGATGTTCGAGAATGTTGCTAATAATTGAAATTTGACGGTTTTCCTCAGAGTTCTCTTGCGTCGCCATTATTTTTCAGTTCCTGCTTCAACGTGGCAGGACGATTAATCTATAATTTGGTTTAAAGGTAACGGTACATATTGATGGACCATCTCAATCAAGCGTATATATATTGTAGTTATGCGAGACATAAATTAAAAAAAATTGTTTTCGTAACTTACCTTCTTATCTACAAACGTCAGTTTTTAATTCTTAATAGAGACGAATTTCGGGGATGAATATTGCGATTTTGTGCATCATTTGATGGAACTCGTGAAAATTCAGTCACGCACCTACGATCCCTGAGAGGTCTCGAACGAAATCACCGTATTTGGTCGAAGAGCCAAGTCAAAATGATATCGTTATGACCGTTGAAATTATTTGAACGGACAGAGGACGAAACGCCAAGTTTTTGCACAGTATATACTTGTTCGAGCATCGTAAGCTATTTTGGTATGTTGTCGTAAAGTCTAACCGCAACTTCATAAATACAGAGGTAAACAGAGATTTTTCGAGACCGGAGGAGAGAAAATCCGTCGGTAAGGCGACAGTCTAAGTTCGGTAAATTGATCGGGCGCCGGTAAGAAGTCGTCGGTTGTTAAGGATGCATATTCACTTAACCCACCGCTCAGTTTATGTATTTTTCACCCAAATGCCATTCTTAGCGATAAACGCTACCTTACTAACCTCGTCAAAATTGGTCCGTTACCTTTCACATCGCCGCAATAATCGTATTCGAAAACAATTTATAAATGCCTAAGATATTAATTTATTTGTAAGTTTATCATAAATACTGACCTCTCAATTTTACCCGTTTGACCAGTTTCGTCGTTTTGACACTTGTTGCGCAAGTGGCGCATCCGTTGTTGCCGACTATCATAACCGGAAATCCGCAAGTACTACGTGACTCGTGTAGGAGACATTTTGATCGCTTTAGTTCTAAACGTCGAACCATTAACAAGTGTGTCGAGAAAGACGCAAGTTGTCACAAGAAACAATTATTTAGTTTTCATTCTTCCCATGCGCCATATATGTGAAAATGTTGATTCCGTTACGTGCTGTTTTGTTAACTTGGTATAAATATCAAAAAAATGCTGCAGAACGCTTCACACCGTGGCGATAACTGTTTGGGAACAGGTTTGCATTGAAAATAGAAATCGACATTGAAATTTTTAACATTACTTTTATTAATCGTTATCAGTGTAATATGCAATGAGATATATATATATATATATATATCTCAGTGTTGTGTATATATATATATATATATATATATATATATATATATATACGTAGTACTCGACAATAGCGATTGTTATAAATTATCTACAGTCATGTGTATTGGCATATGTCAGTGTGTTCTCTGTGTGTGTGTGTGTATGTATGTTAATGTTCGTAATATTTTGTTTTCTTTTTTGCCGTACATTACTATTCCGTTCCATCGTCTTTTTAACCACAGATTTTTTGTTATCTCTCGTTTTTATTTTTCCATCATATTTCTCACTCGAAATTCGTCAAACACGCATCCCTCGGCGTGCTTATACCACTCTCTCTCTCTTTCTCTCTCTCAATAATAAATAAATTATTACCTATATAAAACATTTACGGTTCCTCGCATCTTCCCGCGTTATTTACAAAGTGTCAGGGTTTGGGGAGGGGAGGGTAGAGGAAGGAAAAGAAAATCGCGTTAAACAATAACACTCATCAGCCTTGGATTACACTTGCGAGCTAGTCCCGTTACGTAATTAAATACAATCCCACAGTCTCGTCGATATTCGTTCGGGGTTTTTTTTTTCGTTTTCGTTCGTTCTCTCCATGTTAACTTATATACGATTCGCTCTCGTCCATCTATTTTTCTTTCCTTTACGTACCCGTTACTAATTTATGCTAAAAAAAAAGAATCTTAGCCCCGAATCCTTTTACATTGATATGAATTACTTTTACGCGACTCACTGTAGCCACCGAGTAAAATTTATATTAACGTTTTTCCACGTTTCTCGCGTACTCGCGTGCTCGAAACAAAACTACCGGAAACCTCTAACGTTCCATTATAATTCAAACGTTCCTCGCGTCAGCTAAACAATCGTAACGTCTTTTTTTTCATCCTTCGAGAACATCGTCGTGGTGATAAATTATTCGAATTTGCAGGAACTGTTGATGATGATGAAAAAAAAAAGAAAAAAAAATCTCTGCGTGACATTATTCGGGCGGGATAAACACTACGAGTAGGATTACAATATGCCGTTCTAAAGTTAGTAATCTCAGCATCGAGTATACGTATATTTATGTTAATATATATATACTCAACATGCCGATCCGTTTATGCGTCTTATTACGTTGTTTTTTGTTTCTCTCTTCGTCCCTCCGTTTATGTGGTTCTCGTTTAATCGCGTTAATCCTGCATGTTCGTGAATTCTCATGTGCGCGAGCTACATATCGTATATATTTCAACCTCTATTACACAAAGTTACGTCGGTTAACGCGACGAAACTCATTTTTTATATAACTCGATCAACTTATCACACGTTATACATTATCATAATAGTATTTATACAAAACTAATCGTGCAATCGCGCCAACGAGAACGAGGATTCGTAAATTATAAAAATAATACATTATGCGCTCGTTGCTCTCCTTCGCGTTGGCGCGATAGCGCGTAATAATCTCGTGCGCGAAAAAGTAACGAAGAAAAAGTAAAAGAACACGTTCGCGGAGTCGACCGAAAGATGAAGAAGACGTAACAACGTCGAGAGATTTTTCCTCTTTCGGGTGACTTTTCGAAATTGATCTTACGTTTCCATAGATTCTCCAAGTACGAGTTTTAGCTATCTCTTAATTTTTTCTTTTTCACGAATCATCGCTCTTCGTCTCTTCGTATTTTCCAATCCAATCGTATTTTTCGCACTTGCGCGCGGTTTTCTTTTCGTTCAATCTACAAGAATCCCCAAAAACGTATTTTCTCCTACAACGTTTTAATACGCTCTCCGGCTCGTTGGATGGACTCGTCACGATATATAATCATATTTATATTCGTACGTCTAAACTATCAATTACGCTTTTCGTTCGCGGCTCTATGTGAATTTTTTCTTTCGTTTATTTCTTTTTCTGCTCCGTTCTGACCCAGAAATAAGGTAAATGCAACGATCGAACTGTCGTCGTATCACGAAGGTTAAAATATGTATTGATATATACTCGAAATTTTGGTAATTTGATCGATCGACGTAAGCGTCATTGTGAAATTTACTATTTCTGATTAGTCTCGGATGTTGCTGGCAGTGATTTTGACAAATAATCGTACCGAAACGCGCCTCTTTTCATATCCCTGTTGTATATATACATATGTACGCACACATATATATGTAAAACATGGGTTTGATCACGTGATATAATACTCGATTCGGCGGCCTACAAGAGAGATTCACCTCTATCGGTCAGTTTTAAGTTCTTCATCCTAATTATCGTATAATTTAATTACATAGAATTTGAGCGATTACATGGCTTCTCAGGGCGGGTTTACCTAAGCTTAATGTTTTACTTAACGCACGATCTCTCACGCTCTCCCTTTCGTTTCTCATCCATTCTCGCACTTTCACCACAAGACTTTACATTATTATAAACCACTCTCGCGCCCTTCGCAGCGCGATACTCTCTCGCCTATTCTACTATACGCTTTTTTTTCTTCTTCTTCTTCTTGTTGTTTGCTTAATTTCGTTTATCGATCTGTATTCACAAGGGTATATCTACAGATGAGAGATTGAAGGAAACTTTGTTGGTGCTAGACGCGTGCAATTTAGTCGCTCCGTCGTTCACGCACAGTCGGCATCGCTGTTTTTGTTTGTTTGTTATCTCTTCGCGTTCTCGGCGCGATTGGAAATTCGACTTGCGGAATTAAATCCAGGCTTGCTGAATCGTGAGATTTCAACGAACAAAATTATAAACCGAAAAGCTCGGGCTTTGCTGAAACGCGCACCGTTGCTCGATAGTCCCGCAGACCACTGTCCGGGAGATGCGCAACGATCATTCGTTTTAATTCCCAAATCTCGTTCTATTTCGCGAGATTATCACTCGGAAGCTTTTGTTCGAAGCACGAATGACGGAAACGTTTAATCGGCCGTTGATTTTCCATATCGTCCGAAACAATCACATTCTCACTTATTTGTCAGGGCATGCTTGACGCGCGGCCGAGGAATAAAATGCGACGTTTTTTTTCCGGTACACGCGATCCGTGTGAAACTTAAGAATACGTAAATTAAAAGCTAATGACTAAACTCGTTTATAAACTTTGTACAATGTATACAAAAACCACTTGATATGATTATACACCTTACTCCGCTAATTCTTAATTCGCACTTCATACATCTCGTAACTTTATTTATTCGATAAGTATTTTGTTTTCTGGAAGAAATATATACGTCGATTATTATCGCATTAGGCTGCGATCGTAAAGTGTGTGTCGGTGTGTGTGTGTGTGTCTGTACGTGTGTTTTTTTTCTTTCTTTTCTTTATGTTTTAACATTTTTCACGGTTTAGTTCAATCTCCTCCGATTAACAGTTAGGAACGTTATATCGAAAATAAGGTTCGTTATTTGTCGCGACGATTGAGAGACAACGAACACGGCGAGTGAAAATAATTGCCGCCAATATATTCTCGATTGTGTTATCGTTATTTTCTTTCTCGTTCGTTCGTACGTAACGATATGCGCGGCGGTCTACTCGTTCTTTTCGATTTATCGCGCGGTTAATGCGTGACTGGCTAGATAAACGGCATATACCGTAATCGAGAAATGTCAAATTTCTCTCGGCGATAAATCCTACGAGCGTGTTTCGAGAAATCCAAAATTATGGCAATGGTAATCTCCGATGATTCCCAATTTCGATCCTGTCGGAAGTTGCGTCATCTTGCGAGCGCACGCGCTTTGGCAAATCCATCTGATTTCGGATCGCCTTCATTTAGTCGTAAATGCCGGCCTTTTCCTTTATCCCGTTTAACTCTCTCGATGATCACTCAGCCGGCTCGTGTCGTTCGCTACATTGGGATTGTTTCCAGCGTTCAGGAAGAGAGTATTGAGCTTGTTGTATCTCTGACTTCCGGAACTGCTCATCGTGTTCGAAGCGGAAGAATTGTGTTGTCCGTATCCCCCGGATCTCGGAAAGCTAGGCACTTTATCTAACAACGAGAAAAACAAGACGTTCGTTAGATAATTGAATGAGAAAACTCAAAGTGAAAATCTCGAGAGAAACAAGAGTTAGGAAAAAGTAAAGAGATGAAACGTTCGATTCTCACCTTTGCTACGGTTGTGCCTGAGCCTCTCTTGGGAGTTCGCCGGTCCGGCCTGTCTCTGGGGAATGCAAGAGTAATTGCTGTCGCTGCTGTAAGTCGGCGATGACGTACGGTTGTTCCTTCTTCGCGGACTTCTGTTGTTGCGATTTCTCGAGCCACTGCCACGATTGTGCCCACAGGTGGGACCAAATTGATTGTTGTACTCCATCGTGTCGGCATAGAGACAGCTAGATTCCGAGCACGAGCAGCATAGTTCCGAGTGAGTGTTCGAGTCGCACGATTTTCTGTCCCACTCGTCGTTTTCCGGTTGATAAAGATTGTCGTTACGAAACATCTCTTCGTTGTGACGATAGACCTCGTCGTTCAGAGTACCGTGGTCGAGATGTGAATTGGGATGATTGGCTCGACTGTAGCCAGGATCGTGAGATCGATAATCCTCGCCGAGACCGTTCTGATGACCATAAATCACGGAACCGCTCTCGTACTCGTTCTCCTGGTTCTTGTAGTCGTAGTGATTGAAACCTTGTGGGAACGAGGGAACGGGTGGTGGATTCGTCTGAGGCGGTAGGGTCGTGTATCTTCCTCCTTGCGGTAGATTGACGTGATTCGCCTCGATCTGCGGTGGCACGCTGTTCCATGGTGTCGGCGACGACGAAAAACTATTACCAACTCGTACCGGTGGTGTCGGTGGACTCTGTGAATTTGCCGAATTTGTCCCATCTAAATCATTCGGCACGCTTCGTTTGCCCAAGTGTGGACTGAAAGCGGCGACTTGCTGTTGCATTCTCGCGGACAGTGAAGTTCCGGCTGGCGGTGGATGTTCCGGAGGTGGTGGTAGCATGTCGCACCAATTTGGCATACCCGGATTAGTAGTCTCGTTAGGAGGAATTCTGTATTGTGGCCTTCTTTGTTGTACCTCGGTGTTCTCGTCGGTGTAGACGCTACTGGCGTTGTCGCTGCTCGGTGACATCGTCGATTGATTGGGATCCTGATTAGAGTCGAGGTTCGAATAATCCGGCTTGACGCAAGAATCGCTGGAATTTGATTTTTGTCCGCTGGTCTCCATCGAGTCGGGACTGCGGTTTCCTACACACAGAGTCGTAGTCGCGTAAGGCTCGGGAGGTGCTTGAAGCTTTCTCGCGTTGTAGAACGTTGTTAGATTGACCTCGGCGTACTCCGAGCCCGCCATACTGACGATTCCCGGTGCTAACATCTGTTGATTGTTCAATAGCTTCGTTTCGCAGTCTTTGTCGTTGGAGCCTTGGAGCGTGTTCGTTGGTCTCCAGCCCCTCTCGAGCCATAGAGTGTCCTTGTTGAGCTGACAAATATCGTTGGCCGTGCCGACCGGGACATTCAGATGACCCAGTTGTTTGCTCATAGCTTGTCGTCGTTTGACGTAAAGAGCTCCCATGAGTCCGGCCACGAGAATGAACACCATCGTTATCATGAGGACGAGGAACCAAGTTTCCGTTATAACGGACGCTCCTCCGTGACTCGGATCCGTACGCGGTGGCAATTGCGTCAATTGTCCCGGGTCCATGTTCAATATCGTTGGAGACGAAAATGGTCCGAGACCCGCCCTCGTTACTCCGGCCACTCGAGCCGTGTAGAGCCCTCCCGTTGTCAGACTGTTGATGATCACCGAAGTCATCGAGGCGTTCAAGGACATTTGACCCAATATCTTGTTACTGCTGTTGCTCTTTATTTGAATCTACAACGGAAAATGAGAATACAACGTAGAATATTAAATTCAAATAAAGTATCGTCGAGACTTGAGAGATATTTGAAAATGGGATCAAACGGATAAATACCTTGTATCCAACGAGTTGTCCGTTCTGCTCGTTTTTTGGTGGCGGTGCCCATCTCACGAATGCCGATGTCATATTTATCATACCAACGTGTACGTTTTCCGGTGAACCGGAAGGGACGTCCTCGAGTGTCGTCGCGAGTTTCACGTTGCTCGGTCTTCCCTCTATAGTCTTGTAGAAGGGGACGAGAAAGAATTCGTAACGCGTGAATTTATTGAGATTCGTCAGTACGTAACTCGTCGCACCGGCATTTAGTACGGTGACCATTTGATATTCCGGCTTGTCGGATATCTCTCGATAACGTATGTACAGGCCCTCGACTAAATCCGCGGCACCAAGAATCTAAACAAAAAAATTGATTTAATGAAAATAATCAATTTGACGTAATGATTAAAAACAGATGAACTAACGTAACGATTACTTACGTCCCACATTATTTTCACGCTCGTACTGCTCAACGGTTGAACTTCTCGCAAATGGAGTATCTCGCTGTTGAGTCTATCTCGAGCACGAATCAATTCGATTTGTGGTACGGAAAATTGATTGACACTGGTGGTATGAGCGACGTCGGAGAGTGGACCGGGCAGGGACAATCCGTGGCTATTCTCGGCGCGCACCAGAAACACGTATTTCGTATCTTGCTTGAGATCGGTCACCTAATGGGCAGAGCGTAAAAATATATATCGTTAAAAATCAATCGATCGTCTGGAAATAAATATTTCCTATTCCGTCCCTCCTTTCGACTATACTCGGCTAGAGGTCGTCGAACTTACGGTGAACGTGTCGTCGGTAACTCCGGTCGCAGCGACGACCCATCCGGTGTTCAAATTGCTGCTGAAGTATTCGATGTTGTATCCGATTATCTTGCTCTTGCCCTCGTGTCCCGGGCTCCAAGTCAGGGTCACGGAATTACTCGTTATATTGACGATTCTCGGTTTGCTAGGATTTTGAGGCAATGCTTGCATGTCCGGTGTCCTATGAAGGGTCGTTGTCGAACTAACGCTCAGAGTCGCTGACCACGATGTGTTTCCCGATTCCGAGGATGCTATGCAAGTGTAGAGACCGGCATCGGCCGTTTGTAGTTCATCGACAACCAGTGTCCCGTTCGCCGACATCGTAATGCGATTTCCCAGCTGGACGAGCACACCATCTTTGTGCCATTGAACTTTCGGAATTGGAGTGCCAACAGCACGGCAAGGTAAATAAGCCACTGTCTTCACTGGTAATGTCTGATTAGCTGGTCCCAATTCGATTATCGGTGGGGGAACTTCTTCTACGGGGGTGACCTGAGATTAAACGATATTAAAGGTTAATACACCATTCGAATATTCTTCAGATATCACTTTATAGCTTTTTGTAATTATTTTTCATTATTTTTGATCAAGTACCTGAAGAAAAACCGTTGCTGTACTAGCTCCAGCTTGACTTATCGCGCTACACACGTAGTGACCCTCGTCTTTCTTCACGGCCTCCTTGATGTGCAAACTACCGTCGTCGTTAACCGTATAACGTCCCTGATAAACGTTGCCGGGGAACATTAGCTCTTGGGAACCCTCGCGAGTCCAGAATATCGATGGCTTCGGTGCTCCACGTGCCGAACAAGCGAACGATACGTCCGAGCCGGTGCTGACTGATTCGTCCTTCGGGAAATTCGTGAAGACGGGACGAGCTGGGAAAATAGAAGACGAGGCATTGAAATTAGTTGTTGTTTCAGCGTCTACCGGGCGTTATACCGTGAGACTTTAATTAAATCGAATTCCGGCTCCTTTCCGTACTGCCAAATTGCAGTGGCTTTGTGAAACGCAAAGGGGCGAATTTTATTGCGCGAGTTATTAAGTCTTGTTTGTTCTATTGAAATCTTACAGCCAGGGGCTAGTTTTACGCGAGGTCATAATTTCATTATGGATTTTGAAATAATTTGAGCAGGCATTGCGTTAACTTTTAATAACCGAGAAATCATACTTAAGACTGAGATTTTTATGTTTTTTTTAATCTTTCCAGCAGGTGGTTAATCAAAGTGCGTCCAAAATCGACAATATAATTATTCTATTATTTGAACAATAGAAAAATAGGAAAAAAGTCACGTTGATCGATGATCGATTAAAATTAAATCAAATCGTAGAAAAATAAAAAATAAACTCACATTGAACGATGAGCGTCGCACTGGCGGAAATAGCACCAACCGCGTTCTCAGCATCGCAGATGTAAGTCCCCTGATCCTGAGCCGTAACTCGCTCGATACGCAGACTCTTGTCGTCCATTATGTGACCCCTGCCAATTGGCATTTTCCCGTCGTTGCGACGCCACAGAATTTCCGGCGGAGGATCGCCACCGACGTGACATGCGAATTCCGCAGTCTGATCCGTTAGGATCGTTTGATTCATCGGTGTGGCGAGGAAGTAGGGCTTAACTGTGAGATAGAATAAAATAAAAAAATTAACAATCGAAAACGTAATTAAACGAGAAAGATTGTTTCTCGAAGTGAAAAGAAAAATTGATCGATTTACCGTGAACAGTAAGAGTGGCGATTGCTGATTCCTTATCACCGACCATATTGTGAGCGACGCACTGATACCTTCCCTGATCCGTTTGCCTGACGTCGGATATCATGAGATTTCCACCGTCGACGAGAGTGATTCTGTGAAAAATAGGAAAGTAGGTTCTCTCTTTAAAACGCTGACGGGCGGGAACGGTAGCGAGGTTGATTTGTATCCCTCGTATTTCTCGAAGCGTCGAATTGTAATTAAACGCAGCGTGCAAGTACCAGTCCCGTTGTTTTCAAACCTTCGTGGAATGTCAGGTTTCACGCTCGTCTATGTGAAATTCTCTGTTCAAACTCTACCTAGGGATGAGGTCGAATGTGTATGTGTGTGTCTTTGTTTGTGTGTGTACGGAGGGAGAGTGAGAGAGGATGGCAGAGGGTGAAGTAGGGTACATATCCCTCTGGCTCGACAACGTTCTCTCGTGGAATCGATGCCTCCTCGATTGTGTCCTCTAATTTATAGTATCAATTAATTCTGTTGACGGGGTGCAGCACCGACGATACTACAGAGCGTTATAGCGAGACAGAGAGAGAGAGAGAGAGAGTTCCCTCGGGGTCGTGGCTTCGGCCTCCGCGTTGGACCCCCAAGGGGGTTGCCGGCTACGAGCGAACCTCTACGCCAATGCGAACGGATTTAATTTCTATCAGTGGTTCTAATTTATTGTCTATTCAGCGAACATTACACGAGCTAGGCGAGCCAACGATGGCTCGAGTTTGCACCGTTGCTTTGAAGGGTTTTGGCCTAGGAGGGACGAATTTGTGTATACGATCGATCGTAACTCCGGTTTGTGACAATGAGAGAGAGAGAGAGAGAATCGAATTGGAAATTGATGAAAATTCGTACGTTTCGAGTAGTTTGCTTGAATTTGAAATTGATGACGATATACGAATATTTCGTGGTTAATCGATTAATTAATTCGCCTTTGATCGATTAGTTTTACGAACTTGAAATTATTCAATGACACTCTGTAAATCATTTTATATATGAGGAATTAATTTTTTCTATGTAAGACGAGCTTCTAAATAACGAGCTCGTCCCTTTTGTGGCAAAGAGATGAAGGAAGTAGCGAGGAAGAGAGATAGAAAGATGGAGAGAAAGTACACGAAGATAAGGCGACAAGAATTATGGTGGGACATCCTTTAGCGCCATTCTCATGCAAATGCGCGGTAGATTACGAAGGCCCTTGTGTCTTCGGATTATTACCATCGGCCGTTCTCGGCTTCTCGAAGTCTTTCTCTCTCTCTCTCTCTCTCGTTTCCTTCTTCCTTTTGCTATAACTGTATACCCCGAGAAAAGACATAGGGACATATATACCAACCCTTTGCACGCGCTCGCGTCTTCTCCTCTCTCGAAATTCCTTCGCGGTGGCTCATATACGTGTATACCGCGAACGAGGAAAATTAATCGTAGGAAATTACGACGCGATTCCTATACCGTTCGGTAAAATATCTCTTGGACCCTTTTCTTCGTTGGCTATTCAACCCCTGCGGCTCGTCTAGGTTACTCGTGGGACGTTCTTAGTATTCCTCGTTATTCTCAACCGTTACTACCTCAACTTCTTCACGGACGAAGAAATTTTCATTTTCTTTTTTCATTTTTTACTATTATTACGACGAATTTTTCATCAGTGCAATTTCAATCCCGTTAATTACGATAAATATTTGTTTTAATTGTTTTTTTTTTCCAAAGTTTTTTGTAGAATGGAAATATGATAAAAATTCTTACCTCTTGGTAGTTTCCAAGTCTATGACGTGTCCGTTTCTCTTCCATATGAGGGTTGGCTCGGGATGACCCCGAGGTGGACCGCACTCGAGGAGGGCTGTCTCACCGGCAGCGACCCTCGTGTTCTGAGGCTGAGCTCTAAACTCGTCCCGCAACACTGTTAACAATCGAGAAAGTGCAAACGGGATTAGCCGGGCAATATAGTAAATACATCCACATATATATATAGATCTTATCCAGGAAAAGCAATTAGTCGTAGTCGTCCAAGTCCCGCAAAGTTCGCGGGGGGGTAGCGAAGAGAGGGTCGCAATTTCGTTCCAGAGCCACGAACATTCGGGTGTGGTTTCGTAAAGTTATCCCGTGCGTTTCCTCGTCCTAAATATATATAAACCGGTGTACCAAGTCGAAACTTTGCGCGCGAGAGATCGAAATATAATGGACCAAGTCTCACGAACAAAGTCTCGAAAGAAATCTATTACGAGACTCTACATAGCGTCCTCCCTTCGAGGAATTTTTATATTCGCGAATAAATATGTATCGAGTCAAAAGTTCACGAGAGTCGAGTGAGCTCTCGAGTCTCGTTCGTTCGCGTCACCGTCTCTCCAATTAAAATATATAGATTCCTGATCAATTAGACACGACGGTGAGAATTTTTTTTTCTTTTCTTTTTTTGTGTTTGTGTGTGTGTTTTTTTTGCTAATTAAGGCGCTTCGTCTGATGTGCCGAAAGGCATTGCCGGGGCATACACGCTTTTTCACTTATCTCGATGACTCCGTTAATTAAATTTGTACACACTTTGCTCACGATTCTATGAACTCGAATACTCTCGTCGGACAAAGTCGACGTTCATTAGAATACGTATTTTTCGTTCTTTCCTTTTTTTCTTTCGTTTCTAAATGAAACATCATGAATTATTAAAATTTATCATCGCAATGACTTTTAGCAAGCTACTCGTTGATACTCGTCGAGATGAAGCTCTGGGCAGTCGGTTACTCGATAACGGAAACAAGAGGCTCGAGTGTTTTCAAGATTTCTCACCGCAAATTTATTATCGCGTATTATATTCGACCGTAGTAAAATGTATTTGCTCGCATCCGCGAGAAATAAACGAGTCGTTTGTCCAAAACTCGTAAATACCGATTGAACGTAGACTAGCGTATAAAATTAATATCGCGTTTACTTTCGTTACGAGCGACGGATAATAAAGAATACAATTGGCGTCGCGGTTCCCTTTTGACACTTCCTCCCGTCTCCATAAAAATTTTAATGAAGCAAAAACCCATCGTACTCGCTACGTCCCTCTCTCGCCTCCGTTCGGCCCGTCGTATTGCCGGAAAATCGTGAATTTTTCGGGTCTACGTTATAAAAGTGAAAAGAGTATCGCGGAAATAAACCGTAAACACTCCAGCTTCGATGTTAAATAACCGAAGGACCGAGGGTGCGAGAGAGAGAGAGAGAGAGAGAGAGAGAGAAAATTAAACGAAAAAAAACGGGTTAAAAATCGAGGTAAAAAAACGAGCGAGGGAGAAAGCACGCGCGATAAACATTGCGCCGTGAACGCGAGAGCCGTGCCGTATGAATATTAGAAGAGAAGGTGAAATAAAACAAAAAAAGAAACGTACAGGAAAAAAAAGGCTCGCTGAAATTTTATTGCTAATTGGCTGTCCCCGCTGGTTTATCCGGGCTCTTCGCCATCAACGTAAATATACACACACGCATACGTGTATACATCTATACGTCACCACACATATACACATCGAAATGTTATATCCACGCGGTATAGGACAAAATTCTCTATACAGTACACAATACAGCACGTACACAGACGAGAAGCAGCGCATTGTATACTCGCGGTTGCGAGAGACGAGAGAGGATATGCATTGTACGCGAGGTATTGCGCGTAATTGCGCGAATGGTGAATGGGCTGGCTAGTGCCAGGGTGGATGTACGCTTATATACGTATATACATAATGTTATCCGGGGTGGTGTTCAGCTGCTATGTGGGCGACGGTCTACGACAAATCCGGTTAACCAACGATGCGGGGCGAGAGAGTGAGAGGGTGGAGAGAGAAAGAGGGAGAGAGGGTGGGAGGGAGAGAACGAGGGTGGTTTTCCACCTCGTTGTTTTTCGGGCCGGTCAGAGAACGACTGAGGCGGACGAAACGCTCACGTACGTGTCATATACACACATATATATATATATATAATCGTAGTGGAAGAGAAGAGCGATGGATCGCAAACCGGAGATCCCGACGCTACTCTCGCGCGTGGCCGTATAAGTCACGCCGCGGATCCGCGAGTTTCAGATTTATATCGAACGTATGAGGATCAGAAAGGCCGTAACTCTCGTCGTTTGGCACAGAAAGATGGCGATTCGTACGCCCTTTTGACTTTAGCACTCGATCCGTACACGGAAATAAATATAGGGGATGGTATAGGTACACGGGGTGGATTTTCGTATTCGGGACACGCGCCGCTACGACCGTGACGTACGAGTGACACGTGACCGTTTTGTTCGCATACGTATATGCACATATACCAATATATAGATGTTTATCTGGCTCTGTGTGTGTGGGTGTGTGTGTGTTCAGGATAAGATATAGTGTGTTGCAGCGTATTGAGTAGGATATCGACTGTTCACCGACGTCAAGAGTAAACGAGAATGCATAGATCGATATCGAGAATAATATCGATGAAGATGGAGATCCATAGGGTGTAGGAGGTCGACAGGGTAGCGAAACAACCCCCATGACGAACACGGACGTTGGCAAGTACCCCGGCAGTGGGTCATGGTTGATCGTCGAGAGCGACGTTCGATTGTCGTTGTCGACGGTCGCGAGTACGGGAATGAGGCCAATCGTGATCATTGAACCAAGCGAGATAATCGTACCGTAGCATAATATACGACCTCTCACGGCGGGAGCCCGGAATTCGACGTGACGATGGAGCATGGAGCTTTTGTCACGTGTGGTGGGAATAAGGGATGGACGGATGGAGAGAGCCGAGGCTCGAAGCGAAACTGTGAAAATCCAAATAGATTTAGCGTGTATGTCTGTCACATAGAGAGAGAGAGAGAGAGAGAGAGAGGGACAACATAGCCGTTTTCGGAAATCGGAGAAGCGGAAAGTGCAATGATCGTGGCACGCGCGTTGATTGTCCCGACAACGAGCTCAGGAAGACGGAGAGAGGAATGGTACAAAGTGAATGATACGAAGCGTGACCCTGGAAAGATTTATTTCAGAGGGAACAAGCAGGAAAACCGGCGTGCGAAACTTTCTACCATTATCTTTCATATGATCTCCGATTCGTTAGAATTTTTGTATATAGATCGACCGATTGATCACCCTTCTGAGCTTCGATCGAATTATTTTTACGATTTTTCTACACGTGTATAATTTTATGTAAGCCCATGAAGATCGATGGGAATTCGTTGGAACGTTTGTTTTGCGTGACGAATTGGAGCGAGTTATCGTAATGGATCATGACGAACACGATCAAAATAACGGTATGCATCTCGCCAAACTGTGACTACGAGTGGACGTATAAACGTAATACGTATAGGACATAGCGAAACGTCACTCGCAAGTACCCAAGTAAGAATTCTGCCAGGGCTTAGACTAGGTCCCGATTATTTTTCCCTCACTTTACAAAGGCCCTAACAGGGCACCTGACTAGGTCCCTTGGTGGCCGGTCACACTTTGTCAGTGAGGACCTAAAGAGGCCTATAAATCAGGGCCCGGCTGGTTGCCTCAACAGAACCCTGCCAGAACCGAATCGAAGCCGTGAAGCAACCCTATTACTGCCCTATAATTACCAGCTTTATTAGTGGATACATATCAGTTTGTAAAAATCCTTGCGACAAGGATGTGCAAATAAAACTACCAAATAATAATAATAATAGTGGATACATATCAAGCGAGATGTTTTGCAATAATGAAAACAATTTTCTTCGGGTAAAGGGTTATTTATTACTATCCACCCGGCCCGGCTTCGCCCGGGTGTAATTTATAAGTAAAAATGGTGAAAAATGTAAAGTTAGTGCCTTTGTTTATAGAATTCCTCTATAATCAATGTTTGCATCTAAATTTTCGTTACACATCCATAGATTGATAATGAGTTAAATTATCGGTCAGCTTGCCGCTTTATAATGCCAGCGGGCGACGACTACGCGTGCGAGAAAGGGCTCGGCCATGCGCCGCCCATCGGCCGCTGGCGGAACTACATACTCGTCGCGCGGTGAGCACATACAACAACCAAACGGTGTTGTACGTAGGTATATGTGCTGTCATTCCTGCACGCATGAATATTGTTTTTAAAAAAACTATTTTTATATTGTAAAATTTATTTTCCAAACATTCTAAATATTTATAGAATGCAAATTTTACTACAGATAATTTGAGAATTTTACTACAGATAATAATATTCATAATAGAATACAAATTATCTATAGTAAAATTTCTCTTCTATAAACATTGAGAAAATTTGGAAAATAAATTTCACAATATAAAAAAAGTTTTTTTTAATAATATTCATGCGTGCAGGTAAAATTAACGCTTAAAAAGCTTAAATTAACTTTATATGTACATCACATCTATGGAAAATAAGTATAAAAACTAGACATTGGTGTAAATAACTTTGCAAATATTGTATGCTCTGTAATAACTACTGCCCTGATGAATCCCGATTAGGCCCTTTATCATTTACCTCGCTACGACCTTTTTTAAATAAATAAGGCAACCCTGTTATTTCCCTGTCGGGGCCTAGTCGGATTGTGTTGTGAAAATCCCTAGTAGGGAATCCATATTCAAACCCTTTTGGGCCCCGATCGTTTTCAGGGCTGCCCTACTAATTTCTTTCACGGGTAGCGGTAGATACGTATGCTACCTACCTGCCCCATGTGGCTTTCCAAGTTTCCTGCAAGCGTGTCCCGAATGCAGCTTACGTTACGACGACGACGAAGCCGCTAGGGCGAGGTCGCTTTGGGCCACAGCGTTCGCGAATACGTGACTATCGTCGATTAGTGCTCATTGTACACACAGCGAGTGTGTGGCGTGCCACGAGTATAATGGTAACTAAGCACAAATATTTGGCAAGAGTTCAGTCGTTGGCCAGTCTTTGGTTAAATCACTTTAGAACTTGAAACTCTACGGAAGTATGGTCAATAGCTGGTATTTTTGTTGGAGGGTGGCCAATCGCTGTGTCACTCACCCCTTGGACGCCTTTGCTTCGGCAACTAGGCTAATGTACTATACATCGCGTCCGTGCACCGACTAGACCATTTGAATATCTATCTTCTCGCTCCCGATTATACGTAACCGCAGGTTTCCCACAGTCAACCCCCGACGTTCTCTCTCATCCCTTCTCAGCAGAACCGCCCGGGTAGAAATTGTAGTACGGCCCCGCTTCGGGCGCTGTCCGGATGCCTGACTACCATGTTACGGCCCTCGCACGGCAGCCGGACAGCGCCCCGTTAGAATCTGTAACGCCTCATCTGATACGGTCCTGATCAGGCTGCCTGATCAGGGCGCTAATGATTGCCTTACGAGTGCCATAATAGTGCCCTACTAGAATTTCTTTCCGGGGTAACATAACCTAAATCTGTACACAATCTATAAACATTTGTCAAAAGATACATTTTCGTCATCGCGTGATACGGGTGATACGATGCAATGACTTTCCGTAAAAATTAAAATATATAATGGTCTCCATTGATTTTAGTAAAGTGTATGAGTGTGGAACATACGAGTTAAAACGGTGCGAAAAAAACGATTATATCGGAACCGTAAACAATTTCCAATACCTATTAAAAAATAATAATATTGAAAAGTGCTAAAAAAATAAATCGACAAATTACGATTATCATTCATGTTATTATTCATGATGTTTCGTTTTTATGCTTATCAAAAAAAAAATTTCCTCGTCTACTTATCCTTACTCTCGCGCCTTTCCACTTGTGAGAACGGCGTCCATCTGTGTGTCAACGTGTGAACTAATATATGAACAAAATTAATGTGATAGTATGGCTGCCTCAGCAGGCCGCTGTAAGGCAAGCATGAGCACAGCCGTCTTACGGCAGGCCTTTGCAGGGCCGCATCAGGAGCTTCTCAGGCTTGCCATGTTATGGCAAGCCGAGTGCTACCTCATCAGGGCCTAGTAACAAATAAGGCAAACCCTACAAAATTTCTACCCGGGCGCCTCTCTTCGTGGTCTCAAGGTTTTTAGCTTCATCGCTACCGCTGTTGCATTACTAACGCTCTACGATGCCACAGTGACTTCGCCACGACGAACTAAATTGCAGATTTGACTTGCTCGAAATTTACCTAATGGCGAAAGTTAACCCCCTTCTACTATCTCGCGATAGCTCAGGGGTTGGGTCATCGCATATTAGCGCGCGTTGACACGACTGCTTAACGTCTCGTGGAGAATATCGTTTCCGGCTTTTGCTTTCTCTCTCTCTATCTCTCTTGGTTCTCTCACGCTGTATACATTACATAAAGCTCTACACGGTGAAAGTGGCGAGAGAGTGTATTACCCCCACGGGGGTACATTTACCCACCTTCCCGAAGCAACTAATAGCGTTATAATGCTTTTTTTTCTTCTCTTCGTTATATCGTTTCATCTCTCGTCTATCTCTCAGTATATCGGTAACGATGTGTATATAGCGTTAACGTACACCGTCGAGTAGCTTTTTTTAAAAATCTGTTTGCACAAATTTACACGATAAAAGATAACGAGAGAGAGAGAGAGAGAGAAAGAGGGGGAGGACGACTCGTGAAAGCGAAATCTCGCAATCTCCATTAGGATTTTCATTTTCGTGATGTAATATTCATGTTTCGAGACGCTTTGAGTGGAGTACGAGTTTCTTTTTAGTATCATGAACGAGACAGTATCCGCGATAAGCAAAAAAGTCTCACTATTTTTTTCACCCCGTATTGTCTTTTTTAATCAAAGAAACGGAGAATCTCGCGAGAATAGTGAAATTCTCAAAGTGTGGAACGTGACCAGGAATTTAAATAGTTTTTATTCGAGAATGAGTTTGACAATATTGACAACGAGAATTAGAATATTTCCTATTCTCTCTGTTTCACCCTTAAGAAAGACAATTAACCTATCGTGTCTTCTTCCTTGGGTATCAAATCGTCCGTAGTACGATAATTGTTTCGGTTCACGTTCGAGCGAGAACCTAAGCACACGTTGTGTAGGAAAATCGAGGAGCGAAGGCGAGAAGCATCGCTCGTCGACAAAGTTACACGTCGATATGCGCGTGCGAGCACACGACGAGAGGGTCGAAGCCCTTGGTCGTAAGAGGGGTGGATCGAACCCCCCGTGCAAGCCGAGCAGCACCAGTCGGCTAATGTAGCCCAGTGCACACGTTATATACGAGTAGGGAGGATATATAGTCGGACTGTGTGTAGTTACAGAGTCGATGTTTATATTAATGTTAGGCAGGAAGTACAGAGAGGAGAGCCACCTACGCATGTTCGCGTCTCTTGGTTCCCCTCTTAATACGCTTTCGACTGTATATATAAATATATATGTGTGTTTGTGTGTATGTAGACACATGTGTAAGCGTACACTTCGATTCGACAGATCGTAAACCATGCAAAGCGTGTGAGTAAAAGCGGCTTGTTTGAACGCACACTGTGCTACCATGGGGGAATTCGTAATTCGCGACATTTGTTCGTAGTTACCGCGAAATACACACGTATAGGGATTGTTCCGAGTGCGGGAGGGAGATGAAGAGCCTGTGGAAATTAGATTCTCGCCTCGAAAATTGGGGTAAACTCCGGCCAAAAAGGGAGAAATTCTCTCTCTCGCTCTTTTCGTTTGTTGTGTTAAAACACATACATACGCACACGGGGTCATGTCTACCGTGTAGTTGACGACAGTATCGTTGAATGCTTATTAATTATTCATTCCGTCCTCGAGAGTGGTATAGGAACGATAAAGGGACGCGCGAGAATTACCAAAGTAGCCGAAAGTGAACTTTCGCTCATCCGATTATGTCTAATCCAGATTTCAAAGGATCGATGGAATTAGAATTCCCGAACGATCACGAATAAAATAACGTTAACATCGTACAGGACCTGACAATATCCTCGGGTTCAAAAACACTTCGACGTATAATTTTGTAATTCTTGGTAATTTAGCGAATACTAGTGGTTAGTTCGGAGTTATCGTCGAAGTAACGAAAGGATCGGTGAGATTAGCGAAAGAAAAATAACATTATAGTGGATTTCGGCGAACGATAAATGTTCGTTAGATTCAACGATTTTTTTAAGCCATGTGTTGGAAGAGAGAGGGAGAGAGAGAGATGGGGTGAAGAGACGGAGGAAAGAGAGGCGGAGAAGTGAGGATTAAGCCAGCGTCGGGTTATAATGGCCCCGATGAAGGTTAATTTATAGCCAATTAAGATTAAATCCGGCGATTCCTTAAATTACATGTACGCGTTCGCACGTACGTGCGACTATCTCTCTTTCTCTCTCTTTCTCTCTCTATATAGATACGTGGAAAATGGAAACTCTCGGAACCACCCTCGACCTTTCGATATATTCATATTATTCGGTCTAGACCGGAACTACGTAAACCGCGAGCTTTGAAAATCCAGCCACGCTGCACCTACGTGCAAATTCGCCGTTCGCGCTTCTCCACCCGCTAGCCGTTTTCGATCTTCGACTTCCTATTAACTATCACTTTTCGATATTACATTAGTAATCCACTCGCGTCGCGATCGAACGCGAGGGCAATTAGCACCGTGCTCCACGAACAGTATTATCCTCTCCTCACGTCGATACTCGATACGCGGGCTCGTTGTATTTTGGTCGTATGCGTTACTACGTTATTGTGTGTGTACACCGTTTGAGAATATTTTAATAGAGTCGAGAGCACCTTCGGACGTTCGGTTTTCCGTGTTCGAAATTGGCTTATCGAAAATCCGATATCATTCCTGTGGTTGCTAACACTTTGCGAATAGAATGGAGAAGGGGCGAGGGACAGAGGTAGGCGCGAAAATAATGCGGTTGATTAAACCGCAAATCAAATTTTTTTACCGCGCGGTTGATCAAACCCTAGTCTACATTTTTTTACCAGTGGATAAAGCCTTTATTTAAAAAAAAATTAGAATCCAAAAAAAAACATATATTGCGGAAATAAAATAGTGAGGTCAAATTTTTTTTATTGATAAAAATAATCGGCTAATCGAGTTATACGATGGTTCATAAGGCATGAAAATAAACATTAGCTTCGTCATGGAAATGATAGGCCGCGTGAATGTACGACTCAGGTCGATAAAGGACATACAGGAAGTTAAAGAGGTTCTTATATCATCGTAATACATGTGACGGGATGTCCGGCGGTGATTGAATAAATGATTTGACTTGTGTTTGCGATGAAGGTTTATATTTTATTGAAGATAGAAAGAGGTTTTGATGCTGAGGAAGTCGGAGGAGAACTGATTTGGTTAAGAGGAAGGTGATGATGAAAGGGTTGAGAGAAAGAGTTTTGAAGTGGAGGGGATAGGTGATAAGGGACCGTGAGACTGTGGAGTCAGCAAGTTAGGGGTTAGCGGGAAAAGAGATTAGGGATAGATGAGAGTGGTGAGAAAGGAATGTGGGACCGTTACATACAAAAAAAAGCAAAAAAGGGTGAAAATGTTGCACTCATAATCCCTCTTTTACCTTCTTTACATCCAGAGAATCGTTCGAAAATTAGCGTTGTGAAATTATCTAGAATGTTGGTACGCTGTGAGCAAAGAACTATCCATCTCTATAATATACTTATATACAAATATATATATATATATATATATATATATATATGGATATATAGACGGCAATGAGAAAATCGCATTTACATAGGAATGGCGAGCGCTGTAAGTAGGGCTTATTTATGCCCCATTGCGGGGACCGAGAGTCGCGTTGAGCTCGAGCCACGGGCACGCGATCTCGTTTTGACACGATATAGCGATATGCACGTATACACGAAAACGTATATATACCCTCGAAACGAAAGAGTGTATATAAAGAGTAGAGTGACCGATCCGGTGGTTCCCTCCCCGAGCAAACATTGTTAGCAAACTTGTCGTGCGATCGTACGCTCTCGTGATAATGAAGAAGGGGGATGAATGGGGGGCAGAGGAAGGGCTCGAATCGTCCCTCTTCTACCGTCGTGTTTAGCCAGGAATAATAAAAAAAAAAGTTAAAATTCGACGGTTGTTCATCAAACCGTGTTTAGTGTTACCGCACACGAGAACTTCGTCGCGCGAAATTCTCATCGGCTCAGCCGCTCGGTAAACGCGGCTTGGCTCGACGACGAAAGAAAAAAGTGACTAATTTATTCGTTATGATTATCGCACCCGCGGGGGGGGGGGGGGGGGGGGGGGTGGGGTTGGAAATTTAATGGTGCCTCATTAAAGCGTTAAAGACGCGAGAATACTCATTAACGCTTAATGAGCTTTAAGCTCCATTATGAAAGAATTTTGTTATTCTCACTGTTATTAATTCTTCCTTCGAGTACGTGCGAAAGATTGAAAGAGTCGGAATATCACTGGTGTGGGAAAGCCGCGTCAATGGAATAGGGTTCGATTTAACGAATGGCGAAGGTTGTCGGAGTACGTTCGTGCTTTTCGCAGAGTCACGGAGTTCAGCGAGCAGCTCGTAAATTGTCATTGCGTTCGCGTAACTCACCACATCGGCGCGTATAATTTTGTAATGGCGTTTTACTGACGTCGTGGAAGGTGAGAAACGCGCGTTAAGCCCTAATCAGCTAATGTTTCGGTGTAGAATAGTGTCAGGGTTTGGAGTTGGAAGGAAAGCCTCGCCGCATTGACGAGGAAAAGCCAGCAATGTCCATATATATATATATATATTTGTCGAGGGATGCTTTTAACCCTGAACGGGCTCTCGGTTGTATCTACTACTTAGCGGTGTATGTATTTTACCCCTCCATCGACCAAGTGTCCTCCACCCATTCGCCCCTTCGATGCACACAAGCATAGGTAGAGAGACAGTGAGTACGAGAGAGAGAGAGAGAGAGAGAGAGAAAGAGAGAGAGAAAGAGAAGAACCCTCGAGGACGCGCGCTCTGCGCTTACTTTGAGGTTTCTGCAACGACGACCTAAGACGGCGACGAGGAGCTTCGTGCCGATATGGCAGCATTCACAGCGGAGTGACATCAATGGGGTGGCGTGCTCCGTTGGCTTTCGCGTGTGCTCTTGCAAATACCGTAACAAAGTTATGGCTTGTGTGGGCCCTAGCGAGGATGTGTCATGGTCTCTCTTCTCTCACCCTCCAACTGCTCTCCTTCTCTCATCCACTATATCTCGAAAGCTCCCTAAGCATGATTGGGTTAGCAAGATCAACTAACCGGGACCGGAATCGCAAACGCTGCGGGGGTTGAAACTACGCGCGGTATGTACATGTGTATACAAGGGAATGCAGCTAAGATCGGCAGGAAGGGGGCAACGCTACGTTCCCTTAAGACTTTCAAGAGACAGAGAGAGATAGGGAGACGAGGTCTTTGGTCGAATATATTTGGTCACTGTTTTGGGTATCACCGAATTGCCGAGAAACTCTCTGAACCCTTGGGGCTTGGAGGGTACGAGACATCTTCATTGATCGAACACGCTCGTGTTTAGATTGAATTGATTTTGTTTTCGAGGGTGGTTTCGTCGTTTCAAATTGACGAATTTCACGATAAACCATTTAATCTTATCGAATGTCATCACTGTTACAATCTTCTTGTTGAAAACAATATTTCTTACTTACGTTAAACGAGTGCAGAGAAGAAAACGAATAAATAAAAATTACAATTTTATGACGCGAATCGATAACGTACAGGCCAATTAATTCCTTACGTGTTTTTCCAACCCCCGTACCTCTCGTGTCTCTTCGCTTTTTTTCTTTCTCGAATACTGATAATAAATGGATTTATGTTAATTGTCGCGAGATTTTGTCAGGCCGAGTATACACGTGATTCGAGGTCCGGGGGCGATAGGGGGTGTGTGCTCGTAATAATAATATTACTGTACGAGCGGCGGTCTATATAACAACGGTATATAGGTATACTCGATATATATAATAATCGTGAGGTGATCTCACGCTTATATGCCATGTAACAATATCGCGCCGGGATAACCATAACGTGCAAGGGTTTATACCCACTAAAGCGAGAGCATCAACGTTACTGTGCTGGAACCAACTCACCCTACGGGCATCCACTTTGCCGCGGCGTGTACGCTGACATCGCCTAAACAGTCTGACTAATTAAAACGACGACGACGACGACGACGACGACGATACTAAGCCTGAGAGAGATAGAGTGTATGTGTCTATGTGAAAGAGAGAGAGAGAGAGAGAAAACGCGAGTCCTCGCGAGTAGTATATCGCGAGTTCTGAAACCGCCGTATTAACCACGAGACACGCGGCCTCCGTCTATGCACGAGAGATGCAAGAGAGAGAGAGAGAGAGAGAGAGAGAGAGAGAGTGAAACAGAGCATCGAGCGTGCACGAGATTCAACATTTTTTCATTTATTTTCATTTACTTTTATTTTTCATTGCGAACGACAAAAAAGAAACAACAAGAGGGAAAAAAATCGTCCCGCGCGGCACTCTTTTGCATCTACGTGTTTATACGTATATAGAGTGATACCCGCTGTGCACACAGTCGTATAAATATATATCCTCCGTGGTATAAATACCGTAGGTACAGCGAGAGTTTATTGCTCGTACTTCAAATCTCTGTTGTAACTTAAACGACGCGTATAGGTATACGGTGACAGGGCGCACTTCGCTCTCGGTCGTGTGGCACGTCACGCGGTCAGGCACACACGACTTACTTGGCGATCGCGTGACAACGATTTCTCGCTTCTCGACCGCCTGATCTTTTCAATAAGTTTTCTTTCTCTCGATCTTTCTTTACGATGTTTTTTTTCTTCATTTTTCTTCTCTCTTTTATTATTTATTTATAATTCTCTCGCTCGTTTTATTTCGTTCGAAAATACGCGGTACGAGCCGAAAGGGTGTTGCTGTCTGAATTTACTGGACACGGAGACACACGCATATATATATTTATAGGAAAGCATACCGAATGAAAAGTGCTGATCGCGTAGGCTCGTTCTGACGCAGCCGTTGGTCGTGTTAACTTAGGGGTCGCGAGGAAATATGGGCACCGCATCGTTTCGTCGAATGCGATCGTTTGCGCGCAATGGAAACGTATAGTGAAACTCTCGCGCAAGTTCGAGACCCGGTGCGTTACGCGAATACGGAGATATCCCATAAATTCAACGTTCGCGAAACGCACTGTCTCCAATATGGCGACGTGAACGAACGTTTCAGCACAATGGCTATCTATATATATTTCTATATATGTATAAATTTTTCTTAAGTACACACACACACACATATATATATATAGTCCGGTTTTAATACCGGTAAGTGTTTCGTACGCGTGGTGACTTTTTGCCTTGTTTAATGTAGCGTGCTAGCTTATCTGGGGCCCGTTTACGTGTGTTACGCAGTACGTAAAAATTGGTGCGTACGGGCAATAACGTTCAACATCCAGAACCTCAACCTCCCCGACTCTCGTTCCATACGAGTGACTATATACGGCGAATGTGGGATATGCATAAAGATCGAGACAGTCCGATGAATAACGACTGGGAACAAATTGTTCGGAATATTCGAATTTCCGTTAGCGAGAGCGAGTACGGGCGACGCGAACATTAATTTTGCCCAGGATCGTTCTTCTTTCGTAAATTTGTTTCGAGGCGGATGTGAAATAATTAAAATGCCAATTAAAGCGAAATTTAAACAGGGAATATATAGATATATATACGTATATACAATATGTGCTTTTGATATTGCCGAGATCGGGTTGTAATCGGGTTATGATAAACAAAGGAACGATGCACGAGGTGGGGGGGGGGGGATGAAAGTGCGCATTTGGCGATTCTCGTTCGAATAAGGACGCTCGTTACAGCGACCATGGGTAGTAAGGTATTAGTTAAAAGGGAAAAAGAAACGGACGCACTGAATTTGTGCTCGCGTATATACGTCGATCGAAGGGAAAGAGAAAACAAAGAGGCAAAACTTGCCTTTTAAGAAGTTTTTTTTAAATTTCTTTTCGTTACTTTTTAAAAGTCTCCTTACCTCAGCGCACGCTCGAGGGCAAGAGAGGAGAGGAAGAAGGGGATGAGTTTCTCGCCGCTTTTGGTCCTTCCGTGTTGCCCCCAACCCCCACCCCACTTCCCATTTCTCTCGTTACGCGTTTAATGGTATTACTCGATGGGTCGTTGTCGTCGAAGAGAAGCGAAAGGAAGGAAGTGGGCAATGGAGACAAAGAGAGAGAGAGAGAGAGAGAGAGAGAGAGAGAATGGAGGGGAGGCTGGTTTATACGAGAACGTCGAAGAGTCAGGGTTCCGATTCGATGCCCCTACTCGACGATAGCGATATAGAAAGACTTCGATGAAGGCTTCGACACGCCCGCGTACCGATGAAACTCTCTACTCGTCGATATATTCTTACCGAACAAACTTTCCTCTCTCATCGATCAAAGGAATTTGATTTTCTTCTCGAGTTCTCACCCTGTCCCTCGTCGCTCTTTCTTCAGCTATCAAACTCGAGACTCTCCATCGACATCGGGTAAATGCATCGATATTTTCTAGAACGCGCTCGCGTCAAATCGACAATTCATTTATACCTCTCTATCAATTATTTATCGAGTTTCATAATTTTCCGAAGAATACGAAGAATATATAAGAGAGAGAGAGAGAAAAAAAGAATTGGCAATTGAATAATTTACCTCTTTCATAACAATTGCCACGATTCGATTATAATTTCACGATATACGACACTTTGGAGAAATTTATGCATTTCACTTGAAAATTTCTCCATTCGCGACTTAATAATGGCGTTATTTACGTCGTATCAATCATTCTCGATCATAAATTCATCGATATACTCTTGTGAAATCGAAGGGTCCATCGACGTTCGAGAGATTCCTGTAATAACTTGGAACTGCGTATTGTTTCCAGATGGCACGGGTCATTGTCCGATCGAGCGTTGAACAAGAGCAGCCAGGATAGGAGTTTGGGGGAAGAGAGAGAGAGAGAGAGAGAGAGAGAGAGAGAGAAACAGAACTATTTCGGGGAATGACAAGCAGCTGTGCCAAAAGTGCACTCCAATGGCGATGAGGGCTATACGGCTTTCTATCCATCGCCAATATAGTGTTGTATGTGTGTATGTATGCGCCATGTATAGTTTGCTTTCCAACGAGAGCAGAGTCGGTAGTAGAGTAAAACAAGGAAAATCAACGATGGTGAAGACAACCAACGGTGTACCAGTAGGGGTATAGGAGGAAACGTAGACAGTCGACAAACCATCGACCGGTGCTGATTCTGCTGTTGCAGACGAGTGAACGAAAACAAAAGACAAGTGCTCCCTCGCTTTGCACTCTCTTCGTTCTTCGTCTCTTTCGCAGTCCCGAGCGAAAAGGTCTCGTTTCGCAATATCCCTTTCTTTCTTTTTATTTTTCAGTTGTTATCTCTCACTCCTAACATGCCCTGGGTGAAGACAATTTTTGTCCCTCGTGTGACTCATCGTCCCCTCGATGAGCGAAGATCCGGGCAAACCAACCCCTCTTGGTCGTACTTGTTTCATCATCGTTAGCAAACGCGCCATATACTTTTCCACCGGCTATCCCGTCGACTGAGAGAACCTTCGTAAACACACGAACGACGGAGAAACAGGAAGTAACGAAAATGCCCTCGCAATTTATCTCGTCGCATTTTCTTTCCATCGTGTGAAAACCAAGCCCCAGGACTATCGTTCACGCAGCTTTTCATCCCCACCTACTATAATAGCCGGGGTTTCTCGCGAAAAACCCGTTGGGAGCGCACGTGACCGGTCAAACTAAGAGTTTAATTAGGACTCTATCATTTAAACGTGACCCAGCGAAGCTGCGAGCGCCAACTGATACGGCTTTACTACCGTATCTCCGCCGTTTCTCTTTCTCTTTCCTCGAGCGTAATTACCCACCGCGTCTTAGCCTTTTCTCTAATTTGCGAATGACATATATATCATACATATAAAAGTGAATTTATTATCAGAACGAATAATAAAAATAATGAAAGACCCACCGTGAAAAATATTTTGCCTTTTTGTTCGTCTTCTCTATCACGCGACGAGTACCTAATCGAGCCAGACTCTCGTCGCGACCCCTAGCGAGCGGGACAGAAAGAGGGAGGGGGAGCGAGAAACTACTCGCACGGCTGAACGACCACTTCGCGGAGGGAAACAGCAGGCGAAACCTCTCGCTTCGACCCTCGCGTCACAATTCACGTATATATACGTACATTCGTATTACGTGATCTTGCGTGTATTTCTCTACGTATACGTCTATCCATTTATATATGTGTGTGTGTGTATGGACGTATATATATGCAGCGTACGGTATAGTTCATGCTGGCCGAAACGACCTCCAATTAACAAACGGTGGATCTAGAGCGAAAGGATTGAAGGGCTCTCTGCACCGGCTCGCTCATCCCTCTTTTACACCGCCCATCCACCCTCTTTTCACCCCTTTTCCCGTGTCGGCCTGTCTTTCTCTCCTCTCGTATTTCACACACACACACACACGCACACACACACACGCAGATATATGTATAGATAGATGTATTTCACAGCTAGTACGTCGACTAATGAGAGCACGAGACTTCGGCACGCGCATATTCCTTTCTCCTCTTGGCGTTCCCTTTGCAAAAAGAGAGAGGCTCGTGATGGGACAATCTCGAAGCCGCCATAGCGTAGGGGATGTCCACGTTTCTCCGAAACAATCCTCACGACCATACGACGTAACCCCTTCTTTCTACACTCTCCTTTCACCCCTTTCGAGCATTCAAGGACCTTTCCGACGCTCTTCGCTCTTCGGCACACCCCCTGACTCGAATTCATAGACGCATCGGGACCTCGTCACAGCGAACAATTCGCATCCCCGAAAACAATAAAAAATCTCGTCCTCGCGCGGTCTTCGCGCCGCGTGTGTCGGGCACACCCTCGCTCAAACCCCCGTTTCCCTTCTTACCGGAGACCATGGTAGTTTGAGATTCGGAAAAGGGTTGCGAGGGAAAAAACAAGGGCGGAGAGTACGTTCCAACGCTGGCGGATAGAGATGGCCGCGTTGCAAGTTCGACTGGATTATTCAGCAGTTTCGCTTTGTGAGAGATATCTCAATGTCGGTAGGGGAGTTCACTCCTCCCGGCAATGCACGCGCCAAGGGTGAGTACACATACTGATGCACAAAGCACGAAGAGAGAGAGAGAAAGAGAAAGAGAGCTCGCAGGTATTTCTTCGAGTATGTTTGTACCGCGAAGGGGTCAGTGCTAGAGGTCTGTGGTGCGCTCCTGGAGGTTTTTACTGTGTATATGCTCACCACTCTTCGCTGTGCATACACGCTTTCTTTTTCTTCGGGAGATACAAAAAAACCCCTTCGAGATTGCACGTATTTGAGACTGTGAAAAATGCAGAAGTTTTTCTCTGAAGATTTTTTACTGCTGGCTATATGTTTGTGCGTGTGTGCGAGACCGAGAGTCCAAAAGGGGGGTTTCGTTTCGTATGGAAAGTAACGTATCGTCGTATCGCGACTCGTTAGTGACGAATTTGTACTATTTGCTTTTCATCATCGATCGTTTGACTGAAGAAAAAAAATAGCTTCTCAAAAATCTTGTTGAAATAATAATTATTAATAATCGTGAGATAAATTTTTTCATACGAGAATTATTTGAAATAATGAATATTTATATGAAAGAAAACAATATTTCGGAATTATTCTGTCGAACGTTACGGGATCTTTTCATTTTTTGAAAAATCAAACGTCGTACATTTTTCCAAATTGGCCAAAACGCGGGTTATATTTTCCATGATTCGATCTCCGGCCCGTACGCGTTTTATGGTAAGGTTGCCAGGGTGTGCTTTTGTTTCGTATTTTGCTTCGACTTCTGAGCCTGCTCGGTTGCACTTGGTTGCATTGTGTATTGTTCGCCGCGTACGGAAATGCCGTTCGCGGACAAAAGAGGGCGCGGATTTAGCGCCGACATTTGCATCCTGCGGACGGTAGTGGCTGAGCGCGGCGACAACGAGGAAAAGAAGAAGAGAAGGAGGAGGAGGAAGAAGAAGAAGAGTCGCGAGAACGTTAAGCTTTTTTAGTTATATAGCGAGAAAGTAGCGCGAGGAGGAGGCTGATTCTCGCGTTGAATATAAGGAGCGAGATCGCGAGGAAGAGCGAGGGAGTATAAAGCGCGGGGCTAACTCTCTCGATACACATCGAGATAAAAGGATGCACACGTTGCTCTCCTATATGCGCGGCGTCTCGCGTTGGCCCAGTTGCGTTATCCTTTTAAGGTTGAGCGGGTGCGCGACTCTCCGTCGAAACTCAGGAGAGAATAACCTCTTTTTGTTTTCGACCGCGACTTCTTTTCATTACCTTTTTCCCTTGGGTTACCAGCTGCGTATGGGCCCTTGGCGTTAGCTGACCATCGTCGTTTTAATGAGAATGCGAATGGTATGAATCATCGCGAATCAAAGTACGAATAAATCTAACATCATCTCGTTTTTACCAACGAAAACGTTATATTCTCTCGAATCGGCAAAAATAACCCGTGTGGAAAATAGTCCGGGATATCCAAAATATACACGGATCCCGTTTAGGCTTCGACGTGGAATCCCTAACAGGGATTTCCTGAGTACTGCCATCAAAGGTCCTCAACAGGCTCTCATACGTTTCCATAATACGAATTAACAGGGGCTTGATGGGTGTTCCAATGGAGGGCCCCATCAGGTGCTAACAGGGCAGTGGCTAATTTTTACAATAAGTTTAACCGGGCCTTGATCGGGCAAACTAATGTGGGCCCAGTTTGGTTCATTTGGGATTTCCTTAACAAAATAAATTATGCTTTCATCAGGATTTCCAGTAAAAAGCCCAATCTGATGTACTAAGGTATACTCATTAGAAATATCAATAAAGGTTCAAATAATAATAGACGACTTGAATGAATAGTAATTGGTAACTGGTTCCTTAACTGCCTTTTATGCTAATATGTTGTTCATTCAACAATCCACTCATCATTTAAAATGAATTTGAAAGAAAACGATTCTTTGAAATTCTTTCAAAGAAGACTTTAAAAAAAATATAACTACTTAAAAACATATAAAATTTTATTACAATTATCACTTATACATGAAGCAAAGTCAGGTCGCAAGTATTAAGTGTTCCGTTTGACTCTAAGCACAGCTGCAATACGTAGCGAATGTGGACGGTGCGCAAAAGAATAGTTATAGATTATTATTAAGACCGCAAAAGATAGTATAAATGAGTTCAAAGTTGGATATTAAAAAATATTGCTAGCATTTTCTACTGTTATCTATATAATTAATATATGAGTTTGTCTCGGAAGAGCGCAGTGGCTCAGGGGATAGGGCGCTGGGTTCTCGCGCAGCGGACCCGGGTTCGATCCCCGCAGTCGACACGAATTTTTCTAAGTGTTTTTCAGCAATACTGGCGGTTCGGATTCCGCCAAAAAAAGATAGTTAAGAAGGTTGTGAAAAATTAAGGATAAAAATGGTAGATTTGTAAAAACCCAGAAAAAGCGTGTTGAATTGAAACTACCACGTTAACGTGTAATGTATAAATTTATCTTGTTGGCATTGTGTAAAATGGTAAAAATTTTAGAATTTTTATTATAGATTTTTTATTATAAGAACATGTTATAAAGTTGCTGAAATGTATAAAAAATATATATATAGAGCTTCTTTCAAAATATGAGTGTTGCGTATTGCAGCGAAATACAGGGGAGACATAGGGAAGTGCCAGGGAACAGAGAGAGTAATTGCGGGATTTCTATAGAGACGATATTGGAAAATGTAGGTGTAATCAGGGAATCCTAGTATGGCCCCGGTAATATTTCCACTAAAGGACCCGTTTTAAAAAGTGGGACAATCCTATACTGGACCTGAAAGGAATCCAAACAGGGGCCCGGATACAATTGGGGAAAATTAACTGGGCCCCGTAGATATCCCGGAAAAAATTTCCACACGGGAAGTCTTGAATTAAGGGGGATGGTATAATAAAAGGCAGACTTTTACTTCGACAAGGGACGATATATTTTCACGTCCTATAAATCTTCACTCCTATACCCGGGAGGGAAATAGTATCCCTCTGCGCATAAACTCAACTATCGCTCCAGCCTCCCTAAGAGCAAGAAGGGTAAATCTAGCCGCGCCCGGCAGACGCGTACGCAGAGAACATAAACGTACTTCCTCTTTCATCGCGTATATATTCCTCGGCTCCTCTCTATCCATACGTATATATATGCCTCTCTGACTCTCCCTCTCTCCTAACTGTTGCTCATATATACGTAACACGTACGTATAACACGGGGCCATTATACACGACGCGCCTCGGCTCTCTCCCACACCATATTTGATATAATTAAAGTCCATAAATAAACACAATGGTACAAGGTACCGGGTGCAGCAGGAGCAGGCAGGACCAGAGGCTGTATCTACTGTCTACACACGCGTGTATTTATATCTATAGTTATTACATAGATACGTACGGTACAACATCACTATAAACGGCGATATGGCATAGTGGTGGAAGTAGCAACAGCGGCGTAGCGTACGAGAGGTAGGTAAGGGTATTCAATGCAAATGCCCGAGGCTTTCTCTCTCTCTCTCTCCCTCTTACTCCTCGCCATCTCTACACTCGCAGCTTCTACGGTAGAGGTACACTCCTTCATTGCGCCACGGCCGCAATATTATTACCTGCTTTACCATCCTCTCCCGCATTTCTCTCGCGGCTATACCGAACGAGACTGGACAGGATGGACGAATCGTGCTTCAACTTCCCTGATGAGCTTACACTCATCCCTCAACCCTTGTACTTTACGAAAACTTCGATATTCCAGGCAGATGTATGCTCGCCCGTTTACGCAGGGGCGGTAATGAAGAACCGTCGAGACTCGATACAACGAATGGGAGAAGCAACGAGCGAATGTACGAATGGTCGTACGCAAACGAAAGGGCGCTTTTCTGTAGGTATTCAGTGAAAGTCTCGCGGCGTAAGCTGAACATTCTTGATGTCCTTACCACGTATATATACGTCGCGCTTTCATGTCGTACACGAACGTGCTGGCTTGCGTTATTATTATTATTATTATTATTATTATTATTACGACTATTATCGTTTTATTAATATTATCGGCATGGAAAATCTGCGACACTGCAGGTATTACCTGCGAAATTATACAACCTCGTGTACATCGTTATTATCGCGATATCATTGGGAAATATGTTTGTCGCGATAATGTGTGTAACGGACCGACGTGTTATGTATCGTTTCGAGGTACTTAGAGCTGCGAAATTGGTCGTAAATCGGCTCGAAATGGAATATGAATTAATTTATCCTCTTTCCTGTTTGCACTCGTCGCTTTCGCTTCTTTTTTAAATTTATGATAGCGATAAGGTGACGCGAAAGAGGGGGTGGGGATGAATGATGATAAAAATAAAATCGAGGAAATAGCATTTTTTTGGGTATTTTTTTTTAACTCTCGCGACAGTGACATATAACGTGTGAAAGATCGGAGAGACGTCACGTCACGTAAGATTGTAAAAAAGTTGGGGGAAGAGAGAGAGGGAGAGCGAGAGAGAGAGAAAGAGTGTGAGAAAAAAGCGTCGTTGCCCCGAAGGCCCAAATCGCATCGCGAAACACTCGGCATTTTTTCCTTCAACCTCGCCCTATCGTCTTTTTTTTTCTCCACCCTTGTCTGGTATACTCGCTACCGAGTTTTCCCTGCGACAGTGTCCTCGAGCCTATATCCTCGTTCGTGTTCCCTCGAGCAGAGAGGAATGAATTCCTCCTCTCGGCGGAATGAAAAGGAACTCAAGGCGCATCCTGGCATAGAGCGTTCGCGTTTCTACAAAGCGAAACGTAGATATTCGAGCCACGCCTGGGAAGAAAAGTCTCTACCGTTCGCACGGGGGTGTATGATACAGAAAAGAGTAACAGAATTTCACATTCTCCTTCTGTCTCGTTCGCAAAGACGAAAAATAACGTCACGCAGGATAAGTCCAGTAGGAAAGAGTGAGAATGGAACGAACAATAAAAATAGAACGTTTCGTTGACACGTCGTTGATAAGTTTTTGCGCTCATCGTCAGCGAATTTCGTCGACAAATACGAACCCTCGTGTATATATGTGAGATAAATTGTCAAGAGGGAAGAAAAAGTCTCATCGCCAAAGCTTTGATGCTCTCAGTCATGTTTAATCCGGTCATAAATGAAAAAAATAAAAAATAAAAAAACAGAGAGAGATCCCAAGGATATGATTAATGGAACGACGAATAGATTGCAAGAAACCGACGAGAGAAAGAAAGAGGACATGTTCTGAAAGGAAAGCAGAGAGAGAGAGAGAGAGGGAGGAGGGATGAAAACGAGAGATGATACGTGCAAATGTTAAAACTGGCACAGAAAGAGCTTCGAGCGAGAGATGAATTGTGAACGCGGAATGAGAGAAAGAGCGATAGCCCGCAGGGAGAGAGACGTATATATATGTATTCTCTGTCGTGTGTTCTCTCATGGTCGCTGGGATTACGCCGAGAGACTTGAAAAACGTCCGCGGAGCTTTTAATTGGCCGCTATATGAATGAGCTATATTCCGTATTACTCTCTTTCCCTCTCTCTCTCTCTCTCTCTCTCTCCCTGTCTCGCTCTTTCTCTTCGTGCACTATTTACGGTACATCTATATATATTTTATCCTTTGCGAAATGACGTTTCATCTGTGCAAATTAATAACCGTGATTCGCCGGATTACGCGAGGGATAAATGTTGAATGCACGGAGCGCGGAGAGAATGAGGACGGTGGAAAAAACAAGTGCGCGCTCGTGTATCTGTATACATATGTATTCACCCGTGCTGTATGTTTTGTAATATAATTTCACGGTACAAGGATGGTACAAGAGAATTTCGTTTTTGCATAGCCGACTGTCGTATCTACCAAATCTTCTCGCTCTCGACTGCCTTGTAACGTACGGTGACGTTTCGATAATGAAAACATAAATTACGTCATGTCGGAAAAATATCGAGAAATCGTGTGTTGATAATTTTGATTTCTCGGCCCGAACCATTCAAAATTCACTGGATAATTTCTCGCGTCTCGTGAGCCTCGTTTGTATATATGTGGGGTATAAAAGTATAGGTGGGTATACGCGTAATCAAGGGGGAAACAACATTGTGCGTGAACGCTTATCCGGCTTCAATCTCGTCGGACCAGTTTGGCCATGTTGCATCGTCACTCGGCGCAAATCTCGGTGGGATGTAATTGGCAGCGTGTGGTGGCAGTGGACTTATCGCCGAAGAGAGCCCAAGAGAGCTCTCTCGACTTTTCGCCCATCAAATTTTATGCGAGAGAAATACAACCTCGATATTCTTCATTAGCAGAAAATTTGTGATTTTGTAAAAGTCTCTGAGGAAATTGGTTCGGGAGGAAACAAAATTTGGTACAATTTGGTACAAAATTTGGTTCTGACTTTCTCTCTCTCTCTACGCCATTTCAGGAGGAGCAAAACGTTTCAGTCGACTCTTGTATCTCGCATTTAATTAAGTTAAGATGACAATTAGCTTTGTTTTAGTTATAATTCTATGTTTCACACTGAATTTCTCTTCACATTTCCCCCATAGCGTGCTAGAGCATAATAAATTCCAATCAATCAATCAATCAATCTTTCTCTCTCGATAAGAGAGACAGAACGAGAAACTTAATACACACAAATATACATATATTTATACATGTGTGTATTTACACGCTTCTCCGATTGTCTCCGAGGCATCTTGTACGTCGCGTGTCCCCAACGATGAGAATCGATGCAGGTGGATCGCCGTTTCGTCGCCGTAGCTACATCCGTACAGCAAGAGGATCAAGATTCTCAGCAGGATTGGCACGGACACAGATCGGGAACGCGAGACAGAATCCAAAGGACTAAAGCATGCTCGAGACAATGCACATATATATATATATACACGTCGATGTACACCATCGGTATGCGGACTTCTCGAGTATGAAGAGAGGGATCCGCACGTTCCACCTCTCCCACTGAATCTCACCCTCCCTCTCCCCCCCCCCCCCCCCTCTCGCATCTTCTCCCATATCACAGGGACCAACTAACGTAATCTACCCTAACACATGACACGTGACCGCTCTGCCCCCCTCTTCGGTACTCCCGTGACGTAATTGGCGCCTGATCCAACGCTCCCGGCACATCTGAAGATAGTTTCGAGGTTCCGAGGGGTTGATGGGGTGGGCTGTATACATACGTATAGCTATATACTGTGAGAGTTTAAGGGTAGTCGAGCGGGACGTTATCTTTCGTCGTAGCTATTTATAAATGACAACTGACTGGTTCGTATCGACTTTGTCGTTCGCGATAATGCCCAGGGCTTGATAAAAAATTGTCCATTACAGTTCCATCCCTTCTCGTGTCATTGCTATTCAGTATGCGGGAAATCTGGGTTAACTTGTCCCGCGCTCTTTCAACCGGGTGCATATGCACCAAAGTACAAAGTAGACTCTAGGGTACGTTTTATTTCCGGGTGTGTAACAGCATCGAGCGTTTTTCACGAGTCTTTTCCATAGTCGACAAGGAGGAGTGTGAGAGATCCGCTTTCAGGTGGGGGTTAGCAATAAATTTTCAGCGGGTTTCTACGTCCAACGTTTCCCCGGCCGACCTTGCTTAGCTTAAGCCGGCTTTAACAAACCTCTCTCTTTGGCCATAGTAGGAATATAGGTAGTCCCTAATACGTAGTATAGCTTTCACGTTCACTCTCGTCTCTCTCTCTCCTCTCTCTTTCCCCATGTCTGTCGCCGGATTTGGCGAGGTTCCAACAGAAAACCCGGGCTGCAGTTTACCAGAAACTGCCGTGAGTGCCCATACTGCCTCTCTGTCTCTCTCTCTCTCTCTCTCTCTCTCTCTTCATGTTCGTTATATTGTCCGGAAAATGGGTTGACTGTAATTGCTCTCACCGACCTCAGTCTTCGATCTATCTCTCTATATGTTCCATCCTGCTTTCTCCCGGACGATTTATCAACCACGTTTTCTCTCATTTATAAACCGAGAAATTCGAATTTCAATACGCGATAATTCAAACGAATTCGCATTTCTACCGTGTCATTATTTATTTATTTAGGGGAATTGTGCTTAAGATGATATACTCAGGTAAGATGACACAGGGCTTCTATATGTTAAACTATACGCACCACAAGTTCCTAGACGACGTTTACATGTCGACTCACAGATGGTGTCACCACTCAAAACTTCAGTGACCGTCGCTTGCGTTGTTTGGACATGGTGTGCAATGTTTTGATGTCGTCACTCAAAAATATTTTTGTGTTGAAAGTATTTCTGGCGATAAATTTGTATCAGGTACGTTTTTTGTTGTATTGATTACTTTGTTATGAACTGTGATTAATATGGACTATGAATATCGGAGAATTATTTAAGCAACCTCAAAGTTTTAAGTCGCGAAAGGCGATAAATATTGTCTACCTCGTGGGGTAAGATGACATATCAACGGTCGACTTAAGATGACATAGTATGAAATCTTACCCTCAAGTTCTCGACGTGTGAGAATACTTAAAAATGATGTTTTATTTACGTTTAGACTCAGATGCTAGACCTGCGAAAGATTTTCCTCAAAACGCTATTGATAATGATGATTCCGATGCGGCATGCCTTTATTGCAACGAATTATATAGCAAATCGAAGCAAGGAGATATTGGGTATGTTGCTAATTGTGTAAGCAATTGTGCCACACTCTATGTGGTGGCGTTGCAGCAAGATCCAAAATGTTCAAGTGTGAATTGTGCACCGATAATTAGGTATGTCAACTTAGACCGATGTGTGTCAACTTACCCACTTGGAGATGATTGGTGTTTTTGTTATTTTATTTCTATTCTATCATTTTCTTTAGCGTCAAAATCATTTTATGTGTTCGTAAATAAACGTTTTTAATGTGTACCCTCAGATTTATTTTTTATCTCCTTTCAATAATCAAATATTTGCCTCCAAACAAAAAGTATGTCATCTTGAGCACAATTCCCCTACTCATTAATTCATTTAGTCTCGATTCAAATTTCGGAAAATATCGAAACGAGGACTCTACTTCAGTGAGTTCCGTCCAATTTTTTCCCAGCAGTAAATATTCGATATCGTCAACCCCTAAGAGAGCGCGACACGCGCACTCCCTCGCAAGAGCTATCGGCATTCGTCGATCTTGGAATTGATCTTTTATTGCCCTCGCAAAAACGGGACGTCGGGGCTTAGGGAGAGATCTGAAACTCGTGAGATTAGACCCCCGTCTCGTGCGACATTCTCGCGAGATAAGCGTTCGAACGAATCGCTCGTGCATCCACCGTTCTCCAACCCCCACATATTTTTGACGCTGCGTTCTTCTTATCTAAAGACCCGTGAAAAATGGTGCGGCGAACCGATCGTTTCTCTCCCATGGACTTTGTACGTGTTACATGGCTATAATAGCGCATCCAGATCAACAATTTGTAGAAACGACGATCCCTGTGTACGATACTTTGTCGATTTAGCCCGAGGGTGAATCGTCGCGCGAAAAACCAAGAATCCACCCTGTATACATTTTCAAGAATTATTTTTTTCCTGATATTTTTTAATAATCATCTTTAGCCACGTTTAACGTATTTAGATATTCGTATATTATATCTCGAAACGCGGGTATGTCCAAAGTCGATTCTCAACTTTCTGCGAGCGAAGAATGCCTCGATCTCGATAACCGTGCAACGAGAGACTTCTCTCTCGCTCTCTCGGTACATAACGGACGATCTGATAGCGAGAAATTATTCCAAGAACGACAATGTGCCGAGAGGACGGGAGAGCGCCTTATGCATTGCCTCCTGTTTCTATCGTCGCGCGCGTTGTGTCTTGGGGTAGTTGGAAAAATAACGTTTGCCCTCATATACATATATATATATATATATATTTGTGTATACCTTCGTATTCAGCCAGGTACAGTTGAAGCGATTACGGTAGTACAATCTCCAGTACAGGAGCGATCATTAAAGCACAATAATGATAATCCACGAGAGACACACAGTCGCGATAGAAAGAGAGTTATCTCATACGTTCGATCGATAATCCAGATAGATTATCGATCTTGTACAGTTCTCCGTTCGAAATTTCTTCGAGAGGCACGCGAGCTTCATATTTTAATCTCGATCTACGTGCACTTTATCAAATCAGATCTAAATATACATCGGGACCAAACAATAAGAGATAAATAATCTGCGAATTCGCGTATAAAAGTACATATATATATATATTTAGTTTGTGTAAATCATTCGATTCACGAAATTCAAAGAGGCATAAAAATTCGCGATATTGCATACATAACTTATTCGGTGAGTTGATTGCGATCGCTTCGATCCCCGCCCGTTATACGAGACCGAGAGGCGCAACGATCCGAGAGCCCCGCGACTTCCGTCTACGTTGCAGCGCGGACACAATGGAAAGATCCGATAAGGAATGAAAACTTTTCGTGGCCTCGCTCATATGCATATATATCATGCATATATCTATACGTGCTGACTGTTGTGCATGTCCAACTACGAGGAACGATATGTAGCACGCTCTATTGAGTCAGGGGGGTGGCCAGGGGGTGGGAGGTGACGCAGGCAACGGCGAATTCAGCATTGCATTGCACGAGCCAGGATTGTTCCGCCAGGGCGCCTCCAAAATTCCTATACCACGGAGAGTTTGGTTTTTTATACGAAACTACTACCAACTGTTTTTTAAAGAAATCGTAAAAAGGAAAAATAAACGAGAAACGATTTGTTCGTGGGAGGATGCGAAAAGGGCGCGGAGTGTGGGAGAGGTTGAAATGGAAGAAAAAAATGAACGAGAAAAAAATGAAGCCGAAGGGCGGCGTAATTCTTTTTTCGTCCATCATTAATCTTCGCACTTTCATTCCTCGTCGTCTTTGCCAACGAAGCTCCTCTCTCTCTTTCTAGACTCTCCACGTCGTTACTTCATTTTCGTCTTCTTTTTTTGGCCTACTTCGTTGCGTTGTTGCTGCAATCTGCGGAAATTAGGCGAGAGTTCACAGGAGAAAGAACGAAAGAAAGAGAAAAAAAAGAGAGAGCGAGGAAGGAAGTATAGAAAAGCAGCCGAAACTCATTAGTATCGTTCGGGTCATTCCCACCGCGAGCATCAAGGACCGGTATGGTGCGTGCTACTGTCGTTCCCGCGAGTTCTCGCTCATTTGTCACTATACCACACCAGTTTTCTCAAGTTCTTCGCTCTGCTCGTTGGCATTCGGCTCGACATTTTACCTTCCGACCTACGATACAAATTTGTCAATGACAGACTGCTTGGCCACGTGGCGCACCAGGAAAAACAAACTTCGTACGAAACATCGAGTTTTCCGCCGTTCCCATTGAAACAAAAAAATCCAAGACACACTGTAACGCAATTATAGTAAGAAAGATAATCGAATAAAACGTTGGATAAGAAAAAAAAAGAACATTTTAAAAAGTAATGAAGTAACTCGAGTATTAATCACGTATAATTGACTAATTAATACCGAAGGAGAGAGAAAGAAGAGAGAAAAAGAAACGAAGTCTTTTGCGCGAAAGTGGAACAGGTCGTCGTCTTTTCGCGTCGGCGTGTTTTTCCGCTACGGCGAGTATAAAATGAACATACGCGCTTGTTTTATGCTCCGTAGAAAACGGGCCACGTAACCAAGAGTCTTGCGTTAATATTACGCACGCATATGTATATATACGAGAAAGCACACATACGGGCAAAAGAATCTCAAGAAAAACAGCTTTGAAGCTCAGCTTCGAGATCTTAATTAGTAGACCACTCGCTGGGAGTATAATTATTTTTGCACGCGGTGCGCGAGGAGAGTACCAACGCTCTCGAACATTGAACGATACTCCGCGTGTGCGTCGACGGAATTGCCGCTTGACCTTTTTTTTTCACCGACGTGTGCGCAAATATCGCTTTGCTCGGCGGTAATGTTCGTACACATGCACGCATATTATGTATAGATATATATTTTTCTTTTCTTTGACGGTTTTCTCACATATTGCTACTTTGGCGTATATTTATCGATGTTTATGTACCAAGGGGACGCGAGAAATATATCTTTATGCTGATATAAAATCTGAGCTAAACGTATACTTATGTATACATGTGTACACAAGTATCGCGTATTAATATACTGCCTATACTTCTCGTTCAGCGATCCAGTTTATTTCTCATAGGTCTCCGTTGACGTGACAAAATTATCAAGCCCCCTCGGCTCGTACGATTTATATTATAGTCTAACTCGTAAAGGTATGGGACGAAAGACTTATCGTCGTCATGCGAAGTAGCCAACTCTCTCGGCTCCAAGGAACGTGAGCGCGTTAGTAGCGGATTTTCTTATATGATTTTACCTTCTGTGCCGTTTCTAAGATACACCGCTATATATCTACTCGGAATTTGCATGGTCCATGCCAGGTGATAGGAGTTTGCTCGAAACGCCGACTCGAGATAATTCTTTATAAATAATTGAACGATAGAAAATTGCGATTTTTTTATAGGAAGAGATAGACCTTGGGGGTTGGGGAGGATGATCCTTTTTTTTCGAGGATGTCGAGAAGTATCTACAACACGAATATCATAAGGATTTTCGTGGTACTTGGCGCGACTAATAGGCGAAGAATCAAGAAAACTGTAAAATTAAAGGTTTTATCGACTCTTGACCTTTTATACCTTTAATAAAATATATTTTTGTACTTAATTATGTATATGTATGTCTGAGAGAGGCGAGATTGTAATAATCTTATTTTAACTTCCAGCGGATACATTAAAATAAAATTATTATAAGTTTCATCCCTCGTGCGCAGACCGGATTGAAACGAATGTTAATTATTCAGTCGAGCTCGAGTCCACAGAAATTCTTGGGTCAGCTTCGAGTCTTTCTTTCTTCTCTTTTTAGCATATCCGACTGGCTGAACGCGCTGTAAGATTCCCGATAATAATCGAAATACCGAAATGAAAGAAGAGCGCGAGAGGGAACAACGATGACTCTCTTCTCGCAAGGGTTGCCAAGGGATAGGAGGGAGATACTTGAAGAAATTTTACGATGTCAGGTTTATTGGCCTGTCAACCACTTAACGGCGTATGGAGCGTCGCGGCGTCGGCTAACGGACATACGTCGGACGTCGCGAGAGCGCGAAGCCCCCCGTTAATGGACACGCTGGACTTCGCGCCTTTACCCTTATACATATATATTTTCCTTTTTCATTCTCTCGCTCTCTCTCTCTCTCTGCATTGAAACCGAAAAGTCGCTTTACGATCGTATTGAGAGAGACTCGTGCTCGCAGCAAGGGAGCGAGTCAACGTTGTTGGCGCTTTTTCGTTAACCCAAAGAGCCACGTATATATAAATATACATTAGCTATGTCGAGTTACGAAAATTCGACGTATGTTATATGCAGGAACGCCCTCGGTTCTTCTGTTCCGATCGTAATTTTCTATTCTATCCTTGGTTCTTTATTTATTTAATGGTGGAGGGAGGAAGTCAGAGAGAGAGAGAGAGAGAGAGGAGCAGCTACCCCACGGTATAATACCCATTCTCGTTTTATCATCCAGAGGTCGATATTATTTTCGTCTCTTATCATAGTCTCTACTATTCTTTTCTTTTCCGCCTCGTCTCCCTTTTCCTTCGTCGCGTGAAACGTGGATATTAATGTCACAATATCCCGAAAACTAATTCTGCGAAAGAGCGGTGGTAATTTTTTCCATTTATTTTAGTTCGGTAATGGACGTCGAAGTAAGGTGCTATTATTCAAGATGTGAATTATGATTTTTCTTTCGTTTTTGGATTGGCGTTAACGGTCAAATTATCCGTCACTCAACGAGGACGCGCTCGAGTCCCGTTCCAGGGGCTTTCATCCCTCTGAGGCGAGAGCGGCTCATTACGCGCGCAGGACTCGGGACGAAAGTCACGATGTACGGCACGTAGGAACGCGCTTCGTAATATCTTTACGACGGGGTTTCTCATCTTATTCGAGCGGCGACTGTGCGTCTGCGTTAATTTCTCGGGAGCTCGCGTGATTCTTTTTTACTTCCTCTTTTTATTTTTAAACTGTACCCTCTTGTCTCTTCGGCTTCCTCTCGACGGCCTGTCGCAATTCCAACGTTGAAAGAATAAAAATCGCTATGTTATTCGCTTTGTACCGCGGCGCGTTATTTCTCGCTACAGTGATAGCGACGTTTGCGAGTTACGCCCGTAAAGTCGCTAATACAATTGCCAAATTTGACATACAGCTTGACCATACGACGTTCGTGTGTATATTTAGAAAACTCATTAAGCCAAACGCTCGCTCGCATATAAAAAACACGCGCGTTAACGTCGCAGCCAATAAAAACTTGGGACTTTCAACGCCTCGGAAATTTTACAAATCCTTCTGGTCATCTTCGTTATTCATCGTCATCGAGCTTAGATTTTTTCGTGTCGGATTACGATAAAAAAATCGACGTTCAATATCAAACGCTTTTTTTTGCAAAGTTTGAAAGATTCTCAAAGTAATTTCACGACCATAGACGTATCGCGATAAATCACGTGTCGTTCTTCGCATTGAGGCAGAAAGGCACGTTGAATAAACGATGACGATGATACATGAAGGGGCGATTATATTGAGAATAATGAAAATTCAATTGCAATCATTCACCGTCGATTTCAAGAGTGCCTGCATAACGTATTATTTGTTCAGCGAAGCTGAACGACGGAATTATTCACGAGACACGAGAGAGTGTCATAAATACGGGTTCATTGTTAATTCAATGATCATTGACACTTTTGTAACCGATGAATCAAAAGCCGCGGCATGTACGACAAGTAACTCCTCATTGAGTCTAACGACAAGAAGGAGAGCCGGAACAAATGATTGCGAGTACCGCGAGAGGAGACTACGAAAAATCATAATTGTCTCGTTATCGTTTCAAAATTCATCGCAATTTTGAATTACAACGTGAAATATAGGACAATACGGCACGAGTACACGGAGAAAAATGATGAGAGCCCAAAGCGGATTGTCTAGACTTTGCTCGTGAAATCTCAAAGTTCGAGGACCACGAAGTGTCCTGTTCTTCTTTGGTCCCTCACTCCCAGAACGGTGAAATGAGAGGACGCCCCTTCTCCCGGTATATTATGCCGAGAAAACCGAGGGATGGAAAATGTTTGCCAAAGAGCCGAGTACGACTACTATGCAGGTTTTCGTTTAAATATAACGCACTATACATTTCAATGTATTCATCTATCTATCTCTATATATGTGTGTGTGTGTATAGTTGGACTTGAAGGAAGAAAGACGTGCATCAACTAGCCTGGTGCGCTCTAACTTTATTGGGTCGTACTGTTATATATCTACGGGCGAACGAAGAAGCTAATAGCTCTTTCGCGTTCGAGACGACGAGAAGCCACACGCTTTCTCTCTCGCACTTTGCGTTTTATTCGCCACTTACTCTCTCTCTCTCTTTTACTTATATATATATATATTTTCTCGTCTCTCGCGAACGCTAGAGATCGGCAGGGTTTTCTCGTGCACCGAAAGGGCACATTAATCTCGTGCCTTCCACGCGCCCCGACTCTTCACCCGGTCTAAAGTGCTTCCGATGCTTGCTCTACCTTTTCTGCGATGCTTCTGAGTCTTGCCACTGTTGCGGCGCGTTCCTTTCTATATAATACTTCTGATATGGCCCTTGTCTTTTTGTTTTTCTCTTTTTCTCTCTCTTTCTTTCGCTATCTTGACAGTACACCGTCTTTCCTCTCGCGAGGTGCGTCTATTTGGTTGGGTTCTCGGGTTATATTCTTACCTAGTGTCGTATCAAGCTCTATATTGTTATTTCCTCTGTTTCAAAAAGTGAACGAGATGAGAGCTTTTCTTGTATTAGGATCTCTCGATCGATCTCGTGTTACGAATAATCAGCGCGTTTGTCGACAAGGTCGTTTTAATTAATGACAGGAGATTGAAATTTATGTAGCAATCATTAGGCGTTGATTATTTTGTCGATAAATTCACAAGGCTATTAATTGATCGTTAATTAAGTGATCAATGATACGCGAACGTTTCATTTACCTTTGTAAATGTTACGCTCGCGTTTCCCTTATTGCGGTTCGCGTCACGAGTATCACGATAATTTTATGGGTACTAAAGGATTTCAACGATAATAATACGAGAGAGGAGTATACTCGAACCGTATCTACACAGGAATTAAATGGCCACTTCAATTAACCTCGAGTACCCAGAGGTAGCTTCTATCACGAATAAACCCGTTCGATTTTTTTACTACTAATAACGAATGCGACCGTTATCTCGTGTCAGCTTAAATAATATCATTTATTCAACGTTCGATTTTGGAAACTATTGCAGAAATTTGCCCTGCGGTTTGTCTCGTTTGACTACGATCTGTTAGCGTTTCTCGATTTAGCCAGGAATTACACTGGTTTAAGCTCGCAACTTCTATTTCCGTAATTTCACAAAGTCGCGAATAGCTTCGACCTACATTTCAAAATTTCCGTCATCGTAAAATTGAATTATTTTCAGACGTTCGAAATTTATAATCAATATTTGTATATTTCGGTCTGTATAAATATAACTCGTGAGTTTCTCGGTCCTAATAACAATTATCGATTAAACGAAATACATGTCATCGCTTCGCGGTATTAAAATCCTCTCGATATTTGGTTCGAAGCTTCGAGATAAATTTAGTTTCGAACGCCTCGTCTGTCGTTCTGTCGCCCCGGCGCGGGATTCTGCCACTCAGAAAATCGACTCTCTCGCCACTCAGCCAGCGCGAGGGACACCCACGTGACGATGTCAACGACGTGACAGCACTTCGGCATTCGAGAGGACGGAGGCAAATAACGAAACACCCGGCAATCGGAGGCGAAAACACACTTTTCATCGGGATCCCGAACGAACGATAGCTCGAATACGCTGCATAATATAAATTCTTTTATTGTCAATTTTTAACGAGTCTCTGTCGGGGAGCAATCTTTCAAACTTGCATTACGCATCGACGCAAATTCATTCGATCGAACGATTGTTACATTTAAAAATATACACAAATATATATTTATTTATTTATTTAAGCGAGATTTGTCTTCGAGAGGCAAAGTGTTTTCCATTGGAGAGTGATGAGGCGCGATGAGGACAGGCCTTAGGCGTAACCCGGAAATGTCAATCAATCTTCGACGAAGCTCCTACTCAATTTCGATTATTCTCGCTCGTATGTATAAGAACCATTCATCACATTGTCGACGAGGAGAGATTCTTCAACGAGACAGACTTTGCGTATTCCTGTTTGTTCTTTCTTTCGATATATCGTCGAAGGCGTTATCGTCGGGGCGTCGCCGAAGGGAAGGAAGCAGCATACGTTTCGTTGTACGATAAATAAAGTTTCATTCAAGCTTACGATCGCAGGGTTATTTGTCAAAAAGGAAGAATTATCTGTTTTCTTTTTCGTGCTAAGATTAATTAATTCGGTACGGATGCGATAAATGGAAAATAAAAAATTGTCGCGATAAGCAGGAACTACGAGGGATATAGTAGATAACGGTTATCGTTCATTAAAGCGAGCTCGATGTTTCTCGTTAATTTCAATCAGGTATTCATGCGCGTATCTCTATAGGATATCTAACGCGCGTACATTCTCGTATCGATGTTATAAATGACGATTTTTCTATTTCTAGGATCGAGATAGATTTTAAAAATAATTAAATTAAATCGTATTTTATCGCGATTCCCGATGCTTCGGGAATGAGTTCTATCTCGATGCTTTTTTTCTTCTCCGTCGTTCTCGTGGACGGCTTTATATATATATAGGTACGTATAGAACGGTACGTCGGGGTGGGTTTGGGTGGTCGCGCGATCCACCTCGCCAACGGTAGAGATTACTATACACGTGGACGAGGCTGATGTGAAACGCGAGTCGAGCCAGCGCGTGGCGCCCCCTCGGTTCTCTCGTCCGACAAATATCGGGCCCCGTGTGGTGCTGCTCTCGATTTACATATTTGATTGTGACGCACGGGCCACCAGGCTCCCGTAAATCGCGGACCACACGATCCTTGCAAACGAGACAGAGAGACAGAAAGAGAAAGAGAAAGAGAGAGGCCTCGAAAATGCAAATCTTTCGGACACTAGAAACCGATGCATGGGTACGAGAAAGAGAAGGAGAGATAGAGATAGAGAGAGAGAGAGAGAGAGAGAGAGAGAGAGAGAGAGAGAAGGTGAATACACGAAGAAAACATACGATATGCCTTCTCATATCTCTCGCGGTGTTCTCGTTTTCCCCCATATAATTGCGCGCTTCTAACGTCTCAGAAAGTCTCGACAAATTTACGAGTCTCGGTGTAGATTCGACCAACTATCGCGTATATAATACGCGTCTTAGAATTCTCGATGTGTGGGTTCAAAACTCTCTCGTATTGTCCCAGGAACGATCTATGATGCAAACCGCGATTGTTCTCGGTTGAATTAATCTCCTAGATATGGCGTATACGTATACGCGCTCGAATAATACACACCCCCGGAGCTCTGAGTAATAGACGAATTAGTCAGGCGCGCAAGGGACGGGCAGCATATTTTGATGAGGAGGTATGCTAAATTATTTCGCGATGAGAAATTTTATTATCGATTCGTTCGTCTCGACGAAGTGAAAATAACACGAAACGTTTAATAATATTGAACATCATTTCAAACAATTATTTCTAATTTTATTAAAACTATTTTAAGGGTTGTGTTTTGTTAGAAGGGTGCGTGTCTTTGGTTTAATCTGCTACGTGTCTCCGATTAAACGCAGTAATCGTGGGTGTCGTTTCTCTTCTGCCTTTTATCGTTGAATGGTTAAAAAAAAAATTCTTTCCCAGATTTTCTTTCGTGATGCGCCGCGCGAGATTCGAATATATGTTATGCATTTTCTTGCCGCGCACATGACGTCCTCGTTTTCGTTTCGAGGTCTCACTCCGCGACACAAATATAGCTTATACGCGTCATCCTCTTTTTTGTTTCTTTAATGGTCCACAGGCTGGAGGCTCGTGTTTTTTTTTCTTCGTGCTTATAATCTCCGTCTCTCGACTCCATGTCGTGGATTTTCATCACGTAGAAGGAAGCGGCGTGTAAGCGAGCAGGCCACGAGACTAATTCATTGGGACACAGTTTTTACGCTTGGATAGAGCGACAACGAGATGCTGTGCCGAAGAGACAGAGCGAAAGAGAAAGAGGTGGGGGAAGAGAGAGAGAGAGAGAGAGAGAGAGAGAACGTCTTGATGGGTCTCTTGCCCCGTCAAGGAAGACCTCACAGGCACTCCCCGCATTTGGTCCTTCTCTTTCTCTCTCTCTCCCTCTCTCTTTTTCTCAGACACGATTCGTCTATTTCTCTCTCTCGCTCTCTCTCTCTCGGCCCCGAGGAATTTAGAAGCTGCGCATTAATCGACGACTACAAATTGCTCCATTAATAGGGAATTTCTTTGTGTTCCGCCGCTGTCCGCCCCTCATCGCCACGATTTGCGTGTCTGAAAGTTATCTTCCTCTCCCTCGATCAATATTTTAACAAGAATTAAGAAGAAGAAAAAATAAAATAAAAATAATACAATTAAGATAGCGCGAGCTGTTTTGTCTCAACGGGGAAGAGACCTGAGTTTGTACAAAGGGAAATTAGTGAGAAGCCACGAGGGAGTGTATAAAGCTACAAACTATAGGAACAGAAAGGGAGCACGGAGATGAGTCCCAGAGGGGAAAATGACAGAGACAGAGAAAGAAGAGAGAGAGAGAGAAAGAGAGAAAATACCAAAACTTCTTAGCGACTTAATTTCGGCCAACGGCTCATGCATTTTTCACGAACCATATTGAAAATTCAATCTGAATATTCCCCACTCGATTATTCGAAACACGAGTCAACGCTGTTGGCGCTCTCGTCTTATTTATCGGCGGATATGCCAGGAAGAGAGAGAGAGAGAGAGAGAGAGAGAGAGTCTTGTAGATACTACTGTTTCTCATTCTCTTTATTCATTCTTCTATCCGCCACCCCCTTTCTTCAACCCCCTTGCGTGTTTCATTCTCTCATTCTATTTCTTCTGTCTTCCACTTTCCCTCCCTCCCTCCCGCCCGCCGACTCTCGTTGCCACGCGGATTTGCAAGTCAATGGAAACTCCGAGAAGTTATCAGCCTATCCATATCTCTGGCATTCTTTTACCGTGCCAAGAAGAGAGAAGAGTCTCGCGTCTTCCTCCAAGAGTCCTTTTTCCTCGAGACACATGCCAACTCCTCACTCTTTTTCGTCCGTTCTCTCTTTCTCGCTCTTTTACATCTTCAGCTCGTACGTATTTCAATGGACAGCTTGCTTTATTCGATACTGCAGGTTATATAAGCACGAACCCTTATGATATCCTGTCCCGTAGAATATGCGTGGTGGAAGCCGCATGGATTCTCCCGCACAAGTGTCTACTTGCGATTTATTCCACTATCTTTTTTCTCCTTCAAACAGTTCCATCTGTCGGCAATTTACTCGTCATCCTTCAAACAGCGTCATTTCAAAGGTTACAACGTTTCGAATTTTGTAGAAGGTTTGATAAAAAAATAATTAATCTTATTTTCTTGGATTTTTTAAATATCAATTACGAATGTGATTTTATAGATTGTACACCGTAGGTCAACGCCTGCTCCGATTACGTATCGAGTCGTTCCAAAAAAAAACATTCACCGACTCTTTACGTTTAAAAAAGGATTACGTCCGTATGTTTTTACATTTTATATTCGCGAACTGAAATCGACGGTCCGTAACTGCTCGCGGGTGATAATGATCGTAATGAGAGGGAGAGAGAGAGAGAGAGATCGGTCGGACAGGAAAGAGGGAAGAGCGAGATCGTCGACGTTGGTCCACGGCTTATCGAGGCGCTGGCACACTGCAAGAGCTTTCCATGCTCACCCGTTAAAATCTGCGCTCGTACAACCGTAACTGTCATAAGCGCGTTGTTCGCGCTCACACAGAGACCCAAACGAAGAGAGAAAGCCAATGGGAACTTGAGCCAAAAGTACTCTATGTATACGTGTACTTCTCTTTCGAACGGTGCTCTCGTTATCAAACCGACCACGAAATATATACCACGCGCATTTCTGGCTTGCATATCAGTTAACTCCCTTGCCATGCCCCTCCCTCGCTCCACTCTGAAATGGAGTTTACGATAACGCTCTACATAGAGGTAAAGAGAGAGAGAGAGAGAGAGAGAGAGAGAGAGAGAAAACGCGAGCGTACTCCACGGATTAAAACCGCATCATTGTCCCTCCTCCCTCTCGGCCCCACCCCGATTTACCCTCCCTTACCCCCTACCCCCCGGATTAATACGTGAAATATTATCACGGAAATACCATGTACCGAAATATATACGTATATCTATACGATCAGTATTTAATATACTTGTTATTCCAACTCATTAATCCGCTTTATAAATTTTCCATATCTCGACTCTCCATGCACGCACACACTTATAAACACCGTAACGTTGCTCTCTCTCTCTCTCTCTCTCTCTCTCTCTCTCGTATCTCTTCTCGTACAATTTTAGTACGCACCGTAAAATTTAGTATACATAAAATACTTCGGTGACCGTACCACGCGAGAGAGATTGTAACGTCGCGCCTCGCGCGACTCCCAGTGAAAACCTGGGATTAGATAAATCTTGAGTAATTACGACGATCGCTAATCTACCCACACCCCGATCCAGCCACCCTCCGAACAAGGCCACGGGAACGTCGAGAGTGTCACGGAGAGCATGACGATATATATACCTACCTGAGACTGATTTCACAAATCGGATCAATGACAGGTTACTTAGCACCCAATTAGAGATATAGCGTGACTAACAATGAGTGCCGCGCGTGCAATAATTTCTCGGGGGTTGTGTGTAGCTGGCCGACGCAGCGGTGTTCGGTAGCGACGTCCATACGTCGAGAGATACGTCCATCGAGATCGCTGATTATAGTCTCATTTCTCTTTCTCATTAATCGGCGAGTGTGAGGTCAGTGTCTGACGAGAACGGCAATACGGCATACTTACGCTTTATACGCCGTATATGTACGCCGTGGCGCCGCGACTTCACGCGTCAACAGCGGTACAACGCTCCGCGTCCAGTTATACCCATTTATTATCTGGGTATCGTGCATAAAGGAGGTTTTCATGTTGCAACATTATTATTATTATTATTATTATTATTATAGTTCTTATCATTATTATTATTATCATAATTACTATAAATTAGAAATTTAATCGTAATAATAATCACATTTTTATGCGATATTTGATAAAATCATACCTAATTCTCGCTATCGACCGAATACCTAATATTAGGTAATTTCGCTCGTTAAAATGAAATTTGCATCGTCCGCGAATAAAATTGCGTAAAAAATCTTCAACACGAGTTTCTGTTCCTGATTGCGCGAGATTCGATTCTCGACGTACAATATTCGCGGGTAATGCACTTGGAGAGGGTGGACTCGATTTTCAAACCCAGGATGTATAACTTACCTAGGACAGAAACCCTTATAACCCTCACCAAGTTATATACTTCATCCTACGAGCGTGCGAGCGAGCCAGCTAGCAAAAGCAAAGCAGCGCACAGCAGTCCCGGGATCCTAATTCCTAAGCAAAGTTTAGCCAAGCCGGCGCCGGTGCAGCACAGGTCTATGATTTATCGGTCTGCTCTCGACCAAGCTCTCTCTCTCTCTCTCTCTCTCTCTCGAGCGGTTCTCTTCTACGATCGTACAGTGCGCGAGAGAATTGCTCGAGGGGGCCATGTGCCCCGTTTCTCATACAACGCACGCCTGTATATCGCTCGTATATCGTATATATATATATATATATATATATATATAAGATCGTGTTCGTGCTGCAACGTGTATCCTGTAAGAGCGTAGTCGAGTAATATTCACACTTACGAGAGAATCTTACGGGTCTCCAGGGTATTCGCGCATGATGCTGTCGGCCTCGTTGGGTTACGCCCGAACGAACGACTTTTAAGACTACACGCGTAAACGATTCTCCAGAGTGAGAAGAGAAGATCAAGCAACGCGAACCAACCGACGACGACGACAACGACGATATATTTATACATGTTTTCATCTTTTTCCATATCCGGCGCCTCTGGTTCTTCGACCGTTCTTTTAGTTACTTTTTTTCTCATTTTTCTCTTTAACGCGCTTGCTCTCGGCGTTTTTTAGCCCTGTTTCTCGAACGAGAAATCTTGCGGTCGAGAGGTCTTCATCGCGGAACCGCGAAGATGATCGCGAGAGATGACCGCCGTTTGAAAACCAGTCTGGTTCGATTTCTCGAACGAGCGAGAAACCACGAAGTGTCCATCTTTCTTCTCGTGCAGTTCATCGAAGGAGGTTTTACATTCTGTACCTACATTTATATATATATATGTAGACGAAGGTTTCTTAGCGGCATTTGTTCTTTCTTGATCTACGGGCATCTTGCTCAATGTTCACCTGGGGAGGGTGAAGTCTGCCCCGGGACACGACGCCTCCTGCGAGTCCCGTAGGGTCGATCGTAAAAGTTTGACACCGAAAAAATGACCGACAGACGCGCGTGAAACAAGCGAGAGAGTCAGAGAGTCAGAGAGTCAGAAAGAGACAGAGAGAGAGAGGGAGAGGGGTAAAAAAGGAGAGCAGCGTGCTAAGACTCATCGAGTTTTATGAGTTTAGTTTTCAAAGGGGCGTGCCCTTTCCACCCCCTGACGCCGGAACATCGCTCGAGAGAACGTTTTTATTTCGTCTCAACCTCCCTCGGACTCACGGACTTTTCTGTATTTTTTCATCTTCGGTTTTTCCCTCTTTTTCCTCATCCTTCTCGTATTATCAACCGTGACGGCAGAACCGCAAGCATTGTTCGTTCTCGCGCGCCCTTTTCTCTTTGTTTCCTTTCACTTTTTTTTTCCTCAAGCCCACTCTCTATCGTACTTTGCAGTAACGCAAGACGTTAAATCAAGCGCATTAAATTCGAAGTACCCGACGGTGGTTGGCTTATTAATTTAGGGATTGTAATAACCCGTCTCTCATTTCGTAGAATTTTCGTTTCATTTATTTATCATTTATTTTCGCGTTGAATCATCATCGTGATGAAAACAATTGCTCAATTATTCTCGTTACCGTTGTACCCTATGTATACGGTGGGTGTGCGAAGATAAATAACGCGGCTCGAGTAATCTGATTTATTAGCTCGTTATCGTTTAAAACGTCGCTTTAATTGATTCAATAATAATAATAAAAGGGAGATGCCACTCGGGCGGTGCGGTATAATTAAAAGCGGCGCATTCAGCGAGAAAGAGAGATATTAAATGTGGGAAAACTGGACGAGAAATATTTTGCGCCGACTTTATACGCGTTTCGATATTTTAATCACCGAATAATATATAATATATGTTAGCGTCGTTATTTGTTCGAGGTGTTCGACATGTCGTCGCGTTGTATTTTTGGGGAACTCGAAAACCTCTCGTTCTCTCTCTCTCTCTCTCTCTCTCTCTCGGTCATACATTCTCGGGATAATAAACGGGATATCAATGAGGTCTCTCGTTACAGAAATTCACATGTGCCCCGACGAAAAAAAGGAACGAGTCGCTTCGATCGACGAGTGTGAATGAACTGTTCCATAGCTGCGATCGGCACGCTTTGAAATCCGAGTAAGATTTTATTTTCGGCATCTCCGTCTTTTTCTCTCTCTCTCTCTCTCTCTATCTCTGTCTTGTTCGTATACACGTTACATATCAGTTCTCTCGTTCATACAACCACGCTCATCGGTGGGATAGAGAGCACGTTCGTGTGGGAATTTGAAACACACGCATGCGCACCTACGGCAAATACGAGGAGGCGGATTGTGCAGTCCGTGGGACCGCGAGATATCGCGCGAGTGCCCGAAGGAGAAGGGGAGGAGGAGGAAGAAGAAGAAGAAGAAGAGTAAAGGGTCGAACGAGCTAGCGAGTGAAGCTGCAAAAATAAAATAAAGTCTTAGGGTTGAGGGGATAAAAAAGAATGAAGGGAAAGGAGGCAAAGAACCGAAGCATCTCGCGTCGGGCACACTCTCTATACATCGTGAGAGAACGACAGAGAGAGAGAGAGAGAGAGAGAGTGAGAGAGAGGAAAGGAGGAGAGAGCATGCACATACCTCTGTCGAAATTCACGGGACGCGATGTTGGCTCGTATCTTAACAACGTATTTGCCGATAAAAGTTCGAGAGGGTTTAGAGAGAGAGAGAGAAAGAGAGCGACACGAACAGAAAAGTAATAGAAAAAAAGGGTGAAATAAAAAATGGAAGATGCGAGGCGGAGGAAGAAAGAGATCGGCGATTCGTGCCGAGGTATCGGCGAGAAGAGAGAGAAAGCTCCGGTTACCTCTGCGCGAAAAATATACCGAGTGTCCGGTGCGAGACTTATTAACCATGCGCCCTTCTTATCTCTGCCTGGGCAAAGCCTTCTTTTTTTCCCTTTCATCCTCGTCCTTCCTTCCACCACGAGACCCTAATTTATAATTGGACGGCACGAGAGGCGTTCGAAGATAATAATTTCGAAGCGAGTGTCAATCGAGGTGAAATATGTCGAGGTAGATATCCATACGTGGAACGAAAAGTCGAAGAGTGGGGGAGGCTTGCGAAAATATAGCTAACGATTCGATAAGAAAATTCGAGGGACCCGCGAAGTAAAAAAAAAAAAAAAACGAAATCAACATAAAAGTATCGACCCATCGTGAAATATATCGCGAGGTAAAAAAATAAGAAGAAGAAGAAGAAGAAGAGGATGAGAAAAAAAACGTCGGTGTCCGTATACGTCGATGGGAAGATTATTGCGCGTCCAACGCCGTAAGAAACGCGGGTAATCATCGCTGCGACGATGCGCGTGCACCGATCGAGCATTTGCGTTTCGCGCATATCGCCGCGGTCGCAGGATGAGAATAATTACACGTGCTCGGGCGCATTACGAAGTACATCGCGCCACGATACGACGCACTTTTGCCGCGCTCGTACAATTTATATATATATATATATATATATATATATATATACGTATATAGAAAGCGGGGAATAAAAATCGCAAAATAATATATGCAGATAGGGCCGGGAATATAGGCGATAATTACGAGCGTTTAAGAGAGAGAGAGCCGTCTCTCTCGTGGGTAAGTTTTTTTTCGTTTCTTTTCTTTTTTTCTTTTCGCAACGCTATCTCCTCCGCTTCTCGCGCTGTGGCGAAAGAAGGTTCCGGGATTGGGTGAGCGTGCTCTGGGATCGCGTGGGCCGCCTCAATCTAATAACACGTTTCGCCAACTTGATATATGCTCGTGTGTGTTTGTGTGTACGTAAATGCAATATTGGTATTACAGGTATATGAATACATTTTATATAAAATATACTGGTATATGCGGCTTCTCGGCAGAGTTAGAGTTTTTTTCTTTTTCTTATTTTATATTTTTTTTTATCATTTTTTTAATGTCTTTGATCGCGAGAGGTGTCTTCTCACTTGCGCATATTCGCGCGAAACTTCCCCTGGGAGACTACTCTGACGCGCGGGTGTTGAGAGAGAGAGAGAGAGGACGCGCGTGTGTACCACGAACGTCTAACTTTTCCCGCGGCTGAATTTCATTAACTCTGGACACCACCGGCTAACTCGACGACGACGTTAAACTATACGTGAGATTCCCGCGGGAATAGGAAGAAAAACGAGGGAGAGAGAATTCTCTCAAGCCGTTGGACATGACATTTTTTTTTCAATTCCCATTTTTTGGCTCATAATTTTGACTATTAAGAAAAGAGATAAATTTTGGATCGAATAATTGATTATTTTTTTAGCTGATCGAGGTTTAGAAATTAATAATCGAGCGATCCTTCATGTAGATCGTACGTTTAACGGCTATTTGAAGTTATACCTCCGTGGAAAATCTAAACTTTAATATTAAATTTCATAATGAGTAATCGGCCTTCCCACACTTTGATCTTTTTTTCTCTCGTCCATCATGCGACTCCCGGTAAAGTCGCGGGCTCTCTCTCTCTCTCTCTCTCTCTCTTTCTCCTGTCTCTCGTTCTTCGTCGGCGTCTTGGGCGGCACGTGCTCTCGCGCGATTTATCCTCCCGCGCGCGAGATGAGAGAGGCGGCGCGCGGCCACGTCTCGGTGGCATTCGCTGGCCGCACACTCGCCTCACGAGATACACACGCACACGTGCCCACGAAGAGAAAGAGAGAGAAAGAGAGAGAGGCGTGGGTGGCGATCTCTCGCTATCCCGATGTTCCTCTATATAACAGCGCAAAACGCTTGGCACGCGATAACACTCCGGGAATGCGCTATAAAGCGGAGAAACAAATGACTGGCGTACCTCTCACTTGTCTAGCACGGTGGATGTGACAGCGGGTCGCGTTCAGTCAGAGAAGACTGCTCGAGCGACACCATTGCCGCCTCACTCTCTCTCTCTCTCTCTCTCTTTCTCTCTTAGAAGTTATGGAGAGAAAGAGAAGATCGCCTCTTGGCATCGCGAGAGGAAGCATTTGTGCTTCGCCGATCCTTTTTCCTTCTATTTTCTCGTATTACGTGTGTGCCGAGCTCGCGTCTCGTGTTCCATACTTATGCTTGTAATATCTCTATGGAATACAACCGTGAAGCATTAATGTAGATATAGATATATGTATATGTAGAGGTATATTTATATAGAGCTGCACGGGACTAGGTTCTCTGTGAGAATGATCTACGTTTGCTATAACACTAGAGAGCTCGGCTTAGCGATCTTGATCTCTCTTACAAAGTAGTCATGCGTAATACGTATTCTAATGTTTATACGAGGAGCCTTCAGTTTTGCTTCACAATTACTTCTTGGCAATCCTTTTTGGATCGTCGGCAAGCGAACACCGTCGGTTCCACAAAAGCCTCGGGGCCTGAGAACACTCATCCTCGGGTGCGTGGATATTCGTACGTATATACCAAGAGGCGTATATATTTTTTTCTATATATCTATATGTATATATATATATATATGTAGTTGTATGTATAACCAGGCTATCCTTGGATGGCCAGAGAGTCCTGGCACGAACGAACGATTTGTCCTTCACTCTCGGCCAGGAATCGCGAGATTTCACGTCGCGACGGACGGACAAAGACGGAGAGTACGTGAAGAGAGAGAGAGAGAGAGCGGGGGAGTATAACGATTTGATCTTAATTCGAACGAGATCGCTAAATATACAGTGTCGTTCGGAATAAATTGTTTACGTTATTTTACTATAGGACGTCGATATCGACAAAAAATGAACGAATCTGTAGAAAAATGTTGGGAGCTGTTTTTTTGTAATTTTTTTGGATACTTTAGGAGTCGATCGAACATTTAATTGCGTGATAAAGTAGACGAGAAGAAAGGTTTAATTTCGTAGATATTTTTATTTGTGACAGGGTAAATTTATTGATTTTGAATCGTCCTGTAGGTTTGGGCAGGGATATATTTGTTAGGCAAAGATCGAATCTCGAGGGAACAGAGTACAGCAGTACGGCGTCGACAACGACAAGTCGACGACGAGGGAAGAACGATGGTGAGTGAGAATAAAACGGCGCTAGGACTCGATACACGTTTTCTCCTTCGAACGTTAATTCTCGTTCTCCCGCATCGTTTTTTCCTCGCGAGATCCGAACGATTCTCCGATTACGGGCGAGATCACGAACCGATCTATACAAGCTTGGAGATCCTGGTAAGTCAACGATCGAATTTTACGAACGATTTTCGAAGCTCGCGCGAAAATCGGCGTATAAAATCAATTTCGAGTCAATTTTCGTCGTATATTATTACACGTATGGTTGGTACAAAAATAATCTATAACGTATGTATAATATAAGTGTATATAACCAGGTGGGGAAGTTTTACGGTGGATCCGAGACGAGTTCTCGAGATCGCGTCTCTCTCTCTCTCGTCTCACCGTGGGACGACCCATATACGGCGCGATCGAGATTTTCTCGAGTCATTCTCGAGAGACCGCATGATCTCTTTCTCTCTTGTTCCTTGGTGCACTTTCTCGTGGTGCATACGAGCTCTTTGAGCCACAACCGCAATTTCACGATCCCACAGTCTTAGACGCGATCTTTCGACTCGATACACGATAAACATTGTACGAATACTAAATTATCAAACCGATCGATTTAACAAATCATAAAACAATTTTTTTCGTCATGGATAAATTCGATATTAATTCAAATGAAAATATTTCGCCGATGAGGATTAATTCGAATCTTACGATAATTAAATTCGATCGAGCGTCATAACGCTATAACAACAGGTCCATGAAAAACTTGCGATCGGATACGTCGCTCGATACGTTTAATACCAAGTCTAGTCGCGTTCAATCAATTATACGAATAATTTCCTTGCCCTCTTACTTTTTCTTTTAAATCCCGGCACTCTATTTTTAACTCGTAGTATCATTCGTTCGACGGAGATAGCGCGAATCCAGCGAACCGTGCGATGTTTTAACAGGCATCAGTCTCTCTGTACTCTCGCCGAATCGATGCAACGTCCGCGATCCAAGTTCGTCGATTGTTTCATTCAACGTGTCTCTCGCGAGGTGGAGGCGAGCGACGTTGAGAGGACGACACGGAGGAGGTGGAGGTTCGAGAGACGCGATCAGAGACGAGATTTCGCGAGGGGTTTGGTTTGTCTGTGTTCTCTGTGCAGTGATAGGGATTGACTGTGGGGACGTTATACTCTCCAGGGTTTCTCTCTCTCTCCCTCTCTCTCTCAGCTACATATAGGTACACGAATCGTTCAGATTCGCTGCGCTATTTGATTGGATAATGTCGAGCGAATTAAACCAATCGTAGGATTAATTGTCTCTCTGCCTCGTTCTATCACCGATCTACAATACCTATATATAGATTATACGCGATACAGAGAGACGAGTCTCTCGGACTGGCTATACACACACGTGCATACATATATATATGTATATTTGCCAGCTACTCTCAATTCCACGCCGCGAGTTTTCCCGCTTGCTCGACAAATTGTTCGCGCTAATTGGGAACGACAAAAAAAACCGCTGTGCTCGCTCGATCTCTCGCACACACGGGCGAGCGGGCGCAAGCAGTCCCGCGCGACGCCTAGACGAGGGACGCGCGATAGTTGGAGCGACGTGATTGCGCTCCTCGACCCGTGTTAACTCTATGAATGTACACGTACGCGACAATTCATATATATAGTATACATACGTATATAAAGTATTTCGTTCATTCGGATTGATTGAGCGCGTCGAGATTCGAGATTTATAATACCGGGGAAAAAAATAAATTATTGCCGTTGACAAGAACGTCGAGAGTGAAAGAGAGACGGTATAGAGTTATGCCAAATACTGATGATCGATAATGACATTTCTCGCTCGAGCGGATACAAACGATTGAATAAATAATTTGTTCGGTATATCGAATAAATTTGAGCGGTTTGTTTGATCGTTAAATAAAACAATTGAACAACATTGTTCTTTGGGATCGCGGTGTTGACGACTTTGCTCGCACGAGTGAAACATTTGGCTTTATAGTGACTACCGCGGGGGTAACGCATCCCCGAACCCTTAAATAGTATTCTACGCGTACAGGTCGTCTTTCTCGCGGTAACGCATCCTCCCTGTGGCTCGCCAATGCACACACGCATTATATACAGAAACAAAACGCCCGCTTTGTTTTCATCCCGGTCGCGTTCGACTCCGTGCAGCACAACCCCTCTCGTCGCGTACAGAGAGACGAACGGACAGACAGGAGCAACGGATGGGGTGCTCGGGCGCGAGACAGAATAAACGAGCGGAGGTTCGATTTAACTGTCGCATTTGGATTCGCGAGGCAAAAGCTCGTCTCTCTCTTCCTCCGACCCTCATTCTCTCACTCTCTCTCTCTCTCTCTCTCTCTATCGCGAGAGAGTCAGGTGGCGAAGCTAGTGATAGAAAGAGAGAGGAAGAGAGGGATAGGACAAATTCGACGAAGAGAGCGAGGGAGAGAGAGAGAGAGAGAGAGTATCGATACACCGACGCGTAATGTAGAATAGTGTGCTCGCTAACCGGGATCGCGTTCTCCACCAACAACCCCCAAACCGCTCTTCCAACCCCCCTTTCGGCCTTCCACCGTCCGCTTAACATTTAAATTGCATTGTTTCTGTCGTGAGCCGTGCCGTTCGACCTCATCCTCCTCGAGCCTTCACCCTCGCCCTCTCGCTCGCTCTAACTCTCTCTCTCTCTCTCTTCCTCTCTACAACTGGATGAATGATACGACTAACCGGCGAGGGCTGCGCGCGAACCTTCTCCCAGTCCCGGTCAGTTTTCTCTCTCGCACCCCCTCCCACCCCCTTTCTCACTCTCTCTCTCTCTCTGTTCCAACGATCGGGATGCTGCGCGTTGTGCCCCAGCCTAAACGAGAACGCATTCCGCAATTCAACTGGCATAGTATACTTTATGCTATATATATACATACAGTATATGTATATATGTATATAGGTATACAGAACGAAGCAGGCAAGAGAGGAGGAAAAAAAGATTTCACTGTACGGAATTATTCCCGGGAGGAGCTTTCATCCGTACGTACCGTATATGTATGTGGTATGTGCATCGAGCATCGACCACCGCAAATCGATATAACGAGGGAAATATGAAACTCTGTAGCAACTTCTTTGGAGTAAAAAGAAAACATCAGGAAAAATAATAATAAAAAATATATAATAATAAAAATGAAAATAAACGTATCACGTATGTTGGATTCGAGAGATGGATGGTTATGTATCGTATATATTGTATATATACATATATAGGATAGCTGGAATAACGACGATTGTTACGATTCGATTGCTTGTATCGATCACTCGAGAAGCGAGAGGGCGAGCTAACAACGAGAGAAGGACGACGGAGGAATTTTCTCTTCGTGAATTATCGAACGTACACGTACCGGTAACGATCGCTCGCAGCTTCGCGAGCAGCTGTGTTAGAGTCGGAATCTTCTTGTTTTTTTTTCTTCTTCTTCTTAACATCGAATAAATTGCATCCGTACGCGAAGGTCCCAAGGCATCTTCCACCCTCACGTCCTCCTCAACCCCTTCGTTGCTCTTTCGCCTTTTCTCGACGTCTCGATACGTGTTTTATTCCTTTCTTGGAATTAAAGAAACGAGTAATTTTCATTGTCTTTATTTATCGTTATTCGAAGTCCCACCACGTGGATGTTGTCACACTTTTGCGAATAACGCGCGTAAATTTTCACAACGCCGTCCTTTCGACTTTGGAGCCTCCGAGCTTTTCAAGAGAGCGAGAATTTTGTAGCGAAAGTGCACCAAGTGCATGTAAGCACGCGGGTGAATTGCGACACCCTGGGTGTGTCTAATGAAGGGGATGGAGAGAACTGGCAGCGAGCTATTAATCGTCCTGGCTTTCTCGCGCGGCATTCTCGACTACGACGACAGCGTGACGCGGATGGCGAACGCTCGAAAATATTTTTACCGTACGGCTCAACGAGAAACTCGCTTTATTCTATAGATATACGTATACAAAATGTGATAGTGGATACAGGCAGAGGGGGCTCGTAAACTTAGCGACATCGCGAGCCTCGTGAAAGATAGAGCGAGAGCGAGAAAGATAGTGAAAAAAATACCAGAGGGTGAGAAAGTGTATATAGAAGAAGAGAGAGAGAAAGAAGATGAAGCAGCCGGTGGCATCTCTCTCTCTCTCTATCTCCCGCGAAATATATTTTTCACCGGCGAAGCCTCGACGGAATAAATTCGCGATTTCGCTCGTAATATGACATAGCTGTCACCTACGCTTCTCTCTCCCTCCCTTTTTCCCTCCCGCGGATCGGAGAAAACGGCTGGGCGTGTTGGCGGGCCTGCACCTCCTATACGATGTATGCACAGTATACATTATACGACAGTGCTGTATGAGTATTACAATATATATATAGCAAGCATATGGTACCCATAATACATAGGCACGACGCGGCGATAACGTACGAGCTCATAAAGCTGGCAATGTCCCGTGTGTGCACGCGAGCGAGCCCTCTCGCGTAATGTAATGTACACCCCGAGACTCTCTCTCTCTCTCTCGTTCGCTCTACTGCCTGCCTGGCTGGCTGGCTCGCTGACTGGCCTCACCGTGAGCGCCCGCCTTGCTCGAGAGATTTCATGGTAGTCTCTCCAACGTCAGGTTACGCGTGTATGTCTCTCATCGCGTATCAGCGTGTTATACCATACTGCACGCACGAAGAAGCTGGGCGGATTACGTATGGATGTTTGTATGCACGACGGACGTATCGCTCGCGCATACCCCGCCAAAACTTAACTTTCATTAATTTCAACGTTTTACTTACGAGAGCCCAAAAAATCGAGTGAAATCACGAAATATTTCTCGGTGGCTTACCTGTAACAAAAGAAAAGGAAATTTATTCGGTGATTGATTTGGACAGATTTATAGATAATTGTGGAAAAAGTAAGACGCGATTATTAATTTTTTTTTCCTTCAATTTGATAGTGGAAATCACGATATTTTTTCATCGAGATTAATCAAAGCTGTAGTTCGCAATTTATATGCGACGGGGTCGTACATCTGATAACGCGAGTGTTATTAATTTTTATCCTGTAATCGCGGATGAGTTTGAAAAAAAATCGTCCCACGGGATGAAAGTTGGTCCGGCAGCTGTCGGTGGCGAGTTGCCAATGAAAAAACAATGCTCCCTGCAAACCGCAAATGGATATTCAACGATCCCGCGTTCATTGTCATTCGTTTCGTGGCTTGCAATTATTTTTGTACGGCTATGTCAAAAAATTTGCCAGCTAATCAAGGAAAATTAATCTTCTCCGTGGGATGGGGGAGTGGGGGATAATCGGGATTTCGAAGCTGGAAACTGTCGCCTCCAAAAGCAAGCAATTCCCAACATACGAACTGAATACGCGTCACGTATATATATATATAGATAACACGCAACCCTCCCATCTCCGTCGTGTTCCAAGGTGCCAACTTAGCGAAGCCACTCGATCATTCAATTAGGCTTTGGTGTTGGTAGGCGTAACTCTATGACGATGCCCGTTTACGTACATATCTATCTAATATACCGAGAGAAGGTATTTAGATGGCCCGTATATATAGCGAATGAAGAGCCCTCTCCCGCACCCCAGTCAGAACAGCCCGTGTATATTAGTCAACGTATATATACCCGTGTACATCGGGTACGTAATTGCGTGCTCCGATCGGGTTCTGAATCACCGACAGCCGTTGGGACTCGCACCATGAATTCACTTCGGCGGCTTGTCGATTATTACACGCGGGGTGTGTGTGTGTGGAGGGTGGGGGGGGGGGCTATGGAGCGCCGTGCGATCCTTGCCTAAGAGAGACTCGCGCTCCATCCATTTACTCACGATCTACATCTATATATCTATACATGGAATATATATGTATATAATCGAGACTCTTTGTCTTCGAAACTATCCCCTGCGCGATACCAACTCCCATTTCCGACGTTTTCACGGACAAAAGTCATTCACGCTTGCCCGTGAATACCTACACGAATATATTTGGATTTTCAATGGAGATTGTTCAATTTCGAAATAAATCGATGGAGAAGATCCCCGGAATAATGAAAATATATTTTTCTTTACTCTCGTGCGACTGATCATGACTATTTTTTGTTTGTTTGCAATATGAATTGCGATACGAGAGAGGACCTCGTCGTTACGTTTTTCGCTCGACTAAATCGTCGCAGCTACGAGAAGATCGAGAGAGAACGATACATTAAACGAGGAGCTTCCCGTTTCGTTTCCCCGTCTCGTCGTCGTCGTCGTCACTGTCGTCGTCTGTCGGCTCCATCTCGTTCTCCACGGGCAGAGAGGAAGCCACCCACGTATTATATATATATATACATTGTATATCCAAGGTTCTCTGCTGGTTCGTTGCTGCCGTTCTCGCAGCAAGATCCCTTCGTCTCTTCCTCAGACTCGCCCTCCGCTCCTCATTCGCCGTCTCGTCGTCCTCGTACTTGGTATCGAGTCTCGCGCGCGCCCTCTCGGCTGTCGCGGTAATTAATGCAATTCTAAAATATGCTAATTCACCATCCCAGTATCACCCCGCTCTTAGTACCGCCTGCGTGCTTCTTCTATCCTTTCGTTACTTCGTCTCTTTCCTTTCTTTCGTTCAGCGTCCCGACCAGCCTCGCGCCACTCGCGCAGCCCGTACCATTCTTCGCGGATAGGTATATATATAACGGCGCCACCGCGCCACATTTACCGTCTCAAGATTTCGCCCTGGTGGTCGCCTCTTTGCCTCGCTCTGTCCATTTACATATTTCGCGCACTCTAACGGCGAGCCTGCTCTCTCTTCGAAGAGGTCCAAAAGAGATTCTCATCCTCATCCCCCTCTTATTCCTCCTTTGACGCTTTCTTCTCTTCTCCTTGCCTGTTTCTCCTTCCTCTTCACTCGGGCTCTGGCACAACACAATGGGACTCGCCAGAGTCTCTTGGATGCCTTCAGTTCCTCACCAAAGTCTCTCTTTCTCTCCTTCTCTTTATATGCATTCGCGCAATTTCTCCATGAGATATCCTCCACCCAACTCACTCTCTCTCTCTCTCTCTCTCTCTCTCTCTCTTTCTTCGGTACTCTCTATCTCGCTAGCAGATTAAACGATCGAATATCCCACTCGCTCCACCCGTCTCCTTTACTCACTACGAGTTAAGAACTATACGTCATACGGTAGAGGCAAAAGGTTTTTATACTTAACTCGTTTTTTTTCACTTCTTTTCACAATTTTTTTCTTATTTCGTCTTCTTTCATTCTGTTTTTCCGACTCTGCATTGGTGAACGTTTTATTTTATTTTTTCATACTTTGCATCTCGTTCGAGCTTCGATCGTTGAGAAAAGCAGGAATGACTATTCGTTTGAGATATTCTGGAATATACTATTATTGTTATCGTTATTATTATTATTATTATTATCATCTTACGATTACTTCCAAACGAGTGCAAGAAACTGAAAAAACAGGATATATAAGAAAAGTACTTTTTCGGACAACTTGTGCCTAATATGTCGAGTATCCTTTGGCACCCTTGATTTTCATATTACTTCATGGCAACTGATGTATATACGTATCTAATATACGCGTAGGTATACCCATGCGCGGATATCGGAGCGAATGGATTTTACGAGAGCACGGGATCGGCAAATTGGCTCGAGGTAAATTGGGAGTAGCGCGAAGCAATCCGGAGTTACTGGCTGCTGGTTTTGCCCGAAGAAGGAGGGAAGTAGAGAAGGGTGTGTATGTATAGAGAGAAATAGGAAGGGGGCATGCGAGGAGGGAAAGGGAAAGGGGGGGGGGAGAGAGTTTTGCGAGTCAGAGTCACGGAGATCGAGGTGTAGGAGGTGGTAGGAGGAGCCAGAAGTTGCGAGCGCGAACGTCACCGAACGACGCGATAAGGACGGTGTGGAGAGACGACGTAGGGATCTAGAGCTCGGGGTAATTACGATAGGTAAGTGTCTCGTATCCGGTCGGGCGTAACCGTACTGGATATTGGAAATTTGTTCCAGTCCCCGGCGTACCACCGGTTGTAGAATGAAAGAGAGAGAGAGAGAGGGGGGGGGGGGGGGAGAAAGAGGAAAAGTTAATTCCCCGATACGAATACTAAAATATCGAGATAGACCTCCCCCCCTTCTCCCTTCTTGGTTCGGATTTATGCCAGGATTCCCGGACGATTATCTTGGGTCTCTCTTTCGTCACGTCTTAATGCGCCGCCCGGATATCGCTCGGGCTCCCGTTTCTTCGGTGCTTTTTCTATATATACGTGTATATATATATATATATATATATATATATATATATATATATATATATATATATATATATAATCTCGTATAATCTAGCCACCGTGAATTCAGACTTCGATCCTCTTACTAAGCCAACTAACCCGTTTCGTTCCTTGATCTCCCCTATAATTCTTCCACCTCTTATACCTAATAACTGTATCTTATGGCGGTTCACGAAGGATTTTCCGATCGGGCAATAATGAACACGTTTCGTTAGGTGAAACGAAAATTGATCGAATCGAGAAAATGTAAGGACGATGAGTATTATTCAAATTGAAAGATTTATTCGAAACGATGGAAAATTGATCGATCGTAGACGAAAATATGTATCGTAGATTTTTTTATCGTGAAATAAAGGAGCTCTCGTAGTCTCTCTTCTCACAGTGGACCGAACATTCTTTCAAAAGCGTTTGTGCCGAGGGAAGGGTGCGATTCCGCTATGAATTAATTTTTGCACGTATGACGGTGTCCGTGGTGTGTCCTCGAGTAAGGACATCAACGCACGTTCGTACGAAGGGCGAATTCATCCCTTCGGACTTTCCTCCGACGCCCTACCTCGGACCCGAGCGGCGCAAAATAAACCAATTTTGTTTCCTGTACCTATACGTGTTATGACAGCGACAGGAGTCGACTTTGCTACGCTATTCGGTAATTGATACATCAAAGGCCTAGCCAACGCCCGATCTAAACGTACGACGATTCCGTTGCACTATATATGTATGTATGTTCGTATGTATATCACCGTACGTTGCGTTGTACCACTCTTTTTGTGCGTATTTTGAAAGCACGCTGCGTAAACGCTCGCATCCCAATAGAGACGGAGAGAGCCGGAGAGAGAATGAGAGATCGAGAGAGAGGAAGAGAGAGAGGGAGAGAGGGGGAGAGAGAGAGAGAGAGAGAGAGAGAGAGCGGACGGGCGGAGTTGAAATTCTCGTGAGCGCAATCATTTCCGTTCAGCACGCGGTTGCATGCTGACTCTGCGCTACTACCGGAACCCCAAATTGCAAAGCGCGTTCACGCGAGCGGAAAATTTGCTGCTAGTCGTTTTGTAAAATATGTTTGGTTGTACAGAGGAAAGAGAGAGAGAATCGCTAGGAGAGAAAAAAAGAGAGAGGGACAGAGGATGAGTGAAAACAGAGAAGAATGCTATAGATTGACGCACAGAAGGACAAATTTCATTAAACATTCTTCGTGCTCCATTCTTAATGCTCAATTAACCAAACGAATAACGAAAAACTATCTACACCGCTGCGAGGATAAAGCTTGTCGCAATAAAAAACAAATAAAAGAAATAATAATAGCAATCAAATATTTGAAACGCGAATCCGTCTGACTTTTCCATCGGAAATCTGAAATTAATAATAGAGCAAATAGAGGAAGGAGAAAGAGCTTGCATGTTTGTGAATTGATCTGTGAGCTGGGAGGAGGTAGGGGGTGGATTGGAATTATATAGCCTACATGCACATAGACACATAGTTTGGTTTGTTCGCGGCGACGAGGTTGAAGGAAAACCGAGTGTGAGCAAGCAGCGTTCTTTCTCGCTGCCCTCACTCTCTTTCGCCCTTTACCGAGATGGCGACTCGGGCCAATTCTCGGATCACGCGATGTACCTCTACTGCCGGAAATATAATAGAAATTCAGGCGGCTCCTTCTCTTTCTCTCTCGGTCTGTACTCGTATAGGAGGGGTGCGCGCCACTCCTATTCTCGAACGCCATTCCAGTCAGCTACTCTCCCGTAGCTTCATTCGCCTTCCGTCCCTATCTTTCTTCTCCTTCCGTGTCGTACCTTTTGCCATCTCTCGTTTCCCTTGCGCAACCGACGCTCCTTCCCTATCACCCCTACGGCTACGAACCGCGTCCATCAGTCGCATCGATTGCACACCGCTGATGTGGTCGAGACACGCGAACGGTCAGAGAGCCCGGAGGGTTGCACGGTACAACGCAGACCGCGGATCTCTCTTGCACCCCCGCGTACATACCCCGTTTCTCATTTATACATATATATATATATATATATGTATCTGTGTGTGTGTGTGTGTGTGTGTGTGTGTGTGTGTGTGTGTGTGTGTGTGGTGTGTGTATCTATACATTCACTTCATCCCTTTCCATCCATCTATCTCCCATCCAGTCGTCCGTTCCCTCCTCTTTCACCCCCCGGCACATATACCGAGATATAATTCAACTATCGATTCGACGTTGCGTTACAACTTGATTGCTTCTAGCTGTTGTACGTTATATGTATATCTCTTGACGAAGAGTACCCGCTTGCCTTCCGGGTCGTACGATGTGTAGACAAAATGAGGATAAATAAAGGACGGAGCAAATTGTCTTTAAAAGAAAAATGTAAGCTACGAGATCTTATCGATTTGGATTATTTCTCGAGACGAAAGCGGGTGTCTCACGGTTTGAAGACTCGCGAGACGTTCCTTCGAATGTTTCTCACCCACTTAGCACCTCCGCTTGTGGGATCTTATCGAGGACTTTATCGATTGGCGGTAAGCTCAAGCGTTCTGCGAAACGTTCGTCGTCCTATCTCTATTTGCGATCGAAGCTCTGGGTTTCTCTCTCTCTCTCTCTCTGTGCTAGTCCTCTGCTCTACGATAGGAGAGAGCTATAACGATCGTGGACCTTCCCTAACGATCTGCGAGGCTCGTTTGGAGAAATGGTCACGGTTAAATCCACGCGATAATAATCGACGATGTTCTATAAATTCCGTCCAATCCGTCGAATCTCGTCTAACGTCGAGGCTTTCGACAATTTTGAAAGCTTGCTCCGTCATCGATAATTTCCCAGCTGTGTGGATCTTAATTTTATCGTTACTTTACCATCGTAGCCTCAGCGAGAATGGGTCGTTCCGAATATTCCTTCGTTTCGACGACTGACAGCTGACAGAAACGTCGAACGCGCCGTGGCAAGTAAAAAGTCGATAAGTTCTAAAAATGATGGCCAGGTCCGATTAATTCAATTAATTTCCATCAAATATTCCATCCATCTTGTCGGTCGATAACACATCTTTTTTCGGAGGTTTCGTTTGCGCGCTATTTTTTTTTATCGTAAAACGACATAAAAAGATCGCAAAATTTCCAATTTTTCATGAATTCTTCGCTGGTTATTCGACAGATAATATCCGGCATAGCCAGTGGTGAGATGAATATGAAAAAGGGGGGAATCGATTTTTGGCTGCGTGTACGAGCGAATGTGGGCGGGCTGGTCAATCGCATAAATCACAAAATAAACACCAGCCTCGAACAATTTGGGTGGATTTCGCCCCCTCTCGGGGAATTGGGCAAACGCTTTCTCCCTCCCTCTCCCTCGCCCCCTTTCTCTTTCAGCGCAAACAAAAGCTTTCGGGGCCCCTTTCACCGTAGATAGAGCACGGTCCAGCCGAAGAGCGAGCAAGAAAGAGAGAGAGAGAACTAGAAGGGGTCGTACTCGCCCCCTTCATCCCTAATACAGCCATCTTAATTAACGCCCTGGGTAGTTTGTTTCACACATACACCCTCAACCCCCCTCCTCCTGCGTTGCCGACGTAACTAGACGCTTATTTTCTCGAATTCGTGAAAATAATAGATTCGCCACGCCCCGGTGTTCCGTCAATGACGAACTTTTATTCCTCGAAACGAAATCGTGTCGAACAAATTGGCGAGAGAAAAATCGAGAGGAGAGAAAAATCGTCGAACGACAAAAGCGTTCGCGATAAATCGCAGAACGGACTTTCGACACCTCGAGGGTGTTTCATCGTCGTCGTTCTCCCGTCATCTACTCGAGCGTACGTTGTTCACGTACGATTTAACGTGTCGTTGACGACAGATGAAAGACGAACGAATGAAATTCTAAGTCGGGCTTTTCGAAAATCTCGTCGCTTTGACAACGCATATATATATATATATATATACTCTAAAAAAAGAGAGTGAAAGGGAGAGAGAAAGAGAGACGGAGTAAACAACCGAGGCATCGCGTCGTGTCGACCGAGCGTACGTGCGGTGAACGAGAGCTTTTACGACAGGCTCTCGTCTCGTCGTTCACGTAGCTTTCTCGAAGCGAGGCTGGGAGGACGAACGCGCGCGCACAACGATGTCACGGACGACGACAACGAGTCGATCGTTACCTCGTGATACGACCCAATAAAGTTCCCGTTGATTTTACAGGGCTGTAAATCGCTCCTCGGCACAGAGCGCTGCGCTCTCGTCTCTCTGCGCCTCTTCCTCTCGATGTGTGCACACGCATCGGCATTTTACCTTCGCTATATGGTCTTTCGGTGCCGTAATAATAGTTATAACCGGAATTATAATGGACGCCAATTCTGGAAACGGTCAAGCTTGAAACATCCACGATTTATCGTACGCTTTTCGATCTTCGAAAAACGCTGAGGTCATAGTCGGGGTTGGAAAATAGTTTTACCCAGATTCTTTTTTATTATTTTTATTTATCGTCGATAAATGCGAAGACTGCTTTTTTTAGCTACTTGTGACTTTTTTGAGCTTTAAATGAGCTCAACAAGGACAACGTTAGGAAAAAATCGAGGGGTAGAAAAATAGCGGAGACAACGATCGACAGGGGTGCTAGTGGATCGCTCGAATTTTCGATAACCAGCAATGCTATTATGTGTACATATATATATATATATATAACATTTGATGTTCAGCCTCTGGCCTCCGCGCCACGTGGGCAGACTGCATTAATCCTCTAATGCAACATGGTTCGGCCATTAGTAGTGCATTTCTGCAGTCCCGAGGGACAGGGCATAGGAAATCGAGGGCTAACGCCGCCTCGCACGTTTTGCTTAACGCGTATACGCACAGTTAGCGTGGTTCGCTGCCAGAGTATAGATAAGGTATAGCTATATAATATGGCTGCAACGCGCGCGATATACGCACATGGGGTTGAAAGGCTTTTTGCGCCCTTCGGTCGTAGTGGTCGTCTTGGTTCGGTAATTTTTACAAAATGGCTTTTCACCCCTGTTACGAACCACATACGGTGATAGGACCGAACTTTGACATACGATGATAGCCTATTTGAAAAAAAATCAATTTTATTCGATTTAATGCCGATTTATTGATTTTTAGAAATTCCATTAATTTCGACGATTACCGATACTGAAAAATGTACGAGTGTTTTATTTTAAGTAGGTTTGTTCGCGACGCGGTCAATAACTGTATCGCTGGCACTGATATATCGTTCGTCGAGAATGGCCTCTCGATACCGCAGATTTATGCGCGCACGATTGCTTCCCGGCTCTGTCTCGCTCGCCTGCCGCCATCGTTATATATGTTTCTTCGGTGCCTAATTGGCACAGGGGTCCGTGGCTTTCTTAATTGCCCGTGGGTGCAACGACTCCGTCGGTGACGCTTTGGACACGCGACCGCATCACTAACCACCCAACATGCCGCATACTGATACGAGAGAGAAGAGAGAGAGAGAGAGAGAAGAACGAAGAAAGATGAAGATAGGGTGAAAAATATATAAAAATAAATTAGAAGCGCGTGTGACGAATTTTGGAAAACGCGTGCCGAGGGTGGGAAAATGATTGAACGATCGCACGACCGTAATAACGATCGACGACACTTTTTTTATACATATTTTTTGTTGCTTATTTCGCTTGTTGTGAAAGTATACGGCTGGCTGCTCAATCTGTCGCTCGGAACTAATTAGTTCGCGCACAAAAGTGCGAGAGGGACAGAGAAATCGAAACACGCTTTGGTACAGGATGGACTCTCGCAGACGATTTTTTTGTAGACTCCAACGGGAGACGGGAGCTCCGCGTGAAAAATAGAGGTGAATTTTCGTCGGTATAATGGAGAGACAAACGAGCGTCGATAAAAGCACAGAGCTTTAACCGTTCTTTTCTTTTCTCCGACGCTGCTCGCTCTGTTTTTTCTCTCCTCTTTCACCCTCGTTCTCGCTGCGCTCTCCATGAAAAGCTGTAATTCCTTAATTTCTTAACGATCCTCGTGCTGCTAACGAGAGGACCCGTGCGAGTAGTTTGCTTTCTCTTTCTCTTTTCGAAGGTTTCTTTATGGCATCCGACGTTCTTTTCTCTTCCCGCCAGCAACGCGTTCACGATGGTTGTGTTTGATTTTGTTCTTCGAGAAAAATCTCTAATTTTTCCGCTTTTCTCGCCACACGCGTGCTTTTAAAAAATTTTTTTTAACTGCGACCTCGTATTCTCTGTATTTCGAGTCTCGATATTTCTTCGCTCGTTGCAAACACACTTCTATGCGTTCGCTATCTCGATAATTAGCAGAAGTGGCACTCCCGGAAACTCAGTTTCAATATTGCGATTTCAATTCTCGATATTAGGAAAGGACGATTGTTTTTTGCAGCGAAATTCTCAACGATAGTAGTTTTATGAGGGATGAAAAAATATTCGAAAAAAGAGTATCATTTTCTTTAATTTGAATCATACATCGAGTTATTCACAAAAGACAATGTATCGAATTTCGCAATATGAGAGACGTTTATTCAATTTTGACGGACGGGCTCGTTATTCCAATGGGGATACAATTCTCATCCGAGTGAGAGGGGAAAGCATTTTATCTTGATTCCAACATCCCCATTAACCTTTTGATATGCCACTCGATGAAACTTGCTCCCTGTCGATAAATAACATTTCATTTGGGTCCATCAAAAATTGAAAATTCATGTCGTACAAATAAATTAACGTCACACTGTACCTTTAATATTTCGTATCGCCAGTAATAGTCGATGTCTCTGCACTGTCAGCGTATTCAAAATATTCCGTGCAGTCATCTAATGTTTTCTAATGTACGGAAAGAAATTCGTTTATTTTACGGAAATTTATGTTTAGCGATTAAACTTACGTTACACTTTTGGCGGCGCTGCTCGTTCACGCAATAATAAAATTCCTCCTCGCATTGTTCTTCCAGCTCATTTGCTGCCTTATTTGTTTTGTACTCAATACAATCATCGTCATTTTTCTATTTTGCAAGAAGAAAAAAAAGATTCGCGAAAAGATAAATAACATTTCATTCGTAAATTGCTCTCCGCTAATTCATACTGGTCAAATAGTCTCACCCCGCATACTTCCTGAAGATCTTGCCTGGCACAATAGTACTCTTCATTTTGGCATAGGATTCTCATTTCCTCCATTTTACTTTTATTATATTTTACGCAAGAATCCACATGTTTCTAGTCTCCCAAGTGGAACAACAGAGTTAAAACAAAATAATAAAAAAACGTTCTATTCGAAAATGTTCAATTTCAACTTTGACTTACGAAAAAATCACGTTTGACGAATAAATTTACCTTGCACCGTGTGAATATGCTTTCGTCTTCGCAATAATACGTTGGATCCGCGCACATAAATTCCGGGGTATTCACGTATTCTCTATAGTATTTTAGGCAGACGTCCCCTTTCTAATGGACGGAAAAAATTCACGAAGTAATGCAGGTAATTCCAATTGAGAACGTTCTATTATTCGATCTAAGAATACCTACACCATGTCGTATAACTAACTTACATCACATATATCCGTCAACACTTCGTGTGCACAGTTGATACTCAGTTTGTCTTCAAACGATTCGCAAGCACGATCCTCACTGCTCTGTATTATTAAAAAATGAATCAGAAATTTTCGTTTTTTTGTCACGTGAATAGGATCTATGTTATCAATTAAGCTTACGTCGAATATATTTACCAGAGAATGTACGACTGCAACGGCTACAGTCAACAGGACGCACAAAGTCTTTGCGAAAGCTGTGAGTCGGACGAAATGGAATTAATCGTATACGGTTATAACTACAGGATGTAACTCCATTTAATGAAAATATATGCGAAATGTATATATAATGAACCGTAACAAATATGTATGGAAATTAAACATTTTTTTGCAGATATAAAAGCAGTAATACGCGGGATATACTTATCATTTTTGCCAATTAATATATCTTGTAAAAATGGTATATCCATCATATTACTGAGGTATATCTTATTTCCACGAGGGTATAATTTCAAAAACGATCACTCACCCATCGTCGATGATAATGTAACGATAATGATAAATTTGAATTTGATTTCCGGCATATATATAGACCGGTGCAAATGGTATTATATATATATCTATACTCGACGTTAAATCGTTGAGAGCGACCGAGAGGGGATGGCTCGGGGCGAGTCAAGTGTGGCGCAGAAAGCGCGAAATAGATAAGAGGGGATAACGATAGAAGAGGTTTATCGTTCGAATACGAAAGATAAGCGACGGTAGTACGTCGTTTATCGTTCCATCGTAGAGACAATACAAGTGCGCACCGAGCTTCGCGCAGTTTATTCAGCTTGCCATTGTCTTTACGATATTTCTTCCAAAATTCCATTAGCATCATGAAGGTAATACAAATTCCACGTGTTCCAAATGAACGTAAGTAAAAAGCAGGTGGGTAAAAAACGACGAACAATTGGAGCGAAAGTACGGCCTGGAATTTCCGTACCGCGACGGTATTTCCAATATCCATCGCGCCTCTAATGCCTGTGTCACGAATCTGAGCGAGAGCGATAAATCAATAAATCACTGACCATGTTCGATGAGTTTACGAACCATCAATTTTCATCAAGTGTTGTCAGAGGAAATTCCACTCGGTTCAGACCATTTTCCACATAAAATCTCTCTACTTATACGTTTATATATATTATTTTTTTATACAATAATACATCGTCGTCCTTTATATTGGGAGAGACACAGCTCATGTACAGTGGTCGTTTTTCTTCTACGGACGACCGGAAATACTCTCGTAGTCTTGAAAATTGAGATAACGTTTCAGCATATAGAACCCTCGAATTTTCTTGTCAGAGTACAATATAATTTAGTTTGATAGAGAGCAGAGTTTATATATGGAGATATATAAATACATTTGTGTTAATATTCGCAAATATTTGGTAGTACGACAGCAGAAGGCTCATAGCTTTCCGTAAATATTTGTCAAGCCGGTTGATGTGTCGTTCGTGAAAAGTTGGCGCGACACGAGCCGTCAGCCCATTGCTTAAAACCCACAACTTGTATAGATATTTAATCAAATATAGGTATATTTGCTTAAATCGGGTAGATATCGCACATCGATGTTTTCTCCACGCGTCGTCCAAGAGCCACGAAACTTTTCCGTCGAAACGAGAGCGATTCTCCCACCGGTTCGAGTTCTTTACTCCTCTAAGTTTCGTCGACGTATAAAAATAAAGCTAAACGAAGGAGGGAAAGAAGAGTAGGAAGGGAACAAAGACGCGAAGCACCAACTTTTCCAGACACCGAGGAAGCTTCGTGCCAAAATCTCGACGTCGATATATCCGGGTGTTTTACATCGGTAGGACATTTTTCACCGGGAAAAGGAGACCTATCCGCGTCTCGATACAAAACTGACGCTTCTCTACTCCTGTCGCTTTTCTAAAGCAAACTTTTGTTTATCTTTTGCGATTTATAAACTGGATGCAATAAAAAAAATACTGGATTTAGCGCGCGTCACTTCGAGACCGCGCGATTCCGTTCGCCCCGATCGAGCTATCGATTATTTAGCAATTGTTGTTCTCCCTCGCTCTAGTTATTCCGAAGATTTCTTTCATTCTCCCATGAACGCCTGTTAACTTCGCTTACTTACGCACGATTCTTAATTTTTTTTGTTTCTAACTGTTTTTGTTCGTCGTTTCGAACTGACCCCGGAGTTATAGCGCGCGGATGTATCCGTGAAGGTATACCGAGCTCCCGTGAACGCATATCATTATAGTAACCGAAGGATGCGAAAGAGGAAAGGTAAAAGACGCGGTTGCGCGCATCGTCGGGACCGAGGCGCTCCAGATAATGACGCGTGCCCGTTGGGCAACCGTGGAGAAGTATATGTCCGTGGCTGCGAGATAATATACGAGAGAGAGAATGAGAAAGATGGAAAAATGAGGAGTAAGAAGAAATAAAGAAATGGAAGACCGGTACGGAGACCCGCGAGTGCAAAGAGAATTATACTTGCGAGTTCGTATTTACCGTGGCTCGTTCTATACGTGTATATGCACACATGTAATACGCGAGAAGAGACGGGGAAGGCAAGAGAGAGGAGAGGGTGTGTGAAAGAAAGAACGAGATAGCTACGAACAGGAAGAAGGGAGAGGGAGAAAAGGGAATTCTCGTCTCGACGTTCCAGGCTTCATTCTATTCCTTTTTTTTTCCTCTTCTTTTCCTTTCGTGTGCGTTTTTTTTCTACGAGGACCCGAGTCACGGCCTCGGGTCCGAGAGCCATTATAATTAGAACAACGATAATAATTCTCACTGTGCGAGAGCGCGAGTGCGGAAGCCCTCGAGAGCCAAGAGAACGTGGTGAAGTTCTCTCTCTCTCTCGTTCGTTCTTTCTTGTTGACTCTCTCATCCGTTGTTATACTGTATTTTAGTTTGCGTTCTTCTGCATATATAACGCTTGACTTTTTTTGTTGTTTCGCAATGACTATTTTGAGTATATTATACAGTCTGCATACATATTACGTTGTATCATTTTTGTTGCAGAGATCTTTTCTGGGGTTGGAAAGTGAGGCGGTTCGAGCGGATCTCTGAATCATCCGCAACAAAGTCAGCTACAAGTTCTTTGCGGGTTTTCTGCGCGAGCTCGAGACGAGTGGTCCAAATTTCGTTGCTATACGATCAATATTTAAGAATTTTCTCCTTTACACCCGAATTTTACGATTTTTTTCAACGTTCGTCAACACTTTTTTCAGCACTTATTGTATTCGTACGTTGTCATCGTTGTATTCATATTTACAGAAAGTTGTATGCGATTTTACAGGATTTTTATACGATCCATCGATGCAAATATTCGAACGGCCGTGTCTCGTTTGAAAAATCGAACGCAAATTTCAAGTCGCGAAAATAGCCATGACGTTCTTATACAGCCGGGATGTTAACGTTGTGACAATGCTCGGTTGTCTATTTCGGGAGCGAAATCCCGCATAGCAATGGACCGCGCGCAACCCCCTCGGTCTCTCGCACACGCCAAATTCTCGAATGCCCCGCGGACCTCGTCATCCGCGGGGTCGCGCGCGTTAAAGCTATTCCGAGAGCGTTATAGCGAGAAGGCTTGCATCGCGAGAATGTGAGAACTCTCCGAGATCGGTCCGAAGTTGAAGGGAGAAAGATATCTTCGTGGAAGATATCGATATATGCACATATACATATATATTTATATATTTATATATATTAGCTCATATAAGCTCTCCGAGATCTCGTAAACGAAACGACGCTAGATATATACGAGTACCTATATATACGTATATGGGTGTGGTGCGTGGTGTTAGCAGGCGTTCCAGTTCTCGTCGACGGTAGCCAATAAACGTCCCAATAATGACCGAAAGCCCGAGCTACCGTTATTCTCGTCTACAAATATTTACCGAGAGGAAAAACTCCTCTTTATATGTATAATGCACTCGCGAACTCATATCGTCGACCTAGTAGCGAGGGAGGGGTTTGCGGGCTTGTAAAGAGATGAAAGAGCACCGGGAGACATGCCAGGAGCTCGGGGGGAGATATTTTTCGGAAAGTGGTATACGCGCCACGGGCGTTTTAATTTTTTTCTATAAAAATTGGTATTTCGTTTGATCGATCGATTAATTGTCTTTATTTTTTTATTTTTTAATTGCTTTTTTTACTAGTCATAACACTGCAATATTTGAGATTTTTAATTCGTTTTTCTAATGGGCATGAACGACAAATGCTTAATTGAAAGTAATGCTATTTACCTCATCGATGTGAAAAGAATCGGCAAAGTTTTCACTCAGTCAAATTGATTTTCGTACTCCTTATACTTACAATATGGAAGTGAATATAAATCGTGGTGTCCATTGCGATAAATATGTATATATATATACGCCGCGTATCGATATGATCGCTCGTTAAATCGAAAGGATTGTGGGTGTCGCGGCGTGGGTGGCGCGGTGGAAGCCGCGAGCATTCGTATCGCTCGATGCCGTGTGCATTATGCGTTTTATACTAAACGACTCGACGGAGAAAAGAGAGTGAGAGAGAGAAAGGGTGCTTCTCTTGTACCCGGTACAAAGGTCATCAGCGAGTGCCCGCCGTACGCGTTGCTCTCACGCGAGTAACTCGCGTGGACATGCATTATAAGGAGAAAAACTCCCCGCGCCTCGCACACCCGGTAGCATTATATTTCACGAAGGGTAAAAATTTTCTTCGCGTTACCTTCGCGACTATAACTTCCCCTTTGTATTTTTTTACCCCATTCATGCCACCCTTCTTCTCATTGTGCGGGTATCCCGTTTTTTTGTTGTTCCTCTCTTTTTTTCCGCCTATATTACGGGGTAATCTCTTGACAATTCCCGAGGGTTCGTTTCAATCATCGAGAATTTTGTTGCACGCGCCATTATTGCGCATGCGCAGAGATATTATTCGCCCTCCCCCCTTCCGGGTATTGTATATTATTGCTACCTGCGAGCGAATCTTTGCATACCTGGACCCCGCGACCTTTTCTTCTTTATCTCTCTCTCTCGAGGCTTCGCGTGCGCGCACTCTCGCCCGCCCCTTAATAAATGTTCGTTGCATCAGTGCGTGTGTATTTTTTTCGACTTACTCCGCAGTTGGTAACGAGAGTTTCGCCTAATGGCACAACGTGTAACGGCGCGAGGCAGCGAGCAAAACAGTCGCCAGATTGCGCGCAGGCATATCAGTTAAAGCGGGAAAATATTTAAGGAACACCGAGACCGGTAGGCGTATCGCTGGTTACCGGTTGAAACGCGCGAGACGTCATCTTGGTCCTTTTAGTTCTCTTCTCTCGAGGCACAGTCGGAGGAGAGAGACGGAAAAATGGCAAAAGCCTAGAGAGGAAGAGGAGTATGGAAGACCGGTAGATCGCTTATGGGGCTGCTTGTCGGTTGTCACAGCAGCAACGGCAGCGCCAAGATGCGAGCGAACGTCCGAGCCACGGCAGCAAAAGAGCATAAAACCCACGGACCGACTCGATTCTTCCTCTCTCTCTCTCTCTCTCTCTCTCTCTCTTTCTTTCTTCGTCGTATGTTCCGCACTCCTGGCGTCCGGATGATGGATGCTGCTCGTCGTCTCTCGCGACTCTCATCTCATCTCATCTCACCCTCTCTCTCCCTCTCTTATTCTTGGATGAGGAACGTTTTCTCGTTTCTCCACGTCTCGTGTCCATTCCACCCCATAATCTCTTGTTCGCCCATCTATTCGAGATCCCAACACCGATGGCAAAGACACGCTCTGGTCCAGCGTCTCCTCGTATCCGCGAGGTAACTTGTAACGCTAACCGATCTTGTGTCTTCGATTTTCCAACCGACCCATCATTTCTCTCTAGCCTCCCTTTCCACCACTTTCGTACCAACATATGTCACACGATGTACCTTTTTATAGGTGTCGCGGTAGAATCGATCGTTCGATCGATATCGGTTATAGTCAATTCTTTATACAGTAAATTGTACAACAATATTTTTAACCGCGATCAATATTGTTCAATTTTTATGAAAAATATCGTCACGATTCTTCGTCTAGCTGTCGTAATTATAAAATGGTTTTACAAACAGACCACAAAAGTCTGGATTTTGGGCGCAAATTAGGATAAACGAAATTCTTCGCGTAGACGAGAATTTTTTTCTTCCCTATTCTTTTTGTACCCGCGACGAACGTTTTATCACGTGTATATATTACGCGTGCGTACCGAGAGAGTTTGCTCTTCTAACGAGAAATTCGCGCGGCGTTTACCCAATCTACTCGTCGGTGCGGTTACGTGAGCGCCCACCGAGGCTTTCCCTGTCTCGCCCTTTTCTTTTCTTTACTCTCTTTCCAGCCTCCGCGTGCCTTCCCCACTTTTTTTTTTGAAGATCCCAAGAGCAGGATCCCCACAGACGCCGGAAGTCTCGTCTGTGCCCGAGCACTTAAGCCCTCTAGCCCGTTCGCCAAGTATACGAAACTCGCGCTCTCTTGTTTTTATATACATAAGTACATATATACGTATCTTCTACCTGGTGGTGCTCACCCTGTTATCAAAGAACGCGAAGCCGAGCCCGCTCTATAGAGCTATGCAGCATACGCGTTACACCGTGGCAAAAAAAGCCTCGACACGCTCTATTCTACAGTGAAGAATACGCGCTCTCTCGTTGCACACAGACATATACATACACGTATATATATGACGTATATATATATATACATATATTCCGTGCGTTGCACCTAACCATTCGCGCGAGTCCACCGCGTCTGGGATTTTAATGCCTTTTAGTTTCGAGTTTCGAGCCTCGCGCCTCTTCCTTTGCCCCCCACCCACCCGCCCGTTCCCTCACTCGTCTCTCGAGAAAAACCCGACGTCAGTGTGAATGTGCACCGGGTTCGATAAACTCGCACTCTAGACGGTAAAAACGAACGAAACGAAAAGCAAAAGAAAAACCAAAAAACCAAACGGACCAAAAAAAAGAAGGCTTTTAGCTTGTAAGACTTTGTCTCCGTCTCTTTCTCTCGCTCGCGACAAAATTCAGTTCGCACATCCGCGCATCAATCTCGTTTCTCCACTCGTATAATTAGTCTCCTATTATATATATATATATATATATGTATCGCTGCGAGCATGTAAAGCAAAAGGCAGCGAGAAGAGGGAGAGAAAGAGAGAGGAGAGAGAAGCTCGAAGCAGCTGTGACATTAATCCACGTATGGAGACGAGCGATGTTGCAAGTTCCGATGCGTCGACGATAGTGCGTCGACAAGAGGATCGACATAGATACATGGGGTACGTTTGCACAGTCGAAAGCAGCGAACCGTCACACAGCGACACAGTGTGACGTGGTTCCCTTCTCTCCATCTTTCTCTCCCTTAATATCTCTTTTCTCGCTTTTCTCAGTAGTATACAGCATTGACTGCTTTCTGGGTGGCGCGAACGCGAAATTTTTCGCGACATCTCGTCGCGCGATCCCTCGGCTCCGAGGTGTTCCAATTCGTTTCGGCCATTAGGCCGATGTGAGATTTTGGCCCGAACGACACGTTCGTCGCAAATATGAGGCTTGCCAGCGCGTTGTCGGGCATCGAGGCGGGTCTCGAGGGTTGTCGCGAATCAAGGACATGCATCAACATACATACATATATGTGTACAAGATATATGTATAGGATACACGCACACAGACACACACTACATTATACAAAAGCACACGTTCGATTCGGTGGAACAAACGAGCGGGCGTCCGAGGGTACACCGCGCGCATCTTAATGAGACGCCCTGCTGTCATAACGAACCGCGCGAGCCAATCAATTATGTGCCTTCGGACTCGACAGGATGCACATATGCACATGCTGGTTGCAGAAACGAGAGAAATTATCGCTATAGCGCGCGCGAAACGAACGGTCGCGACGCGATATATGCGTGCTGTGCGAAGGGAGAGCGAGAGTGAGAGAGCACCGAGACGAGATCTGCATCGGGAATAACGAACTGCGGGTGCATCGGACCGAACGGCGAACACACTTGGAGGCATTGGCTGGGACGTGAGAGGGTAGGGACGGCGAGAGAGATGAACTTCTCGGCGGAACAGTCAGCAGCGCATCCACACGCGATGAGTTAAACACACAGCCTCTCTTGCTCTCTCTCTGTTCCTCTCTCTCGCATTGCATTACCACCTACGCCGTATTAAAGCAATTATCACGATCGTGCGAGAGCGACTCTGACCGCCGTTTATCGGCTCCGGCCAATTGACGTTCGCGGGACGATGAAAATTCGAGGGTCGGTGCGCGACGGACGCGGCCTCGGGGGGTGCGAGGCGTACGTGTGGGATAGCTCGTACGACGCACGTCCGATAAATCTACGCGAGGGCAATTATCGTCGTTCGTGTATTAGCCTCGCGACAGACGGGAAATATAATCTCCCACGGGACGACCGGTATGTACCAACTGTACGGACTCGATTTAATTTTATTCGACGATTGCATCGTTGTTCGTTAAAGTTTTATATCGATTTTATTTTACGAATATCGCGACTTGAAAATGTTTATACCGCGCAAATTTTCTCATCTCGGGAGATACCGAGACTCGGGCTTGATGAGCTCGTAAGAATTTTATTACGCCTAGATGGCGACATTCCATTTCTACATTTTCACCCTTTCCGAGTTGGTGCATGTTCCACTTACCGGCGAATGCGAAAATTACGATTTTATCCCTCGGCTCTATATCGCGCGATGTATATTCCGCACGAAGGTACGTACGAAATTAGAAAGACCAGGAGCGAAGATTCCGGAATCTCGTTCTTCGCCCGCCAGAATTACGAATGAGATGAGATGAGATGAGATGAAACTTTGAGAGGTTATACGAGCAGGGGAAAAACTGTGTGTAGAAAGATCGAGGAAGGAAAAGAAAACAGGGGAAACGTATATATACAAGTGTGGATGCACTCGTTGCTTTCTCTCGATACTTTGCACCGGGGAATTAAATCGTTCGCCGGTGTGAGATGAGAAAGAACGAATAATACAAGGAGATAAGCTCTGACGTCAGGTACATATTATATATATACATAGGTACACAAACATATATATATATATATTTGTGTACACGCGCGCGGCTTTCTTGCTCTTTGACGATCTTGTTCGCACCGTCGAGCCCGTCATCACTTCCCTCTTCCTTTTCATTCGCGACCACGCACATATGTCCTTCGTTTTTTTTCTATCCATATATATAAGCGTAAGAAAATACATTCGCTCATTTAGAAACGCGACGGAATCTGTTTCACGATTTTTCAAAAGCCTTTACGACCCGAGCGTACACAGCGAACGGAATTATAAATTTCATTGCCGCGAGATCGTCAAATTATTATCATCGTCATCGCGAAAGGTAAAAAAAGCCGACCCGTGGGCGTTTAAATTATTTATCCGGATAATTGAACCGACGACAAGGTGGATCGCCTTATATACGCGTTGTCAGTGCATGGTCGAACGTTCTAACAGGGGCAAACAAAAAAGAACGATCCACCCACAAATTCAGGTTGAACGAACTCTTTCGAGGGCTCGATCGTTCGTCCATCGAACCGCTCTATTTTTCCTCTCGTTTCACGCGAGCGTACGAGGAAGAAAAATAGGATGGAAATAAAAGAAAAAGAGAGAAAAGAAAAAATCAAACAGCAACAACCAAAACGAACGATTGGGTTCCAAGTGCCCGGTTCGTGCGCGCCCATGTCGAGATTCCAGCTCGCAGTCCATGACGTGTTTCCGGTTGAACGGTCCAGTGCCCCGCTGTTTGCCGGCTATTTACGCGCGGAGGACAGATCGGAGTAGCTTTCTCTCTCTCTGCCTCTGTCGTTTGGCCACTGCCAGCCTGTAGTGACGCCATGTCCACGGTTCATGTGAACATCCCCATTCCAGTGCTTCTGACATTACTATACGTGTACACATATGTATGTATATATATGTGAATGTTCCTGTCGCGTGTAACAGGCATCCGTGCGCCTACCATGCATGCCTATTCCTATATATGTGCCATTCACCGTTAAATCGTCCACTTTTTTCCTCCAAATTTCTCAGATATTTCCCATCTCTCGCCATTTTGCCAGAATCGCTGGAAAGTATTTTTATAAACTTTAACAAATTTTTCTTACTTGTCCGACATATATTCTCTTTTTCATCTTCATGCCTATATCTGTCCGAAGCTTCGGTCTCTAAGGTGTTCAATTTCTAATAGAAAAAAAATAATCTTGAAACAAAAACAACTTTTTTTTTCGTAATAAACTGAAGAAGAAAAATAGCGTAAACGAATGGTTTAAAAATAAGGAAAAAATTCACAGATAATAATTTCCAGTATTACAGTAAGCTGGCAAAGTGTTGAAAAAGTTTGATAAATTTTGAACAAAAAGTGACTTGAGATCAGTCTACATCGAATGTCCCATATATGCATCGCAGCGTAGAGTTACATAGATGATCCTATGTGCATATTAGATACTGGATATATATAGGATAGAATGCGTATATACGTATTAGACGTATCGCATAGAACTACCGATACATAATCAGAATCAGCGTTATGTATATATATATATACGTAGACCTGTTTCCGAATATCCATGCCTCCCGAATTCATTGGCTCTCGGGAGGTGCAAATTGCGTGTACGTATCAGTATCTATACGGACGCTAATGAGAGTGTTCCATATACTGTAAGTAACACACGATCGTTTTATCTCGTTCGCGACGTAGTATGTTCACGCATGCTTGAATCGTATACGATTCAAAAGAAAAGAACCAGGCTACCTATTTGTTTTCAGAAATATTTGAGTATCGCGTCGTACAGCTGCTTCCTCCAATTTCCAAAAAGCACCCACGTCATTCGCGTTCTTTCGACCGATCACTGTCGTATATCTCGTTGATTCGTCGGTATGCGAAGCATACACAAAGGTAATGCGACGTGATACGCGCGATGATCGTATAAATAATGGATTGACGTGGGCGAGGCTAAGCACCGCTCAGCGGGACACTGACGAATTATTAGCGATAAGTCCGAAGCTGCGCGAGAGCGCGTCATTTGTCACGCGAGGTTGAAGAAAAAAAAAAGTAAGAATAAACGAGAGATTAAAATGGGATGTGTATAGTCTAACGCTCATCGGTGTGGACGCTCTTTCTCTCGGACATTGTAGAGACGTTGAAAATGAGCCGATTGTTCGGCTCGGCGATTCCCTGCAAGATCGCCATAGAAATTCGCTGAATGGGATGGACGTCACGCCGACCGACGTTCACCTGTCAGTGGGGCTTCTTTCATTCTTTTTAAATCTATCTATCCATCTATATGTGTATATATAGATATAGACATCGATATTACCGGTCAGTGGGCGTACAGAGATTTTTGTTCGTCCGACGGTCCTCCACTGTTCGTGATCTCAGCGAATCATCATCTCGTTCGTTTCTCTTGTCGTTAATCACTCGCGTCTTTGAGGCACGAGAAAAAAAAATCGTATCCTCTCTCTTCCGCCCAAATATAGAAATCTTTTTTCGACAATTACACAACGAATAATCCCTAGCCAAATATGCAGGGGCAACGGGAAAGGTAAAAAGTTTTGTTCCGAAATTATATAAATCTTGACCGCGGAATTACGATTTATTTTTCCCACAGCTCCTGTGTCTTCCGTAAGTACATCTGTTTCGTCTGTGTGTATGCATGTGCCTTCGTACAGTACTTCGTCGTTCTCTTTCGCAGTTCTCGCTTATTTAGAACTTCGAGACTGGTATACGTGTGTAACTATATACACAGCATGTATACCACTGTCATGGGGTTAACGCATTTCTCTTGCTCTTGTTTCTCTATACCTCTATCTCTCTCTTTCTCTCTCTCTCCACTCCTCTGGCTTCAGAGAGAAACGAAGAGAACGGCAAAAGTTTTATCTTCCCGTGATGTACGGCCGAACTCCACTGTTTCGCGAGAACCCAATACGAAACACAGCGGCAAAAGTACAACGATATATATATATATGTACATGTATGCGATATAGCAGTTCGCTATATCGCTCGCTGGGATTTCCCTCGTATCACCCAGGCATAAATATATTTTCCAACAATTCTCAAAGACTCTTATCTTACCCCTGAAGATGTATATGCGCGGATAGCGAGAGCGCGAGAGGGAAAGGGAGAGAGCCTCGAGCGTTTCTTTTTTCGAGTCCCCATATATATATATGTATATAAATGTGATACACAGCGGCAACAACGACGAATGAAAGAAGGATAAAGCTAGGAAGGGCTGGGGAAAACTCGACCATTTTTCCACGAGTTTCGAAAAAGTCGCCGCGGAACAATTTACTAGGTGGTGTTTCATACAGCAGTGATATTTAATACCAGAGTTATTCGTGATATAAAAAAGATCGTCTCTCGTTTCGCACATTTTAATTCGGAGCGTATATATTAAAAAAAAAAAAAAAAGGTCGACTTTCAACGCATCCTGTAAAATGATATTTCAATGGATCTTTCGACTCGTTAATATCGAGAGTGCACGTTTCTTTTTTTTTCTATCATTACGTTTTTTATTTCAATTACAACATTACAAAAATTCGTCGGAGTATTTTTTGCGATTCATATCGGAGTTTCGAATTTCATCCCGAGGGCGAATTCGCTCGCTCGCGAACACACACGCGCGTACATACGCACGCGCGAGGCTTTTAATTATCCCGTCGGAAGTTGATAGGGGAGAAGAGTGGCCTTTTTGTTTTGGCTCGGTAAAATTTGTCGACCGATCGAGCTATAATAGCTGGCAGTCACTCCCGCTTTGTATATAACGCGTCGTATATACGTATATACGAATCTCGCTCCGGCATCCACGGTTTATTCGCGTCGACCGAGGGGCGGGGGTCGGGGGGTGGGGGGTGGGGGTATATGCGACGTTCGCTCAAATTCACCCTGCGCCGCGGCCTGTCCGTCGATTAGGCGCGCACACTACCACAAATAGCGCGCGTACGCACACAAACGAGAGCTTGGATTGCGTGTGACTGTGACAGAGAGTCCAGTGGCTCGCATCAGTAGCGATATCGCTGTTATATACGCGTTGGGTATATTTAATGAAGCAGGAAATTGGCAAATTAGAGAAAATCCGTGTGTGTCGTACATGCTTGCAACAACACGTCTTGCCATCATTTTCGTCGACGCTTGGATCGTTGCTATGCCTGGTACATACACATGCTCACTCTCTCAAACAACACGTGGGACATATTCCTCTCTGTCTCTTTCTCTCTCTTGCTCTCTCATCCCTGACTCTCGTTTCTATATAATGATCCAAGCCGAACGGATTCGAGGTACCTGTTTTGCTATTCAGGCAGCAATTCATGCACGAGCGTTCTCTCACCCTCACCCCCTTAGGCCCGAAACACATCGTGCACGCGCTAACTTCATTTTGGCCAATTATGGCTCGTCATTCTCTCTCCCTCTCTCTCTCTCGCTTTCTCCCGTGTCTATCAACCCCCATCGGTTATTTCCGTCAATCGCGGTCGTACCGATTTGATTTCCGACCGCGAACGCATAAAGAGCTCTCTATAAATGTATGGGTCGTTTCGTGTGAAAACGACCAATTTCTTTTTTGTTGACAAAAAGTAGCCGTCCGTATAATTTCGTCATATAGTGCGATATCGAAGACGATGGTATAGCTACGGCGAAAAGAGCGATATAAAGCGCGAAGCACGTGTGTCTAATCGCTTAACGCTGAGAAAACGAGCCTTCTCGGTTCGGTACCGCGCGCGCTCGCGCGAACTCTCGAAGCCGGAACGAATTTCTCTTTTCCTCTCCTCTTTTTCTTCATCTTCTTCTTCTTCCGCTCGCCGCTTCATCTTGTTCTCGCTATTTTTACGAGAATGAGAAGTGTCGCGACGAGCGAACTATCGAAGAAGTGCCACGCTATTCGTTCATAGTCTTTCCATTTCTTGTGAATGTCTGCGTGTGAGTGTAAGAAAGAGAGAGAGAGGCAGACAGAACGGCAACCCTACGAACCGAAGAGCGGCGAAGAGGCTCTATTAATTCGAGCGTACGCCAGCTGCGAAGTAGGCAGGATTTATCACTCTGGTCTCACGCGCGGCCTCTCTGCACTCTGGCAACACGACGACGAAGACGACGACGACTACGACGACGACGACGACGACGACCAGGCGGCTTCTCTCGATCTCCAAACCCTCTTCCCCCTCTCTCTCTCTCTCTCTATCTCGTTCTAGCTTTACCCCCGCGCGACTTAACCGGCATGGCAGCCGGCACTCCGAACGCGGTTAGCCGTGTGATTTATTCCTGCCCCCGCGGTTAATCTCACTCGTTTCAGCGTAAAGGACAGAGAAAAAAATGAATACGTAGAAGAGGCCGAGGGGGTGGTAGGAAGCGAGACACGAGGGGAATAAACACGAAGCGTAAAATTCACGATTTTTCAATCGGGCTATTTCGCGTACCGCGTGCAATTTATTTTTGTGAAAGGCTTTTTAATCGTCGAAAAAACGACACGTCGTATGGTTTTTTTTTTCATCCCTATCGAGCCGAGCCGAGTTGCGTCACGAATGAATCAATAAAAAATCCCGGTGGTCTGTCTCTCTTTTCGCGTATCGATTCGACTGATCGATTCACTCGCGTGTTCCGGGCAGCCCTCTCGCGTATGTACAACGGGAGACGTTGAACAGTGAGATCTCGCTGTACACACACACACACACACACACACACACCCACACCCATACACACATATATACGTGTATGTGTATATAATGACATCGATCGTTCGACTTCATTAATCATTAGAAAGTCACGCGCTCATCGTCTCGTCGCGAGAGATGCGCTCAGCCGAAATATAATGAGCTCATTTGAATCGATATCTGATCCGGCTAATGCAGCGGGTCGCACGGTGTATATATATATGCGCCCTTTTTATTTCATCGCACTATCGTGCATCACTCTCTCCGCGAGGCTCTTCTCTCGCTGTGTCGCGCTCCTTCTCTCCTTTCTCATCCGATAAAAATGTATATCTTCCGACGTGTCTCATTATTTATCGAAGCTTATTTATTTATGTATTTTTTCTACCTCGTGGGAGGTTGCCTATCGTACTCGGTCCACTTTGGATAATTAATAATTATGTAATAAGACGATACAGACTTTTAACGTTGGATGGGTTGCTGGGTACTCTGGGAATATCGAAGCTTTTTACCTCGTCGACAATTATTCTTTTCGACATACCTGGAACAAAAAAAAATAGACGAGTTACGTTTTAGTATAAGAAATATTGTGGTCTTTGGAAAGAGGGGCATCGTTAAGCCGTGGAGAATTGAGAAAAATAGTCGCGAGCCGAGGCAAATTAGCGCGATAATTAAGAACGTACCGAAATGCCGAGCCCGCGTAAGAAAGAGCAGAGGAAAGAGCCTTCTCGGTATCAAAGGAAATCTTTTATCCGGTATACATATAACGCGAGAGAGCGCGAAGAGCGCTTTTGCCACCGCGCCGCCGCGTTTGGTGCGGTATACACGGTGCTACTACCGTCCGACTACTGCAGCTCGTTCGGGGAAAAGGAGCGGGGCAGTTACGTCTAAGAAATGGAAATAAAGATCCTTTATCTCGCGCCTTCCAGCAAAACGCTTTCTTGCATTTCTACCCAACGGGGAACAGGGGCGGTGCTGAAAGTGAGGAGAGAGAGAGAGAGAGAACAAAAAACGTAACGCGAGGGAGAAAAAATGAAAGAAAAAGAGATGAGGAGCGGGACAGAAAAAGCTGAAAAAAATCGCTCTGGTAGCTCCTGATAGAAAGAGAGAGACAGAGGAAGACAGAAAGGCCGAGCGCGCAAGAATGTTCGTTATGCATTCATAATTGCATCCCGCGAATTTCTTAGGCGAAATTCGCGATCTCTATCTTTCTTTTCCCTCGTACGAAGAGAGAAAAATATATACATATATATATTATATATTGTTGTTTTCTTTTTGAGAAGAAGCGAAGCGTCGTTTAGTTAACGCGATTCCCGGTATCTCGATAAAAATATTGTTATTATTAATAAATTACCGAGAATGATTATTAAATCTCTCGGGCTTATTTCACTGACGAGACGCGAGAGCCGTTAGTTCCAACGCCTCATCACATCACGGCACAGTGTGTGTCCGTTACGAGCCTCTTACGGGCTTTCTGGGTGCTCTCGAAAATTTCTCTCCCAACTTTCAGTATGTTTGTGTACGCGTGTGTGTGAGTATGTGCTCCGGAGGAGATGGCCGCGAGAAGGCGGTGAGCGAGGGGAAAAACGTGCGGGATCGCGCGTAAGATAAGATGTCCGGACATGCGATCCGTACATAAAACGGGGAGGCGGTCTCCTACCCACGAAAGCATATACATACGTGTAGATATATATATATATATAAGTTTTTTTTTAATGTGGACGCGCGGTCTTGCGAAAGGCCTTAATTATCTGCGTGTCTGCTGGAAGAGATTGATAACGTGTTGGATTTTCAACCGATGCGTATATATATGCATGTCAGCTCCCATCTATAAATATTTCGAAACACCGAAAACTGGCTAAAGGCTTAACTCGTTTTTTTCCGAAACGTACAATCGAGTTTCGCAAACGAAGAATAAAAATTCGCAAAAAAAACGCGAAAACGTTGAACAGGTATACTATTGAGATCAATATTTTTTGTACAGAAGTAATGACATCGGGAGAGTCGAATTAATTTGACAAAATGAAATATAAATATCGATGGTTATCGTCGAAACTCGCGTCAGCGGTGTTTAATAAAACGTCTTCCCCGAGTAACTTCTGGTTGTATGAGAGCTTAGGGTAGACCCAAACGTTAGAGTTTAGCGAGACTAGAGCTTCGTCGGTCGTAGAGAACTCTGTGGTCGATCGTCGAGAGAGAAAATCCGATCGGCTATGGCCACGGTGTCGACGACAACGACGACGCCGATATCGTTGTAGGGCTAGAAGCCGAGGGAAAGTGCAAACCGACTTCTCTCTCCGGTATACACGTATTCCTACTATACTGGCCTCTTCCCTTCTCCCTCGCCACTCGTGTACTATGTATGTAAACTCTGTGCCGTGTACCACCAACGTTCGGAAGTTTATGCTCAGGGTCCTAGAAACTTCAAGAATGGCCCGTAATCAAGAGCCCATACCGCGGTCACGGTTCGGCCTTTATCTCTCTCTCTCTCTCTCTCTCTTCTAGTTCAACTTTGTGGTAACTACACGATCACGCAATTCTCGTAGTCTCACGATGCGCGGAGCTTTTCGACCGCCTGACCGATAATGAGCTTGCATTTTCCGTTTTCGACCAATGTTTCTCGATAAATAACAATTATCGTTATTATCATTATTACTTCATTATTAATTATCGAATCACGTGAAATCACCAACCGCGACAACTCGAAATATTGAGAACCAGAGTGGGAAAGAGCGGCTATACGCAAACGCGTATTAGAATGAATTAGCTAGTCGGTGAATACCCATTCGAGTACTCGTTCGAGAGCCACGGGAGTCGAGAATCGCTAGCCCAAGAGAGGGAGTGAGTATCACGATGGCGTTTGCACGCGATTACACTCGTGGCTTTTTGCGACCATCCCGGCATGCAGCACTCTCCGCTTTCCCTCCTCGACAGTGTGTCGACTATGTGTAGGTGCAGTTGATACTCCTATCGCGCCAGGTATTAGACACAGCAAAATATGGCTTGTGTGATGTACGATATATACATATGTATATATTGAATATAACTGGAGCTAGCCAACGACATCGACAGTGCAAGAGGCAATGGGGCGTTGAAACCCGTTATTATTTGCACGGGCAAAATCGCCGTTGCGATACAGATATGTACCACTACTACCAATATTATGCACCACTACGAATACCGAGTATTGGTAGTAGTGGTATTATAGCCAGGTCTGCTGTCATGCGAATAGACTAATGAGCTTGTTAAGGCGTGTTGCCGACGCTCGTAAAGCCCAGGACACCCCCCTCTTGCTCCTTATTTCCTTCAAAGAACCTCTCTTGTCGCGTTTGTCCCCTCCTCTCGCCCGCGCCACTGGCTTGCTAAAAACGTAACCCGCTGGCGAGCTTTAATCCCCCGCCTTGCGTACTTAGCGGGCGATTTTCATTGACACTCCATTTCCATAAGCTATGAAGCAAACAATTGTTGATTTATGTAACGTGACGGATCAAAGATCGTCCAGCCATTTGAGTGAATCGACTTCATTTACTTTTTTCTTTATAATTTAAGAACCGCATTTCCCGGAAAGAGATATTGTTTTTGTTCGAAGTTAAAAGGTTGTTGGAAAATTATGTTCATTTTAATCAGTTGATGGCCCATTTGTCTCTGGCTCGAGAGGCGAGACTTTAATTCGGCGATTTTAGAAACAGCTTGATGAATCTTAAAAAAAATGGTCTGTTGGAACGAGCGGTCCGGGCACTTAATTCAATCGCTTGAAAAACTATCTTTCTCGCCTCGCGTTTCGAGATAAAATACATATACTTTCTCGCTCGTGAAACGGTCTTTTGGCTATATTGCACCGTGTGTGATCATCAGCGAGAGAAACGACTTCCGCGCTCGTGGTATAATCCACGGGGCATTCGGAATAGGCATTTGGGATATATCGTGGGTGTGATAGATACACAACGTGAAACGAGTCTCATCGTCGTGGCCGTCGTCGTTCCGCTTGGTCTGACCACACGTATATGCGAGAACAGGGATGCGGAGAAATATGTGTGCGTATGTGTGTGTGTGTGTGATCGTAGGCGTGCGCGTAAATCCCCGCACGCTGGAATTTCTTATAACGCGCAGTCGTTGAGGATGTCGTTGTGTAGCGTGTTCTCTGATGCCTCGCCCATGGCTAAGTCCTCTCTATCTCTCCTCTTCCTTTCGCGCCTCGTCTTTCTTGTAGTGGTTGTCCTCGGAGAATCGGGGACCGACAAAACTCGCCTTGGCCGCACGCTCGCTCTTTTTTTTTCTTCTTCTTCTACATCACTCTTTCTTTCTTGATATTCCTTGACCCTACCCGAAATCGGGCGGGCCCCTGCCGCGTGGGTGCGTGGCTAGAGAGCGAGTCCGGTATCGGTCTGTCGATTTTCGCAGACACGAGCAGAAATCGTGTTTGCCAAGAGCAAGAAAACGATGGGTATCAACGCGCGAGCTGCTGACGGACGCACGCATCATGAGCAAAAACGGGTGACAAGAAGTGCAAAATGTGCCCTTCATCCCCGTAAATTTTCACTCGCGACATCTGGAACACATCGACTCTAACTGGCGGGTTTATTATTTATTTAAAAGAACTGAAATTGCAGTTTTCTCCTCTTAAAGTCATTAATTTCTCAAAAAACGAAATCAAGACCGTGATTGTCCTGTTGCGCAAGAAATTTCCCATCGTACACGATCCTCGTAGCTCTAGAAAAAATTTAAATCCATCGGGGTACGGCACATCGGGAGAGTGCGACAAGTTTCCACGGGTTTCCAGTGCGTGTCAATGGTATAAAGTTTATGCAAGGAATTTGTATTGACTGAACGGGCGTTTATAAACTGTACGATGCGATGCTCGGAGAGCTTCGATGTCATCGTTTCCATCATGATTATCGCTCGCGGCATCATCATCATCATCATCATCATCATCATCATCATCATCATCGCCATCATCATCATCATCATCATCATCATCAACATAGATTACACATTTCTTGATATTCTTGCCCGAGCACGTAGTACACAGAGTTGCTTGTATGAACGAATGCATACGCAACATATATATATATATATATATATATATATATTATGTGCTGTGTAAGTGCAGTGCCTACAGCCCCTGCTCATACCCACGAATGGATGTAAATCATATCTCGCCAACTTACCAACCCAGAGTCGTACGTGCTTGGGTAGGTACGTGTACATGTGTATGTGTGTATTTGTGTACTCATAAAGCCGACTGGTCAGCTCTTCTTAATATTTTCCCTCTCTTCGTCTGGCTCTTCGTTCACGCGTGTATCACGCTGCAATCTTCGCGATAGCGAACGTGTTGGCAATCCGTTATGAAGCTGGTGCCATTCGGCTGCGTACCTATATAGGAATATAAGGCAAGATTGTACCGCGAACTATTTTCTCCGTCGACCATCTCGAGAAACGGAGGAATCATCACGTGATGTAGCTTTATCCGTTCTGTTATACCTTTAAAATAAACCCCGCGGGTAGTGTATCACACGCCGTCGCACCAACGATATCGACAACGCGTAACCCATGTTACACGGATAAGAGAAAATGATTTATCCGAGAATTCACACGAGTTTCACAAATCCCCCGTGGAGAATTGTTGATTTTTTAAGTACACAATTACAACTGTATAATCACCCGTGGAATTCATTGAAAACTGGGTGGGCCGTTGTATTCTTTTTTACGTAAAGCGTGAATCGAGTCGAGAGATGGGGGTTGGTACGCGAAGCCACTCCACATGCTACGCGTGTCGTGCCTTATCTGGCGCCGCACGTACAAGTGCGCATACGTGCGAATATATATAGACACAACGATCCGTATTCGCGCGAAACAACCTGCGATTAAGCGATAAATTGCTCGCAAAAGTTTGCATTTTCAACCGATAACTTAATGCGCCAAGATTAAGACGAGTTGCACACGTATGCACACGTATCGGGTTGTCCGAGCTCGAGGAATTCTTTTTTTCGAAGTCTCGCTTCGCTCTTTTCACGCCCGGCGATACCAGCGCGAGGGTTTATAGGAAATAATTTTCGTTCATTCCCGGTGACGTTTTATTATATTAACGTACCCCACGTACGGCCATAATTTTACATGTTATTCAAACGTTCTCTCGTGCAATGATTTATTTGTGAAACGCACCGTACGCGACATACGAGCGCGATATTCAAGCTCCGCCCCGAGAGTCCGCGAGAGTCGTCGAGTAGGCGTCCGCATGCCGCGTTACATAACGCTCGCGACTATACGAGCCGAGCGGCCGGACGATGATTGAACGACGCGCGACGTACCGTGCATGCATACTTGTGCGTATGTAAATATATATGTATATATATATATGCGTATATAAAGGCATCGAGAATAGGGACGATAGGACTGTAACGCGCACGATAGAATTTACCCTCGGGGGCACGAACGCCCGGGAATTACACCTGCCAGGCCGGTATGAAAGGTGGCGAGGTGAGAAAAATATCTGTACGGTAAAAAAAGAAAAGAGCGATGAAAGCGCATTGCGTACATATATATATGTCGTTCATCGTAAAGTTTAAAGATACCGATCGCGATGAAAGAGACGATCGTTTCGGTAAAATCGATTACGGGGAGACAAACGTCCTCCTCGCGACTCGATTCAATATATCCCCGATTTTAAAAGTCTTCGGCCATTGCTATTCAAATTTTCAACGGAGCTCGATATTGCACTCGTCATTCGTCATTTTGCCGAATGTCGATTTTCCGCCAGCTTGACGCGACTCGCACCAATCTCCGCATGAAAACTGTCGAGATGAAATATTTAATACGAATATTTTACTCTGCGATAGGAAACGAGAGGGAGGGAGAGAAAGAGAGAAAGATGAAAACAAAGTGGGGAAAACGGTTGATACCGCTGTAATAAAGTATCCAAGGTGGGAATCGATTTAGGTCCGATTACGCGGAATTGAGAAAACGGGGTTATCGAGTTATGTGAATAAAAGAATGAAAAGGGAAACCGTGTAAGAGATAGAAAAAAAAGAGAGCTGATGATAGCTCTTCCCTGCTTGTCCCGTGCATCGGAGAAGATGTATTTCGCTTTGGAATCGAAGACCATTATCGGCGTCGTCGTTGTCGTCGTCGTGCACTGGCCATTCGATAGCGTCGTTTCGATTACGCCTGTATATGTATATACACATCTTAAATCGCGTATCCTCGCAATAATCTTTGTCACGAGACAAATAAGATAGAGAAGCTTCTCCGATTCTATCCATCGGGATATCGTCAAAAGGAAGAGATCTCTTGTACTTTTTCTTACACAAGAACGCCGTCTTGTGGTGATACATGAAGGCTTTATTTCTATCAGTTCGAGGGATGAAAAAGAGTGAAAAGTGTGTCGTCCAGGGTCGTCATGGCGATTCGTGCCATTGTGTATCCCAAGACGGGGTTGGCACGATCGCGTCGTTGAATAAGACGAAAATAGTCCATGAAACGAAATGGACACTTTGTTGTCCAGTTTCGCACGGGTTCCGAGACCGCGTCACCGGTTTCGGGTGATAACGAGATCGGAGCGAATTGCGTCTCGATATATCCGGTGAAAGGACACGTGCGTTCTCGAAAAAAGACCTTTCATCCCTTTGCGCGACGATCGTCCTCGCTGCCGAAAAAAGGGAAAAAACCCACCCCCTTGCAACATTTGGAAGTAATCAAAGCTATCGGGTAAATAGGGTCGTTAGAGGCATTCAATCCAATTTGAAAAGCGACGAAATTGCCATAGTCGAGAATAATGGAACGACGGTACGCGGTCCGCAGTTTCATTCGTATGAAGAATAGACAGTCAGAGGGATGGGAGAGGGAGGGGCGAAACAGAGAGCAGCCCCTCCATTATGGTATAAGAAAAGACTATCAGTATCTCTAACGGAAGACCAGGTAATTTTCTAGAGCCCAGAGGGAAGGTTCGGGCCACGAAGAGCACTTCTCGTGACTCTGGCTTCGCGATTTCCTCTCTCTCTCTCTCTCTCTTTCTCGGTTACCACTCTCTCTCGCTCTCTCCGTTGTCTCCTCTGGACGCGGTTACGATGCGGTTACGACGCGGTATACGCGTCCGAGAGGGAGCATCCTATTTACTGCTCGGGCCTCTCGGGACTCTCCGTGCTTTGGTTTTTCTTCTCTACTCGCGTCGTTCGGCTTCGATCCTGCGAAGGGAAAGACAGGAGAGAGCCAAGGGCTACGTAGGGGGCTCTATATCCTTATCCTATATAATACAAGCTCTTCTACGAACGCTCTCTCTCTCTCTGTCTCTCACTCTTTGCTGCTCTATCTCTCGGCAAAACTCACCGCGGTGGATGCATCGAGACTGCATAGCGAGCTCTGATGTCAGTCAGCTTTCTTCTCTCACATATACATCTATACATATCTATACGTGGACCATCGCGGGATGTAACAGTAGAAAAAAGAAGGGAGGAAGAGACTGTATGGCAGAGTGAGGTCCGGGCACCCTAGCCCGTGCAAAGGCGAGATCCAACCAAGTAAGGTGCTTCGTTCTCTGCTCGCTCCGGTCTTTCGTCTCTCTTCCTCTCTCCCTCTCTTCCTGGGGTACTCTAGTCGTGTCGTTATTTCACCGCCGCGAGGCCAACCTCTATCTCATCTTGTACGGGGGACGCTGTATACGTAGACCAAAGAAGAAGACGAAGAGGAAGAGGAAGACGAAGGAGAAGTAGAAGAAGAAGAAGAAGAAGAAGACGAAGAGAGAGAGGGAGAGGAGTATGGCAAGGGAGGAGATACAGAGAGGAAGCTCGGAAGGGCTCTCTCTGCCTCTACGCCGGCAGACATGGCGTGCACAAACTCTCTTTCTCTACTCTCTCGCCGCTCTTTGGCCACGATGTTCTCTCTTTTACTCACGCTGTACAGTATGATCTTTTTTCTCTTTCTCTATCTCACTCGTTCACTCTTACTATACAGTGCATGCTCTCTTTCTCTCTCGTTGTACAAATATCCTATATATCCTTCTTTTGAACGCGCCACGACCAAAGAGACTCCGCTGCGACGTTAGTGTGTGCAATCTCCATTGCCCTCCCCGAGTCCTAGCAGCCCTTTTCTAGCACACAGAGAAAGAGAAAGAGAGAGAGAGAGGGAAAAAGGGAGAGAGTTCGTCTCTCGGCTCGAGAAATGCGAGCAGTAGAACTCTCGGCGAAGCTTAGAACCCCAGTGCTGGGCAATTGCATATTACGTGCATTATGGGATTACCGCGTGATATATATATATAAGTCTTGAGTTCAATTCGAGCGCTCCCTCGAGACGTACGAAGGATCTGGGGCAAATTGTACACAGGCTCGTTGAAAAAAAAACGCGAAATTGAAGAAATTACCGGTACGGATAAAGTTTGTTCGAATGAAAGGATAATTGGATCAACGAATTACGACGGAAATTCCGACAAATCTAGTTTTTCGACTGCAAAATTAATTCCAAAGAAATTTTACGTTCTTCTTTTTCTTTGTCATTTTAACTATTACTTTGGTGTTGGTGCATTGGCGCGATTCTCTTATCTACGTGAGAACCTCGGTATAATCTTGGGTTCGTTGATTCTTACCCTCGGGGCCACAGGATGCGATGCCGCACCGATCCAGGAAGCAAAGTCAGAAAGGAGCACCTTTCACGCTGTAGTCGACCTCTACAGCTGTGCTGTGTGCTTCTCGTTTTCGTCTTTACTCTTTTCCCCTTTGCGCGGACATTGGGCGCGTTTCTGTATAGCTGGCGTATATGGGAATAGCGCGCAAAAGAGGATAGGGGATAACGCTGGGTTCACCGTTCACAAAGACGCGCCAGATATATTTTTAACAAGACGAGAAGATTTCTTGCACCAAATGCTCTTCCTCTCTCTCTCTCTAGCTCTCTGGTGACTGTGTACGGTGAACGAACAGCAGGAATATAAAACACGCGAGTTTCAAGCCGCTGCAGGAGTCACTCTTCGCACTAGAATGTGCATCCTCCCTTCGTTTCGCTTCTCACGAAACTGTGCGTGTGTGTGTATGAGAGAGAGAGAGAGGATGAGTTCCATACACATGCAAAAGAGAGAACTCAGGGGTTTTATATTCCTCGCTTTCTCGCGCTTCTTTCTTCTTCTTGTGGGCTTCTTTCACTCTTCTGTGTTGGCTACGGGTGCGCTCTTTGGCGACAGAGATTCACTCGCGCCGCGGGGGCCGTGAATTATGGCACCACCGACCACGTTAGGTCAAAGCTGCCGCTTGCATACACACACCCTCACTCTCTCACTCTCTCCCATTCGGTGGTGTATTCGCCGTTGCGGTTGCCTCCTGGACGAGATGAATACGCATTCAGGGTTCTCGATGCGAGGATATTCGCGTCCCGTACACGCTTTACACCATTTCGTCTCTCACCCTCTCCCACTCTCTCTCTCTCTCTCTCTCTTGCCTGCGGTCACATCGTTGAGCACGTGCGCGTAAGAATGTCCTGCGAGTGTCATTCGAATCCTGTACGATTCTCGCCAAGTGTCGACGAAAATGCGAGAAAAAAGAAAACAAGCCAACGATGGGAATGAGAGAAAAAAGAAAACAAGCCAACGATGGAAGTGAGAGAAAAAAAGGCCGTTTGTCTATGTGTCTGGATGCATGAAAAATGAGTCCGCGGGGACTTTCGAAAGGGTCGACGATCTTTCGCCTCCGGGAGGAAAAGAACGAACCGAGACCCGAAGCGAAAAGCTTTCTCTCACTTTTTCTCTTTCGTTCTCTTCTCTTTACGCTTTCTCTCCTCGCTCTTTTGCAACCGCAAATCTTTTCGGGGCCTGTTCGTGGGAATCTCGAAGTTTATTAATAGGCTCGTGCGTGCCAGCGATAAATTAACTAGTTCTCTCTCTTTCTCCATCTCTCTCTCACTTACTCTCAAGCTGAGCCTGGTGGGCGCCTGGCACACCACTCTTCTCGCGTACCTACTACGTAAGGACTACTATATGCGGAGAGAAAATAACGCGAGAGCCAGAGATCGCGGTGCAGTGCGGTGCAGTAGGTGTCGAGAGTGGTCCTCTTCCGTCTCACTTCGTCTCGCGTATTTCACGAACACACGGCGTCTCATCTTTTTTCATTTCATTTTATTTTTTTCGTTTCACGATGCCGCACGGCGTGAATAATGCGCGCGACGGGATCCATCCTCGCGGAGTATCCCGACCTCGTCGAACGAGAAAATCGAATCGATAGAGTGTTTTCCAATACGCATACGTTCTGTATAACGACGAACGATATCGATATACTCTCGATACCGTGAGCGTTTCGATCGATTAACAAATTCGGTCGAAAATAATTTCTTTCATTCCCGACCGATGAGAAATTTATCCCGATAAAACAACTGATTAAACTTCTGCTAAAAATTTCAAATTCTGTTTATTAAGATCTTCTCGATCGATAAATAATATGTTTTCGACGGGTGAGAGGAAAGTTGGCGCGTGGGCGAGCACCATTTGGTCTTTTTATTATTTTCTTATTTTCTTTCCCGGAACGCGCTTCATTTTATTTCCCTTACTATTTTTATCTCCGTGCTCCGTTCGATTCGTCCTCTCGCTCTTTCTCTCTTCATACATCTCGCCCGTATAGGAAAAGGCATTATCCTGCAGCGCCCACATAATCTACCGATTCGCATTCCGACAACGGGTTTTGGCTTATCTTAATTCTTTTCTATCTCTCGGACGGAGCGAAGAGTATAGTAAAGAGGGTGAGGAAGGTGGGGAGGTCGGTTAGGGTACGGGAAGAGGAGGACGGGGGTAGATATACATAGTTTTTATTTGGCTGGATAGAGCGTGAACGAGTCATCGGGACCACATACGCCGAGAATAGTGCTGCGACTCGTCGCACGAGTCCCAATCTTTCTTTCATCTTCTTCTTCGTCTTCTTCTTCAACGACAACGACGAGAACGAATACTTTGAGAATTCTTTTGACCGCGCGGCGATTTTACAAGGGCGTTAACATCGATTCTCAGATTCTCCTGTTTTGCTCGTCGTGCTACGAAGTTTCGAACCTAACTGAATAAATTCACGACTCTATTTTCGACATTCGCGACGACGACGAAAATCCCCGTTGCTACTTGCATTGTTAACTGCGACCAGCTCGAAAGAGAGAGGGAGAGGGGTAGAGAAAGATACCAGGACGAAAATAGCGCATGTTGAAGGCTTCTTCGTATTTTGAATCTCTTGGACGTGTACGTTGCGAACGAAGAGATGGGCATTTTAGATAGTCGTTTTCTCGTTCGCCGATTCTATACTGTTTTGTTTCCCTCGGCATAATTCCATCGACACCATCGTCGGAGTGCGCAATCTTCCCTTTACCATCGAAAATCGCTTTTATTGCTTCTGTTTTATTCTCACTTTTCGAAAAATCTTCTCTATTCGCCGAATTCCACCTCACACTCCCGGCCAGTTGTCGTGTCTTACATCGTTACAAATTCATTCACACCGTGAGCGCGCATTCCGCGCCGCCGTGGTGTCAGAATGTCCTGCGAATACATGTGTATATATATATTTAGACACCATAGCCATGAAAATATTTGTGTCGCAGTAAAGACACTTAAATAAGATTAAGGGACGCGACGAAGAGAGGATTTTCTTAAATCGCCATTATCGCCCACTTTTCTTCGGCAACAACGTTCCTATATAAAATATACACGAGCGACAAGAGAGTAGCGTGGATATATACGACGTTTAAATTTATTAAGAGGTCTAATCGGCACGTTCCCATCTCGTGGCGTACGTATACACAAGCATATCGTTCCCTCGTTTCGAGTGACGAGAATAGTGCGGTCCCGATGGCACTGCCAGCTCACAGGGCGCATCAGCCATCAGAGGAAGATTTTCTTTTCTCCCAGTGTGGCGCATTAAATAAACGCGAGAGGAAAGACTCGGTTTCAACCTCTTTCTTTCTCTCTCTCTCTCTGTACGTATATATGTGCGGCTGCATCAACGAGAGAGGATTGCACAAAGCGGACGTTTGCCGTAATGAAGAGAGGGAGAGGGAAATAGAGAACCAAGCAGAGAGAACGAGAAATAGAGACAGAGTGAGAGAGAGAGAGAGAGTGAATACGAGAGAAAAGAAGATGTACGAGAAAGACGTTATAGCAAAACGTGAGGCCCGTCTCCTCGCTCGGCTGGTCGGTTCTCCAAGTTTATTGTTACAAGGAGTTCATTCGTGGCGGAGGAGCGCTCACAAGCCGAATAGGTCGAGAAAACGACGACGTGGATAAAAGAGAGAAAGAGGAAACGAGAGAAAGACGTCCACGTGTGCGTCGGTGTATGCTTCGAGGGATCGTGAGAGATAGCGAGGAAGTTTGAGGTAGGGAGGAAAGAAAAAAAAACCAACCAAACGGGACAAAGAGGAAGAATAAGAAAAAGAAGAAGAAAAAAAGGAATGAAGAAAAGTGGTGATACGCGAGCTCGGAACTCCCGCGAGAAAGAACGAGGGAGATAGAGAAGATTCGTGTTTATTTCCGCTCGAAATAGACGCTTTGAAAGCGATGTGCGCGCCCCGAGCGCACAAATACGCGCGCGCACACACCCCAGGATCCTCTCTAGTCGCAAACAAGCGAGTAGTCGGGAACAACCGCGCCAACTGGACTGCTACGTGCATTAGACGTATGGTATGTTATACACGGATGAGCCAGGGGGTGCTCGCAGCTCACCTTGTCGATGTACGTTGGTTACATCTCGGCACGTACGACTTCTATATATTCGCGTACGCGTCCCTCCTCTCATCACGTTCTCTCTCTCCCTCTCTCTCTTTGTTTTGCATGCAAGCCCATATACACCAATTATCCAGCTACTACTAATTCAAACTGCTGTTTGAACAACTTTGACAGTTATAAATTATTGGGACGTTTGGCTCGTTCGTTCATTCTCCCTCGGCGAACGAACGAGAGACAAATAGAGAAAGAAGGGCGGGGGGGGGGGGGTGGAGGGGGTGAGAGAGCAGGAGCACGTGTGGCGTGCCTCTCGTCGTACATACGGAGGTGCAATAAGTTAGACGATATCGATAGCGTAACTGCATGCATGGCTTGATTGCTCTCTCGCGTTTCTATCTCCCCCCTCCCCCTCCTGCCCTTACCAAGCTTGTCGTCCCGTCTTCTCCGGTAAAACGGTTCTCGCGATATCGCGTGTCGATTTCTAGCGCGCGAAAGATTCTCTCTGAAGCTTGCATCCTCGGTCTCTGGTTCGAACACACGTCGACAATACGAATTATTAGATCGCTCGGAAACATTGGCCAACGTACGACTGTGTGCGTGCGTGTGTATTTTAGATTGGCGAAGATAAGAGCCCGAGGCAAGATAGGAGTCAGCGATGAATTTAGACCGTGGTGAAATGCAAACAAAAAATAAAGGGAGTTCAATCACTGCGGCTACGTTCGTACGATTCGAAACGTTGTGACTCGTGATAAAAAAGAGAAGAAAATAGTAAAAAAGCGCTTCTTTTACATTCGTCACGGGGCTGCGCCGCCAATGATACGGTATTTGCTCTTCTCGTTTCTCGTCCGGCACTGTTTTGCCTTTGCGCACAAAAAATAACTCGCGACTTCTGATCTCTAGCCGCTTTACACGCATTTTTTGTTTCTACATTCCGTCTTTGCCCCGTTGCCTCGTACGGTCCTCTATCGAGGTTTTGTTCGATCCTTCCTGTCTCGTTTTTTTATCTTTTTTTTTGTTTTCTTTATTCGCTCTCCTCTGACTAAGAAAATTTTTTGTGCACGCACGTTATATATTTCGTTGTTCGTTTTCTCTATTTTCGCCACTCATATTTCGAACCTCTCGAGCGAGGGCTCCGATCTGGACTCATTTTATCCTCGACAACCCTGTGTGCGTGCCTCTCTCTCTCTCTCGCTCTTTCTCTCCCGTTCTTTCGCAAGTCTGGCCTCGTGCGCGAGCTCTCGCCCCGCACGGATTACAAGGCCTTAATTATACGCGGCCCTCGCGCGGTGTCGAATTTCGCGTCTGAGAGGCCCTCGTCCCTCCAACCCCCTCGTCAACTCTATACCTCGCTCTCGCTTTCTCTCATAGATATAGACGGATGAGAAGTTTCTCTCGCCCGTTAGCATCGCCGTGAGGAGCCTTTGGCCCTGAGAAAACGCAGGGAAGAGCCCAAAGAGTCTCGAGTTTGAGACAGAGGGAAAGAAACGAGAGAGAGAGAGAGAGGGAGAGCAAAAGAGGATCGCGGTATACGCGACGAAGAACGAGAGGAAAGATCCTTCTTGGAAATTTCTTATCCCGGCCGTGTGTGTATGTGCGCTACGTTTACTTTGGCAAGGAGGCGTGAAAACGTATTCCGACAGCGTAGCAGCTCCGGCAGTGAGAGCGCAGCCTCGCGCGCTTTTGCTCGTGCCAGCGGCGTCGGAGAAGCCGCGAGAGACGGAGGGCGAATTCACCAAGTCGCTGGTGGTCTTCTCGTCCGACTCCTTCGCCTCTCCTTTCAATTCTCATCGCGGGAGTGAAGCTGGGCCACGGGGTCGTTGAGAGATTAGCGAAGGAGCCTTAATTAAGCGCGAACCGACGCTATAAGGTACATCGAGATCTCTTTCTACCTTTGTCTTTTCTCCTTTCTCTCTCGTTCGCCCTTCTCTCCAGTCTTATGACCGCGAGAGCGTAACTGGATATTGCTTCCGGGTCCTTGGCTAACTTTGACCCAGCAATTATCAAGAAGATATTTTTTTAACTCTGCACAAAATCGTTCTTCGCGTAGTTCGTCTTGCAACACGAGCGAGAATTTTAGCGAAAAGAGAGAGAATCGATGAGAACTTGTCCGGACCTATATGTGACAGAGACCCGAGTGCGAAAGCCCGGTCCGGATAACACAAAGTGGAAAGTATACAAATGCTCGCGCACTTACCGTTGTTTCACACGCGACGAAAGGGATATAAAGCGCACGATCTCCGATATGGAATTTCAGCGACGTGGGTGTTTTTCAGATACGACGCTTTACGAGTCACTCGAAGCGAGAGACATCTCGTTTTCTCTCTCTCTCTCTCTCTCTTCGTGGTATCAAAACCCGAAGTAAAGCTATTCGCGGTATCTGCGTCACAATTCGTTTCTCTGTTCTCGAATATCAGAAACATTTTCATATACGTTAGAGCGATTCGTGCGAATTGTTCACGTCGGAGTGGTCGAGTCGGGACGTTGAAAATATTAGACGAGAATCGATGCTCCGTGATACGGATAAATATCACTCTTAACACTTTGTATTTCTCGAGAGTACGATTTTTATCTCGAGACGTGACATTTTCAGTTTCGGCCATTGAATTCATAATTCCCGCCTTCATTCGTACACGAGCTGTTCGAGACACGTATTGAAGCAAGCGTGCGTTATTACATAGGCAAGCGTAACGGTAAAAAAAAATCTACTGTCAGAGGTGACCACATGGCTTTAGCCCTCTTTTTTTGCTCTCCAACTGAATTTGCGTTACAGGGCGATCTCTATTTCCCTCTGTCAAGGCCACATACGCATTTTACTCTAGCTTGTATTCAAAATGCTCTTTGCGTCCGCCGGTCCTTTGGGCAACGTGGGAGTAGTAAACGCGTTTGGGAAGGGTGCATTTACATAGACGCCGAATGCCGGAGTAGTAAACGCGTTTGGGAAGGGTGCATTTACATAGACGCCGAATGCCGGTAGGCGAAAGTGCTGGAAGATTGTCAGATATATATATATATATATTAAACGCAGCAGAAGCGGCGGTATATAACGAGTGGCTGTCTGTATATGGCACTCGGGGGAGAAGTCTCGAGAGGTGTACAGGGGCGGGAAAATGACGAAGAGAAGCAACCGTGGTGGCGAACGAAGAGAAGGGTAAGAAGAGAGAACAGCGAGACAGGAAGAGGCTGCTGAGGAGAAACAGGGAACGGGAGGGAGGGGGCTAGGTAACCCTTGTGGCTTATGAATATTGTATCAGCCTAATCCTCCCAGATTGTGGATAAGTCAGCCGTGTGCCTGCACCAAAAACGGGGAGAACAGAGTCGAGTCTGCTCTCGCAAGCTACCCTGCGTTCTATCATCCCCAATTTTTCACCCTCTGGCAAAAGGGTTTTTTCCCGATCGTTTGAAACGTTTTGAAATCTCGAAGCCTCTGGAAGATGTTCGATCTCATTTTCTCACACGATATAACCAGTTTCTCTTCAGTCAACTTTCTAACTCGATTACCGCATACCTTTCACATATACTATCGAAAATATCTTGTTAATTCGCCGATATCGCAGTCTATTGATATTTCCTGGACGTTTAGATAAGGTCGCATAGAGACATTACCCGATAATATTCAAGGAAATAGAACAAACC